>CAWUFW010007529.1:0-600000 GCA_963921515.1 Calotriton arnoldi
GTGCGCCTCCGACCGGTATCGGAATCGACCCCTTAATATATATTTCACCATTTTTTATGTTTATTTTAAACATTGGGAAAAAACATAGATAGATGTAAAATTATACATACATTTTAAAACATTTTTTTCAATATTTTCCATTGTTTTCTATGGGGAGTTAGTCCTATTTTCATTTTAATTATGTGGCCATTTTGTTTCCTTTTTCTAACTTTTGTATCTATCTGTTTCATTTTTAGGTTATTTTGGAAGACGGAACCTCGCGGTTGGGAGCTGCTTTTCGTCCGTGCGGGTAAGTTTACTTTTATATACTTTTAAGTTACTTTTTAGGTAGGGGTAAGTTAGTAGTAGTGTAAGTGTATTTGTTAGGGCAGTATTTTATCGTTTTCGGGAGAGTTAGGTGTAGTTTTGGCAGTTTAGTGTTTTATGTGTTTGGATTAGTGTCGGATACAGGTAGAATGTTATGTAGTTTTAGTTATGTGTTTATTGTGTGTTTTTGTGTATTTTATGTTGATGTTTGTTGTTGTGGGTGTGTATTTTTGTTGTGGGTGGGTTTTGTGTAATTTTTATTTACAGGTACTCAGTTTGGTGCACAGATGGAGTTGTTTACGCATTTTTTTTAAAATTTAAATAAAGGACAATGTTGTTTCTTGTTTTATAACAAGTTACTATACATTTCCTTTTTTTTCGGGTTGTTGGAGCGTTTTTTCACAAACTATTTTCGGGTTTTTAAGGGTTTTGTTATTTAGAGGGTTGCGGCGTCGGATTTCCCTTTTCTACAGTTGTATTTTTAAATTTTTTTGGGGGTTTCCTTATTTAATGGATTAATTTTCCTTTGGATTTGTGTGGATTTTATCGTTTTTGAGGACTTTCTACAGCTACATAACTGTAAGTAATTTTCATTTTATTTTTGTGGGTGGGAAATGTTTATATTTTCTTTCTCTTTTTCTTAAATATATATATTGTGTCATATAATTTTATGTTATTGTTTAAATTTTATGACATAAGTATATTTATTAATTTAAAAAAAGAGAAAATCTTTGTTTTTTATGTTTTATATGATTTAAAAGTGTGCTCTTTGGTTTAATTTAAAGAATCGATTTTGCTATTAAGTTTAGATATTCTAGACCTTGTGTAGTTGGGTACATCCTAGTTTTATATTGGAGGTATTCATACATGGTTTTGGTTTGTTTGCTTAGTTTAGGTCCTATTTTGCTTAGAGATTGCTCTAATCTGAGCTCTTGGTAGCTTTGCTCCTTTTTAATAGCTTCAATAAGTTTATGTAATGTTGCTGTCCTCTTCCAATTGTGGCTTGGAAGGCATTGTGCCACCCTTCCACTGCGTTGTTTGTTTTGGCTTTTTGAGCCAAAGTACTGGCATACACATTCCACCAGGGTATTTGAAATTTAGGTTGTCTACGGTGCCCTGATCTATGTAACCTTCCCACCCAGGTGTCTTCGAAGTAGTCGAGCAGGGGACTTAGGGGCCCATTACGATGGCGGTCGGAAAACCTCCCCGACCGCCATGGTAGCAGGAAAAGACCGCCCGCATGGACATCACCGCCGGTCGAATTACGATGACCCGCGGTCGAAATCCGACCGCGGCGGTCGGATCGCAGGCCTTAACATTGCGGTGGTTGCTGCTGCCTGCAGCACCGCCGCGATGTCCAAAGGAGCATGTCCTGCATTTCCCTGCACTGCGTGGCAGGCACTGCACAGTGCCTGCCACCTGGTACAGGGAAATGTAGGGGGGACCATGGGTACCCCCCCAGTGCACCCACACACCCCCAAAACATTGGGGGCCCGCAACGGGCCTCCGGAAGACAATCTCTGCATGCCTTTCCATGGCGGTGTGACCGCTGAGGAAAGGCTGGCTACCGCCGGCATCATAATCCTGCCGGCGGAGCCTGCTCTACACCGCCACCATTATCCCGGTCCTGCCCCGTCCACCAGGCAGGAGTGCGGATGGCAACCGGCGGAAAAGCGGCGGTCGGAATTTCCCACCGCCGCGGTCACCACCGCCATCCTAAGTTGCGCAGCGGTTTTCTTGGTTGCGATTGCGGGCGGATGTCCACCGCCAGTCCGGCGGGCGCCACCGCCGGCTCGGCGGTGGACATCCGACCGCCATCGTAATAGACCCCTTAATTTGGTTTCATTGGTTTGATAGAAAGGACTTTCGATTAGTAAGGTGTAGTGATTGGCTACTTCAGTAGTAGGTACGTAGGCCAGGGTGATTAATTTTTTAATTTGGTAGGCAAAGTTGCTGTTAGTTGAATATTCAATGCTTAAAGTTGAATTTTGTAGGTGCCTCCATATGCTTTGGTTAAAATGGTAGTAGCACCCTTGTATTGCAGTGTGTGGGTAAAGTTTGAGTATTGTCTGAATCATTGCCTGCTCAAAATCTATTATTATTCTTTGGGGATAGTAATTTTCAGTGAATTCTTTTATTGTAGTTAGTAATTCTGTATAGGTGGTGTTATTTTTATTAGGGAGCAATGTGTAAATGAATGGGATATTTGTCTCTTGAAATTCACCATGAATTGTATACAGTTGATAAAATAGTTTTGGACAAACTTTAAAGGTTCCGTCCATCATCCACGTTTCGCAGTTTTTAAGTTTTTGCAAATTAGTGTTAGTTGAGAAGATAATAATTCTTTTCTCTGGACTTTTATTGTCATAGAGTAAGAATTTTTCTTCTTTGTGGGTGTTGGTGTATTCTGGGAGTATTTGGATTTCTCCAAATGTTTGGGGGTGGGTGGAGTTGGATCTGAAGTTCTTTTAGTTTTTGCTATTAGTCTTTTTAAGTTGGGTATGGAAGGAAGTTGTCCTGTGACATGTTCTGGTACTGTGGTTAAAACATTTTTTAGAATTTGAGTACATGTCTGCTGGGAACTTTTGCTTACTTCCCTTATTGTCTCTAGGGCATCCCTTACTTCTACTTCAGTCACATTGGGGGGATGGTTGTGCTCTCTGACATTCACAATATTTAAATCTATTGTAGTAGCTCTTCCATAACAGGCATTGGCATAATATTTGCTACATTTCCAATGAGTTTTATTTTCTATAACTTTTTCTTGGGTGTAAGTGTAACCCATGTAGCAAAGCATTAGTTTCCCTTTTGAGATGTGATAAACTTTGCGTCTTCTGCCATTTTTGAGGTATATCTGTGAACATATATAATATGTGTTTAGTTAATATGCTATTGTGAATTATAATTGTACTATAATTATAAAAATATAGACAAAATACTTACATTAGTGTTCTATGACTTTTGTTGATGGGATTATTTGCTGCTTGTTGTATTTTCACTGTTTTATTTTCTGTTGCTGTGAAAGATAAAAGTTCATGTAAATTACATGTGAGATATGTTTGTAATTTATTTGTTTTGTTTTTGTTTAGAACTGAAACAATTAATACTTACTTTTTGTATTTGATGATTTGATTTCGTGGATGTTATTTGTAGGTGCAGTTTGTAGAAGCTGAGAAGAAAAATGCGAATGCGTTTATTAGTTATGTTTTGTACTTTTGATATGTGTACAAAAACAGAGTTATTTAGGGGTCTATTAGGATGGCGGGCGGAGGCACCACGCGGTGCTGGCGAGGGTGGAAATGCAATTTTCCGCCCGCGAACAGCGGTCCACACGTCCGCCATATTAGCATGGGCAAACCTAGGCCATTTCCCGTCCGCCGCGGTGCGACGTGAACCGCCATCTAAAAGCGCCCGCCACCGCGGTGGTGGGAGCCAATGGAGACCCACCGCTGTGCGGAATGACGTCCCGTCCGCCGTACAAATCAGGATGCCCCAAATAGCCAGCCGCACCGCAGCGGAGAAACCTGCTAACCAGAGACGGTGGAAACACCACAGCGGAGCGAGCGCAACCAGATTCACGGCCCCCACCACCCGGTCACGACCGCAATGGACCCCAGCCTTACATGTTTTCCCGGCGCTGTATGTGATACACCACCAGCAAGTCATGAACCGTCGTGGACGCCGCCGCAGGTACGCAATGACACAACTCCGCCCACAAACAGAACACACAACTCCCGGGATGACACAGGGTTCCTGTCCACACCAGACACCCTGGTGGGGACAGGAACAAAACCACAAGTGCACCCACACATGTCCTACCTGTCAGTAAATCACCCCTCCGCATCCAGGCCACCCATCCACCGCAATCTTGCTGTAATGTCCCGGTCACGTCACCGCAGCGGTGAAGACGCTGGAAAACATGCGCACAATGCAGGAAGGCAGGGTCTGCGCCATGCATGGGCTGTGCACAAAGATCACAGGGCCACACCTCCACCCTCCACACACTAGCCCCCCCCTCAAGGCACACGCCATGTGCCCCACCTGTGCCACCCCATGTACAACAACAACCCTGGTGACCCCACAGCCTGCACCACACACTCCAAACAACCAGGGAGGCAGCCTCAGCAGGTAGGGCTGCAGAGGAACACACAGCACAGAAACACATGTCCAGGGCAACCCTCACACCACACAGACACTACACTCATGGCAGCAAAACTGAGTCCAAGCACAAAATGAACACTGATACAGAATAGGAACAAACACTGAACTGGACACACAGCCTGTCAAGTTACACAGACATACCCCACACTGACACACAGCCACATACACAGACCACATGTCAGCAGCAATGTAGGACCACAAATAGGAAAGCAAAAGTGAGGTGCACACCAATGGAAGGCCAAGGACACAACCACTAAGCATGTGTACATCACATGCAAGATAAGGAACATTTGATGACACCCTTACCCCATCAAACCACACATGGCTGCCACAGTGAGTGAAATTAAACCACAGCCAACACATCTGCAACAACTCAGGGAGACAGCAAGGCAAAACATGTATAGGTGCAGGAATGAAAGGAAGTCTCAGAAGTCAAACTGTCAACAGCCACACATCTGCCTCCAACTACTTGATAGGTGTTGGTCAGCAGCACCACACACAGGGCCCATTGACAAACTCCACAACTGTCAAACACAAGTAGGATCCTCCACACATACCCCCACCCAAACCACACCCACATCACACAACACCAGTGTCAAACACACATAAGGGGGCCAATAATGTCCAGTCAACACATTGACAAACAATCACACTCCCTGGGGGGAAGACACAAACATCACACACACTCAGGGATGCCTGAACCAATGCTGACACCAAAACAACAGCCATACACCAACATCAATAACAACACACACAGGACAGGAATACAACAAGACCAGACCAGACCTGACCTGTGCAGCAAAACTGTAGAAACGCAATGGGAGCACAGACAGAACAGGAGAACCCAACATCATCACCCAGCAGCACTGCACAGACTACATACCCCAACACAGACAAGAAGTGCAGGGGCACACACACACACCAACACCACTGACAAAGTCACCCCTTCACACTGCACACTTCATGAACACCCAAGTGCACACATTGAAATCAACACATGTGACTAGGACGCCTGGACATCACTAGATGAGCATACACCAACACTGCTCTGCACACATCAAGAAAGCACACACAGACATGATTACCCTGGCCTGCCAGCCTGCAATACTGCGTATAGAATCCCACTTTCTGCTGGCACTGCATACACATATGACATATGTCCAATATAGCTAAGATGACCAAAGAGTGACCAATACAGCAGCAGTCCATCACAAACCAACAGCATTGCACCCCCAAGCCTCAGAGTCCAGAAGAACTGAAGTGCATGTCACCCCTGTCAATCCCAGAATGAAGTGTCCCAAACCATTGGCAATGTTGAAGTGGCAAATAGAGCATGTGTCACAGTAAACCATACCCACACAGAATAACGCTTTATTCATGAAGGACACTGACAATGCAGACAACAGGAGTAAC
Organism: Calotriton arnoldi; assembly: GCA_963921515.1. Taxonomy (NCBI): domain Eukaryota; kingdom Metazoa; phylum Chordata; class Amphibia; order Caudata; family Salamandridae; genus Calotriton; species Calotriton arnoldi. Next base: position 5,881 of record CAWUFW010007529.1, read on the forward strand.
TTGGTTTATTCACATATCACAGTGATAGGCACCAGAAGTGGACAAGAGCAAGGCCAGTGGCCACGACAAAGTACTAATTGTGTCCATGAGATCCTGCACAGGGAAGGGGTAAACAGCAAGGCCAGTGGCCAGTCCAAGGTGCAGACTGTGTCCATGAGATCCTGAACAGGGAAGGGGTAAACAGCAAGGCCAGTGGCCAGTCCAAGGTGCAGACTGTGTCCATGAGATCCTGCACAGGGAAGGGGTAAACAGCAAGGCCAGTGGCCAGGAGAAAGTGCAGAGTAAGTACATGAGATCCAGCACTGGGAATGGGTGGTACTGTACCCTGCCATGGTCAGCAACACACTCAGGGCATCAACAATGGGAAGTCCATGTCACCACTGTGGGAGAGACATGTGTGTGAGGGAGACTAACACTCAGACTTGGCTGACAGTCTGACTGGGAGGTGGCTGTGTGTCGGGGACAGTTGGGGGACTGGACCGGGGAGAGAGAGGCCCAGCTGGGGTTGAGCCATCAGTGGTTTGGGAAGCCTAAGGGCTGCTAGGACCAGGTGGGGTGGTGGCATGTGGAGGTGGACTCATGCTGCCCTGAGACACAGTGTGTGTGGGAGATGCTGGAGGGGTGCCCTTCAACTTCTTTGGGATTCGAAATGGCACCCCTGTCTTGGGATTCATGCCAAGTGGCGTGTATGCAACAGGCACACTCACCACAAAAGCAGGATCATGTGCAGACGGTGGCCCTCCCTCTGGGGATGTGCTGGATTCAGCGGTGCGCTTGGCCCGGGATTGCCTCTGCCCCTGCATCCCCTGTTCACCATGTGTACCCCCTACAGTGGGCTCCTTCCCCTGCTTTACAGGGCTCTGGATGGGAGTGGATGTTGTGGGTGAACCTGCCTTGGAGCTCTTTTTACGTGTACTCTTTACAGGCACATGTTTCTCACTGGGCACGGAAACTGTCTGTTTGTCTGCGCGAGACACTTTTGGGACAGGTGAGTCCTTGGCTGGGGATGCCTTTGAGGCATGTGATCCTGAGGCATGCTTCTTGGCTTCCTTGCCCTGGGTGTCGCCTGAAGGGCTTTTGCCTCTGCGGTGTGGGGTGGCTTTAGCTTTCTGTGGGGATGGTGTCTGCGCCCTGGACTGCTTGGGCTGCTGCTGTCGTGTGCTGTATCTCTCCCTTGATGTGTGGGGTCTGTGGTCACTATCATCAGACGTGGCCACTGGCAGGGTGGTTGACCTAGGGACTGGAGGTGGACCATGAGATTGGGTCAGTTGAATGGCTGCCGTCACCGCAGAGGACAGAGAATGTACAGTGCGGTGTAGCCCACCCACGTCTGAATGAACGCCCTCCACGTAAGCAACCAGCTGTGCCAACTTCTTGTCATGGTCAATGAAGGCATTGAGGAGAGCTGTCTGCCCCACACACAGTTGGCGCAAAAGCTCCACAGACTCAGCACCGATGGCAGCAGGGGGGACAGGGGCAGGTGCAGCGGTGCCTCGGGTGAAGGACACCCTTCCCTTTTTGGTGGTGCGGACACGGGCAGCAACAGTGGGAGTAGCTGGGAGGGTGGGCACTGGACGCTGTGTGGTCGACGATGAGGCAGAGTCCCCGTTCCCTGTGCCCGACAACATAGATGAGTCTCCACCGTCGTCAGATGGCGTTGAGGTCTGCGTCTCTGGCTTCGACTCCTCCAGAAGACTCCTGTCCGCCTCAGATGCGCTGGTGACATCCGTGTCACTATGCTCATATGCAGCAGCTGTGCTGGATCCCTCACCACCGGTGTCCGTCCCCTGTCCTTTCGTGCCCACGGGAGATGCTGCATGATAGAGAGAGAGATGTAGGATCAGTACATTGGCATCAACATCAAAAATATATGCAAGCAAAGCATCACAAAAGATGATGAATTCTCCATGTTGCACAACACCATGGGCAGTAACATTGTGCAACCTCAATCCAAAAGTCGAATCTTTCTTGGCATCATGCATACTTGGCATAAGTCACCCATGTGATGAACACACAGACAAATAGCCTGCTGGTGGCTCCGTGTAACCAGACCCACAGATCCCTCTGTGCACACCTAGGGCCCTGGGGGGGGAAAAGATGTTGCTCCCAACATGTTGCCACTGTCACATCTTGAGCCAGCAGAAGTGGCCAACACAGGGACAGCCTCCAAAATATCAGTCCACAATGGCCATGAGCACATGCCATCCGCCATGTCGTACCTTGCGGCACAACTACAGTTGCACATTGGTGCCAGATGTGTAGTCCTCACAAATCTGGCGTCAGGAAATGCACACATTGATGATGGCACACTCAGATGAAGCACTCTGCCGGTCACTGCCATGGAATGTCCCTGACTACCCCAATGAAGATGGTACCAGAAGGCCACAACTACAAATGCGAATCCAAGGGCCATTACACCTATGACATGGGAAAGTGGTATCGAGCTGGTATTTCAAAACTGGGAGATCTGGTGACTTTAGAAGGCACCCGGACTTTTAGTGATCTTAAAGCCCGCTACAACTTGAATAATAATCAGGTATTTTTGTATCACGCTATTAAAAAAAAATGACACATAAATCGGGCGGACGAGCAGGGTTTGCAAAGATTGACCTTATAGATAAACTGCAGGGGCCAAGACCACCACGGATCGGATACATTTACACAATATTAAACATGCGAATGCCCAATGACCTAGGAAAAACAGATGAAAAGTGGCAGCAGAAACTGAATGTCCCCCCTAACACCTTCTGTCACGCATTAAGTCTCGCACAAAGCTATCTGTTGTCATCCAAATTACAGGCGCAATTTTATAAAACAGGCTTCTTCCTATATATAACTCCCAGCAGGATCGCTAAATGGGGAACGGGCAGCGGAACATTGTGTCCTAGATGCTCCGAGTTTTGCGCAGACTCTGTGCACATGTTCGCTACGTGCCCAAAGCTAGAACCCCTATTAGACAAAGTACAGCGGTTCCTGGGTGAAGTTTTATTATCAGATATCCAACTTACCCCAACTTACCCCAACTATTATTCTGCTGGGGCTGTAAGACACGATCAATAGGAAGACTGGGGGAGCTCTAATGTTCGTGGCAATGACTATTCTTAGGATTTGTATTGCCTCGCACTGGAAAGATCCGAACCCTCCCTCGTTTGCCCAATGGCAGGCCCGGCCCGGCTGTTGGCTACATGTAAACTGGAGAATGCTATATATGCCAAAAAAGGCAGGCGTGCAAAAAAAAAAGGTCTAGAGATATGGGAACCTCTAATCAGTTGGCTCAGCATAATGAATCCACAGGATCCATAGAAAGTTTTTTTTATTGATGCCTTTTCTGGCCTTCCTCTATTGCCTTTCCCCCTTCCTCTTTCTCTCATCGTCTCTACTCTCTTTTTCTCTCTCTTTCTCTCCTTTCTCTTCTTCTTTGCCCTCCTTTCCTCTTCTTGCTTTTGTGACCTTGGATTCGCTTTGTTAAAATCTGTTTAAATTAGATATGCTTTTTTTCAACATAGGATTTAATGTTTATGAATTGTTAAACTGATTACATTTTTTTTTCTTTTTGCTGGAAACTCTCACTGCTTGTAATATTCACTGGTAACATCGAGGGGTTTGGGGAGCGGGGTGGGGGGGGACTACGTAATGAATTACTCTGATTTTGTATTCTAATGCATGGCATACTTTAAATTTAAAAAAAAAGGAAATGCACACATTGATGATGGCACACTCAGATGAAGCACTCTGCCGGTCACTGCCATGGAATGTCCCTGACTACCCCAATGAAGATGGTACCAGAAGGCCACAACTACAAATGCGAATCCAAGGGCCATTACACCTAAGACATGGGAAAGTACATGTAGGGAGAATGCATGACAGCTGCACCCAACACCGAGGCCACTTACATGCCATTGCATCACACTAGCGACATCAGAGCCCTGCACTGGCCCAGGCTTGGAACACATGCAGCCACTCACCACCCAAAGTCACACTCCCAGAATACTCACCCCTGGCTTGCTGCTGATGCTCCTTCAGACGTGCATCCAGTCGTGGCTGCGTCACAGCTAAGATGCGTGCCATGAGTGGTGCCCGAGGGACCAGCCCCAGTGTCATCTCGGCCACGTTCTTGCTCAGCCGACAGATGTCATCCCACCTCTTGTGACAGTGGGTGCGCCGGCGGTTGCAGACACCCAGAGCCCGCACCTTGCATGCAATGGCCCTCCACATGGCCTTACGCTGGTGTACTTTGAGCTGCAGGCATGGGAGACAAAAGGGTGAACACATCAGTGACACAGTGTTATGTACCAATATCTCTCAGTACAGGAGCATGATACTAACTCATCCCAAATCCACAGATATGTCTAACAGAGACAAGAATGCATCTCACATGGAACATCAGCATGGGAGAACCACATGTAAATGCATGCAGGTGTGAGGGTGGACACAGTACCTGCCCATCTCATACACATGCAGGATGCCAGCACATTAAGCCATGTGTAGTCTGTCCACATCTACTATCCATTTTCATGCAGAGCAAGATATACATCACATATCAACATATGTATGGGGGTAGACTCACTGGGTCCAACACTGCACAGGCCTCAATGCACTTGCCCTTTAACTGGCTCAGTGTGTCATGGAGATCACATTGAGGGACATGATCTCACAAACGCAACCCCTCATCACAAGGCCTCTCGTGCTTGAACTACATGGCTGAAATGGATCATTGATGGAGAGTCAAGATTAAAAGCACAACTTTGACACTCTGTACATTCAGTGATGTGTCCCTGTCAGTTTGTGCGGTGAATGTGCAGGCCAGGTGGGGTCACACAGAGGTCCAACGTGGGGCATCTGAACTGTCACATGAAGGGACAATTTGGAAGCACAAACAGTGCCAACACATGCGAGTATGTGCACATGCTGGTGGTGATGGAAGGGTCTGTGCACAATAATGTGGAAATCTACAGTGTCATAGGTGAATGACCAACAAGAGTGTCACCCTCGGGTATTGAGGTCCTGAGCATAGTGCAGAACTAGAGACGAGGCACATATTGAGTCATATACAATTCTATCACTACCCTCTGGACAACAACCCTAGATAATGCCACAGATGGGCCTTTGAAGGACATCAGGGACCCACACAGACCTTCACACTAGCAATCACTGTCCTGACTCCTGCATTCCAAACTTGCTGCGTCACTGTATGACTGACAAGACAAAACATGTCTCTCAAATCTGGATGTGCAGGCAGGGAAACGTGTGGAATAAGCTAAACACCCCTTCCCCCTGGGGACAGCATGCTAGTCAGTGCATGACACAACCCCACACTCTCACGCATATACTGCAGCATATCAACTTCATGTGTGCCCCCCTGCACTCTCACTCCCACTCTGAGTGACTTACCACGACATTTGGCGCACCATATAGCCTCGGATAGTGGGTGAGAACCTCGTCCACCAGGACCTCTAGCTCCTCGGTGGTGAAGGGAGTGGCACGGATCTTCTCTGTCCTCGCCATCACTGTGTGAACAGGAGTCAGCAGCAGCAGAAGCAGTTGCTGGTGAAGGGTGGCAGGCAGCAGGCCCTGGAGACAGCAGCAGCAGAAGCAGTTGCTGGTGAAGGGTGGCAGGCAGCAGGCCCTGGAGACAGCAGAGGCGGTTGCTGGTGAAGGGTGGCAGGCAACAGGCCCTGGAGACAGCAGCAGCAGAAGCAGTTGCTGGTGAGGGGTGGCAGGCAGCAGGCTCTGTGAGCTGTGTAAATCTGTGGCTCTCACACACATATATAGCCCCCTGGGCTCGTTTCAGTGGTTCTAAGCTGCTGCAATTGGTTTTCCAGGTCTGCCTTATTCAAATACATCCAATGGCCGGCTCCGCGTTGGCGGAGCACGCCTACCGCGATTTTCAAAATTGCATCAGGCTACTGCGATTGCGGTTCCCATTGGCTGTAAGGGCATGGTTCATGGCGGTGACACACCGCAGGGGACAGGCGGGCGCTACTGCGGTGGTGCATCTTTCAAGTGCATCCAATGACCGGCTCCACGTTGGCGGAGCACGCCTACCGCGATTTTCAAAATTGCATCAGGCTACTGTGATTGCGGTTCCCATTGGCTGTAAGGGCATGGTTCATGGCGGTGACAGACCACAGGGGACAGGCGGGCGCTACAGCAATTCCGGGGCCATACATTGCAATGAGTGACCGGGATCTGGGTGGCGGAGCATGCCAACCGCCATTTGTCAGTACATATGTTTCTCTCACTACCGCGATTGTGTCCCAGGGATTGGCAGTGACACACCGCAGGGGACAGGCGGGCGCTACCGCAATTCCGGGGCCATACATTGCAATGAGTGACCGGGATCTGGGTGGCGGAGCATGCCAACCGCAATTTGTCAGTACATATGTTTCTCTCACTACCGCAATTGTGTCCCAGGGATTGGCGGTGACACACCGCAGGGGACAGGCGGGTGCTACCGCAATTCCGGGGCCATACATTGCAATGAGTGACCGGGATCTGGGTGGCGGAGCATGCCAACCGCCATTTGTCAGTACATATGTTTCTCTCACTACCGCGATTGTGTCCCAGGGATTGGCGGTGACACACCGCAGGGGACAGGCAGGCGCTACCGCAATTCCGGGGCCATACATTGCAATGAGTGACCGGGATCTGGGAGGCGGAGCATGCTAACCGCCATTTGTCAGTACATATGTTTCTCTCACTATCGCAATTGTGTCCCAGGGATTGGCGGTGACACACCGCAGGGGACAGGCGGTAGCTTCCGCGATTTGGGTGCCATACATTGGTGCCTGTGACCGTGATTTGGGTGGCGGCACACTTTGTCAGCACCTATGGACACATGATGCTGGGTCAATCGCCAATGGGCAGTCATCTACAGTGCACGGTGGCCACATGATTAATGGCACCTCATTGTGCACACAATGCCAATGTGACATTTAACACACTGCTGACTACACATGCCATGTTTGTGTATGTGATTTAGTGCATTGGCATGTACTCCCTCACATGTCACTTGTGATATTGATGGGCATGTACACAGAACAGTGTTGTCATGGACTCTCCAATGTGTACACATGTCAATGTGTGCAAGTGCTGTGAACATCACAGTGATGTATGTCTTAATGAAGAATGTGCAGACTTGACTGTCTTGTTTTCTTGGTTCATGCACACACTTGTTGTTTACGCTCGGCCTGTGGTCATTGTGTTGTTGATGTGTGCCATGTTCAACTTACGCCTGAAGGTGGGTCAGGTACAGCAGCTAGGTATGGGACAGTAGTGTTGCAGTTTTACACATATGCTGTATGAAATACTCTCAGGCCTGCTCATGCTAGATGTGGCCATATCCCTATGTGCATTCGCATAGTCATATGTTGTTTCAGAGGTACTTGCTGTGTGAGAGGGGACAAGTGTACGAGTAGTGTAGCTGAAGGTGTCCCTACATGTAGGCTGCTCTGTAACTCAATTGTGATGACAGTCATTGTTGGCGTTGTGTCAGTCAAAACGTAAGATGTCGTACACATCTCATGGTGTATTGCATTGACATGTGTCCACTTTCATCTCAACTAGGAGGAGACCAAATCTGCATCGTCCCTACACCGTGCTGGCAGACATGGAGGATGAGGAGGTCATCCGGAAGTTCCGTCTGGACAGAGCCACCCTACAAAACCTCTGTGCTAAGTTGGAGCCCCACCTGCAGCCTCGCAGGACATATCCAACAGCTTTCACCCCAACATCCAAGGTGATGGAGGCTCTGCATTTTTTTGCCTCTGGGTCAATCCAGCACACGGTGTCCAGTGCAGGTGGGATGTCGCAACCCATATCCAGCATGGTGCTGCGTGATGTCCTGGCCGCCATGATGATTTACAAGGACAGGTACATCCATTTCCCCAGGGTGCCGGAATTGGCGGCCGTAAAGGGAGACTTTTATGCCCTTGGACACATCCCCCATGTTGTTGGGGCCATTGATTGCACCCATGTTGGGCTTGTTCCACCACAGGCACGGGAGTACATTTTTAGGAATCGCAAACATTTCCACTCCGTAAATGTGCAAGTGGTGTGCCAGGCGGACATGATCATCACGCACGTGTGTGCCAGATATCCAGGCTCAGCCCATGACTCCTACATCATGCGGAACAGCATTGTACCCCAGCTCATGGCTAATCTGCTTCCTGAGCGTGCATGGATTGTGGGTGAGTACGAAGAGTCCAGTAGCGTGGTGTGTGTGTGACATGCTGTCCTCTGCCACAGAATAATTACAAGGTTTATCTGTGTCTCTCACACCTAGGTGACTCTGCATATCCCAACCGTCCGTGGTTGCTGAGCCCACTGCGTAATCCCAGGACACCAGCTGATGTACGCTACAATGATGCCCATGGGAGGACACGTTGTGTGGTGGAGCGGACTTTTGGTCTCCTCAAGTCACGATTTCGCTGCCTTGACAATTCGGGAGGTGCACTCATGTACTCGCCCAGGAAGGTGTGTCAGATTGCTGTGGCATGCTACATGCTCCACAACCTAGCCATTCGCAAGGAGATCCCCCTGATCCTGGATGATGATGAGCAGCCAAGGCCCCCACCTGCAAACCAACCCGTGTCCAGTGATGAGGACAGTGGAGAGGAGGAAGGTGTTGACCTGCGTCAACAGCTCATCACCCGCTACTTCACTTGAAGGTGAGTGACAGTGTACAACGGACCCATTGTCTGATGATGTTGCTGTTGTTGTGAAGGTGTATGTGAGCTTTGTGACTGCAGCCGGTTGTTGACTCAGTGGTGGCTGACAATGTTTGTGGGACAGGGTGGTTTGGAACATCTACAGGATGTGTATGTTGGCACTTGTTGCTCATTGTGATGTGTGCATGTTGTATTTGCTTGATGGTAAGTGTTGTATGATGTCTGTGATGCCACACCCAGACTAGTGAATCTTGTTCTGTTGTGTTTTCCTAGGTCCCTTCAGCCTCTCCTTGCCTACATACATTCCATGCTCCTGGTACATTGTAATCATGGTGAAGACTGCACATCCTGGAATAAAGACGGAGCAGTGACAACGACATGTGTGTAAGGAGTATTTATTTACAATGGTGACATGAGAGTGGGGTGAACATTTACATTGAGGTGATTAGTGAAGCAGTGAGTTGACAGTTATGGTAAATGAGAGTATTGAGTAGTCACCACATTGTTGTGGTGACCCAGTCCAACAGACAGATGCCATTCACAAGGCAGTGTGGGGAAGGACAGTCCAGAAAGTCAATGCAGTGGTGAGGAGTGTTGCCATCATGGCTGGCTCCGTGACGGACGTTTGGCAGGTGCTTTGCCACAGGATACTCCCAGGGATTTCTTGGGCCGGCCCCTTCGTCGCTTGGCAGGGGGGACTGTGCTGTAGGGCCAGTGGGGTCTGAGGACTCACCCCTCTCTGTGGCCGCAGGGGAGGATGTTGAACTGTCATCCTGCGGCACAGCAGGGGAGGTGGAGGTGTTGTTTGTGGCGCTGGCCTGTCCCTCAGTGCCGCCACTATCTGGCCCAAGAGGCCCACAATTTGTCCCATGCGGGTGTCCATGGACCTCCTCAGCAGGAGGAGCTCGCGGGAATCTTCTTCTGCCCGGGCCGTTCGTCCCTGGGCCCGTTCATATGCCCCAAGGACTCTGTTGATGCTGTCCAGGGCTTCGGTCCCAGGCTCTGGTTGTCTCTGAGTGACCCTGCCCCTCCCACCTGCCCTGCTCCCACGGACCTGTTGCCTCACCACTGTAGGCACCCGCATCCTCTCCCTGCCCTCCTCAGTTGTTGGTGTGGGGTGGTCATCCTCTGGGACAGGAAGAGTGTTTCAGGCAGCACTGGTGGTGGTGGTGGTGGTGGTGTAGGACTCACAGGCCATAACAGCAGGGGTCTGCATAGCTGTTGGTGTTGCTGCAGATGTGGTGGGGGGGACAATGGGTTCCTGGGACCGGTTGCGCCCTGGCACACCAGATGGTCCGGCTACGAGCTCCTCGTCCTCTGAATCCCGGGAGTCAACATCCGAGAGTCCATGTTCCGGGGGGGTGACTGGCTCTGCAGGTTGCTGGTGTTGTCCTCTGCAGTCAGTTCATGGTCACCTGTGGGACAGATGGGAAATGGTCATTGTAGTGCACCACGCAAGCTTTGTGTTAGCTGTGTATTATTCACTGTTTGTACACCACACAGTTGACTGATCATCACATTGTTTGTATGCGCACTGCTGTGCCTCCTGAGATGATGTTGAGGTACATGCATTACTTGTTCATGGTGTGAGGTGTCAAGACATACCATGCACCACGTGCATGTTTTGTGATTACAGGGACATGTTGCCATCTAGGGACAAGCGCAACAAAGATTTTCTGTGACGCCTCTTTGTTGATTACTCTGCCCTGGCAGACGTTACATCTGAGCATGAACTGGCCATTGACATCTCATGCATACCTTTGTCATGTCATGTGCAAATCTGAATTTGTACCACCAACCATGCTTTCTTTGTTTACATATGGTCCTTGCAGCTCTGGCCACATGGCACTTACACGTCAGTCAGTGCTGTGCATGATTGTGCACAGACTTTCTTCTACATGTGAATTGGTGTGTCACACTTTTGTTGCTGTGGCCGTTACATTTGCTTGGCTGTCTGGACACTGTGAGTGGCAATTTGATCTGTGGATATTTTAGTGTGATGAGAGGGCTGGTGTTGTCATATGGCACCATGCTTTTTGGGAGGAATGGCTGGGTGCAGGTACTGGCTACTTACCTGTTCTGTTTACACATTTGGGTTGGATTTGTGTCACGTCTTTGTGTGTGTGTGGTGGAGGCTTCCATCCTGCTCAGGGATGGGACAAGAGGGCATGAGATGTCTACCTACCTGTTAGTTTGAAGTGGACAGTGCAATGACTGACACATGCATCTGGGTGGGGGGGTGCTCCATCCTGCTATGGGGTGGGACAGGGGGCATGGTGGGAGTTGTTGTGCAGGCCTCCCACCCCCACACAGCCCTCCCAGGGAAGATGGCTACCTAGCTATTAGTTTGTTTGTAGTGAGACAATGGCTTCCCAATGCTTCTGGGTGTGGAGTGCTCCATCCTGCTCAGGGGTGGGACAGGGGGCATGGTGGGAGTTGTTGTACAGGCCTCCCACCCCCAAACAGCCCTCCCTGTTAAGATGGCTACCTAGCTGTTAGTTTGTTTGTAGTGAGACAATGGCTTGCCAATGCTTCTGGGTGTGGAGTGCTCCATCCTGCTCAGGGGTGGGACAGGGGGCATGGTGGGAGTTGTTGTGCAGGCCTCCCACCCCCAAACAGCCCTCCCTTTTAAGATGGCTACTACCTACCTGTTAGTTTTGTTGTTGTGATACAATGGCTGCCACATGCTTCTGGGTGGTGGGGTGCTCCATCCTGCTCAGGGGTGGGACAAGGGGCATGGTGGGAGTTGTTGGGCAGGCCTCCCACCCCCAAACAGCCCTCCCAGGGAAGATGGCTACCTAGTTGTTAGTTTGTTTGTAGTGAGACAATGGCTTGCCAATGCTTCTGGGTGTGGAGTGCTCCATCCTGCTCAGGGGTGGGATAGGGGGCATGGTGGGAGTTGTTGTGCAGGCCTCCCACCCCCAAACAGCCCTCCCTTTTAAGATGGCTACTACCTACCTGTTAGTTTTGTTGTTGTGATCCAATGGCTGCCACATGCTTCTGGGGGGGGGGTGCTCCATCCTGCTCAGGGGTGGGACAGGGGGCATGGTGGAAGTTGTTGTGCAGGCCTCCCGCCCCCACACAGCCCTCCCAGGGAAGATGGCTACCTAGCTGTTAGTTTGTTTGTAGTGAGACAATGGCTTGCCAATGCTTCTGGGTGTGGAGTGCTCCATCCTGCTCAGGGGTGGGACAGGGGGCATGGTGGGAGTTGTTGTGCAGGCCTCCCACCCCCAAACAGCCCTCCCTGTTAAGATGGCTACCTAGCTGTTAGTTTGTTTGTAGTGAGACAATGGCTTCCCAATGCTTCTGGGTGTGGAGTGCTCCATCCTGCTCAGGGGTGGGACAGGGGGCATGGTGGGAGTTGTTGTACAGGCCTCCCACCCCCAAACAGCCCTCCCTGTTAAGATGGCTACCTAGCTGTTAGTTTGTTTGTAGTGAGACAATGGCTTGCCAATGCTTCTGGGTGTGGAGTGCTCCATCCTGCTCAGGGGTGGGACAGGGGGCATGGTGGGAGTTGTTGTGCAGGCCTCCCACCCCCAAACAGCCCTCCCTGTTAAGATGGCTACCTAGCTGTTAGTTTGTTTGTAGTGAGACAATGGCTTCCCAATGCTTCTGGGTGTGGAGTGCTCCATCCTGCTCAGGGGTGGGACAGGGGGCATGGTGGGAGTAGTACTGCAGGCCTCCCACCCCCAAACAGCCCTCCCTTTTAAGATGGCTACTTGTTAGTTTTGTTGTTGTGATACAATGGCTGCCACATGTTTCGGGGGGGTGCTCCATCCTGCTCAGGGGTGGGACAGGGTGCCTGGTGGGAGTTGTAGTGCTATTTGCCTGGGCACATGCAACCCTGTAAATGTTAGCTACCTTTTGGGGTGATTCAGATGTAGTGGATATTACATCTGTGGGACATGTGTTGGATATTGTGGTGCATATGGATCTACCTGTGCCTCTGAGATGTAGCTTTGTAGTTGTGCTTGACAGTACATTGCTGTATAATGCTCTACATTTGTTTGTACTTACCAGCCTCCACTCCACCGGGTATTCCTGTGAGACTCTGTGGATGCAGTATGGCAAGCACCTTCTTCTCCCATGCAGTGAATGTTCTTAGTGGAATGGGAGGGCCACCGCCAGTCCTCTGAGCCAGCTCATGGTTCTTGCTCCTCTTCTTTTCGACAACACTCTTCAGGTCATGCCACCGCCTCATGATTTCCTGTCTGTTGCGTGGGATGGTCCCTACTGCATTGACCTTATCGACTATCCTTGCCCACATTTGATTTCTTCTGGCTAATGGTGTCTGTTGGACCAGGTTACCAAACAGTTGTGGTTCAACTCTGACTATCTCATCTACCATGACTGTCAACTCACTGTCTGTGAATTTTGGCATTTTCTGTAGTGCCATGGTGTGTGATGTGCTAAGGGGTTTGAGGTGCAGGTGTGTGAGTGGTGGGGGTGGGGGTGATGTGTATGGTGTGTGATGTGCACAGGGATTAGAGGTGCAGGTGTGGATGTGGTGGTGGTGCTGTGTTTGGTGTGAGTAGTGATGGTGTGCAGATTTGCCTCTCCTTTGTGTTCTGGTGTTGGGCCCTTCAGGTGTGGAGTTTTGCAAAGGATTGTGGTCAGGGAAGGGGCTGGTTTTATGCTCAGCTATGTGGGTGTGTCCAAATGGGGTATTGCTGTCAGGAGTGTTGTGTGGGTTGTCCTGGGATTTGTATTTTTGTAGTTGCCATGTGGTTGTGTCATTGGGGTGTGTTATGGATTTTTGGGTGCATGGCTAGTTTGCTGTGTGCACTTTGTGGCCTTGTTGTGTATTTTTTCTGTCGACCGCCATATTTGTCACGGAGCGTCCGCAGCGGTGGCTCTGCTGTAGTTCTTCCGGCGGCTCTCCCATTCATCACTGTTAGTGTTTTCGGCGGTCGGATTCAGCGGAACGTACCGCGGTCACATCGGGGATATCCTAATGTTCCGTGCGGTGTCTCCGCTGTCGTGGCGGCTGTTTAATTTGTTTCCTCCGGGAATCCGACCTCCGCGGACGGATTTTCGCCTTCTCCGCCCGCTACGGGCGGTTTTTCGGTGGCTCTCACCGCCGCGGTTGTTTTTTTTTGGCGGGACATCCTAATCTGGCCGCCTGCTTTGCCGCGGTACCTGCGGGAGGTTGTTTTCCGCTACCATGGCGGTCGGGGAGGTTTTCCGACCGCCATCGTAATAGGCCCCTAAGTTTCTTTATAGGCTAAGTTTCTCTTTTATTATTTATACTATTTATTATGTTGATTAAAATCAGGTACCTAATACTATATTTGTGGTTTTTTTTTGGTTTGGTTGTATAGCACTTTAGTTTCTATTAAAAAAGGGGAACATTTAATTATTTTAGTTATTTAAGCTAAGGATGGCAAGTCATTTATATTAAAAAATAAATTCGTTCTTACCTGTTATGTAGTATAATTTTATATAGTAGTTTGTGTAGATTTTCTTTCTTTTCTGGTCTCTCTTTCGCAATGTAACGCTCTCCCTCCGTGTTTGGCCGATAAACGGTAAAATGTGTTAATTAATTGTTTGGTTTTATAGTGTTTAGTTAATTAGCGAACGTTTTTTATTGGTTTGTGTGTTTTTAGTTTAAATTCATTGGTTGAGATACGTTATTTCAAATTTTTAGCAGTTACTTTTTAATTAGTTAAATGTTTGTAATGTTTATTTAATGTTTATTTTTATGTTATTTGTTGTTGTTAAAATATATTTGATAATAAATGTAAATTCAAAAATTTGTTGTGATATAATTTATATATATTATTTTAGTATTATTGGAAAGTTATTTAAGGTTATATTATTAATGTATTTGTTAATTTGGGGTAGTGTTATTTTATTATAATTTTAAAAATCATTTAATAATTTTTATATATGTTGTTATAATTTATTATAATTATTTGGCTTATGTTAAATAAATAATTAATTGTATATAGTGTTTATTTAATGTTTAATGGTAGTATCGATATTATTTACAGATATATTTTAGCGATATTTGTGTCGTCTATATTAGTGTTCTCGATATTTTTGTTGTGTTTCATTATGATTAAATTTTATCAATATTTTTGTTATCTATATTTTTGTTGGCGATATTTTTGTACTCGATATTTATTTAAGCAATAATTTTTTATCGATATTAGTGTAATTTCTTGTTTAAGTATTGGGTGTCGATATTTGTGTATACGATATATTTTCCGCAATATTTTTGTAGGTCGGTGTTTTTGTAGTCGATATTTCATCAGTGATCCAGGGCCTGATTTAGAATTTGGCCTCCGTGGCAGAGTTTACAAGTACTCCACCAAGCTGACAGAATCCTGCCCACCGTATTTAGATGTTTGCTGGCTGAATTGCCATCCGTGCCGATAGAGTGTTTTCCATAACGTAAATGGTTCGAGATAACTTTTCTGCTGGCTAACATTACTCCGTCACCGTCAGGGTGGCGGGATTGCACCGATCCCATTTAGATTTCACAGTTATGCTGGCGGTGTTCTAGTGGCGGATTGCCGACAGAGTGATTAAGTCCCGGGACACGTTCAACATTGGATTATTCCTGTGGCTATTGGATGAATGCTAGCATCACACACCTGATGTGTTTTAGCTAAGTGTGTTCACCTGCATACCGCACTATAAGACACACTCCATTTCAAACCATGATCCTTTGCCATTCCCTGCACCACAACATTTTCAAGCTGAACTTTTGTCAGTTAACTCAGGTTTATTATTTTTGCTTTCTCTGTTTCTTGTCCTGTATTTCTTCTCTCATTTACTTTCTTGTGGGTCATAACATTTATTTAATTTTTAATTTTTTGATAATGACAGGGAGGAGAAATCACTGTTTTACAGAGGGAGAATTGTCAGTCATGGTAGGTGAAAATATTAGAGTAGAGGCACAATTGTTTGGAGCCAGAGTACTAAATACAACCATATCTCAGAAAAGGCAAATGTAGGCCAGAATAGTTGACAGAGTCAATGCTGTAACAAACAACCTGAGCACACAGGAGGAAATTAGGAGGAGGTGGAGCGCCCTGCGGGTGAGAGTGCGTGCCCTGGCCTCCAAGTGTCACCGGGAGGCCCAGACGACTTGTGGTGGTTCTCCCAGCCCCCCTTACAACTTTTTCCCTGGGAGGAGAGGGTTTTGCAGATCCAACATCCTGAAGGCTTGACAGGAATCCCTGGATAGTTGAGACTGGTAAGTTACACTTTTGAATGTGTCACTAAACCTAAATCTTGTTTTTTATTTTTATTTAGCTGTTGCTAATGTGTTTTGCACCTTTTGGAAACACACAAACTTAGATATATTTTTATCAATTCCTTTGTTGTCTTGTTTGTTTGTTTGAATGTATTTTGTTGTATATAAGATCACATGTTTTAATCTCCATAACATTTCACATGATGTAATGTTGCTTATAAGTGTTTTTATACCAAATAGCAAACTGCATATATGTTGTTTAATTGTAAATGCCTGTTCTTTTTAACAGCATAATTTCATTAAGTATGTTTAACTTACAAATTTGCAAGTGTAGTTAATGTTTAATTGAAATGACTACAACTACCATGATGCCTTGATTTTGTTTTGTGACAATAATATTGCAATGTTTTCTTCCTCATTTTCTCTATCCTATCACATTTTCAAATATGTCAAAGTGTTATGTATTGATCAATTGTTATATCATACTATTTTTTGAAAATGTTTGTGTTTATTTTTGTATGTTGTCCTATACCAGTTATTTGATGAAATTGGTGTTATTTGTATCACAAATCAAAGTTTATTTACAAACATGTTTTAAGATGTGTAGTTTTGTCGGCTTGATATAAGTAGTTATTTTTGTGAAAATGTACTCTGCAATGTTCATATGATGACTGATGTTAAATATCCTTCTAAGTGGTGTAAATTCAGAATATTAGGCTAGGCATTGGAATGGTTTATTTCACCTCTCTACTGTGTTGTGTGAAATGTCTGGTATATTTAATGTATATTTTCTAATCACCTTTTTGCATTTCCTGACATCTTTTCACCTGCTTTTTTTAAGCAGTTTTGTGTGTCATTTAAACAGTTTGTGTAACCCATTATAATACCACTGAAAGGTACAATCATAATTTTTGACTTTTTACTTTTAGGTTGCTTCATATTTTTGCTTCAAAATAATTAGATGTGTAATCCAGATTTTTTTAATTTATATTTTTTATCATTTCATAATAGGTCTAACAGTCAGAGTACGTGGACAACCATTTACCACTGAGGAGACCTCCACTCCAGACCAGGATCAAACCTTAATGAGGACTACACTCGTGCAAGTCCTGTTGACAAAGAGCAGCCTGTCAAAACCAACATCACACCAATTTTGTGTCCCCAGTCCTGTCTGCTGTTGATACACCACCGCCACTAACTCCAGTTCAGCCAGGAACTAGTGGGATGGGGCACACTGAGTTAAGGGCACAGGGTAGAGGGGGTAGGGGTCATGGGAGGTAATCTGTGGGCCAGCAAAGTGAGGCCACTGGGTTCAATGTCAACAAGGTCACCATCGGTATAGTCTAGTGATTCCTCCATTAGTCCCAAGACATCATGGGCCAGGTCCTGACAGAGCTCCATGGAGATGAAACAGTTGAAGAAGGAGCACAATGTACAGATCGAGAATCTGAACTCCATTT
This sequence comes from Calotriton arnoldi, assembly GCA_963921515.1. Classification (NCBI taxonomy): domain Eukaryota; kingdom Metazoa; phylum Chordata; class Amphibia; order Caudata; family Salamandridae; genus Calotriton; species Calotriton arnoldi. Next base: position 23,214 of record CAWUFW010007529.1, read on the forward strand.
TCGGCTCCCTGACTAGGGTGCTGCATGATATTTTCACCCATCTGTGCACAGCTTTTTCAGCAACATCTTCCCCTTTCTGTGGTCCAACTACATCTGACCATACTACATCTGCCTTAGCCACAGAAAGAGAGGCCCTGCCACAAGAGGAAACAGCTGCACCCACCTCAGTCCCTGCAACTGTGGATCCACCACCCCACTCAGGAAGGGCCGTTTAGGTGGACCACCAGGAGAGGATGGCAAGATCTCCACCAGCAAGAGACGCAAAACCTAATTTTCGAGTGTGTGACTATCATTCACTCCCTGGAATATTTTCTGGACACATGTACCTTTCTGATGCCAGTTCTATTTTGGACATTGGACTTCAAACAATTTTGGCTCTGCAATAATAGTTGTATTCACCATGAATTACTTTTTAATTTTTTTGTTTGGTTTGTTAATTTCATCCTGCGTTTTTTCTTTTTTGATTATGTTGAATAAAACAAAACTAACAAATTCAAAGACTGTTGTATTTCATTTCTCAATTGGTTTATTTTGGTCATTACATCATACATTTTAAAATGTAAACATTAAAATGATTGTTTAGTCATAAATAATTTCCATGCAGGTAACGTGCCCCACATTTTTAAAAAATGAGCAAAAATAGCAAAAACCACAAATCAATAACTAGTAATTTATTAAAATGGAAGAAAGAAATCATTGTCATTTTTCCCAAAAACAGTACAACCCATGCATAACCCAAATACCAAGGGCCTTATTAGGAGTTTGGCGGTCCTCCTGTCGGCCTGCCACTGCCGCACTGACAGGAGGACTGCCAAGCTTGTAGTTTGCCTGCCCGCTGGATTACGAGTGTAATCCATGGCGGGCGGGTGGGCGGGCAGTGCTGTGATGGTCTCATGGTGGTGGTCTGTTAGGCTCATAGGAGAGCCTTATCGGCAGACCGCTGCCGTGAAAGCACCTGCAGCACGTTCCTGCACGTTGTGGCATGCACCACGTCATGCATGCAATACTGTGCAGGAACGGAGGTGCAATTCCCGGGGGGCACCTTGCTTGCACCCCCAGGCCCAGAAGTGGCTTACTTCCATGTCCACAGGCTCACTGCCATGAAAAGGGCAATGGAAATTAAAGTCAAAATATGCTTGCAAGTGCCACAGCAGCACCTCCAGCACATTCCTGCCCATTTCCAGCCCACCGGCGCAGCGGGATCCTTGATCCCGGCAGAGCCAGTGGTCCCAAGGCAGTCTGACCGCCACACTCATAATATGGTGGGTGGACTGCTAGTGTGGCAGTGGTTGGACCACCCCCACAAGTACAGAAGTCTTGTGGACCGCCGTACTCATAATAAGGCCCTTAGGGGTCTATTACGATGGCGGGCGGACTGTGTCCGCCCGCCACTGCAACGGCAAACGGGACCGCCCGCAAGAGGTGCGGCGGTCCCGCACTGGCAATTAGGATACCACCGCCACGGTGGCGGTGGCATCCCGCATATATTGAATTGCGGCGGGTGGTGCTGTAAGCAGCACCCGCCACAATGCAATATATGCATGTTGTGCATTGGCATGCACAACGTGACAGGCACCGCGCGGTGCCTGCCACCTTGTCCATGCCAATGTTGGGGGGTACCATAGGTACCCCCAAGTGCAGCCCCCACCCCCTGGGGGCCCGCAACGGGCCCCTGATGCGAAAACCGCATGCCTTTCCATGGCGGAGTCTCCGCCATGGAAAGGCATGACACCGCCCACATCATAATATGGATGGCGGTGCCTGCAAGGCACCGCCACCATATTTTAGGCCTTTTCCGCCCGGTAGGCAATTGTGACGATTGCCTACCGGCAGAAAAGCAGCGGACGGTCTTTCCATCCGCCGCAGTACCCCCCGCCATGCTAATATGGTGGGGGTAAGAGGCCGTCCGGCGGGGTGTTTTGGTGGGCGGATCGCCACCGCCGGTCGGGCGGTGGCGATCCGCCCGCCATGCTAATAGGCCCCTTAGTTCCTTTTTCTCATTTACAGTTCCAGACCTTGCCACCATGGATGAACAGAATATAATCAAATACATCAGGTTAAATAGGTCAACTATTATTGAGTTATGTCATCAGCAGGAGCCAGATCTCCTGGCCCACAGTAGGAATCCCACATCAATAACACCAACAGTCTAAATCATGACAGTACTCCATTTAGTGGCCACAGGATCATTCCAATACAGGGTTACAGTATCTGGTGCAATGTCACAAACAAGTTTAAGTGTTGTGCTACAAGAAGTTCTTTCTACAACAACAGACATCAACAGCCTCAGACACATACACAAAATGAGGATTTTGCAAATGTGATGGGAGATTAGTATGCTTTGTGTCAACTACCAAATGTGGTTAGAGCAATTTAAGAAGCACATATTGGTTTGGTGCCAACATTCCACAGAAAACAAGTCTTACGCAAAAAAACTTTAATTCAATCACTGTGCGAGTTGTCTTTGTACATGATATGCATACCCAAAGTCTGTGTGTGTCTTTCACAGGATCAACCCATGTTCCCTTTGTACTTCCAAACAGCAGCAGATAACTGCAAATGTCACAACTTTGAAATGCCCAAATGAAGATGACATGGTGAAGGAACCTAAAACAGATTAAAAACATAAAAATTAGTTGATTACATTACAGATTTTTCACATAACAAATAAATAATTTTGAGGACACATTTTCTAAGCACAATCACAGATAAACAGTTTAAATGAACAGAATAGTCAATGAGTGAAAACTTTGATCAAGAAACATCTTTGCCCTGTATTTTCCTTAACTTGCCCTTTCTAAAACATTTCCAGCAAAGACTGTCTTCCTCATTAGATTAAAAGTTGATTTAACATTTAATGTAATAAACTGCAAATATATACTCACACTCATGTGAAGAAGTTGTCAATAACATCTTGACGTAAGTCAATTCCGTCCTCTTCACCACTATCATCTTCTTTTGTCATTTCAACATCCTCCTCACCTGGTGGCTTTTCATGGTCCCCATCCTCTGCAATGCATGGGATGTTCCGTCGCAGGGCTATGTTGTGTAACAAAACATATTAATAGAATAGTTCCTCTGGAGGGACAGACTGAACCCTATTTAGAGTAGAATCAATAGCCTGACCACGAGGATCGCGAGGGCTCCGAGTGGTCAGATCATAGTGCCCTCACACATCCGGTAGGGTGTCATACTTCATCTTAGGGCGCTCCTCGTCAAGCCGGTGCTGCAATGCTCGATGGGCCTGGGGGCTCTTTAGCGGAGATCTTTTGATCTGCAAACGCTGTTAGATGAGTAGAAGTGAGGGGTCAAAAAATAGGGTGGTGAAGGGAGTGAAGTAAAAGAGTCTAAGGGAACCAAAGGAGTATTTATGGGATAAGGGTCCCTTGACACAGTAAAAACAAGGACGCTATCTTGAGGTAACAATGTACCCTAATAGCTAACATGTGAAAGATATGGTGGGGTCGACATGTTTCATGCCTTAGTTGCCAGCAGGGTCATTTGGCATTTCATCAGGACCAAAAAGTTGCCTAACCAATGTGATAAAGCATGCGGGCCCACCATTAGGTATAGTGTGCCCACTAGAGTAAAAGATACTGCACCGGCATCGATGCAGTGGGGTTGATTCCACCTATGAAGAAGAAACGCGTTGGCAGAAGGATTGAAATAATTGGGGTGAAATGCGACCTTCATGAGAAAATAAAAGGTCTGGTACCCAGCTGCTGTGGAGTGCGTTCTCAATGCAGAACAAACTTGGTAACATTTAAATTACGGCGGGTTCGGCCGTAGAGAACTGCACCGCTTGACAGAATGATGTGAGGCCTCGGGAGATAGAACTTTCCCTTTCCTGGGAGGCACAGCAGCCCTCTTGATGGAATGGAGGCGCAATTCAACCTCGAGACCCACTGGAGGGTTTTATACTAATGGTCCTGTACTTTGGTGGAATGCAGAAACCCAATGTGGAAAAATTGGCTTTTAAAATAAACTACAACTTCCAGTGTGCAGAGTGAAATAATCCATTGGGAAAGGCGCACCGGAAGCCTTTAAATGAAACGAGCACACGAGGGGAGATTGTTGTTGCTATGGAAGGCTGCATTCTCACTTGCCTTTGAAAAAGAAGCACGAAGCTTCGAAACGCGTTGGCAGAAGGATTGAAATAATTGGGGTGAAATGCGACCTTCATGAGAAAATAAAAGGTCTGGTACCCAGCTGCTGTGGAGTGCGTTCTCAATGCAGAACAAACTTGGTAACATATATATATATGTTATATTATATATATATATATATATATATATAGTCATGAGGGAATTGCCTTCAGACTTATATAGAAATTAGCATCCAATGTACAGATCACCACCAAATCCAGCAAAACGTTATTGGTGTCAGATATTTCAACTCTTCGGACCATGCATGCTTTGGCTCATGACACAAGTGAAATCCAGGGCTCCACGCAAGATGAACTCTCAGATCAAGGCATCACAAGTAATTCACCATCTATCAGTCCATTCCGTCCTGCATCGACATTTATTCCTCTAATGCCCAAGGACGCAATCAACACTTTTAGTGATTGTGTAATAAATGAATTAAAAACTCTCAATCGAAGGATACTAAATAAAAGTAAACAACGCACATATAAAGATAAGCAATATTCAGCACTGATGAGCAAATTGAAAAATAATGCTGAAATAATCGTGAACAAAGCTGATAAAGGGGGCAATCTAGTTCTTTGGCCCAGGAACCAATATATGGAAGAAGCATATCGACATTTGAATGACGTTTCTTGTTATAGAAAAGCCACAACTAATGACACAAGACAAGTAAAGGAATTAGTGTACAATGAGCTAGGACAATGGAAGAGAGATGGATTATTAAACAAAAATGAATATGGATTTTTAAAAAATGACCATCCTGTAATCCCGAGTATTTATTTCATTCCCAAAGTTCATAAGAGAGTTGTACCCATACCAGGAAGACCGATTATATCAGCCCAAAGAAGTCTCCTAGAAGCTATGTCTAAGTACGTTGATTACTTCCTGCATGAGTTCGTAGAAGATTTACCGTCCTTCATTAAAGACACTGGGCACTTTCTGTCAATTGTACAGTCTATAACTTGGGAAGATGACTATGTGTTTATGGTTATGGACATATCCATTTTTACCAACACAATGTAATGCTCTTACGTATGTTTGAACTTTGTTTATGTAACAATTACTTCATGTTCAACAAAGAGCTGTTTCAGCAGCTGCGAGGTGTGGCTATGGGGGCTTGCTTCTCCCCCAGCTACGCGTGTCTCCACGTTGGCTGGTGGGAGGAGCATGTCCTCAGGAACACCCATAAAGAGCTATATGAAACCCATATTATTCAATGGTGGCGTTTCATTGACGACGTCTGCATTATATGGAAAGGGTCGGTAGAGACAGCAAAGGAATTTGTTAAAACTATCAATAATAATGCCTACAATTTAGAATTCACTGCCCAAATCAGTAGTAGCAATGTCCAATTCCTAGATGTTGAGCTGTATATTGAAAATAAAAAAATACAAACTAAGCTTCACAGGAAGGGCACAGCGGGCAATTCTATACTCCACGCACAGAGCTCCCACCCTAAACATCTGATAAAGAGTATCCCATACGGAGAATTTTTACGTATAAAAAGAATTTGCAGCTCAGAGAAGGACCTTATCCAATGCCATACTGACTCTCTACAGAGATTTTTGGCACGTGGGTATAATAACAGTGACCTTAAAGCAGCATTAACAAAGGCCAATAGCTTCAGTCGTGATGACTATTTGGGTACTGTATCTAAGACAACTAAGAGATCCACCAGTTCTTCCCAGAGCAAAGAAACTATAAGATTGATAACCACTTTCAGTTGCCAAGACAAGGAGATAAGAAAAATCATTTACAAGAACTGGCCTATTATTAAGGCCGATTTAACCATGTCTCAAATGGTACCTGATCTCCCTCAAATAACGTTTAGGCGGGCTCCCTCAATGAGGGATGCCTTAGTCAAAAACAGTCCAGAGGTAGTAGAACCAGGAACATGGTTATCTAAGCGTAATGGTTTCTTCAAGTGCAGCTCGTGTAGAGCATGTAAATTTGGTACCAATACATCTGAGTTTTACAATGCCTTTGAAACCACTCCCACCAAAATAAAAGGATTGTTCACTTGCAAGACAGAGTATGCAGTATACATACTGGAATGTTCTTGCAAGCTGAAGTATGTAGGGAGTACCAAATTGCAAGTATTCACACGCATACTCCAGCACTTGTGTGCTATTGTCAACTCTGACTCAAGTTACCCGGTGGCTCGTCATTTTAAGTTAGTGCATCACAATAATTTAAATGATTTGAGATACGTTGTAATAGACTCAACACCTAAGATGTCCAAATGGTGGCAATAGGGAAAGAAATTACGACAACTGGAGTCCTATTACATACTGCTACTTGATACTAAGATGCCCAATGGCCTGAACACAGGGGAGGATTTACACAATTCTTTATGAATTCCATCATTTTTAACATTGTATACCTTGACTTTATGCTTGATTGTTTAGTGTTGCCGTTTTAGCCGTTTTTTTAGCCAGTTTTGGGGCCTTGTTGTTAGACCTGGTTTTACCTTTGGTTTTTACTTGGTTTGGTTCAGGGTTTTTATGCTGGTTTTTAGTGCGGTTTTAGGGGTTGCACTTTTAATCATGCAGACTGTTAATCCAATGTTTAAACCTTAGTTTTATTTCCCCTGTGTTCTTTGAGTTACAAGATGAAATTGGTCCGGTATTCTCTATGTTGTTGAAAAGAGCTACAAATTCTTAATCTATATGAAATTTACATGTGCACTTTAAAAACCCTTGTAAAAGATTTGCTGCTAAACTGTATACATTAGTGCACTTGCACTTTATTTTTGAACTGCCTGTTTGTTTTTTTTGCTGCTAAACCTTATGTATTATTGCACTTGCACTTTACTATATACTGTTTACATTGGATCCATTAAGCATGTTCGTTTAGATATATGTCCATGTTACTATGATCTATAACCCTAAATAATTGTTATTAAATGGGTAAATAGATAATATTTATTGCATTAGCACTTTATATTTAGTATCCAATGAAACTTATTCACATGTAAAACTCTACAGTAGTTTTTGTGAATATTAACTGTACAGGCTAATGGCAATATCCATATGAGCATCATCATAATACAACATAATATAGCAGTAAATAATTTAAAGCATATAGGGTGTTCTGCCACGGCCTCCTTAATGAATTCACATTGTTTTTATTATCCATATCCGATTATGATTTGAATAGCGGATATAGGAAGGCGTATTAGCCATTTTTAAAAACCACATGAGCATGTAACTGGTGTTTACATGCACGTCAGTTTGTCATGGCAATAACTATAATTTTAAAGTCCGGTGAGTTTTTTAATGTTTCCGGTTTTTAGGCAGTATTGACAAAAGGATGTTCCTCTTTACATTCAATAATTTGGGAATTTCATTCAAATATTTCGGAACCTAAAGGTATCCAATGATGTAAGGAAATATTTTTATGTTTATTTATTTCTGAATGTAACCTTAAATATGTTATATTGTCAATTCACATACTGTCCTGCATATAAAGAGTTAAAGTGATTTAGCCCCATGACATCACAAAACAAGCTGATTGGTTAAAGGTTTACTCACGTCACTATAAATTGTATTGTCATGTGCCCTAGCGTGTCATGTGATCAAGGCTGTGGAGACACGGCCGAAACGCGTCATGCTGACTGCAATGCAATAAAGCACTTTATTTTGAAGAGCACATCGTGGTCCGTACCTGTTTTGTTCAAAGGATTTGGATTTCGGGACTGTGGTTTGCCATATATATATATATATATATATATATATATATATATATATATATATATATATATATATATATATATATATATATATATATATATATATATATATATATATATATAGTCATGAGGGAATTGCCTTCAGACTTATTTAGACATTGACACATTTTGGTTCATTGAAGTGTTGTGCTCCCTGTGTGGTGCTTCGCAGTTAAAAACTGAGTATTTTTAAGAAAAAAGAACATAGAAAGGCACACATCACTTACAATACTCATTAACTCTTACATGATAGTCTGTGTGCTGGGGACAGAAGTAGTTACAATTTACAATATCAGTTATATAGTAGAGGTATCATAATCATTTGAGAGAGACCATATGGTAAAATCATGATGCTATGGTGAGCATAAACAGTGTATTTCTAAAGACCTTACCTGAAATGCAGGAGAGAAATACCCCTTAGGTGAGGCAGAGGTCCGCGACTCAGCTGCAGAAGAATATGGTACTAACCAAACACTACCAGTAAGTAAAAACCAGTAGACATTTATAGGCCGATTCCGATTCGGGCCGGAAAACGTACCGACCGACTCAGTACGGGAATTAAGTCCGACCGACACGTACCGGCGCTGCCCGATCCGCGTAGTATGATGCAATGCATGTGAATCACGACCGACTCGTACGGAACACAAGCCGAACGACCGAACCGCACGGAAACCATCTATCCGGCCGGAAAAACACGCGATTCGAACCGACCGACATGCACCAGGTATGAAGCCAACAGAAACGTACCCGCGAACTCCGACCCGCGCAGTACGATGCAATGCGTGGAAAACTAGACCGAGTCGCACGGAGCTCAAGCCGTACGACCGACACGCATACAAAACCGAGCCGAAGCAACCCAATACTCCGCGACCGACGCTTACGCCTCACATAAAACACAGCAGAAACACAGCTTGAAAGACTCGGAGAAGCTCGCACGAGCCAACTGCAGCGTCCTACTCGGTCAGGAGAACGTCTCCTACATGCCCCAAAACTACAAAGGAATAAATACAAAAAAAGGGCCAAACAAGCAATGACAAAGTCAATAAATACTGGGGGGGGGGAAATGGAACAAAGACACACCCACAACTCCACCCATATAAAGGCCACAAATCCCAACCATGATCCTTTGCAAATTCAACTGACCTGCCAGCACAGAACACCATCAGACAGCAACCACAGACACACCCACAACTCATCCATCACACAAGCCACACACCATTAGCACCTCCCTAATAGCACCCTCACATACACCCAGCAAAACTGACACTCACTTACCCTCACTTGCACACTCACACACACATCAATCCCCACCACCACCCATCACCATGCCCCCAAAGAAGAATCCAAAGTTCCTAGACAGTGAATTGGAAGTGCTCGTAGATGAAATCCTCAGGGTAGAGCCATACTTGTTTGGTACACTGGTCCAACAGACCACCATGTCGCAGAAAACCAAGATGTGGGAGAGGATCGTCGACAGGGTGAACGCACAATCACCATGTTTGCGCACAAAGGAAGACATCCAGAACAGGTGGTATGACGTGCGCAGGAGGGTCAAGGCCCTACTCAAGAAGGATTACACCTTGAGCCATCGCACCGGCAGTGGCCCTCCTGCCAAACCAGTATACCTCAGGCCCTGGGAGGAGAAGGTGCGGGCCATCCTACCACCAGAGAGCGTACATGGACTATCAAACATCCCAGAGCCTGGTGAGTACACAACCAATATACCCAATATCGTAGGACAATACACACACATCACTGTCAAGGGGATAGTCAAACCATGCACCCTTAGCAAAGCCACAGTAACCAAAACATAATCACCCCAAGATGTGTATGTTAGTTAGACAAACACAATACCTGCCATCCCATAGTGATATGTAACTGTGTCATGACATGTACAAACCCAACAACAAATAGAGCAAGGCAGTGGCACAAATCTAACCAACAAACACTGTCAGACATTTTGCCACCACTAGAACACCACCTCACAGGGAAGCTCACTGAAAGGAAGGAATTCTGGGTATGCTGGTGAAGTCAGTGTAGCCAATAGCATGATGGGAGTTGTAGTCACAGATATTGCTCACCCTCACAAGTGGACCATCAACACCACTCTGACCATGCTCACATCACAGGGAGTGGAAAAGAGCTGACAAGATGCCTGACACTGGGTACTGCTGTGGGGAGCACAAGGCCCTGCTGGGAACTGTGCACCAACTAACAGCAGGACACCACTGACTGACATCCTGAAAGCAAACTTGCACTCCCTGCAATGGAAGCACGTTCCATGGTGGGATATCTGGCTGGGTGGGAAGGAGGACTGACAGCACTGACCATAGTTACCAGCAGCTTTTCCCACACACACCCTTAACACAAACTCCACACAACTCACCTGGGAGAATGCATTGCCTCACACTCTAATTAAATATCCCACAAAGAACCACCACCCTGGGTTATGCTGTGTGAAGCACAGGGACACTTTTGGGACTTGTAGCCAAACTAACGCCAGGACAACACTGTCAGCCATCTTGTCAGCACAGGCACACTACCCCACAGGGAAGCAGAGTCAAAAGGAAGGAAGTATGGGCATGCTGGGAAGGGGGTGTAGGCAATAGCATGATGGGAGTAGTAGTCACAGCTCAACATCCCCCACCCACATGGCCCGGCAAGCTCACACTGAAGCATGCACACCTCACAGGGAGTGAAAAGCCACTTCAAAGATGTCTGACACTGGTGCTCTGTTGTGGGGAGCACAAGGCCCTGCTGGGAACTGGGCACCAACAAACAACAGGACACCACTGTCAGCCATCTTGCCATTGCTGTCACACTCACACACAGTGAAGTCCACTCAAAAGGAAGGAAGTATGGGCATGCTGGGAAGGGGGTGTAGGCAATAGCATGATGGGAGTGGTAGTCACAGCTCAACATCCCCCACCCACATGGCCCGGCAAGCTCACACTGAAGCATGCACACCTCACAGGGAGTGAAAAGCCACTTCAAAGATGTCTGACACTGGTGCTCTGTTGTGGGGAGCACAAGGCCCTGCTGGGAACTGGGCACCAACCAACAGCAGGACACCACTGACTGACATCCTGAGAGTCAACCTGCACCCACTGCAAGGGTGGCATGCTTCATGGTGGGATAACTGGGCTGGGGGAGAAGGAGGGCCCGATGTCAACCAAATACCACCAATGCTGGCCATGCACACACCTCAACATTCACATTGAAATGCTTCAGGTTGGCAGGACAATGTGCTACACCAATATCAACCTCTGACTGTGACAACTTAGGACAATGCAATGTACAGGCCCGCATCCAGAGGTACAGTCACAACTGTCAGGTGTTTGAACCATTGATGCCTGTACAAACATAACATACATTGTGTGTCTCTTCCAAAAACAGGTGATGATGGGGACACAGCAGCAGACGATGAGGAGTCCCTGTCCCAGGCTCCGGGGGACCCTGAGCTCTCTGGTGTGGAACAGCCTCTGCCCTCCTCGGATGGCGAAGACCTACCTGGCACCTCCGGTGTGAGTCATCATGCAGCACCAGCAGGACCACCATCTGCACCCCCTGCACCCACTCCTCCAACATCTGCCAACACACAGACCAGCCCCGCAGACACGGACAGAACAAGGACCACCAATGACAACAGCACAGGGCCCTTCGTGAAGCAACGGACAACAACCCCAGTACCAACCCCCAAGGGGGCCTAGGCTCACCTGAGCGTGCCACCGCAGGTCCCGCACGTGTGGCCAGGGGTGGTGGGAGGGGTGGTAGGCAGAGGTCGCTGTTTGCAGAGGGGCCGGACTGCATGATGACCCACAACTGGTACGCATTGCTGATGCATACCAGAATAACACCGGAGAGGTCAGCCAGGTAGTGGGGATCCTCAAGGACATTCAACAGCAGCATGCTGCCCATCATGCCCGCTTGGACTCACACATGTCCCGTGTGGAGACACACATGTCCTGTGTGGAGACACACATGTCTGGCATGGATCCAAGTGGGACACATTGCAAGAACTGACAGCGGTGCATAGGGACATATTGACATGCCTCCGCCAGATTAGCACCAACATGGCCACACCTCCCTGTGTGCCCACAACATCTGGAGCCACAACAACTGCAACTGCCACAGGGAGGGAGGATGACTCTGGCGGAGAGCCCTCTGCACCGCAGCAGCCTGCACGTGAGGGTCCCCCCCAAAGAAGAGGGGTCGTCCGAGGAAGGACAACTGAGAGGCCGATGGCCATGTACATCCCCCAGGAACCCAACACCTATTCTGGAAATTCTCCTTTGTGTGCAAACTGTACACCATGTCAAATGCAACACAACTCTCCCACATGACATGGGGAGTGTAAGTTGGACTAATGCATCAGATGACTGTGGACTTTACTCAGGACATTTCTGCTACCAACACTTCCAACTCATCTGGGAACTTCGGATTCCAATCCCAATGTACAGCACCCAACATCCTGTGCACTATCCTCACACATGTATGTAAATAAACTCACTAATACACCATACTTGCCTCTGTTGTGATTACAACGTTGTTTTTGACATGGAGATGATGATCTGCTAAATGACACTGTGCCTGCTAACTGCTACAGCAAGTTCAACACCGTCATGTGAGTCATGGAGACGTGACACATATGAGGGAGACACACCATTAGGGCAACACAACACATACACACCAGGGCCATCTGACTCATCGCCTACACTGATGTTGCCAGGAAATACAGTGGAATGCACAGACACCACACCTATTCACAGTCTGTGTTAACTAGCCCACAGGTGCAGTAAGCAAATGTCAGTCAGATGTGTGACCACAGACAACGCACATCCCAAAGTGAGGCACAGGTTTATTACACATTTGCAACATGTTGTTTCCACTACAGATGCAAGGTAATCCCACGTGGCAGTGGCCACACAGTCAACAATTGTAGAAGAAATAAAGTCCAGGGGTGTGGGGCACATCACCTGTAGGGAAATGACTGCTTCCACCCTCAAGTTGAACCATGGTGTCGGTGGATCCGAGTGGACCAAACAACTCTGAAAGCACCCTGTGAAGGACATACATGACACACAGTCAAAAGCACTGAAGAACAGGACAGAACCGCAATACTCATGCCCAATACATGTCACAAGATACCTACACAAAACCAAGTTAGCATGTCAACACTTTTGGGGAGTACAGACTACCTGTAAGGACACATCGCTGCACGCATACAGTCAAGTAGCACATGGCCACACTCAAACAGCAACAGAGCACCACCAACACATATCATGCAAACTCAAATCATTGACATGACATCTCTGGATACTCACATTCAGCTGAAGAAGTTGGTGATGAGCTGTGTGCGGACATCACCATCATCATCATCATCATCACTGGCATCGTGGCCCAGGCCAGGATCCTCCACAGGTGGCGGATGTTGGTCATCGTCATCCAGGATGAGAGGCAACTCCTTCCGCACTGCCAGGTTGTGTAGCATGCAGCAGACGATGACAATCTTGCACACCTTTGCTGGGGCATATGGGAGGGCCCCTCCTGTCTTGTCCAGGCAGCGAAAGCGGCTCTTCAGGAGACCAAATGTCCGCTCGATCACTCTCCTGGTCCGACCATGTGCCTCATTGTAGCGCATCTGGGCTGGTGTCACAGGGTTCCTGAGGGGTGTCAGCAACCACGGCATGTTGGGGTATCCGGAGTCACCTACATACAGACAATTGCACATTAGCTGAGTTGGGTGAAGAGGGTGGAATACAACATTGCAGAACACACACAATGGTAAAAAGTCAGTACACACCGACAAGCCAGGCACGCTGGTTCAGCATCTGTGACATCATCCTCGGGATGCGACTACTCCTCATCACGTAGGCATTGTGTGCAGAACCGGGGAAACATGCACACACATGTGAGATGGTCATATCTGCAAGACATACCACCAGAGCATTGATAGAATGGTAATGTTTCCTGTTCCTGTATGCCTGCTCATGTGCCTGTGGTGGTACCAAAGCCACATGTGTCCCATCAATGGAGCCAATGACATGTGGCATCCTCCACAGGGCATAGAAGTCACTCTTGACGTCAGTGAGTTGTTGACGTTTAGGGAAATAGATGTACTGGTTCAGGTATCTCAACATTGCCTCCAAAACATCGCGTAGCACACGGCTGAACATGGTCTGTGACATCCCACCAGCAGACGCCACAGTGTGTTGAAAGGTACCGGTGGCAAAGAAGTGTAGGGCTGCCATCACCTTCACCTTGGGGTCAGCGCTGTAGGGTATGTCCGGCCAGGTTGCAAATGTGGGGCCAACCGCACCGTCAATTCCTCAATCAGCGGCCTGTTGAAGCGGTACCGTCGGATGCAGTCACGTTCAACCATGGTTGCAAGGTCAGGGAATGGTCTATGGACAGCTGGTGCCCTGCAGTGCATAGGGGAACAAAGAAAGAATGTCAGTCACCCCACATATGTGGCATTGACCATACTCAATATCACATGATACATCATTACAAGACACAAGTACTTGATGTGTGTGCCGTTCTGTATGGACATATTTGGCACCTACATGGCCAACATCTAACATCACAGTTCAACATGTGTTGACAACAAGTTCCAGGTCGTGCTATGGGAAATCATTAGGCTGTGTCACAGTACCCATGTACTGCTGTTGTCGTAGGGATTCTGCACACACACAGAGCTATGCACAGGATAATAGGACCTCGGAATATAGTGGTGAGCCAAACATAAACCTTAGCACCTAAAACCCCAACCCAACTAGCCTTAGCGTCCCATTAGCAACAATGTACCAATGATTAGACAACCCAGAACACGGTATCTCTCTCTCTCTCTCTCAGGACTCGCAGTAGCAAGAACACCCTTTCGTCACTCACTCATACCTGTCCACAACCGGCGTAAGGAGAGACACAGTATAGGTTAAAATGTTTATTTCAACATACGTGCTCTAAGATACAGTACACGTGACAGTACTATCAGCATAATGCATAAGAATAATGTAATCAGCATAGTTACAACTCCATAGAATACTAACGGGGAAAGCATTTCACAAAGCAGTGGATAGAGGGCTGAATGGCCTTACCACCCTCCCCGTGCTAATAGCTTTTTTATTATAACAATAGAAGACCTCTGGGTTTTGACAAGCGAACCCCCATACCTCAGTCTCTAGATGCAAGCACTACATCAGCAGACAATCACAGCTCTTCTCCCTGGAAAGGTTTTCTTCAAGTCCCTCTCAAGAGGGAAAAACGCAATAATAAAAGCCCACCAATTTCCCCATTGCAGCTGTACATAGTGTTATGTCTAGGTGCGAGAGACTGGCCATATCAGCAAGAACCAGGGACGTGTTGTTCGACCTTGTAGCTGTTGTTCAGACTGAGCCCAAAAGGAACAGGAGAAAAGGTGAAAAACAGAAAATGCAGACAGTTGTAAAAATAACTTGGCAGGAGCAGAGGGCGACAGAACAACGGCTAAGAGGAACGTGCGCAAAAGTCATCATGGCAGCCAGGCCTATGCCAACGTATCCAGGCAGGCCAGGAGGCCACAAACCACAAGACACTGTCACGTTCCAAACACACACCACAGTGACAAGTGAGGACAGATGTACCACAGGCATCACAGCTCATTGACAGGTAGATTCCCAGGGACCCTGTATTGCCACATGGACATTGGCATGACATGGCGTATCATGTACACGCCAGCAAAACAACCATGACTCCCACAGGTAGTGGCCCCTGTTGCCTCTGCAGGACAGACATGGACGTCTGTGACACACAAACGCACAACATCAAAGTAGATGCACAAACAACGTGGATGTGGAGACTGTCTCCCATTGTGCACATTGAATCAGAGACATCTGTAACACAACATGCACACAGACTGTGGAGGGCCATCACTATTGTGGCAATGGGTCACCCTGTGACGTACATACCTTCCCACATTGGACTCAGGGTGTATGTGACATGACATACACATACACAACCTGGAAATGTGACCATGCCACATGCCCTGAACTGAACAGTTGCACATCACAGTGGTCATGTGCACAACACACAAAGGATTCTGTCCCCATGAACACGTGCACAGCCTGGGAGTGGCTGCCCCCAAGTGCCACCAAAAAAACCACGTTGACCCCCATACACACACAGGTAATGCAGCCTTACATGCCTTAGGATACAGTGTGGACAGGCTGTGGTGTTGTAGGTGTGCCCCTGAGTCACTGGCAAGTAATTGTGGCTGGCATACATTCACCAGTGACAACCATGGTGACATATGCGAGTGATTTGTACAGGGACGCGTTGTACAGCAATGGACCGATCGGTGTGCACGCATTGGCCATTGCATATGATGTGGACGGAAATACGCGTTGTACAGCAATGGACCGATCGGTGTGCACGCATTGGCCATTGCATATGATGTGGACGGATGCGTGTTGTCATCCGATGTACGCGTTGTACAGCAATGGACCGATCGGTGTGCACGCATTGGCCATTGCATATGATGTGGACGGAAATACGCGTTGTACAGCAATGGACCGATCGGTGTGCACGCATTGGCCATTGCATATGATGTGGACGGATGCGTGTTGTCATCCGATGTACGCGTTGTACAGCAATGGACCGATCGGTGTGCACGCATTGGCCATTGCATATGATGTGGATGGAAATACGCGTTGTACAGCAATGGACCGATCGGTGTGCACGCATTGGCCATTGCATATGATGTGGACGGAAATACGCGTTGTACAGCAATGGACCGATCGGTGTGCACGCATTGGCCATTGCATATGATGTGGACGGATGCGTGTTGTCATCCGATGTACGCGTTGTACAGCAATGGACCGATCGGTGTGCACGCATTGGCCATTGCATATGATGTGGACGGAAATACGCGTTGTACAGCAATGGACCGATCGGTGTGCACGCATTGGCCATTGCATATGATGTGGACGGATGCGTGTTGTCATCCGATGTACGCGTTGTACAGCAATGGACCGATCGGTGTGCACGCATTGGCCATTGCATATGATGTGGACGGAAATACACGTTGTACAGCAATGGACCGATCGGTGTGCACGCATTGGCCATTGCATATGATGTGGACGGAAATACGCGTTGTACAGCAATGGAGTGATCAGTGTGCACGCATTGGCCATTGCATATGATGTGGACGGAAGTACGCGTTGTACAGCAATGGACCGATCGGTGTGCACGCATTGGCTATGGCCTGGCATGGCAACGGACGTGTTTTCAAAGTTTCAACGAGTCTGATGCAGTGAATTCAGTTGGCCACCCACAACAATGTTGCAAATTCATGGGTGTCATGAAGTTGAACTTTTGAAGGATGCAGTGGGTGTGTATAAGTGGTGCAATTCCATGGATTGGCCAGATTCAGAAGATGCAAACGACTTGGACCTATCACTTTGGACACATGGGACAGTATCTGCCTCTGCAGCACACATATAATGCTGGCTGTTCCCCTGAGAGCTCACTTGCCTGCACTACATGCTCCAGGACGACATCTGCCACCACCACTGCTGCTGTATCTGCATCCTCTGGCTACTGCAATGGCACGTACTGTGGAGAGAGCCCCTGCCTTCAGCACTGAGGAGAACCAGGCCCTGCTGGACAGCCTCCTTCCACAGTACAGCAAGCTGTATGGGAAACCAGTGGAGCAGGTGAGTGTGCTGTCCACTGCCTTACTAAATGTGCATGTTGTCTGACTAGCAAGACTTACAGTGTGCACACTACTGGCTAGCATGCTCACTGAGTAGTTGTCACCCCCAAAGTGTGTAGTTACATGCACTGAACAGGTATAGTGCAGTAACAGTGCATTCCAACAAGGTTTTACTTCCCAGGCAATGATACCATTTGGTAACTGCTGGCAAACTGTTCATAGCCATAGTTGCACTGCCTGTGTACATCATATGCCCCTGTGATTGAGACATGTATATCCAACTGTGTGATGCATGGAAATGTTGCATGTGTAGTAATGTCCTTTTCACTTTGTCAACCTCTGAGGATGACAAAGTGAAAAGGCCATTACTACACATGCAACATTTCCGTGCATCACACAGTTGGATATACATGTCTCAATCACAGGGGCATATGATGTACACAGGCAGTGCAACTATGGCTATGAACAGTTTGCCAGCAGTTACCAAATGGTATCATTGCCTGGGAAGTAAAACCTTGTTGGAATGCACTGTTACTGCACTATACCTGTTCAGTGCATGTAACTACACACTTTGGGGGGTGACAACTACTCAGTGAGCATGCTAGCCAGTAGTGTGCACACTGTAAGTCTTGCTAGTCAGACAACATGCACATTTAGTAAGGCAGTGCCCACCAGAAGCAGGAAATCTGGCTGACCATCGCCCGGGCAGTAAGATCCGTGGGGGTCTACAAGCGCCGGATCTGCAACTGCCAGAAGAGGTGGCAGGAACTTCGGGGCGGGACCCGGAGGATCGCACGGGTCCAGCTGAAGCTGTCGCCTCCTCGCAGGAGGGGCGGACACCAGACCCTGACCCCCCACATGCTCAGGATCCTGGCGGTGGTCTTCCCGGACCTGGATGGGCAGCTGAAGGCCAGACAGCAGCAAGGAGGGGGTGAGTCCATGACTGCACTGTGAACTTTGTCTGACATGCTATGTGCCCTCCTCTGGCCTGGTTAAACTTCCACAGTACATCAGTCTTGTGGTCCAGGACCCATGTCCCTCAATTGTGACATGCCCACTCCTCATCTGATACCCAGGTGTGGCCCTTACAGTCAGGAAATTGTGTCACTTGGGTACTGTGTCCTTTCATTTTGCTTAGCTCAAGGTGGGGGACAGCATTTGTTCCCGTAACTTTGTGGTTTGCTTCATGGGTGGGTCAATTGCTTACATAATGCCTGAGTTCTGACATGTAATCTGCGTGTAACTTTGATATGTGGTCCAACTGCTGATCTGACTCACCACATGTGCCTGGGGTATTTGGCACACACCCATGCTGCGGGTGGGAACAATGTTTGGGCCTCAGGAGTATGTATATCAAGTGTGTCACACATGCTTAGCCACCTGCCTACTGTCCAGGGCTCATCCCTCTTTCACGTGGAGCAGGACAGTCATGCCTACTCCAGGGCATACAATACACTCTGTACTCCCACTCCCGTGTATCAGCTGACAAGTTGTGCACAGTGAAATGTTCCCTCAGGTGCCTGCCTCTGTGTCATTTTGCTGTGGCTTTGTTGTCAGGACTACTGGGGTGTTTATCGGTTAGGGCTCAGCATGCCATCTGAGATGTGACCATAGGAGATGATACTTGTGTGACATATAGGTGTTTGATCACTTGACTGTGCAGAATGGTGTATGCGACTGTGAAGTTCAGGCAGCTGTTTTTCATTCACAGCAGACTGTGAGGTGCTCAGGTTCAGAGAGTTGTGTTTCATGTCTCCCATATGTCCAATTGGTATGACGTGGACAAATAAGAGTTCAGATGACGTGGTTTGTGGGGGATGGACATGTGCACTTGTCAGCTACAGAACTTGCATTCCCCATGACCTAGGATTGTGACACAGTGCAGACTGTTGTTGGCTGGCTGCCCTGCCCATGTGACTGGAGACAGTGATGTATGACTTTGCAGGCATGCCTGTGCCATGGCATTAAACCTCCTAAGAGTGATCCTGCAGGGGAGTGACATGTGCTACATGCACCCCATTGTGGCATTGACTATCAGGACATGGGTGCATCATGGTGTCTGGTGCTGGTATGCATCACATGCATTTCAAATTAGACTCTGGCCATCCCTTTATCCGGACACCTGTACTGACTCAGTGGCAAGAGATGTGATGTGTGCATGTTCACATACTTCACTGTGTTCTCTGCAATGTCCAACAACTGTGTAGGTGGTGCATGTGTCCACACTGGGGTATTACCATCCGACAGGCACCAGACAGATGGGTGCAAGGCCAGGAGGGATGTGAGTGCCATGGTTGACCATCAGACTGACAATTGGCTTCTCCTAATCTGTGTGAGCACCTTTGGCAATGTTCAACTAAGGATGCCAGGGCTTGCTCTGTAATGTGCTGTACTTACTGTGGTGTGTGCGGTCAGTGCAGGTGACTGATGTTTGTCTGTTTCCCTAATTGTTTGCAGATACATCCACGGCCACAGGAGGGGACAGCTCCATGGACCAGGAGGAGCTGCAGAGCCAGACTGGGTCAGCAGCCGATGAGTGGTCGGAGGGACCCAGTGGCACGAAGGGCGAGGGGAGCCACACCGAGGAGTCCTCAGCACCATCCACCTCAGCTGAGGACCACAGCAGCTCGGAGGATGACTCCCTTGTGGAGGCGGGTGTCAGCAGCCACCACACCCCAGCTAGTATGGCTGGCCCCGCCACCACCACCACCACCGCCCTCCCATCGGCTCCCATTCCAGAGGTCCGTGGAGGCTCCCGTGTTCGGGAGCGTGTCTCCTTCGTGCCAGGCACCGCACCCCCTGCCCCTGTGTCCCCTGCTGCCCTGAGTGAGGAGTCTTTGTACTTACTTCACCAGCTCCATGTAGGGCAGACAGCGATGCTGAGTGTCCTCCATGCACACACCAGTCTGTTGACACAGCTGGTGTTGTTCATGGAGGGCATCTCATCGGGCATGTCTGCCCTACAGAGGGGCAATCAGTCCATGGCCTCCTCCCTGACGGCAGCAGTGTCCCTCTTCCAACAGTCCCTCACCCCTCCTACCTCTGCCCCATCCATACTTCCTAGCACCCTACCTGTCCCAAGCACATGCACACCTGCACAATCACGCAAACACACAGACACGAGCAGCACAGAAACACCCAAAACAAAGCCAAGACGTGCACGCAAGCATCCTCAGGGGACTGATAGCACACCCACAGGGGATGGGGAACAGACACACACACAGGCATCCCCAGTCACTCCGCAGTCCTCCAATCCCTCTCCCTCCAAGACCCCTTCCCTTACCTCACCTGCAACCCCACCTACAAAGCAGCTCTTCCTCTGTGACCTCGGCCTCTTCCCCTCCGATCCAGCTGATCCAGCATTCAGGGGGAAGAGGAAGTCCACCCACACAGAGGGGAGTGCCCCTCACCCCCGGACACCCTCCCCCAGGCACAGGCAGGCTGAGGCCCCCACCCGCAAGTCCCCCCGGACCCGGAAGAGCAAGACCCCGCCACCGCCCTGCAGCTCAACCACCAAGTCTCCTTCCTCCATCCCTCAGGCCCCCAATCCACAGGTTCCCCCACCACACCCTGCCCCAGGTTACCCCACCCACAGATACACCATCCCCAAAATGATCCGGCCTTCTCCCCCTACCACTTGCTCTTCCAGCCACACACACCCCGCTGCGCATGTTTGTGCCACTGGTGTGGAGACCGTGTCCTCCCCCTCTGTCCTGCCCACCTTACCTGAACCCCATTCTACTCCCCTGGAGATAGGCACTGCAGTGGAGTCCACTACCACCCCGTCTGACTTGGGCACTGCAGTGGGGAACCTGTCCACTCCATCTGCCCAGCCCACTGCAGTCGTGCCGGCACCCATACCATCTGACTCATGCCCCCCAGTTGTGCCGTTACACACCATGTCAGACACCTCCACTGCAGTTGTCAGTGACTCTCCAGCACCCACCACCCCTTCCCTGCCTCCTTCAGGTGAGCCCTGATCCTGTCCCTGCGGTGCCTGGCCTGCCCCCCATATGCCCCTCCGAGGGGAATGTCCCTGGTCCGTAACAGTGCAGGCAAGCAAATGGTGACATCTGCCACTGTCACCCTGTTCAGACTTCACTAATGGACTGGCCATTGGCCTTTGTGTTTTTTCTGGACTTTAAATTTTAACCCACATATGCTGAATAAAGCTACTTTCTGTTCTCTAGTGGTTTTGCTTGAGATGTACATGATGTTGATGATGCTAACCATGCCCTTGCTGCAGTGATGGTGATTTTTGATATCAGGAAAATGAAGTGTTACTGTGCAGGACCCCATGTGGTCCAGGGGGAATGTGTCCTATCCTGGTGTGTATCCATGTCATCCTTTGCAGCAATATGAGGGTGTCATGTTTTCAATATTTGGCAATGGGATTTCCTACTTTTATTTGCAATATCACATCTGTGGCTTACACCCCTGCACATCTGTTGTGCTTGCCATTGTTCAATTTGTCTATTTCCCTGACCGTGTGACCTTCTCCACTGGACATGCAAGTTTGGGCATCAATGGGGAAGGACTCATCTGTGTTATCAGTGCAACTTGCTATACATGTGTGTTGGATCTGTGCAGATGATTTCGGTGACACTCCCATGACCAGGCTGATGTGACGAGAGCCTTCATTTTGTGCTAATTGTTGACTGAGTGACCAAGTGTTCTGCTGACATGATAGAGCCCTGCAGAGACAACGTATGGCACAGCTTTCCTTACACAGGAGTGGAGTCCCCTCATGGCAGTGTGTAATTCCGTGACATTGCCTGAGCCCAAGGTGTGTGTTGTGTGAGCATGTCTGTGTGTGTTCACTTCCATTTTGCTACGCAGGCTGGGTTCCCTAGTGATGTTCCTGTTAGTGATGCTTGCTGAGTTGACCTATGTTCCCCCAAACTCTTCACCCTGTGTTCTCTGGGATGTGGGTGCATGGCACATTACTGGTCATCAGGGTGTCATCCATAGGTGTGTTTGCTGTCAGGGCTGAGTTTGTGGACAAACGCAGATGAGACACAGTCAGGATTCCCCTTGGCACTTGTTGGTTACACAAGTCATGTAATTTACAGTTTGTGGTAGCTTTCAGTGATTGTGACACATTGTGTGTGTGACTGCTGCCACTCCTCAGGGTCAGAGCTGCAATGTTGGAAGTTGTCTATGTGTGTTCTTTGTGGGTGACCTTGGCTTCTTCATTGGTGTGTGACTGTGGCCGGGATCCCATTGGTTGGGGTGGATTTGACGTCATGCCCATGTACGGCGTACTGTGCAGTGTGTCAGACATTCACGAGTCTTGTTGACTGGCCATGTGTGATGTGTTTCTGCACCTTAGTTCCCACCACCACCCCTGGGATTGTCATGGGTGCATGTGCAATGTCACCAGTCCATGTGAGCTTCACTGCTGCACATTGGTGGAGATCAAGGTGTGTGGTGTTGAGTGTGTGCAAATGAGAGTTGTTTCACGGCTAGACCCCTACCTCCATATTTGCCTTGCCTGACAGGCCGTGCTGATTGATTTGTGCTTGTGTAGGTGTGATGGTAGTTTGTTGCTCAGGACACATGACTGTGGTTCACAGTGTGAACGACATCTAGCTTTGTCATCACAGTGGGATTATCATGCAGGCCAGTGTCACCACAATGTGGGGTTCCTGGGGGTAGTGCTGTGGTGGGTCTGTCTCTTGCTGTGTTAGTTGCTGTTCCTACAAGCTTGTGTGATATGTGTAATTTGGGCTCCCTCTCATCTAACAATGCCTGATTGCCCACATAGGGGAATCCGATCCATGAGTTACTTTTGTGTGGCACTGTATGCACATCTGTGTAATTGGGATTCCGGCCTCCTCATGTGTTGTGTGGTTGCCTGGGGACACTGGCACCCCCCCCCCCATCACCTGTTGTGTTTGATATGCAGTGTGGGGCTGCCTGTTTGTGTTTGTGCATCTGCACCACTGCATTGGCATATCTTTGGTGTGCCATTGGCTGTATGTTGTTTGGTGGGTTTCCCCTGCTGTCCCTGGGACTCCTAGGTCATCAGTCAGCACAATGATCATGGTTTGTATGTTCCATTGCTGCCATGGTATGGTATTTGTTCACCTCACATCTACAGTCTCCACAGGATATCTACATTTGTGTGTCCATTGGTGCAGATATGTGGGTCTGCATTATGATGGTCACTTCTGTCATTGTGTTATTGATGAATGTTGACAGTGTCAGCCCCCATGGGTGATGTTTGTCTGCACATGGCCAAAGGTATGTCTTATTTGCACTGCACTGTTTGCCTCACCCAATCTATGTTGCTATGGGACACAGGCACTACTATGCCACTGATGTGTTTGTTGTTCTGTGACCAGGAATCATCCATGCTGTGTGGCATTTGCAGCTTTTTCCATGACAACACTTACCTTTTGGTCACTGTGATGATGGGTGTTTAGACCCCATTGCCACAATGTTCACAATGTGCTTCAGCTATGGACCCCACACTTACCTTTTGGTCACTGTGATGATGGGGGTTTAGACCCCATTGCCACAATGTTCAATATGTGCTTCAGCTATGGACCCCACACTTACCTTTTGGTCACTGTGATGATGGGGGTTAGACCCCATTGCCACAATGTTCAAAATGTGCTTCAGCTATGGACCCCACACTTACCTTTTGGTCACTGTGATGATGGGGGTTAGACCCCATTGCCACAATGTTCAATATGTGCTTCAGCTATGGACCCCACACTTACCTTTTGGTCACTGTGATGATGGGGGTTTAGACCCCATTGCCACAATGTTCAAAATGTGCTTCAGCTATGGACCCCACACTTACCTTTTGGTCACTGTGATGATGGGGGTTAGACCCCATTGCCACAATGTTCAATATGTGCTTCAGCTATGGACCCCACACTTACCTTTTGGTCACTGTGATGATGGGGGTTTAGACCCCATTGCCACAATGTTCAAAATGTGCTTCAGCTATGGACCCCACACTTACCTTTTGGTCACTGTGATGATGGGGGTTTAGACCCCATTGCCACAATGTTCAAAATGTGCTTCAGCTATGGACCCCACACTTACCTTTTGGTCACTGTGATGATGGGGGTTAGACCCCATTGCCACAATGTTCAAAATGTGCTTCAGCTATGGACCCCACACTTACCTTTTGGTCACTGTGATGATGGGGGTTTAGACCCCATTGCCACAATGTTCAAAATGTGCTTCAGTTATGGACCCCACACTTACCTTTTGGTCACTGTGATGATGGGGGGTTAGACCCCATTGCCACAATGTTCAAAATGTGCTTCAGCTATGGACCCCACACTTACCTTTTTGTCACTGTGATGATGGGGGGTTAGACCCCATTGCCACAGTGGTCATGGTCTGCTTGCATTGTGGAGGCCACACACATTTATGTGTGACACATGTGATAGGGGGAAAAATGAGCGCTTTCTCTCGTAAGAGTAACGTCTCCAATGGGCACTCCTTCAAATAATTTTCAAGAATTTCCTTTTAAATTAATTTCAAGACTGTATTTGTTTCATTTCCTTTCGTTTTAATGCTGTTGTTTTCACAGTATTCAATAATTGCGTGATTGTTCAATCATTTCTGCCCAATGCATTTCGGGCCAAACCCTTCATCAGGGGACTTAGGGGCACATGCATCAAAGGTTTTTGCGATCGCAAACGGTGCGAATCGCAAAAATCGGCCGTTTGCGATCGCAAATTGGCCTTTGGAGATGCATGAAAGTGTTTCCTATGCGCAATTTAAGAATTCGCAATTAATTGCGAATTCCTAAATGTGATTGCATTTAAGGAATCGCAATTTGCGATTCCTTAAATGCAATGCTAGAAGCACTTTCAAATAGCGATTTCGCTATTTGGGACCGCAAATTACAGACAAATCAAACTTGTCTGTAATTTGCAAAACCTTCGAAAAATGCTCTAAAATGCATTTTTTAAGTTTTAGGTTACACACACACATGCCCTTGGGGCATGTGTGTGCGCAACATGGGTGCACATCACAATTTCAGGGGTTCAACAGGGTGTCATTTTGACACCCTGGCACCTTGAAATTGCATTCTCAATTTGCGATTCTCTAATTGCGAATCGCTAATTGAGAATGTCTTCCCATTCATTCCTATGGGCCTCTAGGCCCATAGGAATTAATGAGGAGGTATTCCTTAATTGCGACTCGCAATTAGCGAGTCGCAATTAAGGAATGTTTAGGAATCGCTATTTTTATAGCGATTCCTACATGCATAGGCTTTT
Source organism: Calotriton arnoldi (assembly GCA_963921515.1). Lineage (NCBI taxonomy): Eukaryota > Metazoa > Chordata > Amphibia > Caudata > Salamandridae > Calotriton > Calotriton arnoldi. The sequence goes on from CAWUFW010007529.1 coordinate 49,032, forward strand.
GCGATTCCTTAATTGCGATTCCTTAATAATCGCAATTAAGGAATCGCAAAAGCCTACCTTGATGCATGTGCCCCTTAGTTTCTGAAAACATACAAAGAAAGCATTCACATAGGTACAGGATAAACCATCATGTAAATATTGCAGGTTGACAATGGTAAAACATGTGTTAAAGTGAATGAATACCCTGTAATCACAGACTAGATAAGTAACATGAATGTGAATCAAAACGGCGTTGAGAATGAGTGTTCATGCTTGGCATGCCAGTAAAAAGGTGTACTCGTGTTGGTGACTCCCTTAGCAAAATCTTAACCGAAGCGATTAAATTCTAGTGAAGTGCAAAAGTGCCTTATTATTTCCCGTGCTAAACAGCGTGTGTGTTTTTATGGTGCGGACTGAAAAGAGCCCGTGATAATATATAAACGGAACAATGAAAATGTCAGCGGCGGTTACTTACAAGATCGTTATGAGATGGATTACGTGTCATTCTTAAATATCCATGTTTTCTGAAATGAAATGTGGTCGTATTTATTATCGACCCTGGGTGACTAAACGATGATGTCTTACGTTAAAGTAAATAAATGTAGAACTTACGATTTACGAATCTTAAACGCGTCTAAAAATAATAAATGAAGACCTGTGAAGGAACATGTACAAATTACTAAAGTTCTTTCACAATAACTACTGCTCGTCTTAAATCCAATATATACATTTGCAGCGGTCATTGCTCTTTAGAAGTTACTCACCGAAATCGGCTTCTGTTAGCGCGTATAATTCGATCTGTGTAAGTGAGTTCAAACGGGCCGAGTGCTATTGTGGAAAACCGAAAGAGCGAGTCATGTGATCATGACTGGCATGGTAAACAGACTGTGTATGATAACGTATTACATGTTTGAAGGAATCATGTATAGCCTTCAAAAAATTTCAAAAACTGGTATAAAGAGAAAATCAATGAAAATGAATAAACAAAAAGATAGAGAGAAAGAAAATAATGTAATACTGGGTAATGATCCCATTAATAAACTCTGAAATACGCAAACTTAATGTGTGTAGTTTCCGACTACAGAATGAAATTACATAGTTACTCACAGAATGCTCTAAATGAGGTTGAATATAAACAATATGGGCTTTCATAAATACTCCAAGATGGTAAAAGAAAGGGTGTGTTAATCGAAACTGTCACCGATATATAAGTCACGTTTTTGTTCATGATGGTACTCTAAATAAAGTTGATTGAAAAACTGTTTAAGTGTCATAAATGGTCTAAATTTCTTCATAAACTTGGTTGTTAGAGCGTGATAATTGCTAAAAAAGTATATCGATATGTACTCTGTTATATTTATCTCTGGTTTCAAATTGCAAGTGATGGTTGCTAAACAGGAATTTAAATGAACCGTACGAGAGCGTGTGTGTGCTGTGCTCATTTGAAAATAGTGTGTGAGTGTTTACTCAATTATACATTCAAATCCTGTAATAGTGTTCTGAATCATGTGATAGTGTTATTTATCAAAAAACAGTTTTTTTGTGTATGAAGATTTCCCAAATACAATTAATTCCATGATTATAAAAAAGAATTATAAAAAACAACTAAATTCTAAACGTTCATTGAGACCTTTGGGATACAAGGTATTAAGATGGGTTATCCAAAATGTCTCTCTTCTCAATAAATGTTGCGAATTGTCTCTTCCCGGTAGCATTGGAACATTTTCCAATATGCAAAATCGTAGCTGACTTGGATTATGATTGTGCAGGTTGAAATGAGTTGCCACTGTGGATTTGGCATTTTTCAAACGAATGTTGCTTTTGTGTTCTGTGACACGTGTCTTAATTTTGCGTTGAGTTTTTCCTATGTATGCTTGTCCACATGGGCATTTCAACATGTACACAAGGTTACTGCTGTCACAAGTGCCATTAACCTTTAATTTGATGGAAGTTCCTTTCGTGGGATGGAATATCGGATTGCCCTTAATGATGGCATTACAATTGCCGCAGTTGTGACATGGGAGAGTTCCTTGATACTTGATTTGAGTATTTTCTTCTTTTTCTTGTAACAGTTCCTTGAAGTTGCGTGTACGTAGGTATGCGAATCTTGGTTGGTCAGAGAAAATGCCTTTAAAATCATCTTCGAGTGTGAGTAACGACCAATGTTTCAATATGGATTTTTTAATTCCATGGCTTCTTGTAGAGAATTTCGAAACGAATACAGGACGTTGTTCATCGCTTTTTTCTTTGTGTGTGAGTAACTCTCTTCGTTCCAGGTTTTGAACTCTTTTCATAGCTTCTGTAAGAATTTTGTCAGGGTATCCCCTATGTTGAAACTTGTTCACTGTTGTAATCATTTGTTCCGTATAAAATTCCTCTGTGGATGTTATTCTTCTGATTCTTAACAATTGAGAAAAAGGTAAATGCTTTTTTAGTGAAGGCTGATGAAAACTGGTATAATGTAAAAGATTGTTTCTGTCTGTTGTTTTAGTATATACTTTGGTTGTTATGGTTCCTTCGTGGTTTATGATTAATACATCCAAAAAGATATTTCATGCTTGTTAATGTTGAATGTAAAGCTGATTCTTTCATTTACTTCATTCAACTTATCAATTGCCAATGTAAGTGCTGTTTCCGTTCCTTTCCAAAGGATGAAAATGTCGTCAATGTACCTTTTGTACATGATTAAATTTTGTGTCCAGTCTGGATGATTTAGCAGATGATCCAATTCAAAACGGTGCATGAAGATGTTGGCATACGCCGGTGCTGCGCAATTTCCCATGGAAGTTCCAGATGATTGAATAAAAAATTGTTCTTTCCATTCAAAATAACTATGGAATAACGTGAAATTTAGTAACTCCATCAAGAATACTTTTAAGTCTTCATCTTTATTGGTGTGTACTAAGAAAGATTCAACTGCTGATAAACCCAAATTATGTGGTATGGAAGTGTAAAGTGATTTTACATCGATGGTGCATAAAATCATGTCTTTGGTAAAATGTGATTTAAACTTTTCCAAAAGATTCAAAAATCCGTTGTGTCTTTGATGTAAGTAGACATTTCTTGAACAATTGGCTGAAGATGTTTATCGATGTATTTTCCTACTGGTTCATGGATTGAATTGATGGTGGAAACTATTGGTCGAAACGGTGGAGTGGTTTCGTTTTTATGGATTTTGGGAATCATGTATATGTAAGGTACGGAAGGATTGTTTTTGATGAGATATTCGTTTTCTTTTCTTCCAATGGTACCCAAAGTGATTGCTTGGTCTATGATTCGAGTTAAAATCTTTACAAATTCTTTTGTGGGGTCTGTGTTGATCCGCATGTATGTATCGGTGTCATTGACATGTTCATTAACATTGTTGATATAAAACTCAGTGTCCATGATGACTAGGGCTCCGCCCTTGTCTGCTTGTCGAATGGTAATTTGTTTGTTAGTTGCCAATTGTTGTAAAGCTTGTCTTTCTTTTTGAGTGGTGTTAGTAACTTTAGACCTTGGTTGTTTGAATATTCTTTCCACGTCCTTTATTAGAACTTTTTCGAATGCGTCTAATACTTTGTGACTAACTGGAGGTATGAATCTGCTTTTATTTCGCAATCCTAATAAGGTATCTTGTTTTGGCTCGTCAGGTTTTTCCACCACGTTTGCAAAGAAATGTCTTAATCGTAAGGATCTCAAAAATTTGTATACACAAACTTGTGTTTCCAGGATGTTAGAGTGGTAAGTCGGAACGTATGACGTGCCTTTCTGTAATGTTTGAATTTGAAATTTGGTTATGTTTTGTTTGGAAATATTTATCACTGGAATTTCTGACTTCTCGTATGTTTTGCCACTGTGTCTTGTGTAGGTTTTCTTCTTTGATCTCCCCCTCCGGGTTCTTCTTGTTGTTCGGTACCTCTCTCTAAAAAAGAGGTGCTGGTGGATGCGTGTATCTCTGTGTTCCTTGGTGTTATGGACTCGGATCTGTCCACCCTACCGCTGGTGTTATCCGCGGGTATTCGTCTTCTTAATTGAGAATCATCAGATGATGACGTGTCATCAGTTGATCTTCCTGTGTTAGGTTTCTGTTATCGACGACGGGCGTATATATCTGCCCAATTGTAGACTTCTCCAAGCTTATAATCCGTAGTGTCACGTTTGAATTTTCTTATTTTTCGATCGTTGATTTCTTTTGTGTATCCCTCAAATTGTTTGTTAATGTCTGCTAGTACTTCATCCCACTACTACTAGCAGACATTAACAAACAAATTGAGGGATACACAAAAGATACGCAACCACTCCACCGTTTCGACCAATAGTTTCCACCATCAATTCAATCCATGAACCAGTAGGAAAATACATCGATAAACATCTTCAGCCAATTGTTCAAGAAATGTCTACTTACATCAAAGACACAACGGATTTTTGAATCTTTTGGAAAAGTTTAAATCACATTTTACCAAAGACATGATTTTATGCACCATCGATGTAAAATCACTTTACACTTCCATACCACATAATTTGGGTTTATCAGCAGTTGAATCTTTCTTAGTACACACCAATAAAGATGAAGACTTAAAAGTATTCTTGATGGAGTTACTAAATTTCACGTTATTCCATAGTTATTTTGAATGGAAAGAACAATTTTTTATTCAATCATCTGGAACTTCCATGGGAAATTGCGCAGCACCGGCGTATGCCAACATCTTCATGCACCGTTTTGAATTGGATCATCTGCTAAATCATCCAGACTGGACACAAAATTTAATCATGTACAAAAGGTACATTGACGACATTTTCATCCTTTGGAAAGGAACGGAAACAGCACTTACATTGGCAATTGATAAGTTGAATGAAGTAAATGAAAGAATCAGCTTTACATTCAACATTAACAAGCATGAAATATCTTTTTTGGATGTATTAATCATAAACCACGAAGGAACCATAACAACCAAAGTATATACTAAAACAACAGACAGAAACAATCTTTTACATTATACCAGTTTTCATCAGCCTTCACTAAAAAAGCATTTACCTTTTTCTCAATTGTTAAGAATCAGAAGAATAACATCCACAGAGGAATTTTATACGGAACAAATGATTACAACAGTGAACAAGTTACTTATCTAGTCTGTGATTACAGGGTATTCATTCACTTTAACACATGTTTTACCATTGTCAACCTGCAATATTTACATGATGGTTTATCCTGTACCTATGTGAATGCTTTCTTTGTATGTTTTCAGAAACTAAGTCCCCTGATGAAGGGTTTGGCCCGAAATGCATTGGGCAGAAATGATTGAACAATCACGCAATTATTGAATACTGTGAAAACAACAGCATTAAAACAGTCTTGAAATTAATTTAAAAGGAAATTCTTGAAAATTATTTGAAGGAGTGCCCATTGGAGACGTTACTCTTACGAGAGAAAGCGCTCATTTTTCTCATTTATTCACCCTCACACTCAGGAGGGTTCACCAATAGGCACCCACACATCTTAATCACCAAGTATAAAGAGGAGTGCGCCTGTCCACACCCCAATTGGATCATAACATGTGATAGGGGGTCACATTGTATGTTCAATGTCATGTTCAGTGTTGTAGGCATTTGACACAGACTACACACGCTTGTCATGTGTTGGGGGGATGTGTTTTTCTGACATTCCTTATGTTGGAGTATGCTGGTTGTGTCATGCATTACCCGTCCTATGAGTAGGGGTGGTGGTAGTGGTAGGCATCCAGCCCCCCCTGAGTAGGGGTGGTGGTAGTGGTAGGCATCCATCCCCCTATGAGTGGGGATGGTAGTAGTGACAGGCATCCAGCCCCACATGAGTAGGGGTGGTGGTAGTGGTAGGCATCCAGCCCCCCCTGAGTAGGGGTGGTGGTAGTGGTAGGAATCCATCCCCCCATGAGTAGGGGTGGTGTTGGTGGTAGGCATCCAGCCCCCCCTGAGTAGGGGTGGTGGTAGTGACAGGCATCCAGCACCCATGAGTAGGGGTGGTGGTAGTGGTAGGCATCCAGCCCCCCCTGAGTAGGGGTGGTGGTAGTGGTAGGCATCCATCCCCCTATGAGTGGGGATGGTAGTAGTGACAGGAATCCAGCCCCCTGAGTAGGGGTGGTGGTAGTGGTAGGCATCCATCCCCCCATGAGTAGGGGTGGTGGTAGTGACAGGCATCCAGCCCCCATGAGTAGGGGTGGTGGTAGTGGTAGGCATCCATCCCCCATGAGTAGGGGTGGTGTTGGTGGTAGGCATCCAGCCTCCCCTGAGTAGGGGTGGTGGTAGTGACAGGCATCCAGCCCCCCATGAGTAGGGGTGGTGGTAGTGGTAGGCATCCAGCCCCCCATGAGTAGGGGTGGTGGTAGTAACAGGAATCCAGCCCCCCCTGAGTAGGGGTGGTGGTAGTGGTAGGCATCCAGCCCCCCCTGAGTAGGGGTGGTGGTAGTGGTAGGCATCCATCCCCCTATGAGTGGGGATGGTAGTAGTGACAGGAATCCAGCCCCCCCTGAGTAGGGGTGGTGGTAGTGGTAGGCATCCATCCCCCCATGAGTAGGGGTGGTGGTAGTGACAGGCATCCAGCCCCCCATGAGTAGGGGTGGTGGTAGTGACAGGCATCCAGCCCCCCATGAGTAGGGGTGGTGGTAGTGGTAGGCATCCAGCCCCCCCTGAGTAGGGGTGGTGGTAGTGGTAGGCATCCATCCCCCCATGAGTAGGGGTGGTGGTAGTGACAGGCATCCAGCCCCCCATGAGTAGGGGTGGTGGTAGTGACAGGCATCCAGCCCCCCATGAGTAGGGGTGGTGGTAGTGACAGGAATCCAGCCCCCCCTGAGTAGGGGTGGTGGTAGTGGTAGGCATCCATCCCCCTATTGGTGGGGATGGTAGCAGTGACAGGAATCCAGCCCCCCCTGAGTAGGGGTGGTGGTAGTGGTAGGCATCCATCCCCCCATGAGTAGGGGTGGTGGTAGTGGTAGGCATCCATCCCCCTATGAGTGGGGATGGTAGTAGTGACAGGAATCCAGCCCCCCCTGAGTAGGGGTGGTGGTAGAGGTAGGCATCCATCCCCCCCTGAGATGGGGTGGTGGTAGTGGTAGGCATCCATCCCCCTATGGGTGGGGATGGTAGTAGTGACAGGAATCCAGCCCCCCCTGAGTAGGGGTGGTGGTAGTGGTAGGCATCCATCCCCCCATGAGTAGGGGTGGTGGTAGTGGTAGGCATCCGGCCCCCCCTGAGTAGGGTGGTAGTAGTGACAGGCATCCAGCCCCCCATGAGTAGGGGTGGTGGTAGTGGTAGGCATCCAACCCCCCATGAGTAGGGGTGGTGGTAGTGGTAGGCATCCATCCCCCCATGAGTAGGGGTGGTGTTGGTGGTAGGCATCCAGCCCCCCCTGAGTAGGGTTGGTGGTAGTGACAGGCATCCAGCCCCCCATGAGTAGGGGTGGTGGTAGTGGTAGGCATCCATCCCCCAATGGGTAGGGGTGGTGTTGGTGGTAGGCATCCAGCCCCCCCTGAGTAGGGGTGGTGGTAGTGACAGGCATCCAGCCCCCCATGAGTAGGGGTGGTGGTAGTGGTAGGCATTCAGCCCCCCATGAGTAGGGGTGGTGGTAGTGGTAGGCATCCATCCCCCCATGAGTAGGGGTGGTGGTAGTGACAGGCATCCAGCCCCCCATGAGTAGGGGTGGTGGTAGTGGTAGGCATCCAGCCCCCCCTGAGTAGGGGTGGTGGTAGTGGTAGGCATCCATCCCCTATGAGTGGGGATGGTAGTAGTGACAGGAATCCAGCCCCCCTGAGTAGGGGTGGTGGTAGTGGTAGGCATCAATCCCCCCATGAGTAGGGGTGGTGGTAGTGACAGGCATCCAGCCCCCCATGAGTAGGGATGGTGGTAGTGACAGGAATCCAGGCCCCCCTGAGTAGGGGTGGTGGTAGTGGTAGGCATCCAGCCCCCCCTGAGTAGGGGTGGTGGTAGTGGTAGGCATCCATCCCCCTATGGGTGGGGATGGTAGTAGTGACAGAAATCCAGCCCCCCCTGAGTAGGGGTGGTGGTAGTGGTAAGCATCCATCCCCCATGAGTAGGGGTGGTGGTAGTGGTAGGCATCCAGCCCCCCCTGAGTAGGGGTGGTGGTAGTGGTAGGCATCCAGCCCCCCTGCGTAGGGGTGGTGGTAGTGGTAGGCATCCATCCCCCTATGAGTGGGGATGGTAGTAGTGACAGGAATCCAGCCCCCCCTGAGTAGGGGTGGTGGTAGTGGTAGGCATCCATCCCCCCATGAGTAGGGGTGGTGGTAGTGACAGGCATCCAGCCCCCCATGAGTAGGGGTGGTGGTAATGGTAGGCATCCAGCCCCCCCTGAGTAGGGGTGGTGGTATTGGTAGGCATCCAGGCCCCTGTGGGTGTGTATGGCATTGGTGATAGCCATCCCGCCCCTATGGTTCTGCAGTGTACATCATTTCTGCATCCCTATGTGTGTGTGACAAATGTCGGGTACGTGTCGTTTGTTTGTGTAGTGGGTGTTTGACTTACCGTCTGCGCCGTACGCGTCCGTACCTGTTCCGATAATAGATGTAGAGTATTGGTAGGACCTGCGCGATGGGATTCATGGTTGGTTCGTCTCGTTCGGGTTTCTCGTTGCTTCGACTTGTACTCGTCGCTGGCTTGTTCGTCTCGTAGCCGTGGATCGTCTTGTGGCGCGAATCGGAGCTTATGTGCGGCTCTCCCGGATGCTCTGACGTGCCGGACGTAGCGACGGGTTCAGCGCGTACGGAAGGCGCATCGTACTGGTCCGGCCGGAAGGTGCTGTGTTTTTGCTTCCGTGCGACTCGATTCTGCGTTTACGGATCCGGCTCGGGCGGGGAACAGGAGCTGGAATGGGTACGTACGGCTGGGTCGGGATCTGGGCAGTTATGCGCATCGTACTTGCTCGTTCGAACGTATGTTCGAATCGGTCGGGAAACACGCGTTCGGCTTGGTTTTTTTCCGGACGAATGGTGTTAGGTGCGCTTCCGGCCGAGATCGGAATCGACCCCTTAGTGTGAAATGATTGTAATCTAGTCTGAACTGCAATCAGCTGTTAGTAATTAGTGCGATCGAGTGGGAGCAGCGTGAGAAAAGTAAGAACTGAGGGAGGACTTAAGGATGGCCGAGCGGATAAACCATACCGCTTGTTGCAAATGTTTGTTTCAATTAGAGCCTACAGCTTGTTTAATAGACCGGGAAGGGAGTAGCTGCTCACTTCCCTGGTGTATGGTGTAGCCGACGGAGGGTCGCCAGATGCACCGTAAGTGCGTCATAATGTCCAGACGTACCAGTGGTGTGACTCAACATCCTCATGATGACGGCGGCCATCTTAGAGTGGTCATTGTCGAGCGGTATGTATATGTACCTGCTCATTGTGGTCACAGTATGAAACTCCAATTCATTTGTTTCGGTCATCAATCTGACAGTATTGGTCAAAGTTGAGGTATATTAGTATTGGTAGCCTAAAAGGATGGCAGATCTAATGTAGGCATTGTGGCACGAGCCTAGAGCCATGATGGGGTACATGGTGATGGCGGCCATCTTGGAGTGGTCATTATCAAGCGGGATATATATGTACCTTTGTCCTATGATGACAATTTGAAGATCATCAATGTGTTTACTAGAGTCATCTTCGGGTGGGTGTGTTTGGGATGGGACAATATTCGCTCTTTCTTGCTGTGACGAGAATCTCATGTTCCCTTCTCCCTGGTCTCTGTTGTGATGTTCCAACCCCTGTATGCATATGTGACCTCGGTTTATCTCTCCCCACCAATGTCAGAAGGTGGTCTTTCATGGAAGAATTGAGAAAGTATTTTCTAAAGGTCAAGTTAATTCCATAGGATTTCATCGTTTAATCCAACCACATTCGTGGATAGACGAAATATCCAACGCTGTTAGCTTCTGGACGGTCCATCTCAGATCATCTGGGGTACGATGTTTTTCTAAGAAATGAGAACTCATTTTTGTGGAGTATCTTTTGCAGCGAATATTGCTGTGATGTTTGGTAATGCGTGTTTTTACCAGTCTGGTAGTCATGCCAATATATCAAAGTTTGCAAGGGCACTGGATCAAATAAATGCAATTCTTAATGTTACAATTAATATTGATTTTTTGAGTCCAGGTATGAGTGTTATCCAGACTTTTTCTTTAGTGGGTTCTGTCAATGGACATACCCCACATTGGCCACTTGGAAAGTGTCCTGTGACTGGTGATAAGTCCCATAAAGTTATTTCTGTTTTAAATGTGTAAATAATACATTTTAAATGGATTATTTACATATTCTTATTTTTTTTATTTTTGTCATCGAAAATTCTGTCAATGGCAGTATAAACAACACTGTGTAAATATTGCATCTAACCACATTAACGCACTGCATAACACTTTTTAGTGAAAACAAATGAACAACATTAGCATTTTGTATATGTAAACAAAGTAGCCACCATTTTGAGTGCTGATGACACGCTTGACATTCACAAACACACTATTTCACAACCTAAAATGGTGGGCACTGGACCTCGCCGTCAGTACATACGCTATCAGACGGCTGAAGCAGAAGTTGACCGGGGAGTGGGTGTGATACTCTAAGATGGACACAGCCGTAGGATAACGTGTGTTACAGCAACGTACAAAAGCCAATGAATGTGTCCTTCTCCGTTGACAATTGTGTACGTCGTGTACATGTACATGACGTTTCTAAAAAAGCTCACTTGCCTCCTAACACTGCAGCCAACAACACCCCCTCAACTTTTGCTGTTGTTTCTGACTTCTGGGAGCCACGATGCCCAGGAAAGCAGGTGATAGGGCCCCAGCCTTCTCGCCAGAGGAGCAGGAGTTGCTGGCCTTCCGAGGCTCACCAAAGGAACAGGTACATATTGAAAATGAATATGTAATTCTGACTAACTGGTGCTTTTTAAAAGAACACATGCTAGAATGTCCCTTTTAGTTCCTGAGTTAAGTATAGTGATTGAAGTGAAGTTTCATTTCTTTTTAGATTACTTGGAACTATGATGGTATATCATTTTTAACACATTATAATTAAAGAACGCCACAACATTGGTATGTGTTGTGTGTTTGACACTCTATATTTTATTAGGTGTGTATTGCTATATCTATATATATATATAGAGAGAGATTTGATAATTTCATGTGAATTCTTCAAAATTAACATCATTTTAATTTAGAAAACACATTATATATTCAATACAAATTAACATATTTTTTTAAATTATTTTTTTAATACCAAATAAAATTGATATTTGCTATTTGTATTAACCCACAAATCACTCAGCCTAGAATCCCTAGATGATGTCAGTGGCCTGGATTAGTAAGATAAGGACATGACAAGGGATAAGGGTACTCAACAGGTTACTATAATTTTGTTTAATCGTTAAAAACAGTTTTTAAATGCAGTTGCAACTTTTTACTAATGCTTGTGATTGTTTTTTCAAAATTGTGTTACATCAATACAAACAAACAAAAAATCACAAGACAATATTTTTTCTTTCTGTCATCATAAAGGTCAACTCCCATCAAAAGAAATCCATCTGAAAGGCCATTTCCAAGAAGGTGTGGACCCTGGGGGTCTACAAGCGGCGCAGCATCCATTGCATGAAGAGGTGGGAGGACCTACAATGCTGAACCAAAAAGACATCTGAAGTCCAGCTTGGCCAGTCCTCCCAACATGGAAAGCATGTGCGCCACAACCTGACCCCCCTAATGGCCCGCATACTTGCGGTGGCCTATCCCCAGCTTGATGGACAGTTGAAACCCCAGTAGGAGCATCAAATAGGCAAGTTCTAGTTGGAGTTTTTCATGTTACATAACTATTTTTTGTTACAACAACACATTATGACTTCAACATAAAGGTTGACACATGTCCAATGCACAAAAAGAGTTCTTGAAGGTATAGGTTTTGCACAAGGTGTATGATGATGTGTTTTGTGTATGAATTTGTGAAAAATGATTCCACTATATTTCGGTTCACTACCACAGGACTGTTTTGAGCAGACTGCCTAAACAACAAATATACATGAATTTATTAGATGTTATAAGGGTCAGTTGTACCAAACAGGCCACAAGTTATAATTGTGTCAGGTGTGATGCTCCATCACAATTGTGAAGGATGTTACATTAGTCCTATTACAGGTGACATAGCATTAAATGCACTTATGATACAGTCGATGTTCCAAATATCACATTGGTGAGTTGGCATTGTAAGCAAACAATAGTGAGCTTGTGAGCCAAAATGATCAGAAACATTTGATTAAATGTCTACATTTTCGATTAAAAACATCTCACAAGTATGTCTTGAATCAAAAAGACTAAAACTGTTTAATTAATGTTAAATGTGACAGATTTGCACAATGTCTTACTCCTTCCCAAATGTGCATGTAAGCCTTTCTGGGTTTTAAAAAAAAAGAATTTGATAGGCATAATTTTTTTTAAAAAACAGACAGGAATGTGTGCACATTGGTGACAGAGTAACACATATTCAAATACTGTTTTAAATGTCCCTTGTTATGTCTAAATGATAAATCAATGATTAACAAAAATAGGATACTGAAAGGGACTTTTGCAGATGAAATGTTTTGTCACATATATGTTGGAGTCTCCCATCCAGAAAACCCAAAATCAGGCACACCTCATGACTCATTATGAAATTTTATTAATGCATCAAGGTTTGATCTGTTGCATAATGTGATTTGCATTTTGTTTTTTCAACCAAAAATTGTATATGAATCAGAGTATGAAATACTTAATGTGATGTTGTACCAATTTTTGCCTGAAGTGAAAGCCAGCATATTTTTGGAATGTTTTCACATTGGTAAAACAAACTGGAAATAAGATATTTTGGAGTTAAATATAAAAATATTTTTGCCATGTACTAAAGTTGATTAGAAATGTGTCAAGCCCTATGTATTTACTTATGCTGTTGAAGTCATTTGTAAATCCACAAAATATTATTTCTTAATTTCTTCAACAGCATAAGTAAATACATAGGGCGTGATACATTAATAGGCAACTATAGTACTGATTCCATTTAATAGTTTTAACATTTGAAAAACTCTTACGTTACTTGAAGTAAGTTTTACCATTGTGAAATGCCCAAACAAAGAACAGGCCTTCAGATTCTACAAATATTGGTACAACATTGCAGTAATTGTTAACACGCATTGATTCATATTTGAATTTTTATAAATACATATATTTCAGCTTTTCTTTGCCTTGTATACACACTGTACAAAGGTATTTTTCCTTTATATCATTTTTTGGGACATAGGTTCACTATTCGAAACACCAAATCAGAACCATTCAGAGGTGTTAAACATTTCCTGGAGAGAATTTAAAATGGTTAGGAGACAAGATCATAATTTATATAGGAGTAATAATGGGAATTTACACAAATTTGACCAAATGGATTCTGAAGATGTTCCCTACATGCATAGGATTATGATAAAAATGAACCAACGTTTGAAAGCTTTGAAGCAGGTAAAATGTAAAAATTTGGAAAAGTTTTTGAGAAAAAAGGTCATAATTAGTTCTATTTTCACAGATACAATAAAACTATTGTATATGTCTTTTCATCATCTTCATGAGCAATTGAAGGGGACAGTGGTCACAAAGGCGGGGAAGCAGCTGGCTACTGTGTTTCGGGTGGTAAGACCACGGACACTGATTGACACAGTGGCACGGAGGGTGAGGGGACTGGAATGGAGGCCACCAACTCGTCAACATCTTTGGAGGCCTCCCCAAGCAACTAGTCCCTAGTGGTGGTGGACCCTACGGGAACTGTACCACCTGCATCCTTGTACATCACTCAGAGACCCATCTCCACACTTCCTCTTTCTCCCCCCCCAGTTGGCCAAACCCGAGCCCTTAAAAAGGCTGGGGTCTCCTTTGCCACAGGCACCTCACCCACTGCCCCTGTCACCCCGGCTGTGCTGAGTGAGAAGGCTATTGACATCTTACGCAGCATCTCTGTAGGCCAGACTGCACTCCTGAATGCCATCCAGGGCCTTTGTTGTGAAATGTAACAAATGGTAGCATACCTGGAAAAAATGAATTGTTCTATGTCTGGCCTGCTGAAACCATTTTCAAAACTAGCATCCTCACTGACCGCAGCCTTCCAACCAGCCCATCCTTCTGCCCCAACTCAGGTCCCTTCATCATCCCAATTCCAAAGTCCCACCCCTATTCCAAGCACAGTCAATTCTTTGCAGGTACCCCCACTCCAACCGACACAAGCAGCACATTCATACACACACATACACACAAACACACAAACAAACACCAAAACAACATACACACACTATTGACACTAAACCCACACCCACCACAACCACCACTACACCCACACCCACACCCACACCCACCACAACCACCACACCCACAACTACCAAAACTACCATCACACCCACAACAACCACCACCACACCCACAACCACCACCACCATACCCACAACCATCACAACTAGCACACCCACAACCACCAGGACACCCACAACCATCAGAACTCCCGCAACCACCACAACCAGACCAACCGCCTCAACAGCACACTCATCTAAACAAACACACTCACACAAAAGCACACCTACACCTGAAACAGTGCCAACCAAAACCAAATGCACACACTCACCCAAACAGCAAACATCTGCCAAAACACACACCCAAACATACACAACATTCACCAGACCCACATGCAACTGCTAAACAGACAGACACACATACATCACATACTCCAGCTCCCTCTACTTCCAAAACCCAGTCCTCTCCCTCCCCTCCTACCCATTCTCCTCCTTCTGATTTTGTATCTGCTCTGGCCTTGACCCCTTTCAAACCCAGACCCACACCTCCTGAGCCCATACCCACCCCTCCCAAACCCAAACCCTACCCACCCCCCTCCCAAACCCAAACCCCTCCCAAGAAAGATCATTGAGGTGCCTGCTCTGTGCCCAATAAATTACCCTTCCTCTGGAGGTTATCCTTTGGCAGTCTGTTTAGGAGGCAAGTTCTGGGCAACAACCCCACAGGCTGTTGCTGTGTATAGTGTTTGTACCCTCTTTATTATTTTTTTCTGAATAAATTATTTGAGAGAAGTATCTCATTTAAGAAAAAATATATTTTTTTACAAAGTTTCTCCAGACATTATAATTATTTTACAAGTCATTGATTATTAACAATGTTAATGATGAAAATGTGTGATACAGATTCTTACTTTTATGACATTAAAGTCAAAAGCTTTCTTAGATTAGATTTGTGCACAGTGCAAACATTAGTGATTAAAAAATGCAATTGGTATAGAAATTTTGGTGCAAGCATTCATCATGATAATGGACACTTAAACCAAAATATATATATATTTTTTTTAATTTTTAGGTGTGTTTATCTTAACTTGATAAGTGATAAAAATAAACACATATGCATTACATAAAAAATTTAAGGCTAACTTAATTTGACTAATAAGCAGAAAATGTACTTGACAAGGAGAAAAGTGACATTAATAAATATATTAGATATTTTAAGTTTAGAACGAACATTGATTTTACATTTATTGTAAAACAAACGGTTTGCCTTGTCTAGTGCAATTTCTACATTTTATTTAGTTTAAATTAATCCAATAATGTGTGATACATATGTGTATAATTTGATAGTTTACGAAAATTGATTAAACACACCTACATGGACACATTTAGAAATTTGGATGTCAATTTTTATGTAGGTGTCTCTTATCATGACGGCAGCTTGCGCAAAATTTGTAAATAATATAAGTATTTACAGATGTGTTTCTTTAAATTTCTTAAACAAACACATTACACACATATGCATTACACATTAGTAAACTATTGCTTGTAGGAGAGATTTAAAAATGCACAAGTCCAGAGCAAAAGTAAACAGACAATTCAAAAGGTGTAACAAGTAAAAAAGAAACTTACCTTCGCTTCCAGCGATGACGGGTTTGATTTTCTTCATGGTCCAGTAGCAGCAGCAAAGGCATGACTTGGACGATTGGGTCCATGACGAAAAAGGAAATGGAAACAAGAAAAAAGGTACGTTTCTGCCTTATATCTCTTCAAAACTGCCAACTCAGGTGTGGAGGTTTACCCGCCACAGTTATGTTGGCGGGAAGGCACATCGTAATTGGCCCAGCGGAGAAAGGGGTTGTACTCCCTCTGACAGCCGCTTTTGCCCATGACACCGTCGACGCGGAAGGAAAAATCTGGCGGAGTCGGCGGCACTTAGACGGACTGTCATCCATAGACCCGCCAACATCTAAATAGACTGGGCAGACTGCCTAGTAGGCGGGTTGGAAATTTGACGGAAAAGCGGTGGCGGGACCAGATCCACCAAGATCTAAATCAGGCCCATAGACTCAGAAGATTTCTTGGCTGACCAAATGGGCATGATGAATCTATGCTGCAGCAGAAATTTCTTCCCAACAAATATAGCCACAATATCAAACCCAGAACCATTAGCATCCCTGAGAAATTAAATGTTCCACTTTCCATCAAGGAAAATGGGTGCTGAAGCAATTATGCAAGAAGGTCTAAGATGCCTCAAAATAATCAACCTGCAAAGAGAGACCAAAAGTAAGAACTGCATGGGAACTGACAGGAGTTCCTTAATAAACTTCAAATAGAAATGAAATCCTTCGGCCACTCTGACAACCAGCTGAGAATTTTCCTACCTCCAGCAGACCCTGCCACACATTATGATTGGGGCTATACCAATCAAGCTCTAAACCTCAATAGAATGCCCAATAAACAGACCACAAGACAAAAAAATAGAATGCTGCTTGGGCATGGACAGAAAGATCTAATTCTTTTTTTTTTTTAAGTTAAAACAGTTTTATTGAAATAAAAAGAAGTTACAGATTAGATAGTGATGACACTGCAGGGTGCATTATATAACATCATATGACTACATAGGTAAACATGTGGGATATCTCGTAGGGAAAATGACAATGATAGGGGATGTACAATGGTGCAAAAAACATCTTTTGGTATATCATTTGTCAGGTATGGTGATAGATCCATATGGTGAAGTACATTGAGAGCATTACTTAGGATAGTAGGGAGTTAGGTACGGAATCTCTGTGTAAGATGAGAATTGAGGACCCTGAGAGTGCATAGTATGTGTGATCAGAAAATAAAAAGAAAAGAAAGAATAGAAAAGGAAACAGAGAGAGAGGCGAGAATAGAACACTAGAGGGAGAAGAGAGGGGCAGTGAGATTGGAGGGGAAGGGGGAGAGAAGTGGCTGAGTCAACAGAGATTGCAATGAGGGCCGGTCTACTAAGGAGGTTTCTTTCTGTCTCGATGGATTGTAAGTAGGAAGGGAGTTGAGGCTATGGCAGATCCACTTTTTGTAGGTTCAAGTCAAGTGCATTCCATAGGCAGTGCGTGTGTGATGTGTTTTTTTTTTATTTATTTTTTATTTTTATCCTCATTTGCCTCTTCAAAAGGAAAAGAAAACCCATTCCACTTACACCAGTGAAATGAAGAGTATCATGCCCTTCCGTACGTTCATGCTAGTAGCAAAGGAGGAAAAAAGGGAGAAGAGAGCTGCTTCAAAGTTGTATCCACCCTGGTAGAAGAAAGCTCAGTCTTACCGCCTCAGACCCCAAGCTTATAACTCCTCTGCCATCCCTCGTGAGCCGAAGCACAAATTGGGAAGCAAAAAAGGAGATCTGAACAACAAGCCGTACTGGGCAGATAAGGCTTAATCATTGGATATTAATATTCGAATGTTGCTCACACCACTCAAAAACGGGAGACCAGAAGTTATGCTTTTTAAAAACCTTCATATCCAGGCTGGCCACATATTTGACGGAAGATAGCCAATCAGGAAACCTGGGAGAGGAAGCCGATATCCACAACTTACAAATTTCTCTACGCGCTAATAGCATAGAATAAAAAAACAGCCTTGACTTGTTCTCTGTATGTCCTACAAGTGAATCTTCACAGCCAAAAATAATCGAGGGTACGCTTACCTTAATGTTAGACCCCAACATGGAAGACAGTGCTTTACTCACTTCAGACCAGAAAACCTGGATCTCCGGGCAGTTCACAAACATGTGTACATCGTCTTCTTTCAGACTCCCGCACTTTGGGCAAGCCACATCCCCTCCTTTCCCGAACTTTGACAACCTCTGTGGCGACCAGTATGCTCTGTGGATGGAGAAAAGGTGATTCCTCCTTAGGTGCGCAGGTTTCACAATTTTAAAAGCATAGACATTGATACTTGCCACTTATTTTCCAGTGAAGAATCCGGCAAGCATCGTCCCCATAATTCCGTGGGTAATGTGAAATCTCCGTCCTCCAGTTCAACCAACAGCCAGTAGATCGTCGCAAGCTCTTTCTTATTAGCTGTCTCCTCAAGAAGTCTGTCCTCCAAATCATTTGTATCTCCTATCCCCAAACATGAGTCTTGGAACCAGCTCTGCATTTGTATATATTTAAATCTCGATATTTGTTGGCGAGACAAAATGCTGCATGTCTCCCAGCTAATTAATTTCGCGTCCGTTATAATATGGTTCCAGTTTGTTAGACCTGCCTCTCTCAGTGGTCTGGCCAACGCATCTTTTGCCCATTCCGGTGAGCCTGGTGAGTCCCAAATAGGGGCCATAGAACTATAATATGGTATTTTAAGCACTTTTCTGACCCTATACCATGTTTCCGCAAGGCCCCTCAAAGTCTTCAGCCTAACTTTCTTGAAGAATTTGGGGTTTGCGTATTTAAACATAAAACCTTGGCTGCCTCCTAACTCCTGACTTGCCATAACTCCCAACATTCTCCCAATTTCAGATAGTGTGGATGTATTTAATAACATTTTCCCATTCTTTAGTAAAAAAGCCCAAGAATAAAAAAGCAAATCTGGCAAAGCTAAGCCACTTTTCTCCACCTTCCTTCTTAGTTTCTTCCAGGCTATTCTTGGGCCTCTACTTGACCAAATGAAGCTGCTGATTTGGCCTTGCAATTTTTTAAGCATCTCTCTTTCAAAAGGAAGAGGGATATTGTCAAACAAGAAAGTTAACTTGGGAAGGATCATCATTTTTATTAAATTGACTCGGCCTAGCAGAGTAAGTTGAAGATGTGCCCAAATTTTTAAAAGTCCGCTAATCTCCTTTTGTACTTTTTCCAAATTTATTTTTGTAAGTTTAGAAATATCATGTGGGATCATAACCCCCAAATATCTTATCACTTCTTTGTTAACCAATTCCCCTGGGTCTAAATTCCAAGTCATGATTTCGGTCTTGCTTTTATTTATTTCGTATCCTGATACTTTTCCGAAATCAGCTGTTAATGTCATAGTCCGAGTTAGAGTGTTCTGCAGATTGGTTGTATAGATAAGAATATCGTCTGCATATAAACCTAATTTCCTGTTCCATCCCTGAAATTGAAACTGTATAATCTCCGGGTCTTTCCTTATCTTACTGGCCAGGGGCTCTATATATAGGTTAAACAAAAGCGGTGGATAGAGGGCACCCCTGCCTTGTACCTCTGCCAATAGAAACCGGGGCCGTCAAGGAGCCATTAATCAATAGTCTAGCTCTTGGTGAACAATATATTGCTTCCAATACTCTGCAGAAATTTTGACCCAGGTTGGCTGCTTTCACCACCGCCTGCAAAAATGCCCAGTTAACCCGGTCAAAAGCCTTGGTGGCATCTAAAGCTATGACCGCGAGTGGTAGCCCATAGGTAGAAGCAAGATCTATTGATCCTATCAGAGAAAAAGTTAGCTCCTTTAAGAACCTTCCCCGAATAAAGCCTTTTTGGTCCGGGTGAATCAACTCCGCTATGGAGCTATTTAATCTGTCAGCCAACACCTTAGCAAAGATCTTATAATCACAATTTAATAAAGATATCGGCCGATACGAATCACAATTAATCGGACATTTACCAGGCTTCAAAATTAGAGAAATATTTGCCTCAGTCCATGAAGCTGGCATTTCTGCCCCATTAATAAAAAAGTCGTGAAAGATTTCTAGAAGTATGGGTTTCAATGTATTCGCCAAGACTTTATAGACTTCAGGAGGTAGACCGTCAGGACCTGGAGCTTTCCCTTTTTTTCCTTGTCTTAACACTAGATCAACTTCCCCTTCCTTAATTTCCTGGTTCAAAAGCCTATTCTTTTCCTCATTGAGGACCTTGCTTGAATTCTGTTCTAGCCAAGCTTCGATTTCATCTGGAGAGGGGTTTTGATCTTCCTGGTATACCCTACTGTAATACTCATAAAAGGTAAGCCCGGGCGTAGTTTGCGTAGTAGCACTTCACGTAGCTACGTGAAGTACAGCTTCAACTACACGTAGCTATGCAAATTGCGTAGTGCGTAGCTGTGTGCTTGACTGCACTGTACAATAATTACCAAAAGCAAACTTGTACAGTGCAAGTTAAGATAAAATAAACATCTCTGTCTTTATATGCTAAAAATGCATATAGTCATTTCACTAAAGTGAAAACAAAAAGTTAAACAGCAGTGAGAGAGGTGATGATTTTGGTATCCTCACTAACTTAGGGAGAGAACCAACAACCAAGCAGATGTCTTGAAAACAAAAAGCACATCTTATTGAACGATTCCTCCTAGGACCACCCCAAGCACAGTTATGGGCAAAAATACAATCCCAACCAAAGGCCCTGCAAAGCATTATGGGACGAGATTAGCAGTGGGCAGTGAATATTATAGTGTCCAATATCAAAATAATTCTACAAAGAGCTGCAGTTCAACTAGTCGTTACTAGGTGTCGTCCCTCAAGAGTGAAATGCAAAAGTATTGAAAACCTTTCATGAAGCTTTTGCATTTGACTCGTGAGGGACGACACCCAGTGACGACTAGTTGAACTGCAGCTCTTTGTAGAATTATTTTGATATTGGACACTATAATATTCACTGCCCACTGCTAATCTCGTCCCATAATGCTTTGCAGGGCCTTTGGTTGGGATTGTATTTTTGCCCATAACTGTGCTTGGGGTGGTCCTAGGAGGAAGGGACCACCATTGAATCGTTCACATGATATGCTTTTTGTGTTCAAGGCATCTGCTTGGTCCTCCCCTAGGTTAGGGGACTCCAAAATCATCACCTCTCTCATTGCTTGATATTTTATTGTCAAAATTCATTTTTGTGAATTGGTTATATGCTTTTTAGCATAAAAAATTGCTTTATCAAAGCATTTGAAGGAGTTTATTATTAAGCCTGTGCGTAGCTGTGTGCTTGACTGCACTGTACAATAATTACCAAAAGCAAACTTGTACAGTGCAAGATAAGATAAAATAAATATCTCTGTCTTTATATGTTAAAATTGCATATAGTCATTTCACTAAAGTGAAAACAAAAAGTTAAACAGCAGTGAGAGAGGTGATGATTTTGGTATCCTCGCTAACTTAGGGAGAGAACCAAGCAGATGTCTTGAAAACAAAAAGCACATCTTATTGAATGATTAGGTGGTGGTCCCATCCTCTTAGGACCACCCCAAGCACAGTTATTGGCAAAATACAATCCCAACCAAAGGCCCTGCAAAGCATTATGGGACGAGATTAGCAGTGGGCAGTGAATATTATAGTGTCCAATATCAAAATAATTCTACAAAGAGCTGCAGTTCAACTAGTCGTTACTAGGTGTCGTCCCTCAAGAGTGAAATGCAAAAGTATTGAAAACCTTTCATGAAGCTTTTGCATTTGACTCGTGAGGGACGACACCCAGTGACGACTAGTTGAACTGCAGCTCTTTGTAGAATTATTTTGATATTGGACACTATAATATTCACTGCCCACTGCTAATCTCGTCCCATAATGCTTTGCAGGGCCTTTGGTTGGGCTTGTATTTTTGCCCATAACTGTGCTTGGGGTGGTCCTAGGAGGAAGGGACCACCATTGAATCGTTCACATGATATGCTTTTTGTGTTCAAGGCATCTGCTTGGTCCTCCCCTAGGTTAGGGGAACTCCAAAATCATCACCTCTCTCATTGCTTGATATTTTATTGTCAAAATTCATTTTTGTGAATTGGTTATATGCTTTTTAGCATAAAAAATTGCTTTATCAAAGCATTTGAAGGAGTTTATTATACTCCTGCTACGCTACGTTTATTAGCACAGTTATTCACTCTGCTACGTGCAATTTGCGTAGTGCGTAGTAGCACAAACTTTGCATGCTTCGTGAGCGTAGCAAAGTATAATGCCCAGGGTTAATAAAAGGCCTGCTCAATCTCCTCATCATCCCGAGTTAGAACATCTGTGCTATCCCATCTGACCTGGTCAATTCTATTCTTCACCTGCTCTCTTTTTTGCCTTCCAGGCCAACAATTTACTACAGCCTTCGCTGTATTCAAAATGTGCCAGCTTACTTGCATCCCATTTTTTTCTCACTCTCTCATGCAAAATTGTAGCCAGGTTAACTTTTGCCGCTTGCTGTTTTTGCAGTAAGTTTTTCCTGACATCATCATCTATCGTGGGGTCAGACAGATCTTTCTCTAAAATCCTAAGCTGTTTCTCTACTTCTGCCACTTCCTCATGGTAGCTTCGCCTTCTTCCAGCCGCTATTGTCCCTAATCTACCTCTAAGAAAGGCTTTATAGGAATCCCAGATAATGCCACGTGAGACTGTCCCTTGATTAAACTGAAAAACTCTTCTGTTTCTTTGGCCAATATCCCTACCACCTCCTCATCCTGTAAAATAGTACGATCTAGGCTCCATCTAGATTGGGAGACTTTATCATATAATTTTAAATGTAAAATCACTGCCGAATGATCAGACAAATGAATACCCACATGTTCGATCTTGTCAATCCAGTTAGTCAAATTGGCATCAGTAAGAAAATAGTCTATCCTGGACTGGTGTCTATATTTTTGATTGTAATAAGTAAAACCCTTTCTTTGTCCCGCCCTCTGTCTCCAAACATCACTAAGGCCCAACTGAGTCATAATTTGTTTGATAAGCAGTGACATTTTTGGATTGACCCGGGCTCTGCAACGCGAGGTCCTGTCTAGGTTGTAATCTAGAACTGCATTAAAATCCCTCGCCATGATAATTGGACCTGAAGCATCCACTAATTCTGCTAACAAATCCCCCAGGGGGTTAACATCATCCTGATTAGGACCATAATACCCCACTAAGGTAAAAACATAACCTGAAACCTTTGCCCTGACTACTAGCCATCTTCCAGTTTTGTCTGAAATATGGGACTCAAAAACCACCTGCACACCCTTCTTTGCTACTATAGCAACACCTTTAGTTACAGCCAAATGAGAAGTACAGACTACTTGAGAGACCCATCTTTGGCGCTTAAAAAGATCTAAGCACTCCTTCTCTGGTAAATGTGTCTCCTGTAATATCAAGATCTGGGCCTGGCAGTCTTTTAAGTACTGTAAAAAAATTTCCCTCCTCCCGCGTACCCTAAGACCATTCACGTTCCACGAAAGGATTTTTATTACTCCTCCTCTAATTTCACCCATCAGACTCGGAGCTGTAAGTGATTCCACACAAGGGTCAGAGGGAAAAAGGGAGGGCAAAACATATCAGATCTAATAGACAAAAAAAAGAAAAAAGAAACAAAAATATTTGAGGCATCTGAGGTTTTTTTTTTTTTTCTATTTTTCCCACTGCACCCCACCCTGTGCTCCCCACATACCCTCCCCCTGGAAAACCCACCCCATCTACTGCATGGCTCAAAGCCATATGGGAATTCCCCCCTTGAAACGAACGTGTATAAGAAAAAAAAGACTTAAAATATTGCTTTCACAGTAAGATAAGAGCACGAAAGTAGGGGCCTGGGAAACCCCTTTCATGTTAGTGAAGAAGTCGATTTCTCCCCCTCCAAAAACAAAATACAGGAAATCCTCACTAGAAAAGAAGCAACAGCTGCAAGCTCCCAGAGTTAAAATCACTCCCTCTCTCAAAACCTACTTCAGAGTTTTACCAAAAACATTGATTCTAGGTGAAGAAAAGATGTTGGGGTCCAAGAATGAGGCTGTGAATCAGTTAATTTCGCTTGAAGGGCCCCCAGTTTGTTCAGAGGAGGCAGATCATGAAGCTGGTGTGTCGCAGGAAGACATTGGTCGGGAAAAATCCGGTCAGATTTTGAGTCACCCGACCAACGAGGATCCGTCAGTGGGTGCGCTTCTCGCAGCACTATCTGAGGAAATTAAGAACAGATTTGTAATATCCGAAGCTAACCAGCTAGAGATAAAAAAGACCTGCGAAGCAATGGAAAAAAAGATTGATGACTTAAGTGGCAGAACATCAACCTTAGAGAAGGAGGTCACAGAGCTCGGAGAAACAGTACAGGCAAACTGCGCTGAAATTGACAAATTAAAGGCTGTTGAAAAGGAGGGTCGGGACAGAGCGGAAAGGTTGGAAAATTTCCAAAGACGAAATAACTTGAAGATTTTAAAGGTCCCTGAAGGCAGAGAGGGGGATGATATCAAATCCTATGTTGTAAAGCTGATCAAGAATAAATTACAGCTGGAAGAATCAGAAGAGGAAATAGCAAGGGACTTACAGCGAGTCCATAGAGATCCTTTTAGACTCAACACAAATAGACCAAAACCCAGAAAAATTTTACTGAATTTTTTGACATATTCATTAAAAGAGAAAATCCTTTCAAAAGCCCTGGAGATGAGATCTATGGAGGTAGATGGAGTCAGATATGAGATAAGATCGGATGTCTCAGCTATTACCTCTAATAGGCAATGGGAGATGGGGCAAAGGATGGATAGCTTGAAAGACTTGGGTGCGTCAGTTCAGCTTAGATTCCCCGCTTTTCTAAAGGTTATGCTGAATAACAAGATGCATATCTTCCACTCAGTAGAAAAACTAGATGAATTCATTAAAAATCTCCAATCAGGGAGTTAGGCCTTTTTCTGTTTCTAGGTTCTATAGCTAAGTACTGTTGAGTTAGGTCTTTAATCTAGTAAATATCTATAGGCGTGTGTGATGTGTTATGTAGTTTCTTGTACATTAGATTGTCCATGCTCCTGGTGGCGCACAAGGTGTTCCACCATTTGTAGAAGGGAATTTCTGTGGTGGATTTTCACTCTAACAGGACTGTTTGGAGCCCAGGACTAGCATAAGATCTAATAGCAAAGAGTCATGTGCCAGGAGATCAGTGTTAAGGGGTATGCCGCAAGACCTAAAGTAGAGGCTAAGAAAGATAGTATGAGCTGAATCTTAAGGATGTCATAAATCGTCTGGTGTATTTTGGACCAGAGGGGCTGAACCATTTTACATATGAAAAACATGTGGTCATTGAGCCGGGGAATTCCTCACAGTGCCAGCAATTCTCTGATTGTAGGATCCTTAATTTATGCAATCTGGATGGAGTCCAGTATGTTTTGTGTAGGCCTGGGCGGAGTTTGCTGAGTTCTGCTACGTGGAACTCCATGAAGTGACAAAAAAACTCCACCAAGCTACAAGGAATTACACGAGCGGTGGAGTGCCTTACCTCATGCTGTTCACTCTGATTTTTAGTGCCAGGTGTTTGTCCGGTGATGTAAAATCAGCGCAAACAGCATCACACACAGTGCAAGGGGGCGCTACTTCTTTCTGCTGCTCGAGTAGAAGTTCTACTCGAGCAGCAGCTTCCTCAACGTGAAGGGAAGGTTTCTCAATGTGAACGGTAGTGACCATCCGCAACAGCCCACGTTGAGAAATCTCGCTGGGAATCGGTCTAGAGTTATATTTTCCTCGCTCGTGCTTGCCAACTTACCGTTGGCAGGCGCGAGAGAGGAAAAAATTCTGCTACCCTACGCAGAGCAGAGTTTTTCGGAACTACACAACCTCCGCATAGAGCGAAGTGCGAAAAAAACTCTGCAAACTCCATGAATGGAGCGGAGTTCACTGCCCAGGCCTAGTTTTGTGTATTGTCCAAAATCTGGACTGCGCAATTGCAGGTGTAATTTTAGCCAGAGAGGGAAATTGCCAGATTAGATTCCAGGTAGCGTCTGAAAAATGTGATTTGTGAATTTCTGGGAAATATGTGGACCATTTCTTTTTCAAGTTGGTGAGGAGTGTACTTTAGGGGGGTTCAGTTACTTATAGATATGCGATGTGGAGTGGCCTAGCCTCTTAAGATTTCCTAGTAGTCTGGGCAGATCCGGGGTATATGGTTTCTGCAGTGATCGAATTGCTCTTTTAAGTTTTAGAAAGTTATAGAACTCGATCGGGGGGAGCTCATGCCGTGTGCTCAAGTCAGCAATGGGATGGGATTCAGCATTGTGCCTAAGTCTTCAACGGAGTTGATACCTTTTGGACTGCTGTTCCCGAAACATAGATCTACTGTCAAGTTTGATTTTGTGGTTGTACCATAAAGAAGCTAGGGTGGAATCAGAGATGCATTTATTCATAGTTTTATCGACTCACAGGAGTGTGGCGACAGTATCTGCAACTATGGGAAGCGAGTGGGCTAGGGGTAATTTTTGGAGACCTCGGATGGTAAGGGTAGAGATCACAGGGATGGGAGATAGTAAGCAGGATTCAATTTGGAGCCACGGTGGAGATTGGATGTCCACCTCTCTAAACCACTAGTTGCCCTGGGCTGCTAAAAATGTCTGTTGGTGTCTGTGGAAATCAAGCATATTCAAGCCACCTCTGTTCTTGTTTAATTTAAGGGTGGGACTGGCGATACAAGCTCTCTTCCCCTTCTAGAGGAAATCTAAATTAGGCCTGTCTATGGTTTTAAAGAAGACAAAGGAGAAGTTTGTGGGAAGCATACTCAAGAGGAAGTTAACAGTGCAATCTTCATTTATGCAGTGTCTATTCTACCCCACCATGTTATGTGTGTGGGGGACCATGAGTTTAGCAGGTCTTTGGCCTTGGTACCCTGAGGGGGCAGCTCGTCGATGTCAGTATATACTAGCAATACCAGAAAGAGGGCAGGCGGCCCGAAGGTCAAAGGGGAGATGAAGATGGGGCGGGGGTGAATGAGGGACCGCTGAGGCCGAGTAGGCTGCTCGATGTAGGTTTCTGGTCTTTTGTAGGAGATTTAAATGATGGGGCATACAAGTCAGTAAAGGCTTTCAGAGGTGTTAAGCTGTGGCTGGATTAAACTGCAAGCAGGAGACTTGCAGCAGTCGCATTTCACGTATCTGTTGCCGGCGTCATGGTAGTGTGGCAGTGCAAAGTAGAGGCAAGCATCACCACAGGATTCTGAGGCTGTGGTGGTGATCGTTTTTCCATGACCGCAATTAGGCAGCCTGTAGGTCAGCACGCTGAGCTGGGGCGTAAAAACAGGGACGTGGTGTTCTTTAAGGAGACGGTCGCCATCTTGAGGTGCCTCATTGCCGGGGTCCGGAGATGAAAGCTGGTCTCACAGACAATATTGGCGACGTTTTTTTGTCTGTAGCATTGCTATGGGTAGTCTGTGCTGTGTAGTCTATGACATAGCACTTCTTCTGTCAGGATGGTGGAGCTTGGCGCATGATGTGAGTGGATAGAGTACGAAGCCGGCAGTTCAGGCAGCCATCACTCTCGGGAGCAAGACACTCCCCCAGAAAGATCTAAATCTTAATAAAAACATTTTTATGTCAAGGTGAAGGGTCTCTATTTCCACTATAGTTTCACATTTGCAAAGTTTCTTATTCTACACATTCAGGGCTTGTGGGCATCTGGTTCCCCTGGCATTCCCAAACCTTTTCACTGTGTCTTGCTCTACTGATATGCAAATAAATGTTTTAACTTTTTGCATGCAAAGGTCTAAATGACTAAATGCCAAATAAGATAACGATGTCTTATGTCATTGAATCTCATTACTTCCTGGGGCCATGATAAACCTTAGTGTATTTACTTGCTGGAGCCTTAGATGCAAATTACTAATAAGGTCCATTGAGTCACCTCACTACATGGGACCATTGATGCTAATTGTTGGCTTAAGCCATTACTGTTCATTAGTAATACTTCTGTGTGAGACATGCCTCCTCCATTTAAATTTATCCACAAGAAACGTGCTTCATGCTGGTTGCTGATTTTCAATGTGTATCTTTATTGATGTATTTTTTTGATATATTTTTTCATAGATCCGTTTTTCAATTTTCATTTAAAATCAGGTTTTTAGAAAGATCCTGCACAGCCGACACGTGTTTCGCCCTACAGTGTCAATCAGACCAGGGCTTTTTCAAGGCTTTTATAACAGTGATTTCATCAAGTTGTAAATCATAGCCATAAGTGAGCCCTAATTATTTGGCAAAAGGCCTGGATGATATATAATGGCATCAAGGGATTTAATGATGGTATCTATTCATTTCTATAGTAAGGATATTTATACATTTTTAGGGTTATCATTAGATAGACTCTGTTCTATATAATGATTGCTATGCAGTAGGATTTTAAAAAAGGATTTAAAAAAGGAAAGCTAGCGTATCAGGATAATTTGAAAAACATTTTGTAAGTCTCATTGTTCCTTCAAAATGAGCCAGATGGAAGTGCTTCATAAGTACCACAGGTTACAGCCAGGAGTGCCACTCTGGATCTTTGTTGAGGCCATTGGCAACTGTATCGTAACGAATTATAAGGGCACTTTCGTGTTGTCGTAGTCTCAACTCCAAATTTCCTCCTCTTACATGTGCTTTCATCTTGACCAGACCACAGAAATTGAAAGTGCGTTGGTGTGGATGACATTTTACGTAGTGGTCAACTAGAGGTGGTCTTTCATCGTCTTTATTGATATTCCGGTAATGTTCCTGGATTCGTATTTTCAAAGGTCTGATGGTACTACCTATATAAGTTTTATTACAGGGACATGTGATTGAATATATTGTATTAGTACTTTCACAGTTGATAAAGTCCCGTATTTTATGGATGTGTCCATTGATCATTGTTTCCTTGCTTTTGTTTTTGCCCAGTTTACAAATAGAGCAATTTGAGCAGGTGTAGAAGCCCTTAGGTTGTTGCAGGAAGGATTTTTGTTCTTTTTTCCCCTGAAAAAATGATGGGCAGAGTTCTTCCCTTAGGTTTTTGCATCTTTGAAAGCTCAGTTGCGGGCTATTGCTGAGAGCCCTCGAAATTGTTTGGTTTTGAGTGAGTAAATTCCAGTGTTTTTGAAGCGTCTTGCGGACATAATGATGACCATTAGTGTATTTAGTTATGAAGCGTATGGTTGATTGTGTAGTTGCAGTTTTCTTGTTGTGCAAAAGTGTAGTACGTTCCTGTAGTGCAAAGTGACATCGTTTCTGGTCGAATTGAGCACGATCATATCCTCTCTCTTCAAGACGTTCGGTTATTTCCAGGGATTTATGTTCATATTCCTGTTTGGAGCTACAGTTTATTCTGGCTCGTCGGTATTCTCCAGATGGTATATTAGCAATGGTGTGTTTTGGGTGGCAGCTTGATGCATGAAGGGTTGAATTTGCAGCAGTTGGTTTTCTATGGATTTTTGTATGAAGAATGTTTTGTTCTACATATAGAGTCAGATCTAAGAACTCAATTTCAGTTTGTGAGATGGTGTGTGTAATGTCCAGGCCCCATTTGTTCGGTGTTAAACTGCTGATGTACTGTTTCAGACGTTTTTTGGGGCCTTGCCATATCAGTAGAATATCGTCGATGTACCGTCCCCAGAAAATTACATTTCTGGAGAGGTATTCCGTATTCTCATTCCAAAGCCACTGGCGTTCTACTTCCCCCATGAGTAAACAAGCGTATGGGGGGAGCAAATTTGGCCCCCATCGCTGTCCCTTGTAGTCGTAAAAAGTAATCGCCGTTAAAGAGGAAGTAGTTGTTTTTGAGGCAGAATTCAAGCATTTCAATAATCATCCGATTTCTCCCAAGAAGATGTACAGATCTAGTCTGTAGGCATTTCTCTATTGCCGCTAAGCCATCTTGGTGTTTGATGGAAGTGTATAGACTGACTATGTCTATTGTTGTTAAAAGGAAGTCAGGTTGCCAGATTATATTCTCAAGTTTTTGTAGGACATCTTTAGTATCCCGAATGAATGATGGTAAATCCTTCATAAATGGCTGTAGTTCTATGTCAATGAATGCTCCCAGATTGTAGCAGATGGAGTCTATCCCTGAGATAATGGGTCTGCCCTTAGGTGATATCCCCGGCTTATGTACCTTAGGTAGTAGGTACAATGTAGGTGTAACAGGGTTTTCAATAAGAAGGTGTTTCTTTTCATCAAGTGTTAATAGACCCAAGTCATGCCACGAGTTGATCATGATGTTTAGCTTATTCTGTATCTCCCTGGTGGGGTTATGGTTGAGTTTTTGGTAGCAGGTTACATCTTCCAGTTGTCGTTTTGCTTCATGGAGGTAGTCTGTAGTATTAAGTAAGACTACATTCCCTCCTTTGTCCGCTTCTTTGATAGTTATGTTTGGGTTGTTTTTGAGTTCTTTTATACATTGTCGTTCTCTTATAGTGATATTGGAAGGTAGATATTTTCTTTTTTTCAGGTATTTTTGATGTTCCCTGTTCAAATCTTTACTCACTGCTGAGAAGAAGATGTCAATAGAATTGCCAGTTGGTAGGGTCGGTATAAATTGTGATTTTGTTCCTATAGGTGTAGATTTATGATGGAAAATATCTATATCCAATTCTGTGGCAGTAGTAGATAATGAATCCAATCCTTCTGTATCTGCTTCAGTTGTTAAGTTTGCAAGAAGTTGAATTGCTTCAAAGTCCTGCACTGTGAGTTCACTTGTTTGAGGTTGAGTAGGATCTATATCTCTTTGTTGGAATTTGTCCGAAAAGAATGAATGTAGTTTAAGTTTTCTCGTAAATTTGAACAGATCTTCCTTGGTCTGAACTAAGTCCCAGTTTGTAGTAGGGCAAAATGACATGCCCTTATTTAGGATTCGGCAGTCATTGTCCTGTAGTGTTACCTCGGATAGATTAATTATTAGATTGTTGCGATTTACATCAGTTGGATCAGTCAGACATTCACTTATTTCATTGTTCGTGGTGGTCCCTTGGTTAGTTCTTTGCTCCTGGCTCTCGTGGTTACTCCTGTAGTATTTGGTTTTTGGGTTTCGGAATTTGGGGGTCTTGTTCTGTTGTCTTGGGCATTGCCTAAACGGTGTCTTTTTACCTCCTCGTGAAAATTTACTGTTGTTCTGATATCTCTTGTTGAATCTGAACTAACTACTGATTCGGCATCTGACGAGGGAATTGTTTCCAGAGAGCTGTTTGTAAGAGACGAGGGTGCTCCAGATGTAACATTGTCATATTTTTTGTCAAAAGTGTAAACACGGCCCAGTTGATAGTCTATTACATCCCGTCTGAATTTTCTGTTCTTCCTCTGGATAATGTCTTCTTCATATTCATCCAGTATTTTATTTAGAATTTCAAAATTCTTAGTTGTGATTTCTCCCCAATTGGCTTCTTCAATTTTTCGTGTTAAAGAGTCTACCTCCGTTTTGTGTTTTGCAAATTCCTCCTCAGCTATATCTATTAGCTGGCGTATCATGTTGTTCGATGCTGTTCTTAGGTTTTCTTCCCACTGTTGTAATTTTTCGGGAGCAGTTGTATCTATAGGGGGAAAGATTAGTATGGGGCCTGGACATTACACACACCATCTCACAAACTGAAATTGAGTTCTTAGATCTGATTCTATATGTAGAACAAAACATTCTTCATACAAAAATCCATAGAAAACCAACTGCTGCAAATTCAACCCTTCATGCATCAAGCTGCCACCCAAAACACACCATTGCTAATATACCATCTGGAGAATACCGACGAGCCAGAATAAACTGTAGCTCCAAACAGGAACATGAACATAAATCCCTGGAAATAACCGAACGTCTTGAAGAGAGAGGATATGATCGTGCTCAATTAGACCAGAAACGATGTCACTTTGCACTACAGGAACGTACTACACTTTTGCACAACAAGAAAACTGCAACTACACAATCAACCATACGCTTCATAACTAAATACACTAATGGTCATCATTATGTCCGCAAGACGCTTCAAAAACACTGGAATTTACTCACTCAAAACCAAACAATTTCAAGGGCTCTCAGCAATAGCCCGCAACTGAGCTTTCAAAGATGCAAAAACCTAAGGGAAGAACTCTGCCCATCATTTTTTCAGGGGAAAAAGAACAAAAATCCTTCCTGCAACAACCTAAGGGCTTCTACACCTGCTCAAATTGCTCTATTTGTAAACTGGGCAAAAACAAAAGCAAGGAAACAATGATCAATGGACACATCCATAAAATACGGGACTTTATCAACTGTGAAAGTACTAATACAATATATTCAATCACATGTCCCTGTAATAAAACCTATATAGGTAGTACCATCAGACCTTTGAAAATACGAATCCAGGAACATTACCGGAATATCAATAAAGACGATGAAAGACCACCTCTAGTTGACCACTACGTAAAATGTCATCCACACCAACGCACTTTCAATTTCTGTGGTCTGGTCAAGATGAAAGCACATGTAAGAGGAGGAAATTTGGAGTTGAGACTACGACAACACAAAAGTGCCCTTATAATTCGTTACGACACAGTTGCCAATGGCCTCAACAAAGATCCAGAGTGGCACTCCTGGCTGTAACCTGTGGTACTTATGAAGCACTTCCATCTGGCTCATTTTGAAGGAACAATGAGACTTACACAATGTTTTTCAAATTATCCTGATACGCTAGCTTTCCTTTTTAAATCCATTTTTAAAATCCTACTGCATAGCAATCATTATATAGAACAGAGTCTATCTAATGATAACCCTAAAAATGTATAAATATCCTTACTATAGAAATGAATAGATACCATCATTAAATCCCTTGATGCCATTATATATCATCCAGGCCTTTTGCCAAATAATTAGGGCTCACTTATGGCTATGATTTACAACTTGATGAAATCACTGTTATAAAAGCCTTGAAAAAGCCCTGGTCTGATTGACACTGTAGGGCTGAAACACGTGTCGGCTGTGCAGGATCTTTCTAAAAACCTGATTTTAAATGAAAATTGAAAAACGGATCTATGAAAAAAATATCAAAAAAATACATCAATAAAGATACACATTGAAAATCAGCAACCAGCATGACGCACGTTTCTTGTGGATAAATTTAAATGGAGGAGGCATGTCTCACACAGAAGTATTGCTATAAAATTTGAGGTATAAAAGGTTCAATACCTCGAGGATAGCCCCTCCTAAAACTGATATAAGGAATTTATGTCCAGGCAGAGACCTGCTGAACCTTCTTTAGAAACCTTTGAAACTATTACTGTTCATTAGTGCCTGGGCTCAGAAGTAATGTTCCTTACTGCCTGGGGTTGTTGATACATAATTCTGCCCATGGACGTTGATGTTCATTACTACCTTGAGCCATTGATGCTAATTATTGACTAGGGCCTCTGATGCTCATTACAGGACCCTTACAGCCTGGGCCATAAATATTCATTGACTGCTGGGACATTAGGGCTCTCTATTTCTTGCGACAAGTGATACTCATTACTGCTGGGGACAACTGATGGTCATTACGTTTTGGAGCCGCTAATGTTCATTAAGGCCTTAGGAAGTTTGGGTCCATTACCACCTGCAGCTATTAAAACTCATTAGTTCCATTCGACCACTGAAGCCCAACGGTGGCTATGGCATTCATGCTCATTAATGCATATATCTATTGGGACTAGTGTGACATTTGAAATGCATAAGTGAATAAAACTCAGTCAGTCAGTGTGGCTCAAAGTGTGAGAGTTTACTCTGAGAGCTGGTACCAGTGGACGGGCCTACCCTGAGGGGAGAACGGAAAAATATTCATCTGCCATGAGTCCCAATGCAGTACCTGTGATCTGCGAAGCTAAAGGAGTTCTGGTGTGAAGCAGAATTTGATGGCACTGCAAATGAATAGAGTCCTTTAAAAGTAGCAGTCTGTAGAATACAAGGAAGCTTATAAAGCTCTGGCAAAAGAGGGGTGTGGGAAACCAATAGTATTGGTCACAATCAGAGAGAGGAAATCTGACCACGTATGTGTCAGAGAGGGAGAATAAGGACACGGTCAAGGAGATAATTTGTCACCCTTACGGTGGGGCATGAAAGCTATAGGTTCCAGGCAGTAGGGAGTGGTGGCCATGCGAGCCCAACGATGATGATCAACGGAAAACAAAAAAACAAAGACAAGGAACTGCTGGTGGTGATATTGCAATCCTACCACATGGTGAGTACTATAGGCTGCTGAGTGGCTACTCAGTCTGAGTCAGGCAATGTGGGGACATTATTTTCGAAGTAGTGCTGAACCAGCACCATTACAGGCATTTGATGGCAAATTCTGTTTCACAATGTTTTCCGTTCTGTTCCAAGCCTTTGTATACCTCAATCTGTTTCTTACACATATGTGTTTTATCTCCTGCTGTAGCTGCAGTGTTCCTTTATGCCCAGTGTTTGCACAATTACTGATTGTAGCATGGAGGCAGTCGTCACCAGTAGTCTGCTTTTTTTATAATTACAGGTCAGGTTTTTGTGAGGGCCTTGAGGACCCACTTTGGTTCTCCTTTTAGTTTTACATTTAACACATTTCAGCAGACTTCGTTTTAGCCCTGTTACCTTTTTACATATTTTATTTTCACAATATGATTCTAAGTAACACTGCACATGCTGCTTGTTTTTAGGAAGCCTTTCCTACTACATAATCTGTACTCTTCATTCAAGGTGAGGAACATAGAACGAGATATCCTAGTACATGCGTTGCCCGCTTGGAGACAGCTTCAAACATCTAGATGCATCATTGCATTAAAGCTGAATCTCTAACACAGCAGTTTTATTATAACAGTCCACTGTCCCTTTGTGGGTCAGAGGGGTCACTCAGCCACAATGGTCCTGGGACGACTGTTGTGCTCGACATGCAGCTCTGCCAAAGCTGATCTTTTATGCTGATCCTGCAAAGTGGGATTGACAACCCAACTCCAGACCAAGTCATCCAGGTATGGGGTCCCAGGCTATCCTAAGAGATCGGGCAGAGGGTACTCCCACTATGCTCTCAGAATAGGGGTAGCGTTGGGTAGGAATATAGATATATAGAAATCAGACTGCCACAGTTGGACTGTTTATTCTTTTCACTATGTTCACAATGCTGGTCACTTTGCTTTGCTTTATCTGCCTAATAATCGCAGCACATTCTTTCTATGCAAGACTATGATTGTTTTAATAAATGTATTGAAAACATTCCTCATATCTTTCCTGATTTTTACCAAGGGCATGGATGAGTAAACAACGAAAGGTGTAAGATCTGTTTCCATGACTCCATTCGGGATCAGAGTGTCATGTTCGAGGTTGCCAAAATCACCCAGAAGGGTTAGGGGTTTGAGTGGGGCACTGTGATCTAGCTAAGAGTTGGGCCAAAAGTCTCTGATGGTATAGATGTACTTGCAGAATGACTAATCATCTGAACACTTATCCTTTGGCTAGGAGGGTACAAAGAGACATGGGATAAGGGTTTCATACACTTTTCAAGTAATTCATTAGGGAGAGAAGTTGTGTCCCTGCTCTCTCAGTCTATGGGCTTTGGACACACCTGTGTGCGCTAGAAAATACACCTGACAACTACTGGATAACACTTCATCTCTCTAGTTTGCGAGCCCTGATCACTCCTACCAGCCTCCATATCGACCAGTACAGACCACTCTATGCATCACTTTTGTATGCCGGTGCAGATTAATAAGAGCCTCTAGGAACTTTCCTTTGACCTAGTTTCTGCAAGCTGGGGCTTGGGAGATGGGACGACAGACCATACCATGGGAGACATTGAAGAGGCCCCCATAACTTGAACAACTGGCCAATAAGTACCCTTTACTAAACATACTATGCAGCTGTCAATCTACCCAGACCACTGGCTTTTTATTGTCAGCCCTTCTCGCTATTGGTTGACTCAGTGTTGGAGCTTACGGCTCTATCTCCTCTCAGTGGTGGAGCTGGGGAGTTAAGGTGGTGGGTGTCTCGACGTGCTTCCTTTCTTTCAAGGTGTACTGCAGACACTTCCACTGCTGCCACTGATTAGGTATTTTTTAACTCACATCTCACAAAAGTGTGTTTAACTGCTCACTCCATCATAGAGATTGTCAGCATTGGGCATATGGGATCACCATTTCAAATCTTGTCTTAAAACAGTATTTAAAATTATAGTGGGGTTTGAGGTCCTTAATGAGCTCTATGGCAGTCCTCTGTCTGAAGCTGGTAGTAATTACTGCCTTGCTCCTGGCATCTCTCTTCCATTTGGTCCTCCCTCTCTACAGAGGAGTTGGTATGAGTGAATGCCTTATCTGGTTAGCCCAAGTGGCTTCCACAATGTTCCAGGAATAGAAATTATAATAAGCGATAGATTAGAGGGTGGACATATGGCAGGGGGTACCAAAGTGAGCGAAGAAGAGATGGTGATGAGGTGCAGGGTAGTCAGCAGTGGGGTTGGCAGGGAATTTGTGTGGCAGTATCATGACAAAGACTGTGTCCCTGTGTTCCTGCACAACCTTCAACTGATAGGAAGTCAAGCCATCCCTTGATCTCTTCCTTTTTTCAGATGTTTCTTAATAGTACTCCCTTGTTTAACCTCTTCCTTTTTTGCTACTCTCTTATGTCAATTTCTTCTTCTGTTTAACCCCTTCGGTGCTCATGATGGAACGGTTCCATCAGGAGCACCAGTCAGCAGAGGGATTTCCTTTTTTTAATTTTTCCCTCGGGAGGTGGGGATGAGCTTCCCCAACCTCCCAAGGCTTTTTTTTCCAATGTAATGATGATCGTGCGAATGGCATGCTGACATCAATACATTGGAAATTAAACTGAAACTTAGTTTCACTTTCACTTTTCGTGCTCGTGGGGCTATCTCAGCCCCCGGAGCACCGAATCACATGGGAGAGTTATCGTTGGAAAGGGGAGAATCAAAAGTGGATCCCTGCTTGGGGATTGCCCCAGGAGGGTGATCCCCAAGCAGGGATCCACCCAATAGCCACCAGGCAGGGGGAGGGGCCCCTTGGGCAAGGTCCTTTGCTCTCCCAATAAAAAATTGCCATAATCAGTCTTTGTTGCCCCCCCCTGGGGGGGGGCAGAAAACACCCTAGACACCAGGGATTTTTTTTATAGGTCAGGGGTGGGGGCTGCCCAGAATGGGCCTGCCAATGCTTACCTCAAACTTTGTCAATAAAAAACACATTTTCCTCACATTTCTGTGATGGAAAGTTCTGGAATCTGCAGGGAGCCATAAACTTTCACCCACCTAGCATTCCCCCAAGTCTCCCGATAAAAATTGTGCCTTACTTGTGTGGGCAGGCCTAGTGTCCGCGACAGGAAACGTCCCAAAATGCAACGTGGACACATCACATTTTCCACTGAAAACTGACCCTTTTTTCTCAATGTGCCTAGATGTGGATTTTGGGCCCTAGCTCAGCCATCACCAAGAGAAACCTATTAAACCTGTACATTTTTGCAAACTAGACACCCAAGGGAAGCCAGGATGGGGTGACTTGTGTGGCTCTCACAAGGGTCTGTTACCCAGAATCCCTTGCAAACCTCAAACTTTGTAAAAAGAAACACATTTTCCTCACATTTCTGTGAAGGAAAGTTTTAGAATATGCGGGGAGCCACAAACTTCCACCCACCCAGCATTCCCCCAAGTCTCCTGATAAAAATGGTACCTCACTTTTGTGGTTAGGCCGAGAGCGCGTGCCAGGAAATGGCCCAAAACGTACTGTGGAGACTTCAAAATTAACGATCACAAAAAGACTTGGTTTAGCGAGGGAGTCACCTGCATTTTTGGTCCCAGGCTTGGTGGCATCTAGGGAAACCTACCAAACCCGGACATTTCTGAAAACTGATGCGCTGATGAGTTCAGGGAGGTGTGTCTTGCGTTGATCCCCCCAACGTTTTCCTACCCAGAATCCCTTCCAAACCTCAAATTTAGCTGGAAAAAATCAAATTTTCCCTGCATTTCTGCCTGGGATCACCACACCGGCACAAATGTCCTACCACCCAGAGTTCCCCTTGGTCTCCCGATAAAAATGACACCTCACTTGTGTGGGTGCCTAATGCAGAGTCAGCCTAAAAATGCATATAAAACCAAATATAGTGCTTAGAGCTTGCTGTGCTATCCGCTCAATCCCTATGTTTTTGGCCCCATCCCAGTCACAGGCCCTTGGCCCACCCACGCAAGAGAGGTATCATTTTACTCGGGAGACCCAGGGGAACGCTGGGTGGAAGGTAATTTGTGCCGGCCGGTAATCCCAGACAGAAATGTGAGGAAAATGTGATTTTTAGCAAAATTTAAGGTTTGCGGGGGATTCTGGATAAGAAAACATTGGTGCATGCACGCAAGCCACACCTCCCTGGATTCCCCCGGGTGTCTAGTTTTTAGAAATGTCTGGAATGAATGGATGAGAAATTTATAAAGCGCAAACTCCTGCCCAAGGGCATCATAACGCTATAGAAATGGGTAGAGCTACAGAATTGATTGTCCTTGTAGATACTTAATACCTTACGGGAGAAACCCTGCTCCTGAGAAAAGAGCCAGGTTTTCAGGGCTTTTCTAAAAGTAGATAGAGAGGGGGCATCTTTAAGTTCCAAGGGTATTCCAGATCAGAGCTGAAGTCCTAAAAAAGCTCTTCCCACCCTAGGTTGTTCTCCTGAACGGGGGACTACAAAGTTCATAGCAGACCTTGATCGCAGGGTCCTCACTGGGACATACCATTTGAGCTTATCCTTGAACCGAGATGGCCCTTGTTCCTACAATGATTTGTAAGCCAAACAAAGTGCCTTAAACCTGACATGTTGCTTGACTGGGAGCCAGTGAAGTTTCTTGATCGCTCCTCTAGCTGATGCAAATTTAGGGATTTTAAAAAGAAATTGAACTGCCGCATTTTGCAATGTCTGCAGCTTCTTCAAAGATCCTACTGAAAGATTAAGATATAGACTATTACAGTAATCAAGCCTTGAAAGTACAAGTGGGATAATTACTGTTTTCAGAAGATCTGATGACAAGAACTTTTCAATTTTTTTACGAGCCTCAGAGAGCAAAAAGAGGCAGACGTAGCTTTTTTCATTTGATCTTTGAGCTTCAGTTCTTCATCAAGCAAAAATCCTAAGTTTTTTACTTTAGTCACTGGTTCTGGGAGGGGACCCAATTCAAGGGGCCACCAGTCAGGCGTCCAAAATGATGGATTATTACCAAAGAGGATAACCTCAGTTTTCGCTGAGTTTAGCTTCAGGCAATTATAATCCATCCATTTATTAACATTGCTCATGCAGGTTCTAAAGGCATGGCCCGAGTTGTTCTCGTGTTTCACCAGTGACACCACAATTTGTGTGTCATCTGCCTAGGAGGCTTAGGAAAGACCAGATTTTTTAATGAATTTAGCTAGCGGAGTGACATATAAATTGAACAACGTTGGGCTCTGGGATTGGTAGGTTTCCCTAGATGGCCGCAGAACCTGGTACCTAAAACGCAGGTGCCCCCTATCTATCACAAAAAGACCTGGTTTTGCAAGGGGCACTTGCGTTTTTGGTCCTGGGCTCGGTGGCCATCTAGGGAAACCTACCAATCCCAGACATTTCTAAAAATTAGATATCTCAGGGAGCCCAGGGAGGTGTGGCTTGCATGAATCCCCAACGTTTTCTTACTCAGAATCCCCTGAAAACCTCAAATTTAGGTAAAAAATCAAAGTTTCCTCACATTTCTGTTTGAGAAAGTTGTGGGATCAACGGGCTGACACAAATTTCCTACCACCCAGCGTTCCCCCAGGTCTCCTGATAAAAATGGTACCTCTTTTGTGTGGGTGGGCCAAGTACCCACGGTGGGGAAGGACCCAAAACGTTTTGCGGAGACATCAAAATTATCGATTGCAAAACGACCTGGTTTTGCAAGGTGGGCACCTGCGTTTTTGGTCCCGGGCTCAACGGCCATCTAGTGAAACCTACCAAACCCAGACATTTCTGAAAACTAGACACCTGGGGGAGTCCAGAGAGGTGTGACTTGTGTGGATCCCCCAATGTTTTCCTACCAAGAATACCTTGCAAACCTCAAATTTAGCTGAAAAAATCACATTTTTCTCACATTTCTGTGTGGGAAAGTAGTGAGATCATCGGGCTGACACAAATTTCCTACCACCCAGCATTCCCCAGGTCTCCCGATAAAAAATGGTACCTCACTTGTGTGGGTGGGCTAAATATGTTTTTTAGCGACTCTGCATTGGACACCCACACAAGTGAGGTATCATTTTTATCGGGAGACCAAGGGGAACACTGGGTGGTAGAACATTTGTGCTGGTGTGGTGAACCCACACAGAAATGTAAGGCAAATGTGATGTTTTTAGCTAAATTTGAGGTTTGCTGGGATTCGGGGTAGGAAAACGGTGGGGGATCCGCACAAGTCATACCTCCCTGCACTCCCCCGTGTGTCTAGCTTTCAGAAATGTGTGGGTTTGGTAGGTTTCCCTACATGGCCGCCAAGCCCGGCACCAAAAACGCAGGTGCCCCCCTTGAAAACCAGGTCGTTTTGTGATAGATAATTATTATGTCTCCACAATACGATTTGGGCCCTTGCCTGTCGCGGGTACTTGGCGCACCCACACAAGTGATGTATCATTTTTATCGGGAGACCTGGGGGAATGTTGGGTGGTAGGAAATTTGTGTCAGTTTGGTGATCACTACAACTTTCCAACACAGAAATGTGAGAACCATTTGATTTTTTTAAGCTAAATTTGAGGTGCAAGGGATTCTGGGTAGAAAAATGTTGGGGGATCCAAGCAAGCCACACTTCCCTGCACGCCCCTGGGTGCCTAGTTTTCAGAAATGTGTGAATTTGATAGGTTTCCCTTGATGGCTGCCGAGCCAGGGACCAAAAACCCAGGTGCCTGCTTTGGAAACCTGGTCATTTTGTATTCGATAATTTTGATGTCTCCACAGTACACTTTAGGCCGTTTCCTGTCGCAGGCACTATTACTACCCACACAAGTGAGGTACCATTTTTATTGGGAGACCTGGGGGAATGCTTTGTGGTAGGAAATTTGTGTCATCCCGGTGATCCCACAACTTACCCACACAGAAATGTGAGAAAAATGTGATTTCTTTCAGCTAAATTGGAGGTTTGAGGGGATTCTGGGTAGGAAAACTTTGGGGTATCCATGCAAGCCACACCTCCCTACACTCCCCCGGGTGTCTAGTTTTCAGAAATGTGTGGGCTTGGTGGGTTTCCCTAGATGGCTGCTGTGCCCGGGACCAAAAACACAGGTGCCCGCTTGCAAAACCAGGTTGTTTTGTGATAGATAATTTTTATGTCTCCACAATACGTTTTGGGCCCTTGCCTGTAGCGGGTACTTGGCACACCCACACAAGTGAGGTACCATTTTTATCGAGAGACCGGGGTAATGCTGGGTGGTAGGAAATTTGTGTCA
Source organism: Calotriton arnoldi (assembly GCA_963921515.1). Taxonomy (NCBI): domain Eukaryota; kingdom Metazoa; phylum Chordata; class Amphibia; order Caudata; family Salamandridae; genus Calotriton; species Calotriton arnoldi. The sequence goes on from CAWUFW010007529.1 coordinate 90,302, forward strand.
GCCCGGTGATCCAACAACTTTCCCACACAGAAATGTGAGAAAACTGTGATTTATTTCAGCTAAATTTGAGGTTTGCAGAAGATTCTGGGTAGGAAAACGTTGGGGGATCCATGCAAGCCACACCTCCTTGCACTCCCCGGGTATCTAGTTTTCAGAAATGTGTGGGTTTAGTAGGTGTCTCTAGATGGCCGCCGAGCCCGGGACCAAAAATGCAGGTGCCCCCCTTGCAAGACCAGGTCGTTTTGTGATAGATAATTTTTATGTCTCCACAATACGTTTTGGGCCCTTGCCTGTTGCGGGTACTTGGTGCACCCACACAAGTGAGGTACCATTTTTATCTTGAGACCTGGGGGATTGCTGGGTGGTAGGAAATTTGTGTCAGCCCGGTGATCCCACAACATTCCCACAAAGAAATGTGAGAAAAATGTTATTTATTTCAGCTAAATTTGAGGTTTGCAGGTGATTCTGGGTAGGAAAACGTTGGGGGATCCAGGCAAGTCACACCTCTCTGGACTCCCCCAGGTGTCTAGTTTTCAGAAATGTCTGGGTTTGGTAGGTTTCCCTAGATGGCTGCCGAGCCCGGACCAAAAATGCAGGTGCCACCTTGCAAAACCAGGTCGTTTTGTGATAGATCATTTTTATGTCTCCACAATACGTTTTGGGCCCTTGCCTGTCGCGGATGCTTGGCACACCCACACAAGTGAGGTACCATTTTTATCGGGAGACCGACGGAATGCTGGGTGGTAGGAGATTTGTCTCAGCCCGGTGATCCCACAACTTTCCCACACAGAAATGTGAGAAAATGTGATTTATTTCAGCTAAATTTGAGATTTGCAGGGGATTCTGGGTAGGAAAACATTGGGGGATATAAGCAAGCCACACCTCCCTGCACTCCCCTGAGTGTCTAGTATTTAGAAATGTGTGGGTTTGGTAGGTTTCCCTTGATGGCTGCCGAACCCGGGACCAAAAACGCAGGTCCCCCCCCTGCAAAACCAGGTCATTTTGTAATCAATAATTTTGATGTCTCCACAGTATGCTTTAGGCCGTTTCCTGTCGCTGGCACTATTCCTATCCACACAACTGAGGTACCATTTTTATTGAGAGACTTGGGGAAATGCTGGGTGGGTGGAAGTTTGTGGCTCCCTGCAGATTCCACAACTTTCCATCACAGAAAGTGAGGAAAATGTGTTTCTTTTTTACAAAGTTTGGGCTTTTCAAGGTATTCTGGGTAACAGAACCTGGTGAAAGCCACACAAGTCACCACATCCTGGATTCCCCAGGGTGTCTAGTTTAAAAAAATGTACAGGTTTGCTAGGTTTCCCTAGATGCCGGCTGAGCTTGGGTCCCAAATCCACAGCTAAGCACATAGCAAAAAAGGGTCAGTTTTCTGTGGAAAAATGTGATGTGTTCAAGTTGCGTTTGGGACGTTTCCTGTCACGGGCACCTATCCAAGTGAGATACCATTTTTATTGGAAGACTTTGGGGAATGCTGGGTGGGTGGAAGTTTGTGGATTCATGCAGATTCCAGAACTTCCCATCACAGAAATGTGAGGAAAATGTGTTTTTTTTACAAGGTTTGAGGTTTGCAAGGGATTCTGGGTAACAGAACCTAGAGAGAGCCACACAAGTCACTCCATCCTGGATTCCCCTGAATGTCTGGTTTCAAACATGTATAGTTATGCTAGGGTTCCTTAGGTGCCGGCAGAGTTAGGGTCCCAAATCTACAGCTAGGCACATTGCGAAAAAAGGGTCAGTTTTCACTGGAAAAATGTGATGTTTCCATGTTGCGTTTTGGGCCTTTTCCCGTTGCGGGTTCTAGGCCTACCCACACACGTGAGGTACCATTTTTATCGGGAGACTTAGGGGAACACAGAATAGTAGAACAAGTGTTATTACCAATTTACTTTCTTTGCATTTCTGCCTTCCAAATGAAAGGCAATGTGTAAAAAAGAAGTCATTTTGAAAAATGCCCTCTAATTCACATGCTTGTATGGGTACCCACAATTTCGGAGATGTACAAATAACCACTGCTTCTAAACTCTATATTTTGTTCCCATTTCGGAAATATATAAGTTTCCTTGGTACCTATTTTCCACTCTTTATATTTTACAAAATGAATTGCAATATACCTGGTACACAATGAAAAACCATTGCAAGACTCAGCTCAGTTATTGGCTCTGGGTACCTCAGGTTCTTGGTGAACCTACAAGTCCTATATATCCCTGCAACCAGAAGTGTTATGTTTCATATAGGTACCCTAATATAGGCCCGGGTAATATCATACACCTTCACCTACATTATCTCCCTTATACTACACAGTAACGAGCCTTTAGGATTGAACCTTTACCTAGTTCTAGTACTGGGTGCAGAAGGAGGATTTCCCCTGAACAATAGCGTCCTATAACTCCATCAATGGACTCATACAGTATGAATGAATATTCATGAGGGTTCTTGGCAACCAGGCAGGGACTACACCCTAGATACTTTTTGTATAAATACAGCACATCTTGCTAGGGTTAGTAGAGGGAACCGAGACTTCCAGGCCGACACACTGACCAGAGACGCTGAGGCTCCTGCATGCAGACGCTTCAGCTGACAGTGGTCTAACACATCCCTCGTGGGGTGTCCAACTCGAGACCAGGACGGGGACCCATACTCTTTCTCTTCAGGTAATGGGGTTCAACCAAATCCTAGAGGGATTCTTGGCTTCACACCTACTCACATGCTAGGTACACTGAGGTACATCTAGATAGGCATCGTAGGAGTACGCGCACTTTTATCATGCATTTTATATTCATGTATGTATCCATGATTATTGCAAGATGGTAGAACTGTACTATCCTTTTATTTTCACTGTACTGCTAATCATATATACCTGCTACTGTCTAATGATTGTTGCAGCACATCTATTTTACACTAGAAGAACAACTGGCAAAATAATTCTTATTGTTACACACCTGACTGCTTCTTCTGAGTAACTCTCTGAGACCGAATAAGTGAGCACAAGCGACTGAGCGAAAAGTAGTATATTGTTTCCACGATCCTGGGGGATCAGGGTTGTCATGTTCTGAGGTTGCCAGAAACTATTCTCTCCCCGATAAGAGGAGATTCTAGTGGCACTGTAAGCTAGCTAAAACAGAAAGGCTAACATTCTCGGTGGGGGTGCTCAGAGCCAGTCTGCCACCAGTCCTACAGTTTATGTTATCCGAACGCGCAGATCCTGTATGGGTAATATAGGTACTACACGACAGAAGGATCCAGCGGACCTAACGGTATATTGCTTTTAAAAATGTGTCATACTTAGAAGAAGTTACAGGTAAAAATGTTGGCACAAATGGCTGTTTTTTCCAACTAAATTTCAATATTTGTTTATTTCAATTGTTAGTTTCTATAGAAAAACCTTAAGGGATCTACACAAATGACCCCTTGCTGCATTTAGAATGGTGTCTACTTTTCAGAAATGTATAGTTCTCCAGGATCCATTATTGCTTTCACACCCCTTTCTACCACTAACTGGAAGGAGGTTGAAAGCACAAAAATAGGAAAAATAGGCTATGTCCCAGTAAAATGCCAAAACTGTGTGGAAAATGTTGGTTTTCTGACAAAAGTCTACCTGTTCCTGAACTCTGGGAAGATGGTATTTTCAGCACCACAAACCCTTTGTTGATACCATTTGCAGGGAAAGAAACAGACGCTTTCTTCTGCAGCCCTTTTTTCCAATTTTTCCTAAAAAAACAAAAATAGTAGTATTTTGGCCAATTTTTCGGTCCCCTCTAGGGGAATCTACAAACCCTGGGTACCTTTAGAATCCTCAAGATGTTGGAAGAAAAGGACACAAATTTGGCATGGATAGCTTATGTGGACAAAACGTTACAGGGGCCTAAGCGCAAACTACCCCAAATAGGCAAAAAAAGGCTTAGCACGGGGGAGGCCTAGCAGCGAAGGGGTTAAGAGGCTATGTTTTTCGTTTTTCATGAAAGCTAGGTAGTACTAAGCATCATCCTCATTCCAGTGTGTATGCTAACCCTCTATTATTACTCTCAATATATTAAGTAAAGGAATATCATACCCAGCAAAACAAAGTCTCTTTTCACCACTCTATTGTTCTTCTTTGTTCTACTGGTGCTGGGGAAATGTCTGGGCAGAGGCAGGTCAAGTTATTAATCCTCCCTATACTACATTTCTGCCTGGCAACATACTTCAATGTATCTCTTGCACACCCGTTCCTCATGATAGTCATGACTATAGGGAGCTCATTTGCCTTCCTAGAGCTTGGTTTAAGGAATCCTCAGAGTCTCTGATATCTGGCCCTCGAGGGACGATGTCAAGTCACGACCCTCTTCCTCCTCATAGACTTCTAGAACTCAAATATTCATGCATATCTGTTTGTTCTCAATGTGTTTAAATTCCTGGTCATTGTGCAATTGAATTCTGTAACTCCTGAAAGTACAGAAGAATGCCTCATGTCCCTTTTCATTGGGTCACAATAAGTGACTGGGCACTATACGTTTGGCTTGGTGCCATCATCAGACCAATTTAAAAGAAGGAGGAGTCCCCAATCCCTCTGTTTACTGCCTTATCGCTCTGTTGGATTTAGCTACCAAAATGTAAGCCATGTTGGTGCTTAACTTTAATGGTCTCCATTTGGAATATTGTACCCAGTGAACGGTGTAGCTTTAGGCAAGGCCACTTGACAGTAGATCACTGTTTTGCATTGAAGGAGGTTGACATAGAAATTTGGATGGTTAGGTTGGTGCTTGGTTGAATTCTGGGCTGGCCTCAGACTCTTCCTAATGTTTGGTTCTGTGGAGAAACTTTGGATGTGGAATTTCCACCAAGGATTATTAGCAATGTTGATGCTGCTGCATTGTCGGAACTGGATCCAAGGATAAATAATTTAGCCCTCCAGTAATACTGTGACCATCACAAACTGTCAATGTTGAAAAAAACAAGATCTTAATTATTAGAATAAAAAAAGAACTTTTTGTTGGTGGCTCCCGGGCCTTAAATTTGAAATTATTAAAATGTACATTTACCTGGGTATGCTATTCTTGAGTAATTTGTCATGGCGTGAGCCCTGGAACAACACCAAATAAGAAGGGTTAGATGCTTTAGGAGATATCATTAGATTAGATTCCAGCTTTGATGTGTTTTCAGAGTCCTCATTTCTCACTGCCTACTAAGGTAGTAAAGTCCTATCAGCTGCATGTATATTACCTGGGTGCTCAAACATCTGGAAACAAGTCATGTTGGTCAGTCTCCTCATTTTCTCCCCCATCCATAGAATAATATCAGTCAATGCTACTAGTTGATCTATTGCTTTCTCAACAGACCCTTGTGCGCTAGGTAGGTAATACATTTAATTGGTGTTTATATGGTGCTTTCCACTCCCTCTGCTAGGCTAAGCCCTTTTTGAGTGGTTTGAAGATATTATGGGGCCGATTCCGATTCGGGCCGGAAAACGTACCGACCGACTCGGATCGGGAATCTATTCCGACCGACACGTACCGGTGCAGCCCTATCCGCCAAGTACGATGTAATGCATGCGATTTACGACCGACTCGCACGGAACCCAAGACGAACGACCGAACCGCACGGAAAACAGCTATCCGGCCGGAAAAAAAGGCGAATCGAACCGACCGACACGCACCAGGAAGGAACCCGAACGAAACGTACCCGCGAACTCCGACCCGCACAGTACAATGCAATGCGTGGAAAACCCGACCGAGTCGCACGGACCTCAAGCCGTACGACCGACACGCATACAAAACAGCGAGCCGAAGCAACCCAATACACCGCGACCGACGCGTACGCCGCACATAAAACACAGCAGAAATACAGCGTTAACGAGTCGGAGAAGCTCGCACGAGACCAACTGCAGCGTCCTACTCGGTCAGAAGAACGTCTCCTACATGCACAAAAAGTACAAAGGAAAAAACACAGAAAAAAAGGGACAAACAAGCAATTACAAAGCCAATAAATACTGGGGGGGGGACATGGAACAAAGACAAACCCACAACTCCACCCATATAAAGGACACAAATCCCTACCATGATCCTTTGCAAATTCGAATTACCTGCCAGCACTCAACACCAACAGACGGCAACCACACACACACTCACAGCTCATCCATCACACAAGCCACACACCATCAGCACCTCAACAAATAGCACCCTCACATACACCCAGCAAAACCCACACTCACACACCCTCACTTGCACACCAACACACACATCACTCACCACCACCACCCATCACCATGCCCCCAAAGAAGAATCCAAAGTTCCTAGACAGTGAATTGGAAGTCCTGGTAGATGAGATCCTCAGGGTAGAGCCACAGCTGTTTGGTACACTGGTCCAACAGACCCCCATGTCGCAAAAAACCAAGATGTGGGAGAGGATCGTCGACAGGGTGAACGCACAATCACCATGTTTGCGCACAAAGGAAGACATCCAGAACAGGTGGTATGACATGCGCAGGAGGGTCAGGGACCTACTGAAGAAGGACTACGCCTTGAGACAACACACCGGAAGTGGCCCTCCTGCCAAACCTGTATACCTCAGGCCCTGGGAGGAGAAGGTGCGGGCCATCCTACCACCAGTGAGCGTATATGGACTATCAAACATCCCAGAGCCTGGTGAGTACACAACAAATGTACACAATATTGTGTGACAATACACACACATCACTGTCAAGGGGATAGTCAAACCATGCACCCTTAGCAAATACACACCAACCAAAAGATAATCATCCCAAGATGTGTATGTCAGTCAGATAAACACAATACATGCCATCTCATAGTGATATGTAACTGTGTCATGACATGTATAAACACAACAACAAATACAGCTAGGCAGTGGCACAAATCTAACCAACAAACACAGTCAGATATGTAGCCACCACTACAACACCACCTCACAGGGAAGCCCACTGAAAGGAAGGAATTCTGTGTATGCTGGTCAAGTCAGTGTAGCCAATAGCATCATGGGAGTTGTAGTCACAGATATTGCCCACCCTCACAATACGCCCATCAACACCACTATGAACCATGCTCACATCCCAGGAAGTGGAAAACAACTGACAAGATGGCTGACACTGGCTACTGCTGTGGGGAGCACAAGGCCCTGCTGGCAACTGTGCACCAACCAACAGCAGGACACCACTGACTGACATCCTGAAAGCAAATTTGCACTCCCTGCAATGGAAGCACGTTCCATGGTGGGATATCTGGCTGGGTGGGAAGGAGGACTGACAGCACTGACCATAGTTACCAGCAGCTCTTCTCACACACCCCCTAACACAAACTCCACACAACTCACCTGGGAGAATGCATTGCCTCACACTCTAATCAAATATCCCACAAAGAACCACCACCCTGGGTTATGCTGTGTGAAGCACAGGGACACACATGGGACTTGTAGCCAAACTAACCCCAGGATAACACTGTCAGCCATCTTGTCAGCACAGGCACACTACCCCACAGGGAAGCAGAGTCAAAAGGAAGGAAGCATGGGCATGCTGGGAAGGGGGGTGGAGGCAATAGCATGATGGGAGTGGTAGTCACAACTAAGCCTGGGCGTAGTTCGCGAAGCAGCGCTACGCGAAGCTACGCAAAGTGCAGTTCGCACTACGCGAGCTACGCGTAGCACTACGCGATAGCTGCGTAGTGCACTGTTCGCAATGATTGCACAGTGCCGGATGCTTGTCCGCACTGTGCAATCATTGACAACGGCATCTTGCACAGTGCGAGCTGTCTTACTGCCGCTCGAGTAGATTTTTACTCGAGCGGCAGCTTTCTCAACGCGGACTGGTAGTTTCTCATCGCGAGCGGTCGCGAGCATACGCGACCACTCGCAATGAGAAACCTGACCTCCCCGCATTGAGAATCTCGCCGGGAGGTTTATTTTCCACGCTCGCGATCGGCAACTTGATGTTGCTGATCGCGAACGAGGAAAAGCCTCGCCGGGATGTAATGTTGCTTGCTCGCGGTCGCCAACTTGACGTTGAGGACCGCGAGCAAGCAAAAAATGACCGCTGCACTACGCTACGCTACGTGCAATTCGCGTTGTGCGAAGTAGCGCAAACTTCGCAAACTACTCGAGCGTAGCGTAGTGCTTTGCCCAGGGTTAGTCACAACTCAACATCCCCCACCCACCTGGCCCAGCAAGCTCACATTCAAGCATGCACACCTCACAGGGAGTGGAAAAAAACTGACAAGATGGCTGACAATGGGTACTGCTGTGGGGAGCACAAGGCCATGCTGGGAACTGGGCACCAACCAACAGCAGGACACCACTGTCAGCCATCTTGCCATTGCTGTCTCACTCACACACAGTGAAGTCCACTCAAAAGGAAGGAAGTATGGGCATGCTGGGAAGGGGGTGGAGGCAATAGCATGATGGGAGTGGTGGTCACAGCTCAACATCCCCCACCCGCATGGCCCAGCAGGCTCACACTCAAGCATGCACACCTCACAGGGAGTGAAAAGCCACTTCAAAGATGTCTGACAATGGTGCTCTGATGTGGGGATCACAAGGCCATGCTGGGAACTGGGCACCAACAAACAGCAGGACACCACTGTCAGCCATCTTGCCATTGCTGTCACACTCACACACAGTGAAGTCCACTCAAAAGGAAGGAAGTATGGGCATGCTGGGAAGGGGGGTGGAGGCAATAGCATGATGGGAGTGGTGGTCACAGCTCAACATCCCCCACCCGCATGGCCCAGCAGGCTCACACTCAAGCATGCACCCCTCACAGGGAGTGAAAAGCCACTTCAAAGATGTCTGACAATGGTGCTCTGATGTGGGGATCACAAGGCCATGCTGGGAACTGGGCACCAACAAACAACAGGACACCACTGACTGACATCCTGAGAGTCAACCTGAACCCACTGCAAGGGTGGCATGCTTCATGGTGGGATAACTGGGCTGGGGGAGAAGGAGGGCCGGATGTCCACCAAATACAACCAATGCTGGCCATGTACACACCTCAACATTCATATTGAAATGCTCAAAGTATGCAGGACAATGTGCTACACCAATATCAACCTCTGACTGTGACAACTTAGGACAATGCAATGTACAGGCCCGCATCCAGAGGTACAGTCACAACTGTCAGGTGTGTGAACCATTGATGCCTGCAGAAACATAACATACATTGTGTGTGTCTCCCAAAAACAGGTGATGATGGGGACACAGCAGCAGACGCTGAGGAGTCCCTGTCCCAGGCTCCGGGGGACACTGAGCTCACTGGTGTGGAACAGCCTCTGCCCTCCTCGCATGACGAAGACCTACCTGGGACCTCCGGAGTGAGTCATTGTGCAGCACCAGCAGGACCACCAGCTGCACCCCCTGCACCCACCCCTCCAACAACTGCCAACACACAGACCACCCCTGCCGACACGGACAGACCAAGGACCACCACCACCAACAGCACACGGACCCCGGCCCAACGTGGAGCAACGGACACCAACACCAGCAACAACCCCCAAGGGGGCCCAGGGTCACCTGTGCGTGCCACCGCAGGTCCTGCAAGTGTCGCCAGGGGTGGTGGGAGGGGTGGTAGACATAGGTCGCTGCTTGCAGAGGGGTCTGGACTGCATGACGACCCACAACTGGTACGCATAGCTGATCCGTACCAGACTAGCACCGGAGAGGTCAGCCAGGTAGTGGGGATCCTAAGGGACATTCAACAGCAGCAGGCTGCCCATCATGCCCGCTTGGACTCCCACATGTCCCGCATGGAGTCCAAGTGGGACACATTGCATGAACTGACGGCGGTGCATAGGGACATATTACAATGCCTCCGCCAGATTTGCACCAACATGTCAACACCTCCCTGTGTGCCCACAACATCTGGTGCTGCAACAACTGCAACTGCCACAGGGAGGGAGGATGACTCTGGCGGAGAGTCCCCTGCACCGCAGCGGCCTGCACTTGAGGGTCCCCCCCCAAAGAAGAGGGGTCGTCCGAGGAAGGGCAACTGAGAGGCCGATGGCCATGCACAACCCCCAGGAAGCCAACACCTGTCCTGGAAAATCACCTTTGTGCGCAAACTGTTCACCCTGTCGAATGCAACACAACTCTCCCACATGACATGGGGAGTTCAAGTTGGACCAATGTATCAGATGACTGTGGACTTTACTCAGGACATTTCTGCTACCAGGACTTCCAAATCATCTAGGAACTTTGGATTACAATCACAATGTACAGCACCCACCATCCTGTGCACTATACTCACACATGTATGTCAATAAACTCACTAATACACCATACTTGCCTCTGTTGTGATTCCAACGTTGTTTCTGTCATGGAGATGATGATCTGCGAAATGACACTGTGCATGCTAACTGCTACAGCAAGTACAACACCGGCATGTGAGTCATGGCGACGTGACACATATGAGGGAGACACACCACCAGGGCTACACAACACATACACACCAGGGCCATCTGACTCATCGCCTACACTGATGTTGCCAGGAAATACGGTGCAATGCACAGACACAACACCTATTCACAGTCTGTGTTAACTAGCCCACTGGTGCAGTAAGCAAATGTCAGTCAGATGTGTGACCACAGACAACGCACATCACAAAGTGAAGCACAGGTTTATTACACATTTGCAACATGTTGTAACCACTACAGATGCAAGGTAATCCCACCTGGCAGTGGGCACACAGTCAACAAGTGTAGAAGAAAGGAAGTCCATGGGTGTGGCGCACATCACCTGTAGGGAAACGACAGCTACCACCCTGGAAGTTGATTCACGGTGTCGGGGGATCACAGTTGACCAAACAACTCTGAAAGCATCCTGTGAAGGACAGAAATGACACACAGTCAAAAGCACTGAAGAACAGGACAGAACTGCAATACTCATGCCCAATACATGTCACAAGATACCCACCCAGAACCAAGTTAGCATGTCAACACTGTTGGGGAGTACAGACTACCTGTAAGGACACATCGCTGCACGCATACAGTCATGTAGCACATGGACACACTCAAACAGCACCAGAGCACCACCAACACATATCATGCAAACTCACATCATTGACATGACATCTCCGGATACTCACATTCAGCTGAAGAAGTTGGTGATGAGCTGTGTGCGGACATCACCCTCATTATCATCATCATCACTGGCATCGTGGTCCAGGCCAGGATCCTCCACAGGTGGCGGATGTTGGTCATCGTCATCCAGGATGAGAGGCAACACCTTCCGCACTGCCAGGTTGTGTAGCATGCAGCAGACGATGACAATCTTGCACACCTTTGCTGGGGCATATGGGAGGGCCCCTCCTGTCTTGTCCAGGCAGCGGAAGCGGCTCTTCAGGAGACCAAATGTCCGCTCAATCACTCTCCTGGTCCGACCATGTGCCTCATTGTAGCGCATCTGGGCTGGTGTCACAGGGTTCCTGAGGGGCGTCAGCAACCACGGCATGTTGGGGTATCCGGAGTCACCTACATACGGACAATTGCACATTAGCTGAGTTAGAAAAGAGGGTGGAATACTACATTGCAGAACACACACAATGGTACAAAGTCAGTACACACCGACAAGCCAGGCACGCTGGTTCCGCATCTGTGACATCATCCTCGGGATGCGACTACTCCTCATCACGTAGGCATCGTGTGCAGAACCGGGGAAACGGGCACACACGTGTGAGATGCTCATATCTGCAAGACATACCACCAGTGCATTGACCGAATGGTAATGTTTGCGGTTCCTGTATGCCTGCTCATGTGCCTGTGGTGGTACCAAAGCCACATGTGTCCCATCAATGGAGCCAATGACATGCGGCATCCTCCCCAGGGCATAGAAGTCACTCTTGACGTCAGTGAGTTGTTGACGTTTAGGGAAATAGATGTACTGGTTCAGGTATCTCAACATAGCCTCCAAAACATCGCGTAGCACACGGCTGAACATGGTCTGTGACATACCACCAGCAGACGCCACAGTGTGTTGAAAGGTACCGGTGGCAAAGAAGTGTAGTGCTGCCATCACCTTCACCTTGGGGGTCAGCGCTGTAGGGTATGTCCGGCCAGGTTGCAAATGTGGGGCCAACCGCACCGTCAATTCCTCAATCAGCGGCCTGGTGAAGCGGTACCGTCGGATGCAGTCCCGTTCGACCATGGATGCAAGGTCAGGGAATGGTCTATGGACAGCTGGTGCCCTGCAGTGCATAGGTGAAGAAAGAAAGATTGTCAGTCACCCCACATATGTGGCATTGACCATACTCAATATCACATGATACATCATTATGAGACACAAGTACATGATGTGTGCTGTTCCGTAAGGACATGTATGGCACCTACATGGCCAACATCTAACATCACAGTTCAACAAGTGTCGTCAACAAGTCCCAGGTTGTGCCATGGGATATCATTAGGCTGTGTCACAGTTCCCATGTACAGCTGTCACGTTCCAAACACACACCACAGTGACATGTGAGGACAGATGTGCCCCAGGCTTCACAGCTCATTGACAGTTAGATTCCCAGGGACCCTGTATTGCCACATGGACACTGGCATGACATGGTGCATCATGAATACACCACAGCAAAACAACTATGACCCCCACAGGTAGTGGTCCCTTTTCCCTCGGCAGGACAGACATGGACGTCTGTGACACACACATGCACAACATCAAAGTCCATGCACGAACAACGTGGATGTGGAGACTGTCCCCCATTGTGCACATGGAATCAGAGACATTGTAAACACAACATGCACACAGACTGTGGAGGGCCATCACTATTGTTGCAATGGGTCAGCCTGTGACGTACATACCGTCCCACATGGGACTCAGGGGGTATGTGACGTCACATGACATACACATACACAACCTGGAAATGTGACCATGCCACATGCTCTGAACTGAACAGTTGCACATCACAGTGGTCATGTGCACAACACACAAAGGATTCTGTCCCCATGAACACGTGCACAGCCTGGGAGTGGCTGCCCCCAAGTGCCACCCAAAAACCACATGTTGACCCCCATACACGGAAAAGGTAATGCAGCCTTACATGCCTTAGGATACAGTGTGGACAGGCTGTGCTGTTGAAGGTGTGCCCCTGAGTCCCTGGAACGTAAATGTGGCTGGCATACGTTCATCTGTGACAGGCATGGTGACATATGCCAGTGACATGTACAGGGACGCGTCGTACAGCAATGGACCGATCGGTGCGCACGCATTGGCCATTGCATACGATGTGAGCGGGTACGCGTTGTACAGCAATGGACCGATCTGTGCGCACGCATTGGCCATTGCATACGATGTGAGCGGGTACGCGTTGTACAGCAATGGACCGATCGGTGCGCACGCATTGGCCATTGCATACGATGTGAGCGGGTACGCGTTGTACAGCAATGGACCGATCGGTGCGCACGCATTGGCCATTGCATACGATGTGAGTGGGTACGCGTTGTACAGCAATGGACCGATCGGTGCGCACCCATTGGCTATGGCCTGGCCTGGCAACGGACGCGTTTTCAAACCTTTAACGAGTCTGATGCTGTGAATTCAGTTGGTCACCCACAACAATGTTGCAAATTCATGGGTCTCATGAAGTTGAACTTTTGAAGGATGCTGTGGGCGTGTGTAAGTGATGCAATTCCATGGATTGGCCAGATTCAGAAGATGCAAACGACTTGGACCTATCACTTTGGACACATGGGACAGTATCTGCCTCTGCAGCACACATATAATGCTGGCTGCTCCCCTGAGAGCTCACTTGCCTGCACTACATGCTCCAGGACAACATCTGCCACCACCACTGCTGCTGTATCTGCATCCTCTGGATCCTGCAATGGCACGTACTGTGGAGAGAGCCCCAGCCTTCAGCACTGAGGAGAACCAGGCCCTGCTGGACAGCCTCCTTCCACAGTACAGCAAGCTGTATGGGAAACCAGGGGAGCAGGTGAGTGTGCTGTCCACTGCCTTGCTAAATGTGCATGTTGTCTGACTGGCAAGACTTACAGTGTGCACGCCACTGGCTAGCAGGCTCACTGAGTAGTTGTCACCCCCCATAGTGTGTAGTTACATGCACTGAACAGGTATAGTGCAGTGACAGTGCATTTAAACGAGGTTTTACTTCCCAGGCAATGATACCATGTAGTAACTGCTGGCAAACTGTTCATAGCCATCGTTGCACTGCCTGTGTACATCATGTGCCCCTGTGATTGAGACATGTATATCCAACTGTGTAATGCACGGATATGTTGCATGTGTAGTAATGGCCTTTTCACTTTGTCATCCTCACAGGTTGATGCCCACCAGAAGCAGAAGATATGGCTGACCATCGTCCGGGCAGTGAGATCCGTGGGGGACTACAAGCGCCGGATCCGCAACTGCCAGAAGAGGTGGCAGGACCTTCGGGGCTGGACCCGGAGGATCGCATGGGTCCAGCTGAAGCTGTCGCCTCCTCGCAGGAGGGGCGGACACCGGACCCTGACCCCCACATGCTCAGGATCCTGGCGGTGGTCTTCCCTGATCTGGATGGGCAGCTGAAGGCCAGAGAGAAGCAAGGAGGGGGTGAGTCCATGACTGCATTGTGAACTTTGTCTGCCATGCTATGTGCCCTCCTCTGGCCTGGTTAAACTTCCACAGTACATCAGTCATGTGGTCCAGGACCCATGTCCCTCAATTGTGCACTGCCCACTCCTCATCTGATACCCAGGTGTGGCCCTTACAGTCAGGGAATTGTGTCACTTGGGTACTGTGTCCTAGAATTTTGCTTAGCTCAAGGTGGGGGACAGCATTTGTTCCCCTAACTCTGTGGTGGGCATCATGGGTGGGTCCATTGCTTACACAATGCCTGTGTTCTGACATGTAATCTGCGTGTTACTTTGATATGTGGTCCAATTGCTGAGCTGATCCACCACATGTGCCTGGGTTATTTGGCACACACCCATGCTGCGGGTGTGAACAATTTTTGGGCCTCAGGAGTATGTATATCAAGTGTGTCACACATACTTAGCCACCTGCCTACTGTCCAGGGCTCATCCCTCATTCACGTGGGGCAGGACAGTCATGCCTACTCCAGGCCATACAATACACTCTGTACTCCCACTCCCGTGTATCAGCTGACACGTTGTGCTCAGTGATATGTCCCCTCAGGTGTCTGCCTCTATGTCATTGTGCTGTGGCTTCGTTGTCAGGACTACTGGGGTGTTTCTCGGTTGGGGCTCAGCATGCCACCGGAGATGTGACCATAGGAGACGATACTTGTGTGACACATAGGTGTTTGATCACTTGACCGTGCAGACTGGGGTATGCGAATGTGAAGTTCAGGCAGCTGTTTCCCATTCACAGCAGATTGTGAGGTGCTCAGGTTCCGAGGGTTGTGTTACAGGTCTCCCATATGTCCAATTGGTATGACGTGGACAAATAAGAGTTCAGATGATGTGGTGTGTGGGGGATGGACATGTGCACTTGTTCAGCTCCAGGACTTGCATTCCCCATGACCTAGGATTGTGACACAGTGCAGACTGTTGTTGGCTGGCTGCCCTGCCCATGTGACTGGAGACAGTGATGTATGACTTTGCAGGCATGCCTGTGCCATGGCATGAAACTTCCAATGAGTGATCCTGCAGGGGAGTGACATGTGCTACATGCACCCCATTGTGGCAATGACTATCAGGACATGGGTGCATCATGGTGTCTGGTGCTGGTATGCATCACATGCATTTCAAAATTGACTCTGGCCATCCCTTTATCCGGACATCTGTACTGACTGAGTGGCAAGAGTTGTGATGTGTGCATGTTCACATACTTCACCGTGTTCTCTGCACTGTCCAACTACTGTGTAGGTGGTGCATGTGTCCACACTGGGGTATTGCCATCCGACAGACACCAGACAGATGGGTGCAAGGCCAGGAGGGATGTGAGTGCCATGGTTGACCATCAGACTGACAATTGGCTTCTCCTACTCTGTTTGGGCACTTTTGGCAATGTTCAACTAAGGATGCCAGGGCTTGGTCTGTAATGTGCTGTACTTACTGTGGTGTGTGCGGTCGGTGCAGGTGACTGATGTTTGTCTGTTTCCCTATTGTTTGCAGATACATCCACGGCCACAGGAGGGGACAGCTCCACAGACCAGGAGGAGCCGCAGAGCCAGACTGGGTCAGCAGCCGAGGAGTGGTCGGAGGGACCCAGTGGCACGGAGGGCGAGGGGAGCCACACCGAGGAGTCCTCAGCAGCATTCACCTCAGCTGAGGACCACAGCAGCTCGGAGGATGACTCCCTTGTGGAGGCGGGTGTCAACAGCCACCACACCCCAGCTAGTGTTGCTGTCCCCGCCACCACCACCACCACCGCCCTCCCATCGGCTCCCATTCCAGAGGTCCGTGGAGGCTCCCGTGTTCGGGAGCATGTCTCCTTCATGCCAGGCACTGCACCCCCTGCCCCTGTGTCCCCTGCTGCCCTGAGTGAGGAGTCTGTGTACCTCCTTCGCCAGCTCCATGTAGGGCAGACAGCAATGCTGAGTGTCCTCCATGCCCACACCACTCTGTTGACTCAGCTGGTGTCGTTCATGGAGCGCATCTCATCGGGCATGTCTGCCCTACAGAGGAGCAATAGGTCCATGGACTCCTCCCTGACAGCAGTAGTGTCCCTCCTCCGACAGTCCCTCACCCCTCCTACCTCTGCCCCATCCACACTCCCCAGCACCCTACCTGTCCCAAGCACATACACACCGGCACAGGCACACACCAGCACAGACACAAGCAGCATACAGACACACACGCCAAAATCCAGACGCACACGCACGCACAGTCAGGGGACTGAAACCACACTCACAGGGGATGGGGCCCAGGCACACACACACGCATCCACGAGCACTGCGCCGTCCTCAGATACCTCTCCCTCCAAGGCCCCTTCCCTTGCCTCACCTGCAACCCCACCTACACAGCGGCTATTCCTCTCTGACCTAGGCCTCTTCCCCTCCAATACAGCTGATCCAGCATTCAGGGGGAAGAGGAAGCCCACCCACACAGAGGGGAGTGCCCCTCGCTCCCGGACACCCTCCCCCAGGTGCAGACAGACTGAGGCCCCCATCCGCAAGTCCCCCCGGAAGAGCAAGACCCCTCCGCCGCCCTGCAGCTCAAGCACCAAGTCTCCTTCCTCCATCCCTCAGGGCCCCACTCCACAGGTGCCCCCACCACACCCTGCCCCAGGTTCCCCCACCCACAGATACACCATCTCCAAAATGATCCGGCCTTCTCCCCCTGCCACTTGCTCTTCCAGCACAACACCCCCCGCTGCGCATGTCTGTGCCACTGGTGTGGAGACGGTGTCCTCCCCCTCTGTCCTGCCCACCTTACCTGAACCCCATTCTCCTCCCTGGAGATAGGCACTGTAGTGGAGTCCACTACCACCCCGTCTGACTTGGGCACTGCAGTGGGGAACCTGTCCACTCCATCTGCACGGCCCACTCATCGTGCCGGCACCCACACCATCTGAGTCATGCCCCCCAGTTGTGCCAGCACACACCATGTCAGACATCTCCATTGCAGTTGTCAGTGACTCCCCAGCACCCACCACCCCTTCCCTGCCTCCATCTGGTGAGCCCTGATCCTGTCCCTGCGGTGCCTGGCCCGCCCCTCGTATGCCCCTCCGAGGGGATTGTTCCTGGTGTGTAGCAGTGCAGGCATGCGAAAGGTGACATCTGGCACTGTCACCCTGTTTGGACTCATATTATGGACTGGCCATTGGCCTTTGTTATATATTTTCTTTCACTTCTCTCACCCAAATGCTGAATAAAGCAACTTTCTGTTCTCTAGTGATTTTGCTTCTGATGCTAACCGTGCCCTTGCTGCAGTGATGGTGATGTTTGGTCTCATGAAAATGAAGTGTTACTGTGCAGGAACCCATGTGGTCCACGGGGAATGTGTCCTATCCAGTAGTGTATATATGTCATCCTTTGCAGCATATGAGGGTGTCATGTTTTCAAGATTTGGCAATGGGAATTCCTAGGTTTTATTTGCAATATCACATCTGTGGCTTACAGCCCTGCACATCTGTTGTGCTTGCCATTGTTCAATTAGTCTACTTCCCTGACCGTGTGGCCATCTCCACTGGACATGCAAGTTTGGGCATCAATGGGGAAGGACTCATCTGTGTTATCAGTGCAACTTGCTATACATGTGTGTTGGATCTGTGCTGATGATTTCGGTGACACTCCCATGACCAGGCTGATATGACGGGAGCCTTCATTTGGTGCTAATTGTTGACTGTGTGACCAAGTGTTCTGCTGATATGATGGAGCCCTACTGAGGCAACGTATGGCACAGCTTTCCTCACACAGGAGTGGAGTCCCCTCATGGCAGTGTGTAATCCTGTGACATTGCCTGAGCCCAAGGTGTGTGTTGTGTGAGCATGTCTGTGTGTGTTCACTTCCATTTTGCTGGGCATGCTGGGATCCCTAGTGATGTTCCTGTTTGTGATGCTTGCTGAGTTGACCTATGTTCCCCCAAAGTCTTCTCCCTGGGTTCTCTGGGATGTGGGTGCATGGCACATTACTGGTCATCAGGGTGTCACCCATAGGTGTGTTTGCTGTCAGGGCTGAGTTTGTGGGCAAACGCAGATGGGACACAGTCAGGATTCCCCTTGGCACTTGTTGTTTACACCTGTCATGTAATTTCCAGTTTGTGTTAGCTTTCAGTGATTGTGACACGTTGTGTGTGTGACTGCTGGCACTCCTCAGGGTCAGGGCTGCAATGTTGGAAGTTGTCTATGTGTGTTCTTTGTGGGTGACCTTGGCTTCTTCATTGGTGTGTGACTGTGGCCGGGATCCCATTGGTTGGTGTGGTATTGCCGTCATGTCCATGTACAGCGTACTGTGCAGTGTGTCAGACATTCAGGAGTCTTGTTGACTGGCCATGTGTGATGGGTTTCTGCACCTTAGTTCCCACCACCACCCCTGGGATTGTCATGGGTGCATGTGCAATGTCACCAGTGCATGTGATCTTCACTGCTGCACATTGTTGGAGGTCGAGGTGTGTGGTGTTGAGTGTGTGCAGATGAGAGTTGTTGCCCGGCTAGGCCCCTGCCTCCATGTTGGCCTTGGCTGACTGGCCGTGCTTATTGATTTGTGCTTGTGTAGGTGTGATGGTAGTTTGTTGCTCAGGACACATGACTGTGGTTCACAGTGTGAACGACATCTAGCTTTGTCATCACAGTGGGATTCTCATGCAGCCCAGGGTCACCACATTGTGGGGACCCTGGGGGTAGTGCTGTGGTGTGTCTGTGTCTTGCTGTGTTAGTTGCTGTTCCTACATGCTTGTGTGACATGTGTGATTTGTGCTCCCTCTCATCTAACAATGCCTGATTGCCCACATAGGGGATTTGGATCCATGAGTTACTTTTGTGTGGCACTGTATGCGCATCTGTGTAATTGGTATTCAGGCCTCATCATGTGTTGTGTGGTTGCCTGGGGACACTGGCACCCCCCTCACCTGTTGTGTTTGATGTGCAGTGTGGGGCTGCCTGTTTGTGTTTGTGCATCTGCACCACTGCATTGGCATATCTTTAGTGTGCCATTGGCTGTATGTTGTTTGGTGGGTTTCACCTGCTGTCCCTGGGACTCCTAGGTCATCAGTCAGCACGATGATCATGGTTTGTGTGTCCCATTGCTGCCATGGTATGGTATCTGTTCACCTCACATCTACAGTCTCCACAGGATGTCTACATTTGTGTGCCCATTGGAGCAGATATGTGTTCTGCATTATGATGGTCACTTCTGTCATTGAGTTATTGATGAATGTTGACAGTGTCATCCCCCATGGGTGATGTTTGTCTGCACATGGCCAAAGGTATGTCTTATTTGCACTGCACTGTTTGCCTCACCCAATATATGTTGCTATGGGACACGAACACTACTTTTCCACTGATGTGTTTGTTGTTCTGTGACCAGGATTCAGCCATGCAGTTTGGCTGTTGCAGCTTTTTCCATGGCCACACTTACCTTATAGTCACTGTGATGATGGGTGTTTGGACCCCATTGCCACAATGTTCAAGATGTGCTTCAGCTATCGACCCCACACTTACATTTTGGTCACTGTGATGATGGGGGTTTAGACTCCATTGCCACAATGTTCAAAATGTGCCCCAGCTATGGACCCCACACTTACCTTTTGGTCACTGTGATGATGGGTGTTTAGACCCCATTGCCACAATGTTCAAAATGTGCCCCAGCTATGGACCCCACACTTACCTTTTGGTCACTGTGATGATGGGGGTTTAGACCCCATTGCCACAATGTTCAAAATGTGCTTCAGCTATGGACCCCACACTTACCTTTTGGTCACTGTGATGATGGGGGTTTAGACCCCATTGCCACAATGTTCAAAATGTGCTTCAGCTATGGACCCCACACTTACCTTTTGGTCACTGTGATGATGGGGGTTTAGACCCCATTGCCACAGTGGTCATGGTCTGCTTGCATTGTGGAGGCCACACACATTTATGTGTGACACATGTGATAGGGGGTCACATTGTATGTTCAAAGTCATGTTCAGTGTTGTAGGCATTTGACACAGTCTACACACGCTTGTCATGGTGTTGGGGGGATGTCTTTTTCTTGCATTCCTTATGTTGGAGTGTGCTGGTTGTGTCATGCATTACCCATCCTATGAGTGGGGGTGGTGTTGGTGGTTGGCATCCAGCCCCCCATCGGTAGGGGTGGTAGTAGTGGTAGGCATCCAGCCCCCCATTAGTAGGGGTGGTAGTGGTGGGCATCCAGCCCCCCATGGGTAGGGGTGGTAGTAGTGGTAGGCATCCAGCCCCCCATGGGTGGAGGTGGTAGTAGTGACAGGTATCCAGCCCCCCATGGGTAGGGGTGGTAGTGGTGACAGGCATCCAGCCCCCCATGGGTAGAGGTGGTAGTAGTGGTAGGCATCCAGCCCCCCATGGGTAGGGGTGGTAGTAGTGGTAGGCATCCAGCCCCCCATTAGTAGGGGTGGTAGTGACAGGTATCCAGCCCCCCATGGGTAGGGGTGGTAGTAGTGACAGGTATCCAGCCCCCCATGGGTAGAGGTGGCAGTAGTGGTAGGCATCCAGCCCCCCATGGGTAGGGGTGGTAGTAGTGGTAGGCATCCAGCCCCCCATGGGTAGAGGTGGCAGTGGTGGTAGGCATCCAGCCCCCCATGGGTGGAGGTGGTAGTAGTGACAGGTATCCAGCCCCCCATGGGTAGGGGTGGTAGTAGTGACAGGTATCCAGCCCCCCATTAGTAGTGGTAGGCATCCAGCCCCCCATGGGTAGGGGTGGTAGTAGTGGTAGGCATCCAGCCCCCCATTAGTAGGGGTGGTAGTGGTGGGCATCCAGCCCCCCATGGGTAGGGGTGGTAGTAGTGGGCATCCAGCCCCCCATGGGTAGGGGTGGTAGTAGTGGTAGGCATCCAGCCCCCCATGGGTAGAGGTGGTAGTAGTGGTAGGCATCCAGCCCCCCATGGGTAGGGGTGGTAGTAGTGGTAGGCATCCAGCCCCCCCATTAGTAGGGGTGGTAGTAGTGGTAGGCATCCAGCCCCCCATGGGTAGGGGTGGTAGTAGTGGTAGGCATCCAGCCCCCCATGGGTAGAGGTGGCAGTAGTGGTAGGCATCCAGCCCCCCATGGGTGAAGGTGATAGTAGTGACAGGTATCCAGCCCCCCATGGGTAGGGGTGGTAGTAGTGACAGGTATCCAGCCCCCCATTAGTAGTGGTAGTAGTGGTAGGCATCCAGCCCCCCATGGGTAGGGGTGGTAGTAGTGGTAGGCATCCAGCCCCCCATTAGTAGGGGTGGTAGTGGTGGGCATCCAGCCCCCCATGGGTAGGGGTGGTAGTAGTGGGCATCCAGCCCCCCATGGGTAGGGGTGGTAGTAGTGGTAGGCATCCAGCCCCCCATTAGTAGTGGTAGTAGTGGTAGGCATCCAGCCCCCCATGGGTAGGGGTGGTAGTAGTGGTAGGCATCCAGCCCCCCATTAGTAGGGGTGGTAGTGGTGGGCATCCAGCCCCCCATGGGTAGGGGTGGTAGTAGTGGGCATCCAGCCCCCCTTGGGTTGGGGTGGTAGTAGTGGTAGGCATCCAGCCCCCCATGGGTAGGGGTGGTAGTAGTGGTAGGCATCCAGCCCCCCATGAGTAGGGGTGGTAGTAGTGGTAGGCATCCAGCCCCCCATGAGCAAGGGACCCACGTCTGGGCATACCCTGCCAACTTAGGGCGAACAAAGCGATACCAAAGGGGACGATGGACGGAGCGTTAGAGCAAATCAAACACTCACCCCCAGTCAACTGATCTGGGTTTAATCCATCATCATTCTTTAGCTCACTCCACCACCCCAGTTCAGACATGGCCATATGCAAATCAATCTGACCCTGTGCCTCATGGGAACAGTCCAGCCCGAACTGCCAAGCCATGTCTTCCCTGGACCAGAAACAAGCATCCTGGGACCGGTTTCGGGTTCAAAACCCTCATCAGCCAGGCTATCTTGAATCCAGTGGCAAAGTGAGCAAGGGACCCACGTCTGGGCATACCCTGCCAACTTAGTGCGAACAAAGCGATACCAAAGGGGACGATGGACGGAGCGTTAGAGCAAATCAAACACTCACCCCCAGTCAACTGATCTGGGTTTAATCCATCATCATTCTTTAGCTCACTCCACCACCCCAGTTCAGACATGGCCATATGCAAATCAGTCTGACCCTGTGCCTCATGGGAACAGTCCAGCCCGAACTGCCAAGCCATGTCTTCCCTGGACCAGAAACAAGCATCCTGGGACCGGTTTCGGGTTCAAAACCCTCATCAGCCAGGCTATCTTGAATCCAGTGGCAAAGTGAGCAAGGGACCCACGTCTGGGCATACCCTGCCAACTTAGGGCGAACAAAGCGATACCAAAGGGGACGATGGACGGAGCGTTAGAGCAAATCAAACACTCACCCCCAGTCAACTGATCTGGGTTTAATCCATCATCATTCTTTAGCTCACTCCACCACCCCAGTTCAGACATGGACATATGCAAATCAGTCTGACCCTGTGCCTCATGGGAACAGTCCAGCCCGAACTGCCAAGCCATGTCTTCCCTGGACCAGAAATAAGCATCCTGGGACCGGTTTCGGGTTCAAAACCCTCATCAGCAAGGCTATCTTGAATCCAGTGGCAAAGTGAGCAAGGGTCCCACGTCTGGGCATACCCTGCCAACTTAGGGCGAACAAAGCGATACCAAAGGGGACGATGGACGGAGCGTTAGAGCAAATCAAACACTCACCCCCAGTCAACTGATCTGGGTTTAATCCATCATCATTCTTTAGCTCACTCCACCACCCCAGTTCAGACATGACCATATGCAAATCAGTCTGACCCTGTGCCTCATGGGAACAGTCCAGCCCGAACTGCCAAGCCATGTCTTCCCTGGACCAGAAACAAGCATCCTGGGACCGGTTTCGGGTTCAAAACCCTCATCAGCCAGGCTATCTTGAATCCAGTGGCAAAGTGAGCAAGGGACCCACGTCTGGGCATACCCTGCCAACATAGGGCGAACAAAGCATTTCTCTTTTTACCAGGCATGTCGCAGTTGCGATTCAAAACTGCCACGATGTTTTTTGTCCCATCTCCTCTTGCACTGTAGGCTGTGGCTTTGTATTAGCCAAACCAGTTTACCTCGGGTTTCAATTGGAATGGAAATAAACATCTTCAGCCGCCCCGCTAATCAAGTATAAATAAAAAAAAAATGTGCATGTGTCGCTAACATCACAAGAAGTGTGTGAATGCCTCCAACAAGCACTTTTTTTGTTGTTGTTTGTAGGGGTGCATGGAAACAGGCACATGTTCAGATACGGACTACACTAGTCTGTTTTCCAGCTGTTGGTTTTAATAGGTCAAAAGAAACACATTCTTCCCGCTAAATGCACAGCCCACATTCCTCATAACTGTGCTAAATAAGCTATTGCATCACTTGCTTTTGATATGAAATCTCTTGTTGTGAAAATGTACTTGCATTTTTCTTCCTGGGCAAAACGAATGACAACGTTGAAAAGTTTTTTTTCATTTGTAGCGTTAAAGTGGCAGCTTTTCTTGTACCATGTCTAAACTAGTTGGTTCGCCTTATTCCCATTCAAGAAATGATGCAACTGTTATAGCGTGGACAGCGCGAGACCAAGGGGCTTATTTATGAGAGGCTTGCGCCGCCACAGCGTCACTTATTTTGACGCTCTGGCGGCGCAAAGCTCTCAATCATATCTATGAGGCGACGCAAAGCCACTCTGCGTGACTTTGCATGGCCTCATAGATACAGAGTAAGACAAAGCAGCGCAAGTCACTGCCTTGCCTTACTCTGCATCAAGGAGGTGTTCCATGGGCGTTGTGGTGGGTTCCCACGAGCACCCATAGATTTTGATGCTGCTCCAGATTTACTTAATCACGTAAACCTGGGGCAGTGCCAAAACCTTATGACTCCCCAGAGCAGGCATAATGGGAAAAAATGTTTTTATTTCTCCTCGCTTTTTCCTCTTTCCATGTGTGCTGCATTCTGCAGCACACATAGAAAGAGGAAAACACCTCTCTTGTTTTTGTGCAGGAGGCACCTTTGCCCCAATGTGCAAGGGTGCCTACGTTGGTGCTAGGCAGCAAATTGTGCACCAGCTCAGGGGAGAGGGACAGGAATGCACCGTATTTCATAAAGTCTGTGCATTACTGCCCTTTCACATCGACGTAGGGCAGCGCAACAAGATGACTTGCGATGCTGCCTTACACCAATTCCTCATAAATGAGGCCCCCAATTCTTTGGAGCGTGGCTCAGAATATCTGGTTTAGTGCAGACAGTGTGAGATCGGGTGTATCGGTCGTGTAGTGTCCACGGGACTGCTTGCCTGCATGCATTATCAATATATCTTTATTTGTATGATTAATAAAACACACTACAAAAGTATCTAATTCTGCATGCTAAAAGCATTAGAAAATAGT
The DNA here is from genome assembly GCA_963921515.1 of Calotriton arnoldi. Lineage (NCBI taxonomy): Eukaryota > Metazoa > Chordata > Amphibia > Caudata > Salamandridae > Calotriton > Calotriton arnoldi. Next base: position 115,241 of record CAWUFW010007529.1, read on the forward strand.
TTGCAAAAAAGAGCATACATGCAATAACATACATATTTAAAATGTTGGTATAAAAAATGTGCAAATCAGAGCACACGTATCATGACATACACCTCGCTAAAAAAGTAGGTAGAGCCTGATCCAAATAGGCCATGTTCAACCAGGCACAGCTTTCATGGAAAAAAGATGGGCAGTCGGAAGATGCCTGATAGATGCATTAGTCGAGGTGGGCTAAGTTGTTCAATGTTCTCTAAAACGCCTGTATAAATTTCATGTATCTCCCTGCCAAGATGGGATATTCAGCAGAGAGGCAGGCGATAATGGCAGGTCTTCAGGTGTGAATGCCCAAAACCAGAAACTGTGGCTATAAAAGAGCCTGTCTTTCTTTCAGCAGGGCAAATGCAGGTAATGTGCACAAGTGTTTCCTTGCTGGATAGGCAGAGCCGGCATAAGACATCTTAGGCTTTCTCTTTTTTGTGCAGGTACACAGTCCTAAGTCGGTGGACCCCAAACCTATATTGAATGAGTTGTTGTTTGACATACGTTGACATACATATGTTTGTGACTGGATGAGGTCCCAGTTTGATATAGCTTCCTAGGACTGATCAGACATACGAGCACAAAACCCTTTTTTGTTTGTCAGCTAGCCATGATATCTGGTGCGCCATTTCGGTAATTATCCTTTTGAAATTAGCAAAAGATTTGGGGGTTGCCTATGGTACGGCCACCTGAAGGTTCTTGACTGATTGATCCAAATAGACCTGGGCAGCGGAGTAGCTAGCCGTTTTGGATATTTCTATCCACATTTGGTTCTCTAACATATCAGTGCCTGCTGTGCAAAGCTTAAAATACATTTTCAAGAAGGCGGCTTGTCTTTCCAGGACTTTACTGTACAGGCTGAATTCAAGCCGGGTTTGCGCTGGAACGGCGTGTTTCGTTGGGCGGAAGACTTTTTTATAAGTGCTCACTACTAACTAGTCCAGCAGGAGGGGAGCCGCCTCCGTACATGATCTCTGAACCTTAAGCTAAGGTGGGCATTAGCTTGCATGGATCACCTTCATTAGATGCTCAAGAGAGGGTCCTTGGAGCTTTTTAGAGAGGTTGCGGAATGCATGTAACAGCATGGCTGATTTCAACTTCATGGCCTCTTTGTGTGGTTGAAAGGTCCACAATAATGCCCACATACCTGTATTCCACAGTGGTGATGACGGCCAGACTATTTAGATGTCAACTGCCTCGCTTGATTTTCTTTCTGCCTATGATCATTATCCTTGTTTTCGCAAGGTTGATTGTGAGCCCATTTTGGTTCGTGTAGCTATGGAGTGACTCCAAAAGCAGTTGTAGCCCCACTCTGATCCTGGATAGTAGGTTGGTGTCATCTACATAGAGAATACAGCAGACTGATTTGTCTCCCAGTTTGGGGGAGTGCACATACACTTCCCCAAGGGCTATGGAGAGATCCGCAATGAAAATGTTCAAAAGAAGGGGAGCGAGTATGCAGCCTTGTTTAAGCCCTGTCATCTGAATTTTTCGTGACAGGGTTCTGCCGTCACCCAGTTTTACTTGAAGCCAGGTGTTTTAGTAGAGGTTGACGATGCTTTTTAAAAGGTGGGGCAGGATTTTTCTTGTGGCAAGCTTCTTCCATAATAAGTTGCGTTGAACTGAATCGACAGCCACTTTGAAGTCCACAAAACAAGAGTATAACAAAGATTTGGTTTGGTTGTTTTATCCACTAGTGATGACAATGCGAGAAGATTTGGGGTGATTCCCAGCCCCTTTCTAAACCCTACTTGTTTGGGGGGCATTATGTTATTTTCATCTGCCCATGTCTCCGATTCCCCTAGTAGGAGACCTGCGTAGTATTTGGCTTCATTGTCCAACAGGTAGATTTGTCGATAATTTCTAATTTCAGAGGGCTTCTCTCCTTTCAATCTTGTAGCACGCGAGAGCGCCATCAATGATGATGGCCCTGGCAAAAATTACCGGCCAGCCCCCGCATGGCAGTAAAAGCCGTGCTGACGCAGCGCGGCATCAGAGTCGGAGTCGAGTCGGACTCGTGCCTGCTGCGTGGGTGCTGGGTGTCAAGACTTCAGAGTGACTGACTAGAAGCAATGCAAGTTCGGGACTGGGCCGTGAGTGACTTGCTTCACTTAATTGTCACTCTCTGACTGAGTCAGATCGTCGGACCTCGGGCAGGCCGCGGGGCTGGTGGGATCCTGTGTGAGTGAGACTGACTGAGCTGTTACATCGACTCGACTAGAGTCTCGACTCTCAGACTCCCGTTGCGGTGGTGCCGGTCTTTGTGACTCCTGTGAGCTGTGGGACCTGGTCAAACCTCTAACAAAAGCAACAAGAAAAGTAAGATAAGATTATCTGTTTTTGGAGTTGACTCAAGATTTTCAAATGCCCTGCAAAACTTCAGAAATTAATGTTAAAGAGCACGCATTTCAGGTTCAACCCTTCTAGCGGTCTAGCCATTGCTTAATGTGAATGTTTAATGTGAATAACACATTAATTGCCATTGTTTTCTGTCAAACACTGCATTTGTGTACCCACAGCATGCCAAGCTGGTCAGTGAGTGCTGGTGGACTGGCCAACAAGACATTGTCTGTTTTGAACACCACCAAAGCTGAAATGACCATACTGGGCATCTGACTATGGGTCGTGCATTTCCCCAGGAGGCTGGAATGGTGAGGGGCAGGTTTTGTTAGTGGGGCTGGTTTCGTAGCAGTGCAGCAGTTTTAAAAGAACTGCATAGTTCCTTGTATATTCAGCAGTTTTCAGGCAACAATAAAAGTGTCAAGTCAACTCTGGTGATTTATTAATGTATCTGCTGAAGAAAGAGGGGAGTTTTGTCTAGTGGTAGTATTCACTTATCTATGGTAGTGCAGAGGGTTAATATCCCTGCTGCAAAGAACATGTGACACGCGGCCTCGGAGTCAGACTCTTGCCTGCTGCGTGGCTTGGGAGCTGAGTGTCACTAGTCTCTAGAGTGAGTGACTGGCTTCAACGCAAAACAGACTCCCAGTCCTGACTGGGCGGTGAGTGATTTGATTCACTTAATTGTCACTCTCTGACTAAGTCGGACCTCGGGTGGGCTGCGGAGCGGGTAGTGTGAGAGTGAGACTGACTGAGTCATCTGTGTAGCCACAGCATTAGCACTCCGGTCAGTGCTGGTGTACTGGCCAACAACACATTGTCTGTTTTGAACACCACCAAAGCTGGAATGGCCGTGCTGAGCATCGGGCGACGGGCGGGCGTTTCCCCGAAAGGGTGGGGGGCAGGTTTTGTAAGTGGGGGTCGGTTTTGTAGCAGTGCAGCAGTTGTAAAAGCACTGCAAAGTTCCTTGTATATTCAGTAGTTTTCAGGTAACAATAAAAGTGTCAAGGTAACTCTGGTGATTTATTAATGTACCTGCTGGAGAGAGATAGGATAATTTTTGTCCAGTGGCAGTTTTTACTCTTCTAAGGTAGCACAGAGGGTAAATATGCCTGCTGCAAAGAATGTGTACCATGCATATCAAAGAACAATATTTTGTGTGGATAGCTCAGCAGGTTACTGCTTTTGTCACAGAGATTCTGTTGTTACTGTGCAGTTCATAAGTTACATTTGTAATCTAGAACACTGAACTATGAACTACCATCTATGTTAGGTGCGTCGGAGGCGCACCTAACATCATTCGGTCGGGAAAAAAGCCATGCGAATGCCTGTTTCCCGACCGAACCGCACATTATTCCGAACGAGCAAGTACGATGCGCACAACAGCATAGATTCCGACCCAGTCGTACTCACCCAATCCAGGTCCTGTTCCCCGACCGAGCCGGATCCGTAAACGCAGAATCGAGTCGCACGGAAGCCAAAACGCAGCCCCGTCCGGCCGGACAAGTACGATGCGCTTCCCGTACGCGCCGAACCCGTCGCTACGCACGGCACGTCAAAGCATCCGGGAGAGGCGCACATAAGCTCCGATTCGCGCCACAACACGATCCACGGCTACGAGACGAACACGCCAGCGACGAGGACGAGGCGAAGCAACGAGAAAGACGAACGAGACGAACCAACCATGAATCCCATCGTGCCGATCCTACCAATATTCTACATCTACTACCGGAACAGGCACGGACGCGTACAGCGCAGAAGGTAAGTCAGATACCAACCACAAAAACAAACTACACGTACCCGACACATCACACACACACAGAGGGATGCAGAAATTACTTACACCAGCAACAGCAGCACCATAGGGGCGGGATGGCCATCACCAATGCCACATATACACATAGGGGCCCGGATGCCTACCACTACTACCACCTCTACCCAGGGGGTGCCAGACGCCTACCACTACTACCACCCTTACCCAGGGGGTGCCAGATGCCTGTCACTACTACCACCCCTACCCAGGGGGTGTCAGATGCCTACCACTACTACCACCTCTACCCATGGGGGGCTTGATGCCTGTCACTACTACCACACTTACCCAGGGGGTGCCAGATGACTACCACTACTACCACCCTTACCCAGGGGGTGCCAGATGCCTACCACTACTACCACCGTTTCCCAGGGGGTGCCAGATGCCTACCACTACTACCACCCCTACCCAGGGGGTGCCAGATGCCTACCACTGCTACCACCCCTACCCAGGGGTTGTCAGATGCCCACCACTACTACCACCTCTACCATGGGGGGCTGGATGCCTGTCACTACTACCACCCCTACCCAGGGGGTGCCAGATGCCTACCACTACTACCACCTCTACCCAGGGGGTGCCAGATGCCTACCACTACTACCACCTCTACCCATGGGGGGCTGGATGCCTGTCACTACTACCACCCTTACCCATGGGGGGCTGGATGCCTACCACTACTACCACCCTTACCCAGGGGGTGCCAGATGCCTACCACTACTACCACCTCTACCCAGGGGTGCCAGATGCCTACCACTACTACCACCTCTACCCAGGGGGGCTGGATGCCTGTCACTACTACCACCCTTACCCAGGGGGTGCCAGATGCCTACCACTACTACCACCTCTACCCATGGGGGCTGGATGCCTACCACTACTACCACCCTTACCCAGGGGTGCCAGATGCCTACCACTACTACCACCCTTACCCATGGGGGGCTGGATGCCTACCACTACTACCACCCTTACCCAGGGGTGCCAGATGCCTACCACTACTACCACCTCTACCCAGGGGTGCCAGATGCCTACCACTACTACCACCTCTACCCAGGGGGGCTGGATGCATGTCACTACTACCACCCTTACCCAGGGGTGCCAGATGCCTACCACTACTACCACCCTTACCCAGGGGTGCCAGATGCCTACCACTACTACCACCCCTACCCAGGGGGTGTCAGATGCCTACCACTACTACCACCTCTACCCATGGGGGGCTGGATGCCTACCACCAACAACACCCCCACTCACAGGATAGCTAATACATGACACAACAAGCACACACCAACATAAAGAATGCAACATAAAGACATCCCCTCCAACACCATGACAAGCGTGTGTAGACTGTGTCAAATGCCTACAACACTGAACATGACTTTGAACATACAATGTGACCCCCTATCACATGTGCCACACATAAATGTGTGTGGCCCCCACAATGCAAGCAGGCCATGACCATTGTGGCAATGGGGTCCAAACCCCCATCATCACAGTGACCAAAATGTAAGTGTGGGGTCCATAGCTGAAGCACATTTTGAACATTGTGGCAATGGGGTCCAAACCCCCATCATCACAGTGACCAAAATGTAAGTGTGGGGACCATAGCTGAAGCACATTTTGAACATTGTGGCAATGGGGTCCATACCCCATCATCACAGTGACCAAAATGTAAGTGTGGGGTCCATAGCTGAAGCACATTTTGAACATTGTGGCAATGGGGTCCAAACCCCCATCATCACAGTGACCAAAATGTAAGTGTGGGGTCCATAGCTGAAGCACATTTTGAACATTGTGGCAATGGGGTCCAACCCCCCATCATCACAGTGACCACAATGTAAGTGTGGGGTCCATAGCTGAAGCACATTTTGAACATTGTGGCAATGGGGTCCAAACCCCCATCATCACAGTGACCAAAATGTAAGTGTGGGGTCCATAGCTGAAGCACATTTTGAACATTGTGGCAATGGGGTCCAAACCCCCATCATCACAGTGACCAAAATGTAAGTGTGGGGACCATAGCTGAAGCACATTTTGAACATTGTGGCAATGGGGTCCATACCCCCATCATCACAGTGACCAAAATGTAAGTGTGGGGTACATAGCTGAAGCACATTTTGAACATTGGGGCAATGGGGTCCAAACCCCCATCATCACAGTGACCAATATGTAAGTGTTGACAAAGAAAAAGCTGCAACTGCCAAACTGCATGGATGATTCCTGGTCACAGAACAACAAACACATCAGTGGCAAAGTAGTGCTTGTGTCCCATAGCAACATAGATTGGGGAGGAAAACAGTGCAGTGCAAATAAGACATACCTTTGGCCATGTGCAGACAAACATCACCCATGGGGGCTGACACTGTCAACATTCATCAATGACACAATGACAGAAATGACCATCAGAATGCAGACCCACATATTTGCACCAATGGGCACACAAATGCAGATACCCTGTGGAGACTGTAGATGTGAGGTGAACAGATACCATACCATGGCAGCAATGGGACACACAAACAATGATCATTGTGCTGACTGATGACCTAGGAGTCCCAGGGACAGCAGGGGAAACACACCAAACAACATACAGCCAATGGCACACTAAAGATATGCCAATGCAGTGGTGCAGATGCACAAACACAAACAGGCAGACCCACACTGCACATCAAACACAACAGGTGAGGGGGGTACCAGTGTCCCCAGGCAACCACACAACACATGAGGAGGCCTGAATACCAATTACACAGATGTACATACAGTGCCACACAAAGGTAACTCATGGATCCAAATCCCCTATGTGGGCAATCAGGCATTGTCAGATGAGAGGGAGCACAAATCACACATGTCACACAAGCATGTAGGAACAGCAACTGACACAGCAAGACACAGAGACACCACAGCACTACCCCCAGGGCCCCCACAATGTGGTGACCCTGGGCTGCATTACAATCCCACTGTGATGACAAAGCTAGATGTCGTTCACACTGTGAACCACAGTCATGTGTCCTGAGCAACAAACTACCATCACACCTACACAAGCACAAATCAATCAGCACGGCCAGTAAGCCAAGGCCAACATGGAGGCAGGGGTCTAGCCGGGCAACAACTCTCATCTGCATACACTCAACACCACACACCTCGACCTCCAACAATGTGCAGCAGTGACGCTCACATGCACTGGTGACATTGCACATGCACCCATGACAATCCCAGGGGGGGTGGCGGGAACCAAGGTGCAGAAACACATCACACATGGCCACTCAACAAGACTCCTGAATGTCTGACACACTGCACACTACGCTGGACATGGACATGACGGCAATACCACACCAACCAATGGGATCCCAGCCACAGTCACACACCAATGAAGAAGCCAAGGTCACCCACAAAGAACACACATAGACAACTACCAACATTGCAGCCCTGACCCTGAGGAGTGCCAGCAGTCACACACACAACGTGTCACAACCAATGAAAGCTAACACAAACCGGAAATCACATGACAGGTGTAAACAACAAGTGCCAAGGGGATTCCTGACTGTGACCCATCAGCGTCTGCCCACAAACTCAGCCCTGACAGCAAACACACCTATGGGTGACACCCTGATGACCAGTAATGTGCCATGCACCCACATCACAGAGAACCCAGGGAGAAGACTTTGGGGGAACATAGGTCAACTCAGCAAGCATCACAAACAGGAACATCACTAGGGATCCCAGCATGCACAGCAAAATGGAAGTGAACACACAGACATTCTCATACAACACACACCTTGGGCGCAGGCGATGTCACAGGAGCACACACTGCCATGAGGGGACTCCACTCCTGTGTGAGGAAAGCTGTGCCATATGTCGCCTCAGTAGGGCTCCATCATGTCAGCAGAACACTTGGTCACACAGTCAACAATTAGCACCAAATGAAGGCTCCTGTCACATCAGCCTGGTCATGGGAGTGTCAACGAAATCATCAGCACAGATCCAACACACATGTATAGCAAGTTGCACTGACAACACAGATGAGTCCTTCCCCATTGATGCCCAAACCTGCATGTCCAGTGGAGATGGCCACACGGTCAGGGAAGTAGACTAATTGAACAATGGCAAGCACAACAGATGTGCAGGGGTGGAAGCCACAGATGTGACATTTCTAATGTAAGTAGGAAATCCCATTGCCAAATTTTGAAAACATGACACCCTCAGATGCTGCTAAGGATGACATGGATACACCACAGGATAGGACACAGTCCCCCTGGACCACATGGGTTCCTGCACAGTAACACTACATATTCATGAGACCAAATATCACCATCACTGCAGCAAGGGCATGGTTAGCATCATCAACATCATGTACATCAGAAGCAAAAGCACTAGAGAACAGAAAGTTGCTTTATTCAGCATATGTGGGTTCAAAAGTTGAAGTCATGTAAAAAATAAACAAAGGCCAATGGCCAGTCCATCATGAAAGTCAAAACAGGGTGACAGTGGCAGATGTCACCCTACGCATGCCTGCACTGATGAAAACCAGGGACAATCCCCTCGGAGGGGCATACGGGGGGCAGGCCAGGCACCGCAGGGACAGGATCAGGGCTCACCAGAAGGAGGCAGGGAAGGGGTGGTGGGTGCTGGAGAGCCACTGACAACTGCAGTGGAGGTGTCTGACATGGTGTGTGCCGGCACAACTGGGGGGCATGACTCAGATGGTGTGGGCGCCGGCACGACTGCAGTGGACCGTGCAGATGGAGTGGACAGGTTCGCCACTGCAGTGCCCAAGTCAGACAGGGTGGTAGTGGCCTCCACTGCAGTGCCTACCTCCAAGGGAGGAGAATGGGGATCAGGTAAGGTGGGCAGGACAGAGGGGGAGGACACCCTCACCACACCAGTGGCACAGACAAGCGCAGCGGGGTGTGGGGCCGGAAGAGCAAGTGGCAGGGGGAGAAGGCCTGATCCTTTTGGGGATGGTGTATCTGTGGGTGGGGGAACCTGGGGCAGGGTGTGGTGGGGGCACCTGTGGAGTGGGGGCCTGAGGGATGGAGGAAGGAGACTTGGTGCCTGAGCTGCAGGGCGGCGGCGGGGTCTTGCTCTTCCGGGTCCGGGGGACTTGCGGGTGGGGGCGTCAGTCGGTCTGCGCCTGGGGGAGGGTGTCCGGGGGCGAGGGGCACTCCGCTCCGTGTGTGTGGGCTTCCTCTTCCCCCTGAGTGCTGTATCAGCTGGATCGGAGGGGAAGAGGCCGAGGTCACTGAGGAAGAGCCGCTGTGTCTTTGGGGTTGCAGGTGAGGCAAGGGAGGGGGCTTTGGAGGGAGAGGCAACTGAGGACTGCGCAGTGCTCGTGGATGCATGTGTGTGTGCCTGGGCCCCATCCCCTGTGAGTGTGGTTTCAGTCCCCGGACTGTGCGTGCGTGTGCGTCTTGTTTGTGGCGTGTGTGTCTGTGTGCTGCTCGTGTCTTTGCTGGTGTGTGCCTGTGCCGGTGTGTGTGTGCTTGGGACAGGTAAGGTGCTGGGGAGTGTGGATGGGGCAGAGGCAGGAGGGGTGAGGGACTGTCGGAGGAGGGACACTGCTGCCGTCAGGGAGGAGTCCATGGACCTATTGCCCCTCTGTAGGGCAGACATGCCCGATGAGATGCCCTCCATGAACGACACCAGCTGAGTCAACAGAGTGGTGTGGGCATGGAGGACACTCAGCATCGCTGTCTGCCCTACATGGAGCTGGCGAAGGAGGTACACAGACTCCTCACTCAGGGCAGCAGGGGACACAGGGGCAGGGGGTGCGGTGCCTGGCCTGAAGGAGACACACTCCCGAACATGGGAGCCTCCACGGACCTCGGGAATGGGAGCCAATGGGTGGGCGGTGGTGGTGGTGGTGGTGGTGGTGGCGGGGACAGCAACACTAGCTGGGGTGTGGTGGCTGCTGACACCTGCCTCCATAAGGGAGTCATCCTCCGAGCTGCTGTGGTCCTCAGCTGAGGTGGATGGTGCTGAGGACTCCTCGGTGTGGCTCCCCTCGCCCTCCGTGCCACTGGGTCCCTCCGACCACTCCTCGGCTGCTGACCCAGTCTGGCTCTGCGGCTCCTCCTGGTCCGTGGAGCTGTCCCCTCCTGTGGCCGTGGATGTATCTGCAATCAATAGGGAAACAGACAGACATCAGTCACCTGCACCGATCGCACACACCACAGTTAGTACAGCACATTACAGAGCAAGCCCTGGTATCCTTAGTTGAACTTTGCTAAAAGTGCCCAAACAGAACAGGAGAAGCCAATTGTCAGTCTGATGGTCAACCATGGCACTCACATCCCACCTGGCCTTGCACCCATCTGTCTGGTGTCTGTTGGATGGCAATACCCCAGTGTGGACACATGCACCACCTACACAGTAGTTGGACAGTGCAGAGAACCCGGTTAAGCATGTGAACATGCACACATCACAACTCTTGCCACTGAGTCAGTACAGGTGTCCGGATGAAAGGGATGCCCAGAGTCAAATATGAAATGCATGTGATGCATACCAGCGACAGACACCATGATGCACCCATGTCCTGATAGCCATTGCCACAATGGTGTGCATGTAGCACATGTCACTCCCCTGCAGGATCACTAATAGGAAGTCACATGCCATGGCACAGGATTGCCTGCTAAGTCATACATCACTGTCTCCAGTCACATGGGCAGGGCAGCCAGACAGCAACACTCTGCACTGTGTCACAATAGTAGGTCATGGGGAATGCAAGTCCTGGAGCTGAACAAGTGCACATGTACATCCCCCACACACCACATCATCTGAACCCTTATCTGTCCAGGTCATACCGATTGGACATATGGGAGACCTGTAACACAACCCTCTGAACCTGAGTCCCTCACAATCTGCTGTGAATGGGAGACAGTTGCCTGAACTTCACATTCGCATACCCCAGTCTGCACGGTCAGGTGATCAAACACCTATGTGTCACACAAGTATCGTCTCCTATGGTCACATCTCCGGTGGCATGCTGAGCCCCAACCGAGAAACACCCCAGCAGTCCTGACAACGAAGCCACAGCACACTGACACAGAGGCAGACACCTGAGGGGACAATTCACTGAGCACAACGTGTCAGCTGATACACGGGAGTGGGAGTACAGAGTGTATTGTATGGCCTGGAGTAGGCATGACTGTCTTGCCCCACATGAATGAGGGATGAGCCCTGGACAGTAGGCAGCTGGCTAAGTATGTGTGACACACGTAATATACACACTCCTGGGGCCCAAACATTGTTCCCACCCGCAGCATGGGTGTGTGCCAGATACCCCAGGCACATGTGGTGGATCAGCTCAGCAATTGGACCACATATCAAAGTAACACGCAGCTTACATGTCAGAGCACAGGCATTGTGTAAGCAATGGACCCACCCATGATGCCCACCACAGAGTTAGGGAAACAGATGCTGTCCCCCACCTTGAGTCAAGCAAACTGCAAGGACACAGTACCCAAGTGACACAATTCCCTGACTGTAAGGGCCACACCTGGGTATCAGATGAGGAGTGGGCAGTGCACAATAGAGGGACATGGGTCCTGGACCACATGTCTGATGTACTGTGGAAGTTTAACCAGGCCAGAGGAGGGCACATAGCATGGCAGACATAGTTCACAATGCAGTCATGGACTCACCCCCTCCTTGCTGCTCACTGGCCTTCAGCTGCCCATCCAGATCAGGGAAGACCATCGCCAGGATCCTGAGCATGTGGGGGGTCAGGGTCCAGTGTCCGCCCCTCCTGCGAGGAGGCGACAGCTTCAGCTGGACCCGTGCGATCCTCCGGGTCCAGCCCCTAAGGTCCTGCCACCTCTTCTGGCAGTTGTGGATCCGGCGCTTGTAGACCCCCACGGATCTCACTGCCCGGACGATGGTCAGCCATATCTGCTGCTTCTGGTGGGCATCAACCTGTGAGGATGACAAAGTGAGAATGCCATTAATACACATGCAACATATCCGTGCATTACACAGTTGGATATACATGTCTCAATCACAGGGGCACATGATGTACACAGGCAGTGCAACGATGGCCATGGACAGTATGCCAGCAGTTACTACATGGTATCATTGCCTGGGAAGTAAAACCTTGTTTAAATGCACTGTCACTGCACTATACCTGTCCAGTGCATGTAACTACACACTATGGGGGTGACAACTACTCAGTGAGCCTGCTAGCCAGTGGCGTGCAGACTGTTAGCCTTGCTAGTCAGACAACATGCACATTTAGGAAGGCAGTGGACAGAACACTCACCTGCTCCCCTGCTTTCCCATACAGCTTGCTGTACTGTGGAAGGAGGCTGTCCAGCAGGGCCTGGTTCTCCTCAGTGCTGAAGGCTGGGGCTCTCTCCACAGTACGTGCCATTGCAGGGTCCAGAGGGTGCAGATACAGCAGCAGTGGTGGTGGCAGATGTCGTCCTGGAGCATGTAGTGCAGGCAAGTGAGCTCTCAGGGGAACAGCCAGCATTATATGTGTGCTGCAGAGGCAGATACTGTCCCATGTGTCCAAAGTGATAGGTCCAAGTCGTTTGCATCTTCTGAATCTGGCCAATCCATGGAATTGCACCACTTACACACGCCCACAGCATCCTTCAAAAGTTCAACTTCATGACACCCATGAATTTGCAACATTGGTGTGGGTGACCAACTGAATTTACAGCATCAGACTCGCTCAAAATTTGAAAACGCGTCCGTTGCCAGGCCAGGCCATAGCCAATGGGTGCGCACCGATCGGTCCCTTGCTGTTCAACGCGTACCTAGGATACAACGCGTACCCACACACATTGAATGCAATGGGCCGGCCGGGCACACCGATCGGTCCATTGCTGTTCAATGCGTACCCAGGATACAACGCGTACCCGCACACATTGAATGCAATGGGCCGGCCGGGCACACCGATCGGTCCATTGCTGTTCAACGCGTACCCAGGATACAACGCGTACCCGCACACATTGAATGCAATGGGCCGGCCGGGCACACCGATCAGTCCATTGCTGTTCAACGCGTACCCAGGATACAACGCGTACCGCGACACATTGAATGCAATGGGCCGGCCGGGCACACCGATCGGTCCATTGCTGTTCAACGCGTACCCAGGTTACAACGCGTACCCGCACACATTGAATGCAATGGGCCGCGGCACACCGATCGGTCCATTGCTGTTCAACGCGTACCCAGGATACAACGCGTACCCGCACACATTGAATGCAATGGGCCGGCCGGGCACACCGATCGGTCCATTGCTGTTCAACGCATACCCAGGATACAACGCGTACCCGACACATTGAATGCAATGGGCCGGCCGGGCACACCGATCGGTCCATTGCTGTCCAACGCGTATTGCGAATACAACACGTACCAGCACACATTGAATGCAATGGCCAATGTGTGCGCACTGATCGGTCCATTGCTGTCCAACGCGTATTGCGAATACAACGCGTACCAGCACACATTGAATGCAATGGCCAATGTATGCGCACCGATCGGTACATTGCTGTCCAACGCGTATTGCGAATACAACGCGTATCAGCACACATTGAATGCAATGGCCAATGTGTGCGCACCGATCGGTCCATTGCTGTCCAACGCGTCCCTGTACAAGTCACTGGCATATGTCACCATGCCTGTCACAGGTGAACATATGCCAGCCACATATACTTCCCAGGGAGTGAGGGGCACACCTACAACACCACAGCCTGTCCAAACTGTATCCTAAGGCATGTAAGGCTGCATTACCTATTCCGTGTATGGGGGTGAACATGTTGTTCTGTGGGTGTCACTTGGGGGCAGCCACCCCCAGGCTGTGCACGTGTTCATGGGGACAGGATCCTTGGTGTTTCGTGTACATGACCACTGTGATGTGCAACTGTTCATATCTGAGCATGTGGCATGGTCACATTTCACGGTGGTGTATGTGTATGTCATGTCACATACCCCCTGAGTCCCATGTGGGACGGTACGTTTAACCCAGGGTGACCCATTGGCACAATAGTGGTGGTCCTCCACAGTCTGTGTGCATGTTGTGTTTACAATGTCTCTGATTTCATGTGCACAATGGGAGACAGTCTCCACATCCACGTTGTTTGTGCATGGACTTTGATGTTGTGCGTGTGTGTGTCACAGACGTCCATGTCTGTCCTGCCGAGGCAACAGGGACCACTACCTGTGGGGGTCATGGTTGTTTTGCTGTGGTGTATACATGATACACCATGTCATGCCAGTGTCCATGTGGCAATACAGGGTCCCTGGGAATCTACCTGTTGTTGAGCTGTGATGCCTGGGGCACATCTGTCCTCACATGTCACTGTGGGGTGTGTTTGTAACGTGGCAGCAGGAGATGGGAACTGTGGCACGGCCTCATGATATCCAATGGCACACCCTGGGACTTATTGATGCCACTTGTTGAACTGTGATGTTAGATGTTGGCCATGTATGTGCCATACATGTCCTTACGGAACTGCACACATCATGTACTTGTGCCTCATAATGATGTATCATGTGATATTGAGTGTGTTCAATGCCACATATGTGGGGTGACTGACAATCTTTCTTTCGTTACCTATGCACTGCAGGGCACCAGCTGTCCATAGACCATTCCCTGACCTGGCAACGATGGTGGAACGTGACAGCATCTGACGGTACCGCTTCACCAGGCAGCTGATTGAGGATTTGGCAGTGCGCTTGGCACCACATTTGCAACCTGGCCGGCCGTACCCTACAGCGCTGACCCCCAAGGTGAAGGTGATGGCAGCCCTACACTTCTTTGCCACCGGTACCTTTCAACACACTGTGGCGACTGCTGGTGGGATGTCACAGACCATGTTCAGCCGTGTGCTCCGCGATGTTTTGGAGGCTATGTTGATATACCTGAACCAGTACATCTATTTCCCTAGACTCCAACAACTCACTGACGTGAAGAGTGACTTCTATGCCCTGGGGAGGATGCTGCATGTCATTGGCTCCATTGATGGGACACATGTGGCTTTGGTACCACCACAGGCCCAAGAGCAGGCATACAGGAACCGCAAACACTACCACTCGGTCAATGCACTGGTGGTCTGTCTTGCAGATATGAGCATCTCACACGTGTGTGCCCGTTTCCCCGGTTCTGCACACGATGCCTACGTGATGAGGAGTAGTCGCATCCCGAGGATGATGTCACAGATGCGGAACCTGCGTACCTGGCTTGTTGGTGTGTACTGACTTTGTACCATTGTGTGTGTTCTGCAATGTAGTGTTCCACCCTCTTTTCCAACTCAGCTAATGTGCAATTGTCTGTATGTAGGTGACTCCGGATACCCCAACATGCCGTGGTTGCTGACGCCCCTCAGGAACCCTGTGACACCAGCCCAGATGCGCTACAATGAGGCACATGGTCGGACCAGGAGAGTGATTGAGCGGACATTTGGTCTCCTGAAGAGCCGCTTCCGCTGCCTGGACAAGACAGGAGGGTCCCTCCCATATGCCCCAGCAAAGGTGTGCAAGATTGTCATCGTCTGCTGCATGCTACACAACCTGGCAGTGCGGAAGGAGTTGCCTCTCATCCTGGATGACGATGACCAACGTCCGCCACCTGTGGAGGATCCTGGCCTGGACCACGATGCCAGTGATGATGATGGTGATGTCTGCACACAGCTCATCACCAACTTCTTCAGCTGAATGTGAGTATCCAGAGATGTCATGTCAATGATGTGAGTTTGCATGATATGTGTTGGTGGTGCTCTGGTGCTGTTTGAGTGTGTCCATGGGCTACATGACTGTATGCGTGTATCGATGTGTCCTTACAGGTAGTCTGTACTCCCCAACAGTGTTGACATGCTAACTTGGTTCTGGGTGGGTATCTTGTGACATGTATTGGGCATTAGTATTGCAGTTCTGTCCTGTTCTTCAGTGCTTTTGACTGTGTGTCATTTCTGTCCTTCACAGGGTACTTTCAGAGTCTTTTGGTCAACTGTGATCCCCGACACCGTGATTCGACTTCCAGGGTGGTAGCTATCGTGTCCCTACAGGTGATGTGCGCCACACCCATGGACTTCCTTCCTTCTACACTTGTTGACTGTGTGCCCGCTGCCAGGTGGGATTACCTTGCATCTGTAGTGGTTACAACATGTTGCAAATGTGTAATAAACCTGTGCTTCACTTTGTGATGTGCGTTGTCTGTGGTCACATATATGACTGACATTTGCTTACTGCACCAGTGGGCTAGTTGACTAAGACTGTCAATAGGTGTTGTGTCTGTGCATTGCACCGTATTTCCTGGCAACATCAGTGTAGGCAATGAGTCAGATGGCCTAGGTGTGTATTTGTTGTGTAGCCCTGGTGGTGTGTCTCCCTCATATGTGTCACGTTGCCATGACTCACATGCCTGTGTTGTACTTGCTGTAGCAGTTAGCATGCACAGTGTAATTTCGCTGGTCATCATCTCCATGACAGAAACACGTTGGAATCACGACGACAGAGGCAGGTATGGTGTATTAGTGTGTTTATTGTCATACATGTGTGTGAATAGTGCACAGGATGGTGAGTGCTGTACATTTTGATTGCAATCCAAAGTTCCTAGATGAATTGGAAGTCATGGTAGCAGAAATGTCCTGTATCAAGTGCACAGTCATCTGAGACATTGGTCCAACTTGTACTCCCCATGTCATGTGGGGGAGTTGTGTTGCAGTCAACAGGGTGAACAGTTTGCGCACAAAGGTGATTATCCAGAACAGGGGTTGGCTTCCTGGGGGTTGTGCATGGCCATCAGCCTCTCAGTTGTCCTTCCTCGGACGACCCCTCTTCTTTGGGGGGGGGCCCTCAAGTGCAGGCTGCTGCGGTGCAGGGGACTCTCCGCCAGAGTCATCCTGCCTTCCTGTGGCAGTTGCAGTTGTTTCAGCACCAGATGTTGTGGGCACACAGGGAGGTGTTGACTGGTTGCTGCTCATCTGGCGGAGGCATTGTAATATGTCCCTATGCACCGCCGTCATCTCTTGCAGTGTGTCCCACTTGGACTCCACGCGGGACATGTGTGAGTCCAAGCGGGCATGATGGGCAGCCTGCTGCTGTTTAATGTCCCTGAGGAGCCCCACTACCTGGCTGAGCTCTCCCGGTGCTGGACTGGTACGCATCGGCTATGCGTGCCAGTTGTGGGTCATCATGCAGTCCAGACCCCTCTGCGAGCAGCGACCTATGTCTCCCACCCCTCCCACCACCCCTGGCGACACGTGCAGTACCTGAGGTGGCATGCACAGGTGACCCTGGGCCCCCTTGGGGGTTGTTGGTGGTGTTGGTGTCCATGGCCCCACGTTGGTCCAGGGTCCCTGTGCTGGTGGTGGTGGTGCTCCTTGGTCTGTCCATGTCGGCAGGGGTGGTATGTGTGTTGAAAGTCGTTGGAGGGGTGGGTGCAGGGGGTGCAGCTGGTGGTCCTGCTGGTGCTGCATGATGACTTGCTC
This sequence comes from Calotriton arnoldi, assembly GCA_963921515.1. Taxonomy (NCBI): domain Eukaryota; kingdom Metazoa; phylum Chordata; class Amphibia; order Caudata; family Salamandridae; genus Calotriton; species Calotriton arnoldi. The sequence continues at coordinate 132,827 of CAWUFW010007529.1, forward strand.
CGGAGGTGCCAGGTGGGTCTTCTTCATCCGAGGAGGGCAGAGGCTGTTCCACACCAGTGAGCTCCGTATCCTCTTGAGCCTGGGACGGGGACTCCTCAGCGTCTGTTGCTGTGTCCCCATCATCACCTGTTTTTGGGAGACACACACAATGTATGTTATGTTTCTGCAGGCATCAATGGTTGACACACCTGACAGTTGTGACTGTGCCTCTGGATGCGGGCCTGTACATTGCATTGTCCTAAGTTGTCACAGTCAGGGGTTGATATTGGTGTAGCACATTGTCCTGCATTATTTGGGCATTTCTATGTGAATGTTGTGGTGTGTACATGGTCTGCATTGGTTATATTTGGTTGACATCCGGCCCTCCTTCCCACCCAGCCAGATATTCCACCATGGAACGTGCTTCCATTGCAGGGAGTGCAAGTTGTCTTTCAGGATGTCAGTCAGTGGTGTCCTGCTGTTGGTTGGTGCACAGTTGCCAGCAGGGCCTTGTGCTCCCCACAGCAGTAGCCAGTGTCAGCCATCTTGTGAGTTGTTTTCCACTCCCTGTGATGTGTGCATGGTTCAGGGTGGTGTTGATGGGACAGTTGTGGGGGTGACCAATATCTGTGACTACCACTCCCATCATGCTATTGCCTCCACCCCCTTCCCAGCATGCCCATGCTTCCTTCCCTTGACTCTTCTTCCCTGTGGGGTTGTGTGCCTGTGCTGACAAGATGGCTGACAGTGTTATCCTGGGGTTAGTTTTGCTACAAGTCCCATGTGTGTCCCTGTGCTTCACTCAGCATGACCCAGGGTTGTGGTTCTTTGTGGAATATTTGATTGGAGTGTGAGGCAATGCATTCTCCCAGGTGAGTTTTGTGGAGTTTGTGTTAGGGGTGTGTGTGAGAAACGCTGCTGGTAACTATGGTCAGGGCTGTGAGTCCTCCTTCCCACCCAGCCAGATAACCCACCATGGAACGTGCTTCCATTGCAGGGAGTGCAAGTTGTCTTTCAGGATGTCAGTCAGTGGTGTCCTGCTGTTGGTTGGTGCACAGTTGCCAGCAGGGCCTTGTGCTCCCCACAGCAGTAGCCAGTGTCAGCCATCTTGTCAGTTGTTTTCCACTCCCTGTGATGTGCGCATGGTTCAGGGTGGTGTTGATGGGACAGTTGTGGGGGTGACCAATATCTGTGACTACCACTCCCATCATGCTATTGCCTCCACCCCACTTCCCAGCATGTTACTTGCTTTTGGGTGGACTTCACTGTGTGTGAGTGTGAGAGCAATGGCAAGATGGCTGACAGTGGTGTCCTGCTGTTAGTTGGTGGCCAGTTCCCAGCATGGCCTTGTGCTCCCCACAACAGAGCACCAGTGTCAGACATCTTTGATGGGGCTTTCCACTCTCTGTGGGGTGTGCATGCTTGAGTGTGAGCTTGCTGGGCCATGTGGGTGGGGGATGTTGAGCTGTGACTACCACTCCCATCATGCTATTGCCTCCACCCCCTTCCCAGCATGCCCATGCTTCCTTCCCTTTGACTCTGCTTCCCTGTGGGGTTGTGTGCCTGTGCTGACAAGATGGCTGACAGTGTTATCCTGGGGTTAGTTTTGCTACAAGTCCCATGTGTGTCCCTGTGCTTCACTCAGCATGACCCAGGGTTGTGGTTCTTTGTGGGATATTTGATTGGAGTGTGAGGCAATCCATTCTCCCAGGTGAGTTATGTGGAGTTTGTGTTAGGGGTGTGTGTGAGAAACGCTGCTGGTAACTATGGTCAGGGCTGTGAGTCCTCCTTCCCACCCAGCCAGATATCCCACCATGGAACGTGCTTCCATTGCAGGGAGTGCAAGTTGTCTTTCAGGATGTCAGTCAGTGGTGTCCTGCTGTTGGTTGGTGCACAGTTGCCAGCAGGGCCTTGTGCTCCCCACAGCAGTAGCCAGTGTCAGCCATCTTGTCACTTGTTTTCCACTCCCTGTGATGTGCGCATGGTTCAGGGTGGTGTTGATGGGACAGTTGTGGGGGTGACCAATATCTGTGACTACCACTCCCATCATGCTATTGCCTCCACCCCACTTCCCAGCATGCCCATACTTACTTGCTTTTGGGTGGACTTCACTGTGTGTGAGTGTGAGAGCAATGGCAAGATGTCAGTCAGTGGTGTCCTGCTGTTGGTTGGTGCACAGTTGCCAGCAGGACCTTGTGCTCCCCACAGCAGTAGCCAGTGTCAGCCATCTTGTCAGTTGTTTTCCACTCCCTGTGATGTGAGCATGGTTCATGGTGGTGTTGATGTGCGCATTGTGAGGGTGGGCAATATCTGTGACTACGACTCCCATGATGCTATTGGCTACACTGACTTGCCCAGCATACACAGTATTCCTTCCTTTCAGTGGGCTTCACTGTGTGGGGGTGTTGTAGTGGTGGCTACATGTCTGGATGTGTTTGTTAGTTATATTTGTGCCACTGCCCAGCTGTACTTGTAGTTGTGTTTGTACATGTGATGACACAGTTACATGTCACTATGAGATGGAATGTGTTGTGTTTATCTGACTGACATACACATTTTGGGATGGTTCTGTTCTGGTTGCTGTGTATTTGCTAAGGGTGCACGGTTTGACTCTCCCCTTGACAGTGATGTGTGTGTATTGTGGCACAATATTGTGTACATTTGTTGTGTACTCACCAGGCTCTGGGATGTTTTCTAGTCCATATACGCTCACTGGTGGTAGGATGGCCCGCACCTTCTCCTCCCAGGGCCTGAGGTATACTGGCTTGGCAGGAGGGCCACTGCCGGTGTGTTGGCTCAAGAGGTAGTCCTTCTTCAACAGCTCCCTGACCCTCCTGCGCACGTCATACCACCTGTTCTGGATGTCTATCTTTGTGCGCAAACATGGTGATTGTGCGTTCACCCTGTCGACGATCCTCTCCCACATCTTGGTTTTCTGCGACATGGGTGTCTGTTGGACCAGTGTACCAAACAGCTGTGGCTCTACCCTGAGGATCTCATCTACCAGGACTTCCAATTCACTATCTAGGAACTTATGATTCTTCTTTGGGGGCATGGTGATGGGTGGTGATGGTGAGTGATGTGTGTGTTGGTGTGCAGGTGAAGGTATGTGAGTGTGTGTTTTGCTGGGTGTATGTGAGGTTGCTATTTGTTGGGGTGCTGATGGCGTGTGGCTTGTGTGATGGATGAGCTGTGGGTGTGTGGTTGCTGTCTGTTGAGTGCTGGCAGGTCATTTGAATTTGCAAAGGATCATGGTAGGGATTTGTGTCCTTTATATGGGTGGAGTTGTGGGTGTGTCTTTGTTCCCTGCCCCCGCCCCCCAGTATTTATTGGCTTTGTAATTGCTTGTTTGGCCTTTTTTTGTGTATTTTCCCTTTGTATTTTTTGTGCATGTAGGAGACGTTCTTGTGACCGAGTCGGACCCTGCAGTTGTCTCGTACGGGCTTCTCCGATTCGTTCACGCTGTGTTTGTGCTGTTTTCTATGCTGCGTACGCGTCGGTCGCGGTGTTTTGGGTTGCTTCGGCTCGCAGTTTTCTATGCGTGTCGGTCGTACGGCTTGTCCTTCGTGCGACTCGGTCGTGTTTGCCACGCGTTGCATCGTACTTGGCGGGTAGGAGTTCGCGGGTACGTTTCGTTCGGGATTGTTCCGGGTGCATGTCGGTCGGTTCGATTCGCGTGTTTTTCCGGCCGGATTGCTGTTTTCCGCGCGGCTCGGTCGTTCGGCTTGTGTTCCGTACGAGTCGGTCGGGTTTTGCACGCTTCTCATCGTACTTTGCGGGTCGGGCTGCACCGGTACGTGTTGGTCGGAATTAATTCCGGCTCCGAGTCGGTCGGTACGTTTTCCGGCCCGAATCGGAATCGACCCCTAAGAGTTGCATGCAAGCTGCATGGTATAGGTTAGAAAGTGATGTTTTTAACCAGTCTTTTTATCCTGATGTTGCTAAGAAAGGTTTGTTTGGTTAGAAATAAATTCTTATTATTAAAGTCAATCCTAACTGCTCTGCTATGTTCTGTATCCTGAGCTTGTGCTTCTCCAGACCAAGCATTCCTAAAAAGTGCCTACCAGTATGGATGACATGAGCATCATACATCTTGTAGTCTCCTTTGCCTTATGTAACATTTTCTATACACTGATTTACACACCTATGATTCATTGTCTCTGTATATGTCTGTGATGGATTTTGAAAACGTGGAAAGTTTTTCTTTAGGAGCAGTGATTAATGGAGTCATTTTTAAATGAGGACTGTAGCATCTGCATTTGTAAAGCAAGCATTCATGCTTCTGGGCATTCTGGCTGCTAGATAAGATGTTTGTTGCTGGTAAGGTATGCTAATGCAGAGCAAACATATTATTGATCAACATAAGTACTGTATCAGTGATGTGCATGTTTTCTGTAGAAGAAATTAATGATAGTAAACTTGTAAAGGTACAATGGCTTCACAGGTATAGAAGTATGTATACCATGTCATGGAAAGGAAGGTTGCTGGGAGAAATTGACCTGCATTAAATAGCAATGTTATCTACGTTGTAAGACTGAGATTTAATTACATGGCGTTCTTAGTTTCTAAAACAAATGATAATGTGAACTTGTTTTGATCATAATAGGCCCTTCAGCCTCCCCATTTTATGTTATTTGATATTGATAATAGCTGATTTCAACTTGAGTAGAGTATTTTCCATTGTTGTACACTATTTGATAGGTTCTTAATCAATGCTACATTATCTTAATTGTATATCTGAAGATACTATCTGAAACAATGTATGTAGTTGCATTTTCAATAGGATATAAATAATGCCTGTATCTAGGAGTACTTTTTTTTGTATCTGTAGAAATTTTCCAGCCTCTGTGTGTGATGTAAGTACCCAAAAGTTAGATGCGTCACTTCCTGTGATAGCACCAAGCCAGAGGTCATGCAATTTCGCTTCCTTTGACTTCATGGATCCAAAGGTCATGTGATGTCACTTCCTGTGATGTCATCAGGTTAAATGCCTTGCGATGTCACTTCCTATAAAATTATTGAGGTGGGTTCAAAGGGCAGGTGATGTCACTTCCTGTGATGTCACCAGGTTAAAGTTCAAGTGATGTTAATTCCTGTGACATCAGGCAGAGGGTACATGGCGTTTGATGTCACTTCCACTACCCCAGGCATTTTGATGAATCGACGTCCATACACCACAACTGGGAATATTGAAAGAAAAATTACTTTTTCATGAAAACATAGGGAATTTCTTACCTATATAGGCAATTTCATCATAACCAGGCTGGGCATAGCAAACATGGGTTCTTCCAAGGTGACCTTGTTAATTATGCAGCACTACTAGGAGTCTTGTTTTGAAGTCTGCTGAGAAGAGCAACACCTTTACACCTTTTTAGGTCTGGTGTGATCCCATAACTTTTGATTTTACTAAAATTATGTGTTTAATATATTTACTTGCAAGGGCTTTCAGGCAGTCTTCTTCATCCCTCTGTTATTGTATCAATCACATTTTTCTTCCACCCACAATAGCATACATCATAGGGCAATGGGTCAACCCACTTCAGCAACTGGCTAACTTCACAGTGAAGTTAGGGGGAACAAAACCACACTCAAAGAGGTTCCATTCAGTGCCAGGGACTACTGTGGCAACATGTGCTTTTTGAGACCAAAACTATATTTTCTCCTTTTAGCCACCGGTTGTGTTTTTTAGATTGACGAGGGGCTGGCAGAGTGCTCAATAACAGAATTTTCCAAAATCATGACAAAACAAAACAAGGAATAACAAAATCAGAAGCCTGTAGCCAACAGCAGACATATTGGCTTAGTCAATATTTGCTTGAGAAAATTATTTGAAATCACCAAATACTACGTTAAAGAAGCTGCTGCAATGATCAAAGAGAATGTAGTACTGGTATATTTAATCAGGGGTTGCCGAGCATATAAGCAAACAGTCCCAAGAGACCATTGGAATTCTTCATTGTCCAAGAGGATGCAAAAAATGTCACATAAATGGATCGGCCCATGCAAACAAAGGTTGTAAGTTCTAAAGTCTCTCATAAAAGAAGATATGAATCTCTGAAGACAGCTGCGACGAATAAGAAAACTCCTGCCAGAGTAAATATTTTTCAAAACCAGAAAGCAATAATCATGGCTGTTGAACTTTGCTCTTTTGAAGAGTGCACCAAGTCAGAGTTAGACCTGTTTTCTCTCAAACGCTCACACACCAGCATTGAAAGCAGCGTTTTTGGCCTATTATCAAGTTTTCATCTTCACTACTCCTAACACAAGATTGTGGTCAACTTGTTTTACTGCCCTCCTGACCTCATTTGTGCCATTCTTATACAAGTGCCCTGACCATGGACATCATTTAGGGGTCATCAGGGGTCGCAGCTGCAACCCCTGGCTTGCTCCTTTCAACACACACACAGAGATACAGGACCTATACTGATCAAAAGGAATTCTAGCTGAATGGGGGATACCCGAGTGTATAAAAACTGCCCTCACACACAGCAAGCTGTGTCATGCTTCATCATAGGGCTGCTAACACACCCCGCGCTAGCCAACGCTGGGGTGGAGCAATAGGGAGGGGTGGACAAAACAACATAGAATGAACACCTCAAGGAGGGGATCAGAAAGTGAGGGAAAAGAAAAAGTGCAGAGAAAGTGTGATTAAAAACAGGTAAGAGCACTCCTACTCATAACTTTATTACTGGACACTCTCACCTGGATTAAAAAGTGGGTCTATCCGTCAGACCTGTGGATGGTGGTAATGTGGCCAATGATGGGTCACTTACCCCTCCATTCTGCTATATATGTCGACATGTTTCAGCCGTGTAAGGATTTAATCAATCAATACACCGGCTTTCATCAGGACAATCCTCAAAAAGATCCCTATTATGCTAACCCGAACACCCAAAGTATGGAGACCGGGTCAGGCAAAAAAGCAATCATTCATTGTGTTGATAAAATCCGTGTGGAACCGAGTTTACTGTGGAGCCCAGCTTGAACAGGCGTCAGAGTAAGAACAACTGCCTCTAGTCACACTTTCGTCAAGGTGAGTTGTTGCCCGACCAATCGTCACTCTCGTGCTCCTTTCAACCCCTGGCATTGCCTTTGCGACCCCTGGCCTTAAAGGTGGCAAAATCAGTGCCAGGAACACACGGGCGCTCGTCCTTATGGACGTCAGTTCGAGCACCGTTTTCTCTGTTTTCAGTCAATTTTTTTATTACACTAACGGTGAATATTATATTATTCACTATTATTATAGTAAAAATAGGAGTACAATTAGCTGGAATGTGACCTTCCTTGGCAGCTGAGGTAAGTACAAAATGCTTTAAAGTGTATGTTGTGTGAATGCTTGCTGATGAGAGCGTGTTTATGTGAGAAAGTGTGTGTGTATGTGTGTAAGCATGTGTGTGAGTGAAAGCAAAGGTCAAATTAATTGTGACGTCACTTCTGCTACCCTTGACATTTTGGTGAATTGACGTTCATGGCCCTGACACTTCCTAATGGCATATTGGTACTACATACATCCCATAATAAATAAATACCTATCACATTAATAATGACTTAAATGTTGATACTCAACAATATATCACATTGTATTATCATATTCAAGTTTTCAATGGCAGAAACTATAAACCCAGTTGGAGGCAGTTAGACTGTTTCAAAGTTAGCCAATAATACACTTAACACCAAAGAATATATTTGTTATAAAACATACAGAGCATCCCTGTCGAAGGGAGGAGCTCTAGACTTGGAGGACATTACTAGTCCAAAAAACGAACTCGTGCACTGTCAGGATACCCGCGACATTTACATATTTATACACTTACACAGGGTGCACTTAGTTGCCTCACAAGTGCTTAGGAGCAGAAGTGTAGTAAGAAGCACTATGTAAAAATAAGTTACTTTTACGTGGAGTAACTTGTTTACTTAGATGTATATAGATTAACATAAATTCATGTTAGGGACAATCATACAAAGATATAGTTTTCTTTTTATTTAAACTTTATTTTGATAGTTAGATATAGCTTAGCCGCACAACCACAGGCATGTGTGTATAGGGTGGGCACAAAAGTGTGTGTGTGTCTGTATGTGTCTTTGTGTGCGTGTGTGTGCCTGTTCAATACACACTGTAAGAACCAGGCAGATCCTCACTGTGTTGGTAAACCCTGAAAAACACTATCGCGGCGAAGCCCTGCGCGCTACTGCGGTCGGTCCATGTATTGTGTTTAAGTAACTTAGAGAGAATAAATGCATTAAAACATTTAAGTACAGTTTTTTTTAAACTTTGGTTCAATGTACGTGTGTGCGTATGCATGTAGAAGAAAGGGGGTTGTTACATAGATCAGAGAGGTGAAAAGATAATAAACAGGGAACAAACTGGTACCCTGAGGAAAGGGTTGGCATCTATGCATTGTAAGAAATGAAATCCTCCCAGCCTTGACTAATGGCGCGCAGCCCCTATCATTACAGAATTCTTCAATGACTTGTAATATATTACCAATAGGGTTGAGGGAACATAATTATCTTTATAATCTCTGATGTTGCAATGAAAAAAAGAACATAACGTGTACAACCGCACTTTTACAGATGCTTCGTCTTTTATGATACAGTCCGTTGGCACTATGTTTAATTTTGTTTTTGTATTACTTTTTTTTAATGAAGAGAGGCTCTTTGATGTCCTTTACAAACAAAATCAAGGGGCATATTAGCAAGGGCAATTACGCCGCTTTAGCGGCACTTTCTGCCGCTAAAGCGGCGTTATTTCTATCGCCCAATCAACAAGCTGTCGCTAACAGCTGTTAGCGACAGCTTACTGCCAATAGCACCCGTTTCTTACCGCTTTGCATGTCAGTGATAAACATCACTAATGACATGCAAAGTGGGCGTTCTAACATCAAAGCGACTGAAAGCAGTCGCTAACCCACATTCCCCCTATTACCAAGTCCCGCGGAGCGAAACAATAACTCGCGCTAACCGCGAATATCGCCTGAAAGTTACACCTGCTAAAATCCCTACTTAGGCATGCATATAATGGGAGGTGGATTATGGGGTTACGGCCACATGGCCGTATCAGCAAGCATTTCGCCGTAGTGCCAGGATGTTCGCTGGTTTTTCAGCGATGTCTGGCCGTTTTCACGCTATTGCTGGAATATTTATCGCCATAGCGCTATTCGTTGCTAATACAGCGTTAGCGTGGCGAAATATTCCAGCGATAGCCGGCGATAAAACTATTCGCGCTGAGCGCGCTCTGCGATATTTATCGCAGTTTGTTGCTAATATGGCCCCAAGTTTCTTAAGCTGTCAGAAATAATTGGAGAGGACAAGTGGCACCGTGGTGACAGTGGTGGGAGTCAGACAAGACTGACCATGGGATAGTCAAGCCTCTCAAGTTTTTAGATCGTTATAACTGATAACTGGGTTTATTGCTAATTTATGCCTCTTTCTCTGATTTACAGACATTTTCTAACAAGCTGAATGTGGAAATAAATTAAAAAGCTGGATCCAGTGGCGTCAAGATGACCGCCATCCTCCCCCCAACCCCCGATTTAACCACTAAACGTCTCACTAAAAGTTGCTTAATTATATATTCTCCTCTTCGGTCTGCATGGCTGCAGACAAAAACAATCTTAGAGAATTGCAGGGCATGACTGAGAGGTCGGAGGTCAAGTGTTGTTATGTAAGCTAACTTCAGTAAAGCAGAAAGAAATGATGCAAACGAGGAAAAAACATACAGAAATAGAGCAGCCAACAGTAGGAGAAAGAAAGGCATGTAAGAAAAATATTACCAGAAAATAAAGAATTGTGATAGAATCTATAAAGGGAAAAAAGATGAGAAGGAAGAAAGAAAGGGTGAAAGTAAGGAAAGGTGGATGGAAGGCACTTTGAAAAGAAAGGTTAAAAGTAAATTGGAAGTGAGGGTGTGTGAAAAAAGAAGAAAGATGAATGCAAGGACTGATGGTTAAAAGGATGAAGAGTGAAAGGATGAATGGATAGAAGAGTGGAAGTGTGGATAGATTTATGTGTGAAGAATATGGTCATTGGAAGGGCAGATTGATGGATGTAAAAATGGAAAGCTGAAAGGATGGATTAATGTGAGAACAGATAGATGGATAGAATTTCAATGTATGGTTAGAATAGTGAAAGGATGGATGAAGAATGGAAAGATAAAAGGATGTTTGATGATGGAAGCATAGCAGAATGGATGGGTAGATAGATGAGTGGATGTAAGGGCGAGGGGAACTATTCTAGGAAGAGCCGGACTTACTTGCTTCTTATCACTTAGTGGTTGGCCCAAAGTGGGGTTATTTCCATTTTTTGGCTACTCCCTTGGGCACATCACAAACATTAAAGAGGCATGTTTCAACCTTATGTTTTAAACAGCCATACATTCATCAATGACAATTCCCTTTCAAAGGAGGAAACCAATATTTGGGGATGCCAGATCACCGTACTGAACCTCAGAAGTACACATATGTTTGATAAGGGGATTAACACAGGCCCCTGCAGTCCCTGATGAGGCTCCAATACAGCCTAAGGCCTATCAATTTCTGTGAGTTTTGGGAATCTTAGGGGTCTTCCACCAAATTCTGCAGGGAGGCATCATTTTGTGTTACACTGTGTTTCAGTTACAGACAACACTGTCTCCTTGTTGGCTTCCCAAACACCGGGGGGCATATTTATCATATTTTCATGCAGCAAGACACTTTGCTGCACTGCATGAAAGGGAAAGGTCAGGTATGCACTGTATTTAACATCATACGGCACATTCCTATCCTTTCCTTGCGCTGGCGAATATTTTGCTGCCTAGAACCAACGCAGGCACCGTTGCACCATGGTGCCTAAGTTGTAAGCAGGATTGTTTTTGTGCAGGAAGGGACATCTTCCTGCACAAAAACAATCCTGAGAGACATTTTTCTCTTTCTATGTGTGATTCAGAATGCATCACACAAACAAAGAGGAAAAAAGGAGAAAAATAAAGATATTTATCCTCGTTATGCCTCCCCTGGGGAGGCGTAGCCTTTTGACACATCCCCAGGTCTACCACTAATGGTAAATGTGTGAATACACCAAAATGCATGGGTGGATGCATTAGAACACCCACTTTCCACCCATGGAATGCCTCCCTGGAGCAGAGTAACGCAAGGCAGCGATTTGCGCTGCCTTGCTTTACTCCAGATTTATCAAGCCATGCAGGGCCACGAAAGGTGGCCTTGCGTGGCTTGATAAATCTTACTTTGGTGTTGCGTCACCCTTGAGCCCCCTTGCGTGCCACAAGGGCAATGCAACACTATGATAAATATGGGCCTAGACTTTGAAGTGTTCTTTACACGTTCCTCCCCTACCTTTTCAAAGCAGTGAATGTCTTTGCATTCAGGAGTGTCCTATTGCCTCTTCTACATCTGGAGAAATCTGATGCATTGCCTGCCTTGACAACTGCAGCAGTGGGTTGTAAATTTGGAAGGACTACTTGCAGTCAGCAGGCTGTGATAGGAAACATAATGCTAGGGGTCTCTGACAGCAGGGAATTTATTTACAACAGGCATGCACGCCTCAGGAGTAATGTGAGAGCACATTAAATGCCCTCTAACCAGGTTCTGTGTCCCAGAATGGTCATCTAGATCAACAGCCTAAGTACAAGCCATAATCTTCGTTGTCTAGCCCCGTGATTAAGTTTGCTTTTTTGAAAAAGATAATATGTAGTAATCCTGGATAAAATTACAAAAGTACTCCAATTGCAATGTATTAACAAGCCTTTGCAATGCAATAGGTCTCGCATTGCTGAAAGTTTGAGCTATTGGCATTGCCATTAATAATGTAACGCCAATAGCTCAAACTTTCAGTAATGCGAGAGCTATTGAATTGCATATGGATCGCGGCACTCGCGCTTTAGCTTTAAAAATCTTAAGCTAAAGCGCGGGTGCCCTGATTGCTTCAAAAGCAAAGTAATATAGAACATTTTTTTTTCTGTTTCTTTACTTTTGAAGCAATGGCGGCACCTGCACTTTAGCTTAATATATTTAAGGTCTAAAGCTCTGGTGCCGCGATTTTAACAAAAGTAAGTAAATAGAAAAAAAATGGCAGTTACATGCTTTTTATTCTATTTGTTTACTTTTGTTACAATGGCGGCACCCACACTGAGGCTTTTAACATCTTAAGCTAATGCGTGGATGCCGCGATTGCTTAAAAAGTAAAGAAAAAGAAATAAAATGCACATTTTTTTCTATTTCTTTAATTTTGATGCAATTGCAGCACCTGCGCTTTAGCTTAAGATGTTTAAAGCGCGATTGCTGCCATTGTATGAAAAGTAAATAAACAGAAAAAAAGCATGCAGCCGCTTCAGCGATTGCAATTAACAAAAAAAAAAAAAAAGCGCAGCCGCCATTATTAGTGCTGAGGCGTGCCACACTGATTACATTTTTTAAAAAAAAGCATTGCAGGGAGAGCGTGTCCTGGCAGGCAGGAGAATGGCATTTAAGAACATAGTGCTGGAGGCTATAATTATAAGGTACCGAGTAGCAACACATGTATCAGAGGGTGTCCTCATGGGGGGGTTGCAAGAATAGAAAAGGCGGTACTAAGGAGGGACTACTAAGCCTATTGACCAATGAAAAGCCAAAAGATAGTGACAGGAGCCAATTAAAAAGATGGGCGGAAAGTGGGGGAAGCTTCATGCCCATATCCTGAATACAGTGTGTCTCGAAGAGACAGCACGAGTGCTGCCTAGGCAAGACCTAAAAAAAATACTGAGATGTAATAAAGAGCTAAGAGACTGATTTCGACTTTGGCTGACTGTACCCCACCACAAAAGTGGCAGAGTACCCTGTACACCAAAGTGACTGTCCTCCCGCTCTATTCTGAGTCCGGTGAACTGTTGTGTTTCTGAGATGTTGTCGCCTCTGGCTCCGCTGTTACAAACACTACACCAATGTAGTCAGGACAGTCAGTGTTGGTGCATTCATATGTCCGCTTTATTAAGAGGAGATGGTCTGAAGTATTTTGTTCAGTATGGGACTACCGAGAAACCCTGAAAAACTCGTAGAACAGGAGTAAACCCGTTAACCCAGTTGAGACCCGGGTACCCTGGCAGTCCTGCACTTAGAAAAAGTAAAAATTAGCTCTTCACCATGAGAGAAATCCCACAGGGTTTAAGTAAACTCCCATTTTGGGAGCTTGCTTTTGAAAAATAAAGATAATTTGCTTTGCCTCCCCTGAAACATGGAGGTGGATCAGCAAACTTTCAGTGTCCTCAGAAGAGCTTCTTCTATTCTTCTGTGGCACACAGAGCTTCATAAGGCTGGCAGAGGTCTCAATATATGGTGGGTGGTTGTCTTGCCATTGTGGCGGAGGTGCTTACCTTCCCCAACCAGATGGAGGGCGGCCACCCAGCATACACTAATTCAGGCCCTAATTATCTAATAGGTTGATCATTTAGGCATGTGAACTAAGGGCCTGATTATGAGTTTGGCGATGTGGCAGCGGGCCGCCACGCCAGCGCCCCACTGTCACACCGTCAAACCTGTACTGAGACCACCTACCTGGAATCCAGGTCCGGGGGTCCTGCTTTGACTGTCCCACGGTGTTACCATGCTAAGGCTCATATGTGAGCCTTAGCAAGGCATCTCCTTGGGACCACCAAAGGGTGTTCCTGCACAGCATGGACTGTGAAGTCCATGCCGTCCAGGAACTGGGGGTGCATGCAGACATGGGGGCACAACATGTGCCTCCTCTGCATGCATCTCCTGGCCCTGAGGCAACAGAGGGCACTGTAGGGCTCCCTTAGTTTCCTCACCACCACACTTTTGATGGGGGCTAACTGCCATGAAAACTGTGGTGGTGAGGAAACTCGTAATATGCTTGGTGGTGCCGCAGCGGCACCGCCAGTATATTGCGGGCCTCAGACTGCTGCAAAAACGCCAGGGATCGCGGACCCCTGGCAGTAGCAGCAGTCCCATGGCGGTCCGACCGCCCAACTCGGAAAACAGCGGTCAGACCGCTGGTGCTGTAGTAGCCGCACTGCCACCATGGGTTTGGCGGTCCATCAGACCACCAAACTCATAATTAGGCCCTAAGTTAAAATATAGATTTTTCAATGAAAATAGCAAAGTACACTTGATGCTTAGTTGCCAGTGTGAACCCTGATTGTTTGAAGCTGTAAACTTGTTATTTCCTATTTGGCAACTGGGCTTAATACTAACACACCTCAAAATTATACGTTTATGATACAAATCATGTATCAAAAATCTACCATTTCTCTGGAATTTCAAGGGAAGGTTGTCCATTTAGCCCTTCTTTATTACTGACTTCTTGTCTTCAAAAGCTACTTGTAATTATATATTTTCAAGGTACATGGATGGAATTAAGAATAGTAAATCTGTACTTGTCTACATACACTTACCTTCACAATATATCGGTAGTCAATATTCAGGTCACAATATTTTGGCATATAGATTTTTTTGTTGATATTCTGACTTAGGTCTGCAAAAAGTCTGCAAAATGTGATCATATCCAAGTGATCTGTCCACTCTAGGAAAAAATAAAAGCTTCTTTGTAGCCACACTGATCTGTCTATAAAGTAGGACCATTGATTTGAACAAATTCCCACACTCTGCACCCAAACGAGAGCAGAAGCAAAATATGTACTGTAAAACTCCCTAGATTTAGCACAAAGTCGATAGGACCCTTCTCCAGAGCCATATTTCATTCATGCATTTCTCAGCTCTAGAATCAGAACTAACAAAACCTAAGTCATAAGAACTTGTATTTGTGACTTTTAGGTTTTGGTTCATTTCTGAGGTATTATGAACTTCCAACATTGATCGACTTAAAGCCCACCCGTTGCTTACCATTGGTTAGCATTATTATCACTCTAATTTGCTTACTTCTTATTCAGTGGCTTTCCTTGTCCATCTTGTTCCTGTCCCTTACTGGAGCACACCTCTTTACTTGTGTCCTTCCATTGCTCACTTTTAGGGAACCACTTTTCTCTTTAAACCTAAGCACTTACCACAAGTGCATTTGTTTTCCAGTGGTCTCCCTCGTGTGCTTCTCTCCCCACAGCCTCGCTCATGTGTGCTTTTCTTCCCCCACATTGCTCTCACTTGCCCATGTGCTTATCTCCCACGCTCCATGTTGCTGTCTCTTCCGTGTGCTTCATAGTCCACCCTCTGTGTTGCTTTCCGCACCCTCCCTGTTACTTTCGTGCCCACCCTCCATGTTGCTTTCCCCACCCACACCCTCTGTATTGCTTTCCCCACATGAACACTGCCTGTTCTTCCCCCACCTACTTTTGGAAAAAAAAATACAAATGCCTTCACACTTTTTTTTTACAGATCCATCTCAGTTTAGTAAAAAAAAAAAAAAAGGCACCCCCAACAGTCATTTTGTAGGCGCGCATGTGTGGTGGTACATGAGCTCACCTACAAAATTACATTGAAGTATTATTTACAAATTCCTCCCCTACCTCCTCAAAGCAGTGAATGTCTTTGCATTCAGGAGTGTCCTATTGCCTCTGCTGCATCTGGAAAAATCTGATGCATTGCCTGCCTTGACAACTGCAGCAGTGGGTTGTAAATTTGGAAGGGCTGCTTGCAGTCTGCTGGCTGTGATAGGAAACATAATGCTAGGGGTCTCTGACAGCAGGGAATTTATTTACAACAGGCATGCACGCCTCAGGAGTAATGTGAGAGCACATCAAATGCCCTCTAACCAGGTTCTGTGTCCCAGAATGGTAATCTAGATCAACAGCCTAAGTACAGGCCATAATGTTTGTTGTCTAGCCCCGTGATTAAGTTTGCTTTTCTAAAAAAGATAATATGTAGTAATCCTGGATAAAATTACAAAAGTACTCCAATTGCAATATATTAACAAGCATTTGCAATGCAATAGATCTCGCATTGCTGAAAGTTTGAGCTATTGGCATTGCCATTAATAACGTAACGCCAATAGCTCAAACTTTCAGTAATGCGAGAGCTATTGAATTGCATATGGATCGCGGCACTCACGCTTTAGCTTTAAACATCTTAAGCTAAAGCGCGAGTTCCCTGATTGCTTCAAAAGCAAAGTAATAGAAAACATTTTTTTTTCTGTTTCTTAACTTTTGAAGCAATTGCGGCACCTGCGCTTTAGCTTAATATATTTACGGCTAAAGCTCTGGTGCCGCGATTGTAGCAAAAGTAAGCAAATAGAAAAAAATGGCAGCTGCATGCTTTTTTCTATTTGTTTACTTTTATTACAATGGCGGCACCCGCACTAAGGCTTTTAACATCTTAAGCTAATGCGTGGATGCCGCGATTGCTTAAAAAGTAAAGAAAAACAAAAGAAATGCACATTTGCTTTCTATTTCTTTACTTTTGAAGCAATCGCAGCGCCTGCGCTTTAGCTTAAGATGTTTAGAGCGCGAGTGCTGCCATTGTATGAAAAGTAAATAAACAGAAAAAAAACCATGCAGCCGCTTCAGCGATTGCAATTAACAAAAAAAAAGAAAAGTGCAGCCGCCATTATTAGTGCTGAGGCGTGCCACACTGATTACATTTTTTTTTTAAAAAGCATTGGAGGGAGAGCGTGTCCTGCCTGCAACAGCAGGCAGGAGACTGGCATTTAAGAAAATAGTGTCGGAGGCTATAATTATAAGGTACCGAGTAGCAACACATGTAACAGAGGGTGTCCTCATGGGGGGGTTACAAGAAGAGAAAAGGCAGTACTAAGGAGGGACTACTAAGCCTATTGACCAATGAAAAGCCAAAAGACAATTACAGGAGCCAATTAAAAAGATGGGCGGAAAGTGGGCAGAGCCTCATGCCCATATCCTGAATACCTATTATATTAAATGGGGTAACCCAAAAGGAGTCCTTGGACCTGGGTGTTGATTGATACAAAAAACAAGGGTCCTGGACCAATCTTTCAAAAATAATTAATTCTTATAGCAATAATTACTCAACAATTCTGAGCCTCCAAAAGGTCAGCTCACGGTTACATGAAACCAATTTCATTCAAAGACATAGGATGTGCACCAACAAATGTTTTCAAAGAAGGGGTTGTATTTATTTTTTAATATATAACAAAATAAAATCAATCACTGAATTTTTTAAGTGAAAACCAGAAAAAATCAGAAGAGGGAGGGTTGCTCCAAGGGAACGTGCAAGGAAGGTGCTCAAGTATGGAGAATTGAAAAAGAGAATTCAGAATGGAAAAAGGATTCCCAAAGGAAGTCAAGAGGCATATATTTACAAAACTATATATGGAACTGATAACAAATAAACAGTCTTAAAAACCTGGCCAAACACAATGTGATATATGTACATTTTGTCCATATAGTTCACAAACGATCAAGGGATATATCTCCTTGGTTGAGAGGGGGACACAGGGGGTTTGATGGTCCAGGTCTGATAGGGGGGGTTTGCGTCGACGTTTCGACCCGACTTGACGGCAAAAAAGGGATACTTCAACCTCAGCCACGCGGGTCTTCCTCAGGACAGGGGACAGGATAAGAGGCAACCCTCTAAGGACTGTGGGTATGAGTCACTCCCGGTGTAGCCACCCGCCTCAGTATTGTGGTGTGGTGCCCAAGGGTTCCATTTTGAAATGTGGGGAGAGTTCCCGCATAGATTTTGCGGTGTTTTGAGTGAAGTTCACTTGTAATATATTCAGTATTTCAAGACTCTGTGGGGACTGAGAAATCAGCTCAAAGCCAAAGGATTAACTGGGAGTGCAGTAGCAGCTTCCTCTCCGACGCGGTGTCAGCCGGGAAATCTATGCGGGAACTCTCCCCACATTTCAAAATGGAATCCCTGGGCACCACACCGCAATACTGAGGCGGGTGGCTACACCGGGTGTGACTCATACCCACAGTCCTTAGAGGGTTGCCTCTTATCCGGTCCTCTGTCCTGAGGAAGACCCGCGTGGCTGAGGTTGAAGTATCCCTCTTTTGCCGTCAAGTCGGGTCGAAACGTCGACGCAAACCCCCCCTATCAGATCTGGACCATCAAACCCCCTGTGTCCCCCTCTCAAACAAGGAGATATATCCCTTGATCGTTTGTGAACTATATGGACAAAGTGTACATATATCACATTGTGTTTGGCCAGGTTTTTAAGACTGTTTATTTGTTATCAGTTCCATATATCGTTTTGTAAATATATGCCTCTTGACTTCCTTTGGGAATCCTTTTTCCATTCTGAATTCTCTTTTTCAATTCGCCACACTTGAGCACCTTCCTTGCACGTTCCCTTGGACCAACCCTCCCCCTTCCGATTTTTTCTGGTTTTCACTTAAAAAATTCAGTGATTGATTTTATTTTGTTATATATTAAAAAATAAATACATGCCCTTCTTTGAAAACATTTGTTGGTGCACATCCTATGTCTTTGAATGAAATTGGTTTCATGTAACCGTGAGCTGACCTTTTGGAGGCTCAGAATTGTTGAGTAATTATTGCTATAAGAATGAATTATTTTTGAAAGATTGGTCCAGGACCCTTGTTTTTTGTATCATATCCTGAATACAGCCTGTCTCGAAGAGACAGCACAAGCGCTGCCTAGGCAAGACCTAAAAAAAATACTGAGATGTAATAATGATCTAAGAGACTGATTTCGACTTTAGCTGACTGTAATCCACTACAAACGTGGCAGAGTACCCTGTCCACCAAAGTGACTGTCCTCCCACTCTATTCTGAGTTGGGCAAACTGTTGTGCTTCTGAGATGTTGTCGCCTCTGGCTCGGCTGTTAGAAACACTACACCAATGTAGTCAGGGCAGTCAGTGTTGGTGCATTCATATGTCCGCTCTATTAAGAGGAGATGGTCTGAAGTACTTTTTTCAATATGGGACTACCAGGAAACCCTGGCAGTCCTGCACTTAGAAAAAGTAAAAATTAGCTCTTCACCATGGGAGAAATCCCACAGGGTTTAAGTAAACTCCCATTTTGGGAGCCTGCTTTTGAAAAATAAAGATAATTTGCTTTGCCTCCCCTGAAACATGGAGGTGGCTCGGCAAACTTTCAGTGCCCTCAGAAGAGCTTCTTCTGTTCTTCTGTGTCACACAGAGCTTCATAAAGCCGGCAGAGATCTCAATATATGGTGGGTGGTTGTTCTGCCATTGTGGCGGAGATGCTTACCTTCCCCAACGGGATGGAGGGCGGCCACCCAGCATACGCTAATTCAGGCCCTAATTATCTAATAGGTTAATCATTTAGGCATGTGAACTAAGGGCCTGATTATGAGTTCGGCGATGTGGCAGCGGGCAGCCAAACCAGCGCCCCACTATCACACCGCCAAACCTGTACTGAGACCACCTGCCAGATTCTGATTGGAATCTAGGTCTGTCAGTCCTGCTTTGGCTGTCCCACGGTGGTACCATGCTAAGGCTCATATGTGAGCCTTAGCAAGGCATCTCCTTGGGACCACCAACAGGTGTTCCTGCACAGCATGTACTGTGAAGTCCATGCCGTGCAGGAACTGGGGGTGCATGCAGACATGGGGGCACAACATGTGCCTCCTCTGCATGCATCTCCTGGCCCTGAGGCAACAGAAGGCCCTGTAGGGCCCCTTTAGTTTCCTCACTGCCACACTTTTGATGGCGGGATCACTGCCATGAAAACTGTGGTGGTGAGGAAACTCGTAATATGCTTGGTGGTGCCGCAGCGGCACCACCAGCATATTGCGTGCCTCAGACTGCTGCAAAAAAGCCAGGGATCGTGGACCCCTGGCAGTAGCAGCAGTCCAATGGCGGTCCGACCACCCAACTCGGAATGCAGCGGTCAGACAGCTGGTGCTGTGGTAGCCGCACTGCCACCATGGGTTTGGCAGTCCATCAGACCACCAAACTCAAAATTAGGCCCTAAGTTAAAATATAGATTTTTCAATGAAAATAGCAAACTACACTTGATGCTTAGTTGCCAGTGTGAACCCTGATTGTTTGAATCTGTAAACTTGTTATTTCCTATTTGGCAACGGGGCTTAATACTAACACACCTCAAAATTATACGTTTATGATACAAATCATGTATCAAAAATCTACCATTTCTCTGGAATTTCAAGGGAAGGGTGTCCGTTTAGCCCTTCTTTATTACTGACTTCTTGTCTTCAAAAAGCTACTTGTAATTATATATTTTCAAGGTACATGGATGGAGTTAAGGATAGTAAATCTGTACTTGTCTACATACACTTACCTTCACCATATATCGGTAGTCAATATTCAGGTCACAATATTTTGGCATATAGATTTTTTTGTTGATATTCTGACTTAGGTCTGTAAAAAGTTTGCAAAATGTGATCATATCCAAGTGACCTGTCCACTCTAGGCAAAAATAAAAGCTTCTTTTTAGCCACACTGATCTTTCTATAGAGTAGGACCATTGGTTTGAACAAATTCCCACACTCTGCACCCAAACGAGAGCAGAAGCAAAAATAGGTACTGTAAAACTCCCTAGATTTAGCACAAAGTCAATATGACCCTTCTCCAGAGCCATAATTCATTCATGCATTTCTCAGCTCTAGAATCAGAACTAACAAAACCTAAGTCATAAGAACTTGTATTTGTGACTTTTAGGTATTGGTTCATTTCTGAGGTATTATGAACTTCCAACATTGATCGACTTAAAGCTCACCCGTTTCTTACCATTGGTTAGCATTATTATCACTCTAATTTGCTTGCTTCTTATTCAGTGGCTTTCCTTGTCCATCTTGTTCCTGTCCCTTACTGGAGCACACCTCTTTACTTGTGTCCTTCCATTGCTCACTTTTAGGGAACTACTTTTCTCTTTAAACTTAAGCACTTACCACAAGTGCATTTGTTTTCCAGTGGTCTCCCTCGTGTGCTTCTCTCCCCCCCAGCCTCGCTCATGTGTGCTTTTCTTCCCCCACATTTCTCTCACTTGCCCATGTGCTTATCTCCCACGCTCCATGTTGCTGTCTCTCCTGTGTGCTTCATAGTCCACCCTCTGTGTTGCTTTCCGCACCCTCCCTGTTGCTTCCGCGTCCCACCCTCCATGTTGCTTTCCCCACGCACACCCTCTGTATTGCTTTCCCCACATGAACGCTGCCTGTTCTTCCCCCACCTGCTTTTGGAAAAAAATACAAATGCCTTCACAGTTTTATTTTACTGATCCATCTCAGTTTAGTAAATAAAAAAATGAATAAGGCACCCCCATCAGTCATTTTGTAGGCACGCATGTGTGGTGGTACATTAGCTCACCTACAAAATTACATGACTGCGTCTAGCATCTTTTTTTTCATTTTAGCATGCTACACTTCATCAGGGATGCTGTATGCTCTCTAAAAAGTATTGGCAAAACCAATAGGTCTCAAAGGCAAGACTTATTGGCTGTGCCAGCACTTGTTACATGTTTCTATCTGAACAGTTCGTTCCACCCACTGACTAAACATTGTATTATATTTCAAACATGTTAACAAAAATATCGTCTCATTGGAATAAATTCTAAAAATTCTACAGAGCAATATTTTTGTAGACAATATTTAGGGCACGATATTTCTGTCAAATATTTTTGGTAATGATGTTCTGACATACAAAAGCTCTTAGCTCCTTATTGGGGTGGGCTGTCTTTCAAACAATTATCGTCATACCACCTTCAAACCGCTTTCCCAGAGTTGTCCTTACTACGTTTACACTTTCAATTAGGCCCCTTTGATGTTCCAGGGTAGCAGATCGAGGTATTTGCTGGTTTTGAACATCTTTCGTTAAAAAAACATATTATGTCTGACTCAAATTCTTAGCAGAGTACCCGATACTGGCCCTTGTATATTATAACTCTGGATGATTCATATCCCGGGCTCTCTTGAATCATGGCTCTCATCAGTAAATTGGACTGTAAACAAACAATGACACATCTGCTTTCAAGAGAGACTGTAATCACATTTTCGGGTTCCTGCGTTCCAACATACAAGAAATTAAATCCAGCATTGGTCTCAAGCAGAGTAAAGAAAAGGAAGCCTTTGAAAATTAACGTGACTCTCATATCAAATCATGCGGATTTACTCACTAGTTGTTCTAAACATTTTAACAAGTAAGACCAAACATTATGAAGTCACTTTCTATAAAATAACCTTTGTCAATGACCTACAGAAATAAATCATGAAGCTTCAAAGAATGCAAAGTCAAGCACTTTATTGTGCCTAAAATGAACGAATTCGGTTTACATTTTTAGGGCCAGAAAAAGTTACACTGGTCCAGATTGACCCAGGGCATATAATTCAACATGAGGTGTACCATATTCAAAGTGTTTAGGGCTTATAGTCGGAAATCGAAATCGATTTTAATGTTCGGTTACTAAAAACCATTACAATAATACATTCAAATTGCATATCTCAAATAGCGAAAGTAAAAGTAAATGAATTGTCAAAAAAGCAAAAAATAATCTCAATACACAGTATAATAAAGTAATCATTATACTAAAACATCACATTACATACATTATAATCAGACTTCATTGAGCAAAAAAGCTATGAGGGTTAACATTGACCACCAATTTGTGCTGTCAGGAGAAATCAAATGTTACCCAACCTCTTTGCTGCATAAAAGTTTGGAGCTCAAAATATGACATGTGCAAACATATGAGGCAGTGACACATTAACATTTGTTAACACTTCCACCAACCACATAAGCGGGCTAAAACCTCAAACTCACTAAAATCTTCACAGCTCAACAGGTGCTCGCCTAAAAAAGATTACGAAGTAAAGGGCCCCATGCTGAGATGACATCATTTATGCTCATCTTTCCCAAGCTATAGGCCTTAAAGCCCTTAATATGTTATGCTATTGAGTTTTTATGCAGAGCTACGTCGAAAATACAAAACAGCATCTTTGCACTGCTTAGAATTTGGTACCATGGTGATGGAGACTGGGTTGTGCGACTTTGAGTTTCAACCTTTACTCTGTGCATTTGTATCCCTTATTTAATTGTGCAGTCCTGAAGAAACAAGCCACTATTTGTCTTGTGTGTGTTGCTTTTGTTGCAGTTCCATTTGTCGTCTTGTATTCCGGCTTTTCACATGCCCCTTGTCCCCATGACTTCTAACTTCTGGCTGACTGCTAACCTCTGGGTGTGGACTATCACCATGACAATTTCTATGTGGGATTAGTCTTGCGACGTACCCCAATTTATGCGTGTATGCAATGTTCTGGAATGCAGCTTGCACCAACACTGGCATTGAGATGTGGGGTGGCTTCAATGGCATGTTATTGAGGTAAAAGATAGGGTGATAAAAAATATCACAGCAAAATATCTATGTACAATGTAGACTATAATAATATCGACATTACATACGTGATTATATATATTTGAAAGTATTTCACTATATAATAACTTTAAAACGTAAATATTTCAAGTCACTAATTCTCTCTCTCTCTCTCTCACACACTGCAGGTAACAGGAGGGCTTGTTGGCCCCCGAGGACACTCTAGAGCCAAGGAGACTTCATCCCTCAACCAGCAGTACACCAGGAGAATCGTTTGCACAGTGGTGGAAAAAGGGGGCGTGGCCTCCGAAGTCCTCTCAGGTATTGCACTCCATGAGACTTACTGGATGTAACAGAAGGGATTGTTGGCCCCCAAGGACCCTCTGGAGCCAAGGAGACTTCATCCCGCAACCAGGAGTACGCTAGGAGGTGCATTTGCAGAGTGGTGGAGAAAGCAGGCATGGGCACCGACAACCTCTCAGCAATCACGCTGTGTGGGACTTACTAGAGGTAACAGGAGGGGTAGTTGGCCCCCAAGGACCCTCTGGATGAAAGGGGACTTCATCCCCCAACTAGTAGTGTGCCAGGAGGCGCGTTTGCAGAGTGATGTTAAAAGAGGGCGGGGCCTCCGGTGACTTGCCAGTTGTTTTCTTCTTTTTCTCAGGGATGGGGGGCCTAGCGGCCCCACTCTCGGGCCAATTTCAGCCCTGGAGACCCTATTCCCCAGAACCAGGCCTTTGTTTTTTTTGTTTTGTTTTTTAAAGAATAATGGGAGGGGGGCAGCGCCGGCTTCCCTCCCGGGCCGATTTCGGCCTTGGGGAGCTAATCCCCCAGGCCAGGCCTCTGTTGTGGGCGCCTTGGGCCCACCCAGGGCACCCACTCACCCATGATGGGGATGGCGGGGAGCACCTCAAGGCCTCCATGGTCCCTGCCGGCTCCCCGCCTCATGCGGAAGCCAGTATTGCTTCTACAGATAGGGAGCTGCTAAACATGCAGATCCCTCTCGGGAAAAGGACTTTTGCTCCACTTTCAGCAAGCGAAAACATGCTTAATGCTCTCACTTGCTGAAAGCAGAGCATAGATTTTTATGGTTTGACCAGAGTGGTAAAGCTCCCGCCTAGCCATAGCAAGCAGCTATGTCCTGGGGATGGGTACCCTGGGACATAGTAGGAGCCTGCCCTGGGGGGGTGGCGGTCCCCAGGGCCACCTACGGCTCCAGGAGGGAGGCCACATGGCCCAGGGAGGTGGCGGTCCCCATGGCTAAGAACAACCCAGGAGGGGGGCCACACGGTCCCCCCCCCCATCATTTGAAAAGAAGTTAGCCCAGGGGAGGTGGTGGTCCCCTGGCTCGGGAGGGTCCCAGAGGACCCACAACAGAAATTGATTATGGCAACAGGGAGGTGGTGGTCCCCAGGTCCAGGGGGGTCTAAGAGTCCCTCCAAATTAAAAATCAATAAGCCCTGGGGAAGTGGTGTTCACCGGGGCATGGGGGGCCAAGAGGCCCCCCTGATTACTTGGTGACATGTGGCCCAGGGGAGGTGCTGGTCCCTGCAGAAAATAAAAAAAAAATGCTTTCTTGGCCCTGCGGTGTCCCAGTGGGACCTCCCCAAGAGGCCTAGAGGGTCAGGGTATTGCTACCCTGCCCCCTTTTCTTTTTTTTAATGTTTTTTCTGGGACTCAGTTCTAACTATAACTACCTACTGGTGACTGCCAGTAGGCTATATATATATATATATATTTAAGCATACCTAATAAAAATAAATAAAATTTCCAACTATACAACATGATTATCATATCATTATAATCACATTAAAAATACAATACTTAAGTTCATATTATTCCATAAAGTGAAAAAAAGAAATAGAAAGTCAAAATAAATATATACTATGATATAAAAATACAAAATATATTTAAAAAAATTAAATCAAATAAAAAACTAATAAAATACATACAACTGCAAAAAGAGAAAATACTTAGAATTCCACCTTGAAAATAATAAAAATAAAAAAGTGAAAAAATAACAAAAGATTCTAACTTCAAGATAAAAAAGTTTAGAAAAAGTTCCATAATTTGGAGTAAAAATGTTTACTATTTCCAACCCAACCTAAGCAACAGTAGCGAAGGTGTTGGACTTTGGAGGGGTCTTATGTACTATTTCGATTCCAACCCAAGCAACACTAGGGAAAGTTTTGGACTTTAGAGGTGTCAGATTTAGTAGTCTCACTTCTTCCTTTACAGCAAAACTGAACGTTTTGGACTTGACAGGGGTCACATTGACTATTCCCACTCCAAACTAAGCAGGGTTCAGAAAAAATGTATATAAAATAGCCAAATTTGACCGCCGGCCGCTCGCCAGATAACGAGTTTCCTCGTGGTCTGGCGGGCAGTCCTTTGGCGGTGCCGATTAGAAAGGCAAAGCAATTGGAGCGCCAAAGCCTGTTCCTGCATGGCATGGACTGTGCAGTCCATGCTGTGCAGCAAAGAGGGTGCATGCATGCACACAGGGGGGGGCAAACTAGGTGCCCTTCTGCATGTATCCCCAGTCCCAGACTCAACAGGGGGCCCTGTAGGGTCCACTTAGTTTTCTCACCGCCAGCATTTACATGGTGTGAGCACTGCCATGAGACTGCTGGCGGTGAGGAAACTCGTAATATGCTTGGCAGTGCCACAGCGGCACCGCCAAGCATATTGTGGCATCAGACTGCTGTGCCAGGGATTGCGGATCCCCGGTGGTTGCAATAGTACTATGGTGGTCCGACTGCCATAGTCGTAATACGGCAGTCGGACTGCCAGTGCAGTGGTCCCCCACCGACACCGCAACTCTACCACAGGTTTGGCGGTCATTCGTAATTAGGCCCTAAATCATAATGGGTGATGTTGAGTTCGTTGCAGATATATCTCCTTCTGTTATGGTATCAGGTAACTTCTCATGGCCTATTGGCAAATTGTGTGCAGGCCTGCATAGTGTTTCCCTTCCACATTTTCCCACTGGCAACATCTGTGCCATTTGCGCCCTTTGAAATTCTGCCCTATTCAATCACCTTTATGTTTCCTGGTTTATTCAGCCTACTTTCCTGGTTTCATTATCATTACTTGCCCCAAGTTAAGGCCTCCATGTGGGTGTATTATCATATTTCCAGTTCACGTGCCATACCTATTGCTTGCCCTCAAGTTACGACTTCCATGTGGGCTTTACACCATAGTTTCCTTGATGTACTATGCCCTTGGCTTGTCCCCTGCCCTCCCTAGCCCTTCAACTCCACTTTTAAGATCTTGCTCGAAATCTTACGAGATTTTGAGCAGATCACTTGGTAAGTGGCCATTGTGGAGGCTGCGTGTCTAAATACCACACCGCTCCACAAGACCGTACTTGGGGGGTCAGTATAATAGCGGGCGGATCGCCACCGCCCATATGGCGGTGGCGATCCACCCGCTATTTTTCACCGCCCGCAATCCATTTCCCCCCGCCATATTACGATGGCGGGGGTACCCCGGCGGACGGAAAGACCATCTACCGGTTTTCCGCCGGTCTGACAGGAGACCGGGCGGAAAAGGGCTCTAATATGGTGGCGGTGTCTGCAAGACACCGCCATCCATATTAGGGTGGTGGCGGAAAGCAGCCTTTACATGGCGGCGTTGCCGCCATGGAAAGGCATGCAGTCTTTGCTTATGGGGGCCCGTTGCGGGCCCCCAGGGTGTTGGGGGGTGGGGGGTGCACATGGGGGGTACCTATGGTACCCCCCTGCATTTGCATGCACAAGTTGGCAGGCACCGCGCAGTGCCTGTCACGTTGTGTATGCAAATGCACAACATGCCTTTTTCACATTGCGGCGGGTGCTGCTGAAAGCACCGCCCGCCGCAATGTGAACAATGCAGAATGCGCCCGCCAGTGTGGCGGGCGCATCGTAATTTGTATTGCGGGACCGCCGCACATATTGCGGGCGTTCCCTTTTTCCGTTGCGATGACGGGCGGACTTTGTCAGCCCGCCATCGTAATGGACCCCTTGGATTCCTGAAACAAGAAGGGAAATGATCATTCTTTCCCTTCTCTGTTACTTACCTGCAAAACTCCTTCATCGCTGTCCTTGTGCTTCGATCCTTTCCTGCAGCTTCCACCAGACAAGTGTCAACTCTCTTCAAGGACGTCTTCACGTCGAATCCTGTCAAGAAAGAAAAGAAAATTATTCTCTGAAGCCAGGTTTGTGCACTAACATAGAGACTGGCAAAAAACCAAAGTACTATATTAAAAGGATGGTACAACAACAAAGACTTAAATTATTTTTGGAGGAGCTCCCACAAGATAAATATTTGTGGTTCACTGATAGAATATCGATGACAAAAACATCGATGTTAAAAATTTCGGAAAAAATATTTACAATACAAAAATATCGACTCCCATACCTACACAGGTAAGTACAAAAATATTGATGTAAAAAATATAGATGTAAAAAATATTGATTTAAATATATATATATATATATATAAAATAAAATAATATATATTAAATATATTAAATATTAATTTTAACAAAATAAATTACATTTAATTACATTTAACCAAAATATAACAAATCACCTTAATTTAAAAAAAAAAATAAACACACAAACATAATAAGTAATACATATATATATATTTATTTTTTACTTTAAAATAATTAATAAACTATTATCTTTAATGTATTTTAAAAGTTTAAAATTATATAAAAATAAAATATATATATATCAATAATTTAAAATATAAAAAAACATTCTACAATAATTTAAGACACTAAACAATTGAAAAATATTTAAACTTACATTTCCCAATACAATCAGTGCAACAGTAGGGAAAATGTTGGATAGCAAAATAATTTAATTTACTATTCCAACTCCAGTGAGTGCAATAGTAGGGAAAGTGTTGGATAGCACAGGGGTAAAAATTACTATTCCCACTCCAGTGAGAGCAACAGTAGGGAATGTGTTGGATAGTGGAGGGAAAAAATTACTTTTCCCACTACAAAGAATGCAACAGTAGGGAAAGTATTGGATAGCGGAGGGTTAAAATTACTATTCCCACTCCAGTGAGAGCAACAGTAGGGAAAGTGTTGGATAGCAGAGGGAAAAAAATACTATTCCCACACCAGTGAATGCAACAGTAGGGAAAGTGTTGGATAGCGGAGGGGTAAAAATTACTATTCCCACTCCAAACAGTGCAACAGTAGGGAAAGTGTTAGATAGCGGAGGGGAAAAAATTAATATTCCCACTCCAGTGAATGCAACAGTAGGGAAAGTGTTGGATAGCGGAGAGGTAAAAATTACTATTCCCACTACAGTGAGTGCAACTGTAGGGAAAGTGTTGGATAGCGGAGGGGTAAAAATTTCTATTCCCACTCCAAAAAGTGCAACAGTACGGAAAGTGTTGGATAGCGGAGGGGTAAAAATTACTATTCCCACTCCAGTGAGAGCAACAGTAGGGAAAGTGTTGGATAGCGAAGAGACAAAAATTATGATTCAAACTCAAAAAAGTTAAAACAAAAACTAAAAAACATAAACAATTATAAAAAAAATCTTTAAAAAAATAAACAATATTTAAAAATGAAAAAACTTAGGAGGTCATTACAATGGCGGACGGAAAAAAAAACGACCGCCATGGTAGCGGGAAAATACTGCCCGCCGCTACCGCGGGAAAACCGACGGCTAGATTAGGATCCCCAGCGGTAAAACCACAACCGCGGCGGAAAGGAGACACGAAAATCCGCCGTACGCCTGCGAAAAGGGCACAAAACCGTCCGCGGCGGTCAGTGTCGCAGCGGAAACAGGCCAAACGCCCGCAACCACAGCGGAGACACCGCCATCAAAATTATGATATCCCCGACACCCCCGCGGTGCAGTGCGCTGCTACCGACCGCCGCGGTCGACAACAGTGAAGAATCAGTGAGACGGCGGAAGCGCCATAGCCGAGCCACCACTGCGGACGCTCCGCAAAAAAATGGCGGTCGCCAGAAAAACACACAACATGGCCACAAAGTGCACCAACCACACAAGGCATGCACCCAAAAATAGCCAACACAGCCCAAAGACACCCCCATGGGAAACACAAAAACTACAAATCCCAGGTACACACACACACCACACCTGCAACCAACACCCCATCCTGACACACCCACAGACACCAGTATAAATCCAGCACCCAACAGACCACAATCCTTTGCAAAACTCCACAACTGAGGGGACATCCACCACAGATGACAGGAGAGGCAAATCTGCACAACACACACACATCACCACCACCACTTCCACACCTGCACCTCTAACACCTTTGCACAGCACACACCATACACATCACAACCACCACTAACACTCCCAAACCTGCACCCTAAACACCTTGACACATCACACACCATGTCACCACAGAGAATGCCCAAATTCACTGAGAGCGAGTTGAGGGTCATGGTCGATGAGATAATCAGGGTAGAACCACAATTGTTTGGTAACCAGGTCCAACAGACACCACTGACAACAAGAACGCAAATGTGGAGAAGGATAGTAGAGAAGGTCAATGCAGTAGGGACCGTGCCACGCAATAGAGATGAAATCATGAAGAGGTGGCACGATCTGAAGGCAGTGGTCAAAAAGAGGAGAGCCAAGAACCATGAGCTGGCTCAGAGGACAGGCAGTGGCCCTCCCGTTCCACTCAAAACATTCACTGAATGGGAGGAGAAGGTGCTTGGCATTCTACATCCAGAGAGTCTCTCAGGAATACCCGGGGAGTGGAGGCTGGTAAGTACAAACAAATGCCTAACATCACACAAATGTACTGTCTTGCCCAATCACAAAATAATACCTCCTAGGTACAAATTCATTCATGTGCACAACACTCCTCCCAACACATCTCTCACAGATACAACAGACACTCCCCCTGAAGCCCCCCAAAGGTAGTAAGCAACATCACCATGGGTACATGTGTACATGCTGCCAGCACTACAACTCCCACCAGGCCCCCTTGTCCCACAACTGAGCAGGATGTAGCCCTCCCCCCACCCAGAAGCAAGCCTCAGCCATTGTGTTCTTCACCCTCACCTAACAGGTAGGTAGCCATCATCACAGGGAGGTGGGTGGGTGTTTGGGAGGCCTGCACTACTACTCCCACCAGGCCCCCTTGTCCACAGCTGAGCAGGATGTAGCCCTCCCCCCACCCAGAAGCAAGCCTCAGCCATTGTGTGCTGCACTCTCACCTAACAGGTAGGTAGCCATCTTCACAGGGAGGTGGGTGTGTGTGTGGGAGGCCTGCACTACGACTCCCACCAGGCACACCCTGCCCCATCACTCAGCAGGATGGAGCACCCCCTCCCCCCCAGAACCATGTGGCAGCCATTGTGTCCTTCACCCTCACCTAACAGGTAGGTAGCCATCTTCACAGGGAGGTGTGTGTGTGTGTGTGGGAGGCCTGCACTACGACTCCCACCAGGCACACCCTGCCCCATCACTCAGCAGGATGGAGCACCCCCTCCCCCCAGAACCATGTGGCAGCCATTGTGTCCTTCACCCTCACCTAACAGGTAGGTAGCCATCATCACAAGGAGGTGGGTGTGTGTGTGGGAGGCCTGCACTACAACTCCCACCAGGCACACCCTGCCCCATCACTCAGCAGGATGGAGCACCCCCTCCCCCCCAGAACCATGTGGCAGCTATTGTGTCCTTCACCCTCACCTAACAGGTAGGTAGCCATCATCACAGGGAGGTGGGTGGGTGTTTGGGAGGCCTGCACTACAACTCCCACCAGGCCCCCTTGGCCCACAGCTGAGCAGGATGGAGCCCTCCCCCACCCAGAAGCAAGCCTCAGCCATTGTGTGCTACACTCTCACCTAACAGGTAGGTAGCCATCTTCACAGGGAGGTGGGTGTGTGTGTGGGAGGCCTGCACTACAACTCCCACCAGGCCCCCTTGTCCCACAGCTGAGCAGGATGGAGCCCTCCCCCACCCAGAAGCAAGCCTCAGCCATTGTGTGCTACACTCTCACCTTACAGGTAGGTAGCCATCTTCACAGGGAGGTGGGTGTGTGTGTGGGAGGCCTGCACTACAACTCCCACCAGGCCCCCTTGTCCCACAGCTGAGCAGGATGTAGCCCTCCCCCCACCCAGAAGCAAGCCTCAGCCATTGTGTTCTACACCCTCACCTAACAGGTAGGTAGCCATCTTCACAGGGAGGCATGTGTGTGTGTGTGGGAGGCCTGCACCACAACTCCCACCAGGCCCCCTTGTCCCACAGCTGAGCAGGATGTAGCCCTCCCCCCACCCAGAAGCAAGCCTCAGCCATTGTGTGCTACACTCTCACCTAACAGGTAGGTAGCCATCTTCACAGGGAGGTGGGTGTGTGTGTTGGAGGCCTGCACCACAACTCCCACCAGGCCCCCTTGTCCCACAGCTGAGCAGGATGTAGCCCTCCCCCACCCAGAAGCAAGCCTCAGCCATTGTGTGCTACACTCTCATCTAACAGGTAGTTAGCCATCTTCACAGGGAGGTGGGTGTGTGTGTGGGAGGCCTGCACTACAACTCCCACCAGGCCCCCTTGTCCCACAGCTGAGCAGGATGTAGCCCTCCCCCCACCCAGAAGCAAGCCTCAGCCATTGTGTGCTACACTCTCACCTAACAGGTAGGTAGCCATCTTCACTGGGAGGTGGGTGTGTGTGTGGGAGGCCTGCACTACGACTCCCACCAGGCACACCCTGCCCCATCACTCAGCAGGATGGAGCACCCCCTCCCCCCCAGAACCATGTGGCAGTCATTGTGTCCTTCACTCTCACCTAACAGGTAGGTAGCCATCTTCACAGGGAGGTGGGTGTGTGTGTGGGAGGCCTGCACTACGACTCCCACCAGGCACACCCTGCCCCATCACTCAGCAGGATGGAGCACCCCCTCCCCCCCAGAACCATGTGGCAGCCATTGTGTCCTTCACCCTCACCTAACAGGTAGGCAGCCATCTTCACAGGGAGGTGGGTGTGTGTGTGGGAGGCCTGTACTACGACTCCCACCAGGCACACCCTGCCCCATCACTCAGCAGGATGGAGCACTCCCTCCCCCCCAGAACCATGTGGCAGCCATTGTGTCCTTCACCCTCACCTAACAGGTAGGTAGCCATCTTCACAGGGAGGTGGGTGTGTGTGTGGGAGGCCTGCACTACGACTCCCACCAGGCACACCCTGCCCCATCACTCAGCAGGATGGAGCACCCCCTCCCCCCCAGAACCATGTGGCAGCCATTGTGTCCTTCACCCTCACCTAACAGGTAGGTAGCCATCATCACAGGGAGGTGGGTGGGTGTTTGGGAGGCCTGCACTACAACTCCCACCAGGCCCCCTTGGCCCACAGCTGAGCAAGATGGAGCCCTCCCCCCACCCAGAAGCAAGCCTCAGCCATTGTGTGCTACACTCTCACCTAACAGGTAGGTAGCCATCTTCACAGGGAGGTGTGTGTGTGTGTGGGAGGCCTGCACTACAACTCCCACCAGGCCCCCTTGTCCCACAGCTGAGCAGGATGGAGCCCTCCCCCCACCCAGAAGCAAGCCTCAGCCATTGTGTGCTACACTCTCATCTAACAGGTAGGTAGCCATCTTCACAGGGAGGTGGGTGTGTGTGTGGGAGGCCTGCACTACAACTCCCACCAGGCCCCCTTGTCCCACAGCTGAGCAGGATGGGGCCCTCCCCCCACCCAGAAGCAAGCCTCAGCCATTGTGTACTACACTCTCACCTAACAGGTAGGTAGCCATCTTCACAGGGAGGTGGGTGTGTGTGTGGGAGGCCTGCACTACGACTCCCACCAGGCACACCCTGACCCATCACTCAGTAGGATGGAGCACCCCCTCCCCCCCAGAACCATGTGGCAGCCATTGTGTCCTCCACCCTCACCTAAAAGGTAGGTAGCCATCTCCACAGGGAGACGGTGCAGTGTGTTTGGCTATCCGTCCCACAAAATGCTACATGCATGCTGTCCCACCACTATGGAGGATGTGACACTACACCCCCAATAAGAAGCATGTGGCAGGCAATGTATGCTACCCACCCAACTCACAGGTAGGTAACCGCATCTCACAGGTCGGGGTGTGTGGGGCTGGAAAGCTTGCACAACAACTCACACGGGCCCACCTGACCGGCAGCACACAAGACCCATTACTCCCTGGCACCAACATGCATGTGTCAGTCATTGCAATGTACACTTCAAAAGAACTTGCATGTGGACATATCATGCTGACCTGTCCCACACTGGACCAAGATGGAAGCCATCATCATACACACACAGAGAGGTCTCACAAATACAAGGAAAACACAGCAAACACAACATATCCACAGCCACAACATAAAGCCAGATATGCATTTAATAAAACATGTCGGCATAGGACACCAGGCCTCTCAATTCACAACTGCACACCCAGATAGCATTGGCAACTATAGTGTGCACACACCTAAGAAAATGAAACTGTGACAGCGACCAAAGTGTGAATGACTGAAACACATGTCGATGGAACTCCGAGCACAACCATGCACACCACTACATGCCATCTGACAGTAGCCGTGGACCAGACCACCTAGGATCTACTGAAAGCAAACTTAAGCATGTCTGGAATTGCAAATACAGATATCTACACCACAATGATATGGTATGCATGAAACTACAATGCTCACTCACTGTGCAGAGAGAACCGCTACAAGGGCTCAACAAGTGACACATACGCGTAAATGGATGACATATGATTGATCAATAACAGGATGCCAACATGAGACTGTCAATGTCAAAAAACATATATTGTGCATGTCATGTCTTGAGAACTCCCAATATGGACAAGTAATGCATGTACCACAACAGCTTGTAATGCATCACTGGATGTCGGTCAATGCAAATTTGTACAGTGAACAACTGCTGGATGTACAAACAGTTGATGTAACACTGCTAACACTAACTTTGCTGGGTGCAACACAATGACCATTTCTCATCTGACCCACAGGTGACCAAGAACTCACTGCAGAGGATGACACCACCCTGCAGAGCCAGTCCCCCCGGAACAGAGACAACTGGATGAGGACTCCCTGGATTCCTTGGATGAGGAGCTCCACGCTGGCCCATCTGGTGTGGCAGGCCGCAACCAGTCCCAGGCACCCATTGTCCCCCAACCACATCAGCTGCAGCCCCTGACCATCCTCTGACAGCTGCTGTCACGGCCTGTGTGTCAACCACCACCACCACCACCACCACAGCTGCCCGCAACACCCTCCCTGCCCCAGGGGTTGAGCAGCCCACTACATCGACTGCGGAGGTCAGGGAGAGGATGCAGCGGGCCAATGTGAGGACCGGACAGGACCGTGGCAGCAGTGCAGGTGGTCGGGACAGGGTCATGCAGAGGGGGACTGATCCTGGGACGGAAGCCCTGGGCCACATCGACAGAGTCCTTGGGGCCTACCAACAGGCCCAGGGACGAATGGGCCGGTTAGAGGAAGAATCTCTGGAGCACCTCTTGCTGCTGAGGTCCATGGACACACACATGGGACAGATTGTGGACCTCTTGGGGCAGCTAGTGGCGGTTCTGAGGGACAGGCCAGCGCAACATTCTACCCCTCCGCCTCCCCCTGTTGGGCAGCAGGATGACACTTCATCATCCTCCCCTGCATCCACAGAGGGGGGTGAGTCCTCAGACACCACTGTCCCTGCAGCAGTGGCCCCCCCAGTCAGGCGCAAAATGGGCCGTCCAAGGAAAGGCCAGGGGGACCCACGTGCCAAAGCACCTGCCAAATGCTAGTCCCCGAGCCAGCTATGATGGCAGACCACTGCACCACTGCATTGACCTTTTGGACTATCCTTCACCACACTGCCATGTGAATGGCATCCATCTGTTGGACTGGGTCTCCACATCATTGTGGGGACTACTCAAGTATCTCATTTACCTTGACTGTCAACTCACTTCTTCAATTACCTCCTTCACATTTCCTCCTCCCTTGCATGTCACAGTTGTTAATAAATACACCTTACACACATGTTGTTGTGTCTGCTCCATCTTTAATACAGGATGTGCAACCTTCACTGTGTAGGACATGGTCCAGGGGAATGGAATGTAGGTAACAAGTGAGATGCTGAAGGGACCTACGGAAAACAGCAGAACAAGAGTCACTTCTATGGGTGTGGCATTGCACACATCACACGACACTTGTCAACAAGGTTCTCAGATCTACAAACTTTACACAGAGCAACAGTCACCATAGAGACAATCTGTTCCACACTAACCAATCACACATACATTGGCAGGCAGCAATGAGTCAACACCAAGCTGCAGTCAGCAAGCTCACATACACCCACACAGCAACAGCAACACCATCAGACCATTTTGTCCCTTCTACATCGTCACTCACCTTCAAGTGAAGTAGCGGGTGATGAGCTGACGACGCATGTCGACCCCTTCCTCCTCTCCACTGCCCTCGTCACTGGATCCGGCTTGATTTGCAGGCGGCGGCCTTGGCTGCTCATCATCGTCATCCAGGATCAGGGGTATTGCCTTGCGAATGGTGAGGTTGTGGAGCATGCAGCATGCCACCACTATCTGACACACCTTCCCTGGCGAGTACATAAGGGCCCCCCCAGTACGGTCCAGGCACCGAAATCTTGATTTTAGGAGACCAAATGTCCGTTCTATCACACGACATGTCCTCCCATGGGCATCATTGTATCGCACATCAGCTGGCGTGACGGGGTTCCGCAATGGGCTCAGCAACCACGGGCGGTTTGGATATGCCGAGTCACCTGTGTGTGAGAGACACAGATTGACCTTGCAGTCCCAAAATGCTACACAACAGCATGTCACACACACACACCACTCTAATCCACTATACATACTCACCCACAAGCCATGCACGCTCAGGAAGCAGATTGGCCATCAACTGAGGAACGATGCTGCTGCGCAAGATGTGGGCATCATGGGCTGAGCCGGGAAACTTGGCACACACGTGTGAGATGATCATGTCCGCCAGGCACACCACTTGAACATTTACCGAGTGTGAATGCTTCCTATTGCGGTAAACCTGTTCACGTGCCTGTGGTGGCACAAGCCCAACATGTGTGCAATCAATTGCACCAATGACATGGGGGATATGTCCAAGGGCATAGAAATCGCCCTTCACAGCCACCAACTCAGGCCCCCTGGGAAAATGGATATATCTGTCTTTGTACAGCATCATGGCCGACAGGACATCCCTCAGCAGGACTGTGAATGGACGATGGATATTGTGCCTCCTCCTCCTAGGACAGATCACAGTGCACAGATGTCAATGCAGAAGACCATGAAATGTGCATCACATCAATTACTTCTACAGACACATTCCCAAGTCTTACAACATGCACCATCAACCGACAGGGCACTTCACAACTAGGTTCACATCAGGCACACTACTCGTACACCTGTCCCCTTACCAGCAGCAATTATCTGTGCACCCCTCCGGCTCATTCGCATGCACAGTGTGATATACTAACAGATATGTGTGCATACCTGTGAGTCTGACCCCCAGCATATGTTGATAATTGCAATACTAGCCGAACACACCATGTTGCTGGCCCTTATACACCACCCAACACAGGTTGCACATGGCACACATCAACTACACACTCACCACCGGCTGAGCGTGGGGGACACGTGTGTGCATGTGCATTGGACAATGTGCCAGTTGCTGATGCCCCTAGTCCAGTCAATGAGACGACATTGTGCGTTACATTGCACACACAGACATTGACCATTATCTCCATATGCTATGCAACACAGTAACTGGACAGTCTACATTTCATTACACAGCACATGTGACATGTGCGAGTGTATGTGCCCATGCAATGTATTGGCGACCCATATATGGTATGTGTTGGTGACGTGGAGTGACATGTCCCTTTTGTGCATTTGCCCTCATGAGGACCCTTCAATTGTTGAGACCCTGGGCACTGCATATGTTGGCCTATGCAGAGAGCTGGAGGACACGTTAGGTGCAGCACAGCTACTCCACAACTCCATTAATGCTCACTCCAGGCACTGTCTGCCAGACATGTGGCGGTGCCTACCGCCTGGCCACTGAGGTGCGGCACCGCACATAACCCATGCACGATCGCGGGAGACACCGCCAGTTATGTATGTGACAATTGCGGTCACCATGCACCGCTACCCAAATCACGGTCACTCCAGGCACTGTCTGCCAGACATGTGGCGGTGCCTACCGCCTGGACACTGAGGTGCGGCACCGCACATTACCCATGCACGATCGCGGGAGACACCGCCAGTTATGTATGTGACAATTGCGGTCACCATGCACCGCTACCCAAATCACGGTCACTCCAGGCACTGTCTGCCAGACATGTGGCGGTGCCTACCGCCTGGCCACTGAGGTGCAGCACCACACATAACCCATGCACGATCGCGGGAGACACCGCCAGTTATGTATGTGACAATTGCGGTCACCATGCACCGTAACCCAAATCACGGTCACTCCAGGCACTGTCTGCCAGACATGTGGCGGTGCCTACCGCCTGGCCACTGAGGTGCGGCACCGCACATAACCCATGCACGATCGCGGGAGACACCGCCAGTTATGTATGTGACAATTGCGGTCACCATGCACTGCTACCCAAATCACGGTCACTCCAGGCACTGCCTGCCAGACATATGGCGGTGCCTACCGCCTGGGCCCTGTGGTGTGTCACCGGCATGGACCATGCCCCTGCAGCCAATGGGAAGCAGCCTCGCGGTAGCCTGATGCGAGTTTGAAAATCGCGGTGGGCGTGCACCACCCCCGCGGAGGCGGTCACTGGAGGCATTCATAAGATGCACCACCGCGGTAGCGCGCACATGCATCCTACGGTGTGTCACCGGCATGGACCATGCCCCTGCAGCCAATGGGAAGCAGACTCGCGGTAGCCTGATGCGAGTTTGAAAATCGCGGTAGGCGTGCACCGCCACCGCGGAGGCGGACATTGGATGTATTTGAATGAGGCAGACCTCGTACACCAATTGCAGCACCCTGGGACCACTGACACAGCCCCAGGGGCCTATATATGTGTGGGAGGGTGCACCACATTCCCACAGCTACCAGGGACTGCTGACTGACACCCCTGCACCTGCTGCTGCTGCCTCAAGGGACTGCTGGCTGCCACCCTGCACCTGCTGCCCCAAGGGACTGCTGGCTGCCACCCTCCACCTGCTGCTGCTGCCTCAAGGGACTGCTGGCTGCCACCCTGCACCTGCTGCTGCTGCCTCAAGGGACTGCTGGCTGCCACCCTGCACCTGCTGCTGCTGCCCCAAGGGACTGCTGGCTGCCACCCTGCACCTGCTGCCTCAAAGGACTGCTGACTGCCACCCTCAACGTGCTGCTGCTGCCACATGTCCATTGTGATGTCGAGGACTCAGAAGATCCGTCCCAGTCCCTTCACCAGTGAGGAGCTTGGGGTCCTGGTAGACGGGGTGCTTGCACAGTACCCAAGGCTTTATGGCGGACCTAATGTCGTGGTAAGTTTCCCAGACTGTGAGTGAGAGTGCAGGGTGTGCACACGTGGGGTGGAGGTGCTTCGGTATGTGTCAGTGGTTGTGGGGCTCTGACATGCACTGCCCATCATGTTTGCTACTGCGGGAAGGGCTTGGTGGGCTCTTTCACACGTTACCCTGCATGCCTATCCAGAGTAGAGGGACATGTCCTGTAGTGTCAGCCATACAGTGCAGCTGCATTTTGGTGATGCAGGAGTCTGGCCAGTTAGCGTTTGTGTGCATGGCTGTGTTGCTCCCAATTGACCCACTCAGTGTCAGTCGACCTGCCCTGCACAGTCCCCACCGAATGCCACATGTCAACATCACTGCATGTACAGTGTGTACCATGTGTGTTTGTCTCACGCCTCTTCATCTAAGTCACATCTCTGCCATGTAGATTGCACAGGAGCAGGCGTGGGAGAAGGGTGTGTGTATGACAGTCGTTGTCACTCTTTGTGAGTCCCAAGACACAGTGAGGCTTTCACAGGGCTAGGACACTTAGGTCTGCGCAGTGTTGGACACAGTGAGTCCAACAACATGACACATGTTTTGCTATCTTCTGTATGTGTAGTTGTAGGTAACTGCAGACAGTAGCTGCAGGCAGACTACACGTTGCTTGGTGTGTTGGTATCCTGCATGTGAATGGGGTGTGGAGGTACTGTGTCCACCATCGAACATGCATGCTTGTACGTCTGATTGACCAATGACATTGCATCATGTTCAGAGCAATTGTTGGCTACGTGACAGTTGTAGCTTGAGTTTTGGATGAGTCACTGTCGTGCTACTGCATTTTCGTTGTGTTGTTATTGTGCACTGTGTCACTGGCACATCACCCCTCTTGTCTCCCATGCCTGCAGCTGAAGGTCCACCAGCGTAAAGCCGTGTGGAGGGCCATTGCCTCCAGAGTCCGGGATCTGGGTGTGTCAAACCGAAGGCGCACCCACTGTCATAAAAGGTGGGACGACATCTGCCGGCTGAGCAAGAACGTGGCCGAGATGACGCTGGGGCTGCTCCCTCGGACTGGCAGGTTGGCTAGGCGCAGCATGACACCACTAATGGCCCGCATCCTGGCTGTCACACAACCTGAGCTGGACAGACGACTGAGGGAGCATCAGCAGCGAGACAGGGGTGAGTATGTGTTGCAGGCTGCCTTTGGCTGGGAGTGGGTGCATGTGTCTACAGAGTGTGCAAATTGTCAGCTGTGTGACGTTGGTTGTGTGGTGCAATGTTTTGTGAGTGGCCTCTGTGCTGGGTGTATTTGCCATGCTTTTGCCCAAACGGCGCTTCATGAAGTGAGTTTTAGCACTGTGCATCTCTCTTACATTTGGAGTTGTGGCCTTCAGGTACCTTCTGCTGTGGGGTAGTGTGTGAATTCTGATGGATGGTAATGCCAGTGTGCCAACTGTGAATGCGTTTCAATGAATGTGTGCAATTCCAGACCTCAGATGTCTGCCAGTCAGACATCTGAGGCCAATGTGCAACAGTAGATGTGCCCATGGCCTCGATATGGTGGATGGCATGTGTGCAGGGTCATTGTGGGCTGGTATGTTGTAGTCTGTGTGGTCCCCTACTGCTCCACACATGTAGGTGATGTGCACCATGTCGTGGTATTCATCCTTGCCAACACAGTGTGTGTGCACAGGGCATTTTGGGGCTGTGTCTGATTTGAGCCAACTGCAGGATGGAGTGCTGTGTGAATCACCTGGGTCACTTATGGCAGGACGTGTGGCGGACATGCACCGTTGTGTCGAACTTTTGGGTGTCAAGATATATGTGTGCACAGGGTGGCATGCAATGTGCTGCACTCCTCTTTCTAGGATGCAGATGTATTGGCACGTGTTAGTTCTGTTGATGCCACTCATCTCACAGTACTTCTCTCTCCTATGCAGCAGCTCCTGTATGTGCAGATGGAGAGGGGATGGACACCAGTGGTGAGGCTTCCACTGCTACAGCCGCACCGGAGCTGACTGACACAGATGTGACCAGCGCCGAGGAGGGGGACAGGAGTCTGCTAGAGGACTCACAGCTGGAGACACAAAGCTCTACCTCATCTGACGCCAGCGGTGACACATCCATGTTGGGGGGTACAGGGAACGGGGAATCTGCCTCCTCTTCCGCCACACAGCATCCAGTGCCCAGCCTCCCTTCAACCTCCACTGGTGCTGCCTGTGTCCGCACAAGTAGGAAGGGTAGAGTCACCTTCACCCCAGGCACAGCTGCCCCAGCCCATGTCAGCCCTGCTGCCCTCAGTGCAGAAGCAGTCGAGCTATTGCGCCAGATGTGTGTGGGGCAGACAGCACTTCTCAATGCCTTCCAAGAGCACGACAAAAAGTTGGGGCAGGTTATAGCTTTCATGGAGGGCTTACATTCCGACGTTGGTGGGCTACACCGCACTGTGCAGTCCTTGTCATCAACTGTGACAGCAGCCCTCCAACAGGCACATAGTCAGGGAGCGACTCCCAGCACTCGGTCCGGCCCCGTGTCACTGTGCACCTCTGACGACAGTGACAATGCCCAACGGACCCCAACGTCCCGATACAGAACCCGCAGCACACAGGAGCAGCAGCAACCCAAGCATACTAGGGCACAGACACCATCCCCACATAAGAGTAAGGCCACCCCAGAGCGCAGAGAGAAAAGCCCATCAGGCGATAGCAAGGGCCACAAAGCAAAGAAACAAGCATCAGGGTCACAGGCCTCACCTTCCTCCCCTGCCAAAGACTCCCCTGTCCCAAAGACGTCTCGCAGAGGCAAAAAGACAGTTTCCACACCCACTGAGAAGGTGTTGCCTGCAAACATTACACAGGATGAGGGCCCCATGGATAATCCATCCTTGACCTCCACTCCCATCCCAAGCCCTGTGAAGCCAGCACGGGAGGACACTGTAGGGGGCAAAGCTGGTGGACAGAGGGAGGCAGGGCGGCGGCAAACACCAGGCAAGCGCACAGCGGGTTCCAGCATGTCCCCAGAGGGGGTCACCATCCACACCAGAATCAGCTTTGGTGTTGGGGTCACCTGTTGTGTCTGCCCCAGTTCCCCTCAATCCCCTGACAGGGAAGCCTTTCAGGATCCCCAAGAAGTGGAGA
Source organism: Calotriton arnoldi (assembly GCA_963921515.1). Classification (NCBI taxonomy): domain Eukaryota; kingdom Metazoa; phylum Chordata; class Amphibia; order Caudata; family Salamandridae; genus Calotriton; species Calotriton arnoldi. The sequence continues at coordinate 174,575 of CAWUFW010007529.1, forward strand.
GGCACCCCTCCACATTCTCCGGCACACACTGTGTCTCACCAGGGCATGAGTCCACCTCCCCAGGCCACCACCCCACCTGGTCCAAGCAGCCCCCAGCTACCACATGCACAGTTGGCTCTTCCACAGTTGTTACTCCCACTGCCCAGGGTAGTCCGCCAACAGATCCCAACACACAGTCAGCTCCAAGTCCGACAGACAGCCCCATCTGAGTGGTGGTCACCCTCACACACCTGTCTGTCCACAGGGGTGCGTGTGATGCCCATTGTCAGACTCATTACTCTGTTGCTGGGCATGGCATGGTAGAGTTGCATACATTCCCTGTGTAGCTTCTGATGTGACTACTCTGCACATTGTACTTGCCTTGTGTTTCACTGCTGTGTGCCCCCTGCCTGTGCAGCTTCTCATGGACTCACTCTGCACTTTGTCCTGCCCACTGGCCTTGTTGTTCACTGCTGTGTGCCCCCTGCTTGTGCAGCTTCTCATGTACCTCACCTGCACTTTGGACTGGCCACTGGCCTTGTTGTTCACTGCTGTGTGCCCCCTGCCTGTGCAGCTTCTCATGGACTCACTCTGCACTTTGTCCTGGCCACTGGCCTTGTTGTTCACTGCTGTTTGCCCCTTGCCTGTGCAGCTTCTCATGGACTTAACCTGCACTGTGTCCTGGCCACTGGCCTTGTTGTTCACTGCTGTTTGCCCCTTGCCTGTGCAGCTTCTCATGTACCTCACCTGTACAGTGTCCTGGCCACTGGCCTTGTTGTTCACTGCTGTGTGCCCCCTGCCTGTGCAGGATCTCATGGACTTAACCTGCACTGTGTCCTGGCCACTGGCCTTGTTGTTCACTGCTGTGTGCCCCCTGCCTGTGCAGGATCTCATGGACTTAACCTGCACTGTGTCCTGGCCACTGGCCTTGTTGTTCACTGCTGTGTGCCCCCTGCCTGTGCAGGATCTCATGGACTTAACCTGCACTGTGTCCTGGCCACTGGCCTTGTTGTTCACTGCTGTGTGCCCCCTGCCTGTGCAGGATCTCATGGACTTAACCTGCACTGTGTCCTGGCCACTGGCCTTGCTGTTCACTGCTGTTTGCCCCCTGCCTGTGCAGCTTCTCATGTACCTCACCTGCACTTTGGACTGGCCACTGCCTTTGCTGTTCACTGCTGTTTGTCCCCTGCCTGTGCAGCTTCTCATGTACCTCACCTGCACATTGGACTGGCCAATGGCCTTGCTGTTCACTGCTGTTTGCCCCCTGCCTGTGCAGCTTCTCATGTACCTCATATGCACTTTGTACTGGCCACTGGCCTTGCTGTTCACTGCTGTTTGCCCCCTGCCTGTGCAGCTTCTCATGTACCTCACCTGCACTTTGGACTGGCCACTGGCCTTGCTGTTCACTGCTGTTTGCCCCCTGCCTGTGCAGCTTCTCATGTAAATACTGTGCATATTGAAATGCCTTTGGCTTTGCTGTTGCCCAGATTTGTTGGCTCTATATGCAAATTGTCAATAAACACAGTTGGTCCTGCAGTGAGTTGTGTCAGTGTCCTTCCTGAATAAAGTTGTTTCTGTGTGTGCATGGTTAACTGTGTCACAGGCTCAGTATGCCACTTCGACATTGCCAATGGGTTGTGTCACATTTCATTTTTTTGCAGGGGTGGGAGGCACTTCATTTGTACCTGACTGTGATACTTATGGGTGCAGTGCAGGTGGTTGGCAATGAAGTCTTGTAGTCATCTTCCTTCTTGGCTCATGTTATCTATGGTGGACACATGTCAGGTTTGTGGGCAATGGCAGCACAGGGTGGGAGTTTGGGCACAGGCTTACAGGCAGGCAGGCCAGGGTCATGGGGTCTGTGTGAGCTTCCTTTCTGTGTGCCAATCAGTGTCGGTGTATGGACATCTTGTGGTGATGAGTTATCCAGGTCCCATGGCTTACTTCCAATGTGTGCACTTGGGTGGTGGAGAAGTGTGTGGTGTGAAGGGGGTGACTTTGTTGTGACTGTGGATGTGTGTGCACATGCATTGTCAACTACTGCCATGTGTGACCCTGGAGTGGTGTGCCTGTATGTGTACTTGTTTAGCCCTGTGGTTGTGTTTTGTGCACATGGCAGTATTGTGTGTTGCTGTTGTGGGAGGAGGTATGTGTGCCATATCCTACTTGTGCTTGGCTGTCATGTAGTGTGTCACTGGGTCCTGTGTGTTGTGCAGCAGACGTTGTCTTGTCCAGTATTTGGATGCCTATGTGTGGCTGGTCAGTGTTTGTGTTCAGGGCCTTCCTTACATCCCTGTGCCTATACATGGGTGTCCTTGCTGTCTCCAGGAGTTGTGGCATTGGGGTGACCGTGGTTTGTGTTGACTGACTGTGTCAGCCATGTGTGCTGTGATGGGCTGTGTGTGTTCTCACATATGTCTTGTCTTGCATGTGCATCACACATGCTTGATGGTTTAGTCACTGCCCTTCCATTTGTGGGCACCTCACTTTGGCTTTCCTATATGTTGTCCTCCATTACTGCTGGCATGTGGTGTGTGTGTATGTAGCTGTGACTCTGGGTGGTGTGTGTGTGTGACTTGTCAGGTGGTGTGTGAAGTGAAGTGTTTGGTCCTCATCTGTGTGTGTGTACATTTTGTGCCTGGCCTCAGTGTTCTTGGCTTGTGTGTGATGTTGTTGTGGTGTGTGTGTTGGCTGGGGCCTGGCCTTCTGTGCTATGTGTTCCTTTGCATAGGGTCCTGCTGTGGCTGTATATGCAGTTGTTGGGACGTGGGGCATGGTGTGGCTGTAGTTGTGTTGTTGTTGTGCAGGAGTGGCACTTGTGAGACACATGTTGTGTCCCTTCAGGGCGGTTGCTGGTGTGTTGTGGATGTAGTTGTGGCTCTGTGCTATTTGTACGTTGCCCTTGGTATGCGCTGGCCCTTTGCTCTGCGTTGTGTGCATGTTTTCATGCACACTGACCGCGGCGGTGACGTGACCGGGACATTTGTACATGAATGCGGTACATGGGTGGGCAGTTTGTGGCGCGACGTTTTTGTGACAGGTGGGACATGTGTGTGTGCAGTGCTGGCTGTGTGCCTGTCCCCACAGGGGTGTGTGGTGTTCCCATGCGATGTTTTTCCCCCTGGAGCTGTGTATTGTGTTACTTGCACTGTTGTGTCTGTACGTACCTGCGGAGGCGACCGTGGCGGTGGATGACTTGCAGGTAGTGGATCATGTACAGCACCGGGAGTGCGTGTAGGGCAGGATCCATCGCGGTGTGTCCCGGGTGTTATTTTTTCTGTCTCCGCTGTGATGTCTCCGCCGTCTTTCGCTGTGCGGTTTCTCCGTCGCGGTGCGCTGCCCTGTTTCCGGCATCGTGATATCCTCGGCGTACGGGACGTCATTCCGCACGGCGGTGTGTGGTGATTGGCTCACTCCGCCGCGGTGGCGGGCGCTGTTCGATTGCGGTCGGCGTCACTCCGCGGCGGACGGTGAATGCCTATGTTTTTCCATCCTAATATGGCGAGTGTGAAGACCGCGGCTGGCGTGCGGTAAAAGGCATTTTACCGCACCGCCGCCAATGTGGTCGTGCTTCCGCCCGACATCGTAATGGGCCCCTTAATATATTAAATATATAAAAAAATAATAATATTATAACATTAATTACATATAAAAAACCTACAAATAATATATAATATAAAATAATAAATACATTTATAAAATACAATTCTTTTAAACTAGAAAATATTTACAAACAAATAAATTAATTAATGCATAAATGTATTAATTGTATTTCCTACCCTATAACACCACACCAATAACAAAACACTTCAACTTTTCTAATTACATTTTTTCCAAAATTGGCATAATTAATAATCAATTTAAAAAATATTATTAATACAAAAAAGTAATAAACATTAATTGACTACACACACTTTAACACTATGATATCCACAACACGTACCTAAATTAAACTCGAAAATAATAAAACATAATTAAAACGTATTTATAAATTAAAAACTATTACTATTAACAGCTAATAGCCCCCCCTTTACCCCTTTAAAAGTAAAAACAACAGACAAAAAAATAACCCAAATTATATATCAAATAATTTTTTTATTTTTTTTTAATTGTAGTCAAAGCTTTTTATTTTTGAGGCGGAACTAACCATCTTTTCATGTTCTCGTTCCTAAATTCTGTCACATATATACACTTGGAAAGTAAAAATGAAATATCTTGGTGTGACAGAGGGGGAGCTACGGACCGTTCGAAGACATGGAGGCTCAAAGTCATATCGCGTTGTAAAAAGCTTTTTATTTTTTTATTTTTCCAAAACCTTTATTGAAGAAATTAAAGTCAGACACATTACACTGTGCTGCGCAGCAGCTCAAATTGACACAATGCAAACCCAGTCAAGCGTTCGGAAATGAATCGACTACACCAGGCAAAAAGCGTAAATACATTAAGGCAGAATTACTATATCATTTCACAGGGATCCATACCCATCATGGGGGTCACATACTCTACCAGGACAACAGCAATGAGTGCCACAGGGCGGGGGAATCAGTATGGGAGAGTAAAGCAGTCACCGACCAGCGCCGGCGGTCGCTGCGGGCCCACGGCCGGCGGGGAGCGCGGGAGAGGCAGCGCCACCGGAATGGGTGCGGGAGAGGAGGTAAGTTACCAAAGGGCCCCTGATGTCAACCGGACGGGACCTGGCAGGTAGCAAGTCCCAAAACTCAGACAACAGAGTCTGGCACCGAGAGGCGTCCTCCAGCCAGCTGGCGACTCGAGGAGCAGGTCTGCAGCCCCAGCACATGGCCACCCTACGCCTGGCCAGTATCAGCAGCATTGCAATCAGGCGTCGAGAAGCGTCTGGGCAGAATTTCACAAAACCAAGAAGGCACAAGGGGGGGGTCGGACTGCACCGTGGCGCCAGCAATGTCAGAAATCGTGGAGCACACCGTCTGCCAGAATTCAGATACCTTGGGGCATAGCGACGCTAAGTGTGCGAAGTCCGCAGCGGGGGCAGCGCAGCGCATGCAAGCATCACTTGGTATTAGTCCGAGTTTGTGGAGCTGGGCGGGGGTGCGGTACAGCCTGTGCAAAAATTTAAAATGTATCAGACGGAGCTGATAATTTGGTGACAGCTTCTTCGTCTGATTACAGCAGTATAACCAGTCAGCCTGCGCAATGTCTATACCCAGATCAGCACCCCACGCCACCAGCGCCCGGTCAGCAGAGATAGAGGTGGACGTTAGCGTTAGAGCGTAGAGTTTGATGACTATTTTGCGTGGGGACGGGGAAGTGTACATGAAGTCCAGGGCCGGCATAGTGGGTGGGGGCTGAGGAAATGTAGAGTGCAACTTCCGGCAGACAGCTCGTAGCTGGTAGAATAGAAGCGTGTCCAGCGGGCTCGAGGAATCGGGTAGGGAGTAAAAAGTATTACCTGGGTAGAGGTCCGCAACTGTCCGCAATCCCAAGCGCGTCGCATGCCTAGACATGCCAGAGGGCTGGAGAGGGGGAAATTCAGGGTGGTTCACTATTGGCACAGCATTTGCAGAAAGTGAGGGAAGACTAGAGAGCCGGCGAAAGCCGGACCAAGCCCAGCGCAACATCTCGACTGTGTCAACCTCCGCTCGCGGACGCACCGCCGGCGCGAACAGAGCCGTGGACAGTGGCCAGGGAGATGCTATATCCGTCTCAACGGCAACATGAGGTTGATAGGGGGTAGGATGAATCCAGAAGTGTAAGAAACTGGCCTGGGCACACAAGGCGTAGATCTTAAAGTCAGGAGCGCCCATGCCTCCGACAGACATAGGGAGGGTGAGGATGTCGTACGCGACTCGTGGCTGTTTCCCCGCCCAGACGAGCGAAATGATTAAGGAGCGCAATTTGCGAAAAAAGTGAGCAGTGAGTGGGATAGGAACTTTTAAGAACAGGTAGAGAAATTTTGGCAAGACCACCATCTTCGCAACTGCAATCCGGCCAGCCAGAGACAACGGAAGCCGGCTCCAGGACGGGATCCTGGATTCCAGCCATTCGACTGCACGGCCGAAGTTGGACCTCCAAAGTTCATCCAAGTCCCTGCTCAACCAAATGCCTAGATAGCGCGTGGGGCCCGAGGCCCACACAAACGGGAAGTCAGGAGTGAACGACGTGGTGGCATCGGTCAGAGGGAACAACACCGACTTACTCCAGTTTACTTGAATGCCAGAGAGCCCGCCGAATCGAATGATTTCCCGGACCAGGGGGCTGAGATTTTCCTGAGGGTGACGGACGAATAAGGTCACGTCGTCAGCGTACATGGAGACGAGAAGGGAGCGGGCCGACAAACCAATACCCCTGTGAGTGTGGTGCTGCCGCAGCCTGGCAGCCAAGGGCTCCATTGCAATAGCAAACAGCATGGGCGATAAAGGGCACCCCTGCCGGGTGCCACGAGCAATGCTAATGGGGTCAGAGATCTGGCCGTTGATGCGAAGACGTGCCGAGGGGTTGGTGTATAGTAACCATATATCAAATAATTAACATTAATTAACAACTATATATTAATTAATTAAATACTAATTACTTCCCACCCTTTACTCCTACAAACACCAAGCAAACACTTACAATTAATTACACAATTACCATAATTAATTATCAATTAATTAATTAAAATTAATTAACATCCAATTATTAATTCATCAATTAAAAATAAATTACTTCCCACCCTTAACACCTATAAACACCACAACACACAACTCAAATTAATTACACAACTACCATAATTAATTACAAATTAATTAATTAAAATTAATTAACAGGCAATTATTAATTTATCAATTAAAAAAATTACTTCCCACCCTTCACACCTATAAACACCACAACACACACCTAAAATTAATTACACAATTACCATAATTAATTACCAATTAATTAATTTAAATTAATTAACAACCAATTATTAATCAATCAATAATAAATTACTTTACACATTTAACACTATAACATCTCAATTAAACAAATATTATTAAATAAAAAATAATGAATTAATGTAATATATTTAAATTACTTCCCACCCTATTCCCCTATAAACCCACAACCCGCTACGGAACTAAAAACGCAAAATTCAAATAAAATATAAAATGAATAACTAATAAAAATGTAACATATATATTAAAAATACAAACAATTCTTATACAAAAAAACATTCAACACATACATATAAAATAAATACTAAAATACATAACATTAATAAACAAACGATATTTTTAACAACTATAGTTTTGCAAACGATATTAAACACTTCGATACTTCTAACATCAATATTACTTACCTAAAATCAATATTCTTGACCACGAGAATCTGTATGTTGATATTTCTGACCCTGTATAATATACTGGTGTGCAGTTTCTAAGTGAGGGAGGGAGTGTTCAGGTCTTTTAAGAAGTGCCCTCACACACCCTGGAGGATGTCATGATTCATCATTGGGCCTGCAATGCCCGACGGGCACTTGCGAAGGGGCTCTTTAGCGGAGATCTTTTGTTGATGAAGCCATTGGGTGCATGTGGGTGTGTGGACTAGGTAGTGCAGTGAGTGTGAAGTGGTGTTTAAAATAGGTCTATGGCAGCCCTTTGGCTAAGTTTTATTTGTAGGGTGCACTAACCTAACTAAAAGCAGGAAGCCCTAGCTGGATACAATGGTCCTACAGGGACTGTGTGGTGCATAAGGTCGACATGTTTCTTGCCTGAGTTAGCCCCTAACGGGTTTAATGGCAATTCATCAGGACCATGAGAAATTAGATAAATTGTCTCAACTCTAGCACTACCGCAATGCTGGTTCTTGAAGTGCTGAGATGCAGTAGTAACCAGCTTTGCAATTGAGCACCAGGTCAGATTAACCCAGTGTTCTCTGACCCCTGGTAGGTCTAGGCTGACTCTCGTCCCCGTGATATTTCTGACCAACAATATTTGCAACTCGATATTTGTGCAAGTCGGTATTTTTGAATCGATATTCTGAATGTGCACCAGATTAGTAAGGTTTTTGCAAGGCTCAGTTACTGCATGATATTTGAGGTAGGGGAGTGGATATTAAACAAGCCACAGACTTTTCTCTAAGCAATGTTTTTGAGGACTAAGCAATTAAGGGCCTGATTCTGATGCGGTTAGGAAAGCATTCCCACCTAGGGCCTGATTCTGATGCGGGTAGGAAGACCTCCTAATGTCATTTGCTCCTTCCAAATCGGATCGGGAACGTGTCTTCCCGACCCAGGGCCCAATTATGATGCGGTTAGGAACAAATGCTCCCATTGAAGTCAATGGGAGTCCAACCAAATCGTATCTGGAAGCATCCGGATGCATCGTACTCCGTCGGTCTGACTTTCCCGATCCGAGTGGGTCGGAAACCATTTCCAAATCTATTCGATCGGGAAGCTTTCCAACCCGCATCAGAATCAGGCCCTTAGTCTTGACAGCAGGTTTTGAACTGTGAATTCAGCAGCTCGCATAAGTCAAGGAACTAACTCAAGAATCCTTTTGCAAAAGCGTTGCTTGGTCCTATTAAGGTGACAAAACAGTGGGGCCGATCACGATGGTGGGCGGATCATTGTAACGACCGTGTTGTAATGGAATGCGTTGTATCGCATTCGTTGTAACATCGCATATTCCCCAGCAGGACTCCTGTGCCCCCTTTCCATTCCCCCAAGCCTTGGCATGCCATAAGTATGGATCTTGTCTCAAATGTGCCCACATCCAACTGTTTCACTGGAGTTTGGATTGTTGTCGACACTCTCAGTAAGATGGCATATTTCAAACCCATTAAAAAAATTCCTACAGCTAAAGAATGAGTTGTCTGTTTATATTCCATATCCTAAGATTATATGGGTTACCCTCTGGCATCATTTCAGATCAGGGTCCTCAACTTGTTTCTAAATTCAGGCAGCACTTTTGTAAAACGCTGAACATGGACCTTTGCTTGTCTTCAGATTATCACCCCTATACTGATGGACAAACGAAGTGCACAAACCAATCTATGGATGAAATTGTTCAAGGGCTCCTACTAACATTCACTAGCACACACACAGCTTTGGGGTATTCTTCTTTCTTTTTTGCTAACAGGCACCATCCTAGAATGCTTCCCTTGAAAAAGGTATCATTACAGAGTTCAATGCCCTCAGTATGGGACCATCACCAGCAGTTAGCACACATCTTACTCGAACTGAAAAGAATCTTGTCGCATTAACAAGAACAAATGAAAGAACAGGCAGACAATCATCGATACTTTTAGCCAGAACACAAAGAGGGGGATTTGGTATGGTTGTCAATGAAACAACTGCAACTGGAAGGTCCTTGAAAATTCTAACACAGGTTCATAGCCCCTTTCTAATTGCTCCGATTCTAAACCCAGTTTCTATCAAGCTCTCACTGCCCCTTGAATACCAGATCCACTTGGTGTTTCATATTTTCTTGTTCCACCCTGACCATGCACACACCAGAACTAAAAAGACACCTCTGCCAGCAAAGGTAGGACAGCACTGGGAATATGAAGTACAACAGATAATGGACACAAAGGGGCCGATTCCGATCTCGGCCAGTAGTGCTCCGAATCGGATTCGGATTTACCGGATCCGATTCGGAGCCCTGTTTCCCGACCGAATCGTACGCGGGTCCGGCCGAGCGAGTACGATGCAGGCACCCGCGAAATCTCCGACCGACTCGAACACGGCTTCAACACGCTCCGACCGACTCGCATGGACACGACTCGCACCGCGCTATGGAGACGTATCCCGGCCGGGTAAGTACGATGCGCGCCGCGAGCAGTCCGACCGACTCGCGCCGTCCGGCTCAAAAAAGCTGTCGGAGCCGGACTTTGGGGGTCCGCGTCGGACCCCCTGTACGCGTAGGCGCGCGAGTCGCACACAGGGGGACCCATGGGTCCCCCCTACCTGTGCATGTACGCCGCGATGCGCATCGACGCGTACCTGCTGTAGGGGCGCCCTTGTCCGCCTCGCACCCATTGAGTCAATGGGAGCCCGCGGACGCGTTGTACGACAGGCTCCCATTGACTTCAATGGGAGTCCGACCGACTCGAGTCCGATGGCATGCGTGCGCATCGTACTCGTTCGGTCGGACTGCCAGAGTCCGATTCGGTCGGAAATCTCTCCGGGTCCGGCTCGGTCGGAGAGATTTCCGGCCCGAATCGGAATCGGCCCCAAAATGTGTGAGGGAGGTTTTGTACTATTTGGTGGATCGGAAGAGCTATGGACCAGGGGAGCAATCCTAGGAACCAGCCTCAGCGGTTCATGCCCCATGTCTGATTCGTAGGTTTCACCTTCAGTACCCTCTCAAAACTCGTCCCATTCCTTCGTCTTTGGGGAGGACTGTTACCACTGGAAACACCTATTGCATATGCACCCTTCAACATTCTGCCCTATTCAGTCATCTTTATGTTCCCCAGTTTATTCGGCCTACTTGCCTAGTTTCCTTATTGTCCCTTGCCCCAAATGAAGGCCCCCATGTCGGTTTATTACCCTATTTGCAATTCATTTGCCATGCCTTTGGCCTGCCCCCAAGTTGCGACTTCCAGTTGGGCTTTACACCGTACTTTCCTTGATTTGCCATGCCCTTGGCTTGTTCTCCGCCCTCCCTAGCCCTTCCAATCCACTTCCAGGATCCTGATCAAAATCTCACAAGATTTCAAGCAAATCACTTGAACGTTAGCCATTTTGGAGGCAGCGTGTAAAATACCACACCCCTTCACGAGACAGTGCTTGACTTCCTGGAACTTCTCTGCTACTTACCTGCCAAACTCCTGGATACCTGTCCCAGTGCCTTGATTGCAGCTTCCACCGGACAAGAACGGACTCACTTTGAGGACATCTCCACTTTGCATCCTGTGAAGAGAGAAAAGAACATTAATCTCTAAAGCCAGGTTAGTCCACTAACATAGAGACTGGAAAAAAACTACAGTACTATATTGAAAAGCATGAACAACGAAAAAGACAAGAATTATTTTTGGAAGAACTCAAGCAAGAAAAAGACTTGCATGGTTTTTGTAAGGCTCAATTCCTGCATGATATCTGAGGAAGGGTAGTAAATAATACATAAAACACAGACTTGTGCAATTCTCTAAGCAACGTTTTTGAGGACTAAGCAATTAAGACTTGTCTGCTAGTATTGAGCTGTGAATTCAACAGCTCACCTAAGTCAAGCAACTTTCTTAAACGGACACAAGAATCCTTTTGCAAAAGCGTTGCTTGGAGCTATTGGTAAGACTTTAATATTGGGGTGACATAACTGTGTTGTTTTAAGCACGATTGACTACTTTGATCATTCCTGAAATACTTTTGTTATGTTTTTGTGTACAGGATAACTTAACAAACCAGGGAATAGAGGTGATCCATAAATATCCAAGTCTCTTCAGTAACAAAGGCTAAATATCCAAATCAGGTCAAGTGGAGCTTCATTCTCTCTTTCATCCTGAACCCCTTTACCTTCATGAACATCTGCCAATGTCCGAGTAGGCAATTGCAGATTGAGAGTTGTTCAAAAGGGAGTTGGTGGACTATCCTCTCTCTCGTGGAAGACCTGTGGTTTACAGGTGAGTGGAAAGCATAACACACATGTCCCCTACCTCTACTCTTGGTCAGAGGGTATTAGTTGGATATCATTTGCAGCATACATGTGGAAGGCATCATTGTGTGGTTTAACATATTAGGGTATGTCATAGGAAATTGTGAGACTCTCTCAGGTAACAAAACACTCTCAAGCATAGGCATGTATATTTGCTCTATTTCTAGTGGTAATGGATTTCTCTTTCACAGTGGTACTGGTTGTCCTTTTCTTATTGCTGTCTTTTATTCTTCAGGGAATTATGCCTTTCTTGTACATAATCTTATGATTGACTGATGCAGTGCTATGTCACTGTGCAGTGTAAAGTGGTTGGCGGGGTTGGTGTGCATTAGAGTAAAGTGATTTGATGTGGGATACATAGGTGAGGTGTGTATGATTATAGGTAGGCTGTCCAGTTTTAGGTTGAAACCTATAATAACTGATAAAACCCCACTGAAAGAGAAATAGCCCTCACCAGTGTAAACATATAAACACTGAAAAAATACCTGCACAACCACAAACTAAATGCCATTCAAAGAAAGGAAAAGGAGAGTGAAGGAGTCATTTTTTTTCTTCCTGAAGGGGCCAGTACAATGTAACTTTGTTATACAAGCTAGCAGCAAGAAAGACTGGGCTAACATTATTCTGCTTGAGTTTTGTTGTTTATGGATGTCACTAAAATATTGTTTCCTCTTCCTTTTGCCTTTTTCAGTTTTGTGGTCTTTGGACTAAAGATGCAGGGTTTAGAAGCATGTTTTAGGTCTTGTTTAATTATTTTATAAACTGTAGACCTTCAGGAAAAATCTAAATTATATTTCATATTTTGGTTGCGTTTGATTCTTTCACTGATACGTAAAATGGCTGGTTTCATAAGAATCTTTCCCAATATGTGCCATCACATTTACCCACAGAGAATGGGTAAAAACCCTTGATACCTCAGCCCCAATTTTCTAGTGAGTCACTATTGATAGTAGGTGAATTGCCAACACCTCAGGCTTTAAACATTGCAATGCATAGCATATACGGCTAGATGTGGCCTAGTATAAGGAATCATAGTGCTGAATGTTCCGTTACCATATTATGGTGTGTGATGTCTTGAACAAGTTATCATTTGTGGTATGTTGAGTCATAGTCAGTGTGCTGCTGTATTTTGAAGTGGATTCTAAAGCCTTGTTTTGTTTTTTTATAGAGTTTTATATAGCGCGAACTAGACCCGAGAAATCGGGTATCAGAGCGCTTTACATGAGCACCAGTTTTTGTTACAGAAGGACACATTCATTTTTGTTAGGCATTTTTGTTGAATTTTATGGGGTTGGTTGGTGTGTTTGAATGTTAAATGGTGGTGAGGAATGGCCTGTTGCTATGTAATAATGTGTGGCAAGATGGGATAATCGACGTTGTAATGCACAATGCACTTTTCTGATAACATACTGTGTGTTGTAGGTAAGGGTGGGCGGAGTTGGCGGAGTGCCACTTTGTGGAATTCCATGGAGTTGGCTAAAAACTCAGTGGAATTCCGCTCCGCTCCGCCCCCTGCTGCAACCCACCCGAGGCCGCCGCAGACTTACCTGGTCACGCTGGTGCTTCCGTGCCCTGCCCGGGCTGTCATCCTGGCTGTCTCCTCTCTCCACTCCAGACTCGTCCGACTTCCCAGGCAGAACGAAACACCTATGCTCAACGTCACTTTTGGGAGGACTGCGCATGCGCGCGCATGCGCAGTCCTCCCAAGAGTGACGTAGAGCGTCTGGGGAGTCGGACAAGCCTGGAGTACAGAGGACTGGAGACAGCCAGGAGGAGGAGGACAGCCCGGGCAGGGCACGGAAGCACCGGCGTGGCCAGGTAAGCCAGAATGCAGGAGTCTGAGTTTTTTGCTAAACTCCACGTTCCCAGCGGAGCACGGAGTTGGCAAAGCTCCGCATACTTCGCTGGCGTAGTGGAGTATTGTGCCCGGGGTTAGTTGTAGGTTGAGCTGTAGTGAATCATAGTGTGGTGTGAAGTGGTATGGTGTTGCATTGTGTATTAGTGTTATCCACTGATTTGTGCTGTTATTTAGTTTGGGGAAAAGGTATATTTAGTGACCTTGGCATGTAAGAAGTGAATCATGGAGCGATGAGTGGTGTAGTATTGTGCGGGCTGGGACTGGTGTGTTATTTGGGTGATAGTTATGGATCTGGTTTGTTCTTGAAGGATATGGTGTTTGTGATTGTTAAATAACGTGGGGTTTCATAAAATGTAAGGTATTATGTTATATTGTTTTATGGAGTGGTGCATTATAGGTAGGACATTTGGTATATTTGGTGATGTGCTTTGTATGTGGAGTAGTATCTACTCTGATGTGTGGAGCTTTGTTGTGTGGTGCATTGCAAAAGCTGTGTTGCCTGTTTGAGGGTGTGCTATGTATTTGTATGTTGTGATACTTCACAGACATTTTACAGTTTGATATAGTGTGGTATGAAGCACATTGTGGTATTTTGTGCTGTGGTGTGATGGGCTGAAAGACTGTCAGCCCCCGTTTGGGGCAAAAAGGAGAAAGCATGAGCTACTGGGCCATAGCCGTGGGGGCTGGGGTGGTTTGTCTCTGATGTCCTGGTGTCAGTCTTACTATGGCTCTGCAAATCAGGCCAATTAAAATCCCTCCAGCACTTGAATATCAGTGGTAGTGATGGTGAGCAGCCACAGGCTTCTCCGGGAAGTTAGTGCGGAGGTACAACAGGCTCAGTTCTCAACAAGTGATTGTCCAGCATAGTGCTTATGTTTGTAAAAAGAAGAGTACTCTTTTACCCAGTAAATCTCAGTACTACACAAAAATGTTCATGTACTTAGAGTCCCTGTTGAGGAACCAGTACCTCCTGGCTAGGCTCCCCCTCTGCCACTTCCACATCTCTTAGAGTAAGGTACAGTGGGTTAGGTTTCAGCATAGGTGTAGTGCTTCCCCCATTTGGCCTAGTAGGCAGTAGCAGGCACTCATTCTCTCAATGTTTGTCTCACTCACAGTTCTGCTCTGTGGTAGGCCTCACTCCTGCCTCTTGGTCCTCCCTGGATCGAGACAGCAATGTGGTCAGCTTCTGGTTGCAGGTCAATGTGTGGCAGCTGAGTTGATTAAGAGGCATTAGGGCAGCAGCGGTGGCTTGGTCCAATTGGGCACACTTCCAGCCAGAGCTTCAGCAGATGCGCAGTTACTTGTGCACACAGTGGGAAGCCCTCAAGGCAGCAGCTTCACTTCTGGTGTCATAGTCCACATAGCACACATTGGGCAATTTCATGGGGTTAGCCAGGATACAAGTCTGTTTAGGGACCCTTAGGGTAACTGTCATGAGCTTAAACAGTTATCTTCTTCAGCTCAGGAACTCTAGAAAAAGTGATAAATGCTGCAACAGCTAAGTCCATTGATGAAGACTTGGTGAGTGTCTTCAGTCGCACAGATAGTTCGGGCACACTTTAGGGCAAGTGCCCGGGCGGCGAAAAGAAGAGTCAACACATCGATCTCCACAGGTGCACTTCAGCAGCGCTGTGAGTTTCCTGCCCTGTCGATAGTGGCCAGCTTCAAATTTGAAGCACTCCAGTCACACTTCCATGAGCCTCTGCCAGATTGACCCACAGCACCGGGGGCTGCTAGATTTGAAGATGCCAGTAGTACGCTCGACATGCAGTGATTCATAAGGCCTTCTGGTCATGCACCCTCGACAAGCAAGTAACTCTCAACTCTATAGTCCTACACACATACATGTTCACACTCAGTGCAAGTCAGATCGCCACCTTCCATCTCTTTCACATGCCTCACCACCACACCACCATCTTGGGTGACTTCAACCTCCCTGCCCAAAAAAATAAGAGACACCCACCTAACCTCATTGACACTTTCAATGTGGTACAGCAAATCACCCAGCAAGAATACTGCAAGCTCTTTTTTTTTTTAACAAAACCAGCAATCCAATGCAAACCACCCATGCTCCTGGACTTTCCCAACCACAAGTACAATCCCTATCTCCCTGCTCAGCATCCTACTAACAAATAAAGTTCAATGTAAAACAGAAGGCCAGGCCTTCAGATCTTTCAAAGACTTCTTCATTGCCAACCTAATGCAGGAACTTATCTCTTGACCTGCTAACTCCACGTTCAATGCCAACATCCTTACAAACAACTTCAACACTTTTTTTAAAACGGTGTGAATATTCACACTCTAATGAAAACACACAAGTACAAGTACAAGCCTGCCATACACTGGTACTCTAAAGAACTCTCTGATGATAAATACTCTTTCCACAGACAAGATAGAAAATAGAAGAAAATGGAAGAGAAATCCCAATGATCTCATGATTCTTAAGTTACTCTGCATACCATGAAGTAAATTTCTTACGTCAGCCAAAGCAAAGTACTATGCCCACACCACCAATCAAGCCACTGACAGAAGGAGAACACTTTTAAAGACAGTTAAAGACTGCATGAACCCGTTGCCTGAGCCACCTATTCCACACTCCATAGACAAGTGCAATGATCAGACGGTACATCAACACCAAGCCTGCTTCTCCTCTTATGATCATTCCTTCACATAGCAACCCACAATGGTCATCCTTCTAGGTCCTAGGTCGCAGAATTTTCACCAACATGATCATCTTCCTCAAAGCCGCTTCCTATTATGATGTCTTACTCTAGTCCTTCATCAAAGCACTTTCCGGGAAGCTCCCTCATCCCTACTCACCTTTGCCAATGCCTCCCTCACTCAAGGCATCTTCCCAGAAGCTCTCAAGATAGGCTAGATCCTCCCACTCCTAAAACAACTACATTAGACCCTGATGACCACGCCAACAACAGACCCATCATTCAAGTATCCTTCTTCTGCAGCCCTTAACTCCAAGATCACATCAATGACTAACAGCCTGGCTTCAGATCATGCTGCAGCATGGAAACTGCTAACTTACACTTCATAGACAATGTCATGCTGACCACAGCTAAAGATGACCCCTACCTCCTGAAATTACCAGTCCTCTCAGCTGCCTTCGAGGCTTCGACACAATCAGCCCTCCAAAAGTCATCCATACACTGGAGTCTTGAATGTGATTTATAGCCAATATACTTCACTGGTTCTCTTCCTACATTTCCATTCAACACCACTTTGTTCACATGTACACCTCAGGGTCCCAAAAGATCCTTATCACCTGTGGAATCCCCTATGGTTCCATTTTGTCTTTTGTCATTTCACCCTCTACATGGAGACCCTTGGGGCTCTACTCACAAGTCAAAATTCACAAATATGCTGCTGATAAATAACTCACTTAAAAGTCTCTCAGACACCCTGCACCTCAAATACTGCCTACACCTCATCCAGACCTGGATGTGTAGTGCCTACCTGAAACTCAACCCAACCAAGAAAGAATTCTTGTCTCTTAACCCTCATTCCTTTAATAAGGCATTTACCATATTACAAGTGCATTAAAACCTATGGCACTTGTACTACAGTACATGGGATAGCCATCATAACTTAATGTAGTATCCCATCTGCCAAACTCTAAAAAAGGACCTAAGTTATAAGGCATCATTATAAGTTTAATGACTGAATAACAATTCTGCTAGCTGCAGTAACTGAATCACTGACATAATATCGCAAGACACATTATCGACCTACATTTTTCTCGACACAAAAATATCGTTGACAATAATATCGACATTATATACTTACTTAAAAAATACACTATTATCGAAACCACAATATCGTCATAAAAAATTATCGACATCTAAAATATCGTACACATTCATATCGTTATCTAAAATATCGAACAATGTTTAAATACATACAAAATGTCCAAAATAACGATAACACACATATCTTCAGCAAAAATATCGTTTTTTTATAATTATCGACAATGCTAAAATAGAGAAAATACACAAAATAAAACACAATAAATATAAACACATAAACATACATTGCATATCAAATAAATTTAAACACATTTTTTCTCTAAGTATTAACACATAAGTAAAAATTTTATTAATAAACACACCATAATCAACAATTATAAATAGAAACTTACATCATATAAATTCACTTTTTAACATTTCATATATATTATAACACACAATACAAAAAATCTAAACGTAAAGAGAAAAAAAAAAATAACTAACTCTTAATTAGCGTTTTCCATATAAGGAAACCAACTTCCAAAACAATTAAAACATTAATAAATTAACCAATAAAAAGACACAATATTAAAACCAAATTAAGCAAACAATTAAATAAACCCTATATAAACCAACAAATCTTACTTTTATTTTACACAACACACCAAAAAGAACAAAGAAGGCGAAACTCTGCTGGATTGCTGCGAGAAGCATGAACTTCATCAAACCAAAACCTGTATCTATTTCCTAAAAGTAAGTAAATTAACATTTATAAAATAACAGTTAAACTAATATTGCAATAATATTCACTTTCGTACTCAAATGACTAATATATATATATTTTCTATTTATATTTCCACCACAGAGAAATCCAAATACAACAGTAAAATAACAAAGAACATTCTAAAACCATCGACCTAATAAAGTAAGTATTGTTCAAACCGCATTTAAAAACCTGTAAAACATCCATCCAAACCCAAAGTCCATCCCAAACACCCAACCCACCCCATGTACAAAATATTTCAAATAAATATTAAAGTCTGTTTTCAATTTTTACAGGAAAACCAACCACTTTAAAAGCTTCAACCAAGAAAAAATTCAAGGCACCATTTATAAAGATCAAAAAGCAAACTTTGTAAGTATATTGTGAAAAAATGTATTTATATAATCATTAACAAATATAATATTATTTTTAATAATTTTTATATGCATTTGTTATAGATTTTACCACATCAAAATGACAGAAGGCGCCCAATTTATAACATCTCAAAAAGGAAAAATGTTATTATGTTATATGGGGTATGTCTACACCCAGGAAAAACAAACTGGCCTAAAAGTCAATTGGAAATGTTCTAAATATTACTCTAATAAATGTTATGGTCGTGCAACTACCAGGGAAACAACTGTAATGTACACAAGGGAACATAATCATCCTCCTAATATTACAGAAATTGAAGTTAGGAATGCACTTGATAATATTAAAGAGGCAAGCACAAGCTCACAATTACCTACCAGTACAATCCTTAAAGAACTGCTGCCTACGGTACCAAAAGAAGCAACTGGACAAATGCCGTCCATTGCTTCATTAAAAAGAACAAAGGCTCGCACTAAAAAGGCTACAACCACTACCACACCTACACCTAAAACCTTTGAAGAGGTGATAATTCCCCCAGAATTAGCTGTTACTTACAATGAGGAACCCTTTATTCTCTATGATAATAAAAGCAAAGAAAAGAGAATAATTATACTTGCTACTGCAAACAATTTAATAAAACTTCAACAAGCTCAAACATGGATGATGGATGGGACCTTCAAAATCTGTCCCAAACCATTCTTCCAACTATATACTATCCATGGCCTACATCAAAATACTAACATTCCCTTTATTTACGCCTTGCTTCCCAATAAGCAAAATTCAACATATATAGAAAATAATTATAGATTTTGAACAAGCTATGATAAACGCTATACTTAAAACATACCTACATACATCAATCCAAGGATGTTACTACCATTTCAATCAGTGCCTATGGAGACACTTACAAAAATCTACACTAAGGGGCCGATTCCGATCTCGCTCGGAAGGGCTCCGAACGCGATCCGGGCGGAAAAAGTACGAGCCGAACGCGTGTTTTCCGACCGACATGTACAGCTGTACGAGCGAGCAAGTACGATGCGAGAAACGCGAAATCGCCGACCGAGTCATTTCCGGGTTCGAACCGCTCCGTACGTCTCGTCCGTAAGCAAACCGTGCCGTGCAATGGAGGCGATTTCCGACTGAGCCAGTACGATGCACGATTCGGACAGCCGGATCGAGTCGGAGCCTCCGACACATCAACGCTCCGGGAAGCGGACTTCGGGGGTCCGCGCCGGACCCCCCTTCACCCGTAGCCTTTTGAGTCGATCACAGGGGGGGACCCAAGGGTCCGCCCTACACATGCATGTATGGTGCGGGTGGCACAGACGCGTCCCCACTACAGAGGGGGCCCTTGTGCGCAACGTACCTTTTTCGTCAATTGGAGCCTATGTATGCGTCATACAACAGGCTCCCATTGACTTCAATGGGGCTCCGAGCAACCCGTGTCCGTCAGCGCTTGTTCGCATCGTACTCCGGCGGTCGGAGCCCCGGAGCACGAGTCGGTCAGGAAGCTCTACGGGCGCCAGTCGGCCATAGGCCTTTCCCAGCGAGATCGGAATCGGCCCCTAAGTGTAGAGTATGCAACAAACACCAAATTTGCATACCAGATTAAAAAACTTATTGCATTAGCCTACGTGCCAGAAACTGATGTTGCTGAACATTACAACCTTTTGCTAGAAAGCCCTTTTTTCCAACAACATGAGCAAAAATTAAGTCCCCTCCTAGACTACTTCGAAGACAACTGGGTGGGAAGACTTCATAGATCAGGCCATAGGAGACAACCCAAATTTCAAATTCCCTGGTGGAATGTCCATCTTTCTACACTTAACCAACAAGCCAAAACCAATAACGCTGTTGAAGGATGGCATAATGCCTTCCAATCAACAACAGGACGAGGCACACCTACACTACACAAACTAATAACCTCCTTACAAAAAGAACAGAGCTATCAGGAACACAACTAAAATCTAAACTATCTAAACAAACTAAGCAAATGTACCAATACCTTCAACAGCAAGTTAAACTATACCCTACTACAAAAGGCCTAGAATACTTAGGAATGATAGCAAAAGGCCTACTGTAAAATCTCCAAACAAACTAAATGCATAATACTTATCATTTATTTTACAGCAACATAAACAAAACATTTTTATTTCCTCACAAAAATAATTACTGTCTAATATATTTTTATTAATAAATAATAAAATATATAGACACATTAATTAAGTCTGCGAGTAAATAAAAAAACAACAATAAAATATAACATTATTTCCCTCCCACAATTAAAAATATTTTAAAAACTTACCGTTTCTGTTGTTGTAGACTCAAAATTCCACATCGTCTAAATTAATCCATGTAGTTGATAATTCCAAATCCATAAAAAGTTTCTCAAAAAAATAGGAAACAATACAACTGTACCAAAAATAAATCCTCCGTAGATAAATCCATAATCCGGAAACCATCAAAAAACCCGAAAATTAGTTTAAAAAAAGAAACGCTCCATGAAACCCGAAAAATTAAGAAAGTGTAAATAATTATTAGTTACTAAAACTAATAAACACTTCCTTAATAAAAAAAACACTATTTTCCGGCAACGGCAACTTTTTCAAGTAAAACCTACGAAACAAAAACACAAACATTCCCACCCACACAAAAGTACACATTATATACCTAATAACATTATTACCAACATTATAAACACAATAGAAACACATATACCACTCTACATTAACATTTCTAACTAGGCCTCAATAACGTAAAACTAGATAAACAGTCGATACCTAACTAACGCATAAAAAACGTCCTAACATCACAAACCTAACTCAGAACACACTAAATACATTACAACTACCTTCAAAATACATTAAAAACATAGTTAAAATAGCGAAAATTAATCTTACCTTGCTCGATGTGAAGCAGCTCCCAACCGCGAGCCTCTTCCCTTCCAAATGACACAAAACAACAGCGAGCGGTTACAAAATACAAGACACAAACAAATATGGCAGCTTTAAAAATATTAAATAAAACCAATTTATTTTTTAAAATGTTATGACTTTCAATTTTTTTGTTGTATTTAATTAAATACTACAAATTGCTAATGTTTTTTTGAAATGCATTATATTATTTGTAAACATTGTAAAATTATAATAATAAATATTATAACACATATAATATTTAATATTATAACTCCATAAAATCACAAATTACAATAAACAATATATTAAAAATTGTAATCATTTTTGTTATGTAATAAAAACATGTATACTTCCTTTAAAAAAATTACAATATGAAAACTATGTAAAAATTGTTAATATTAATATCTAATATATAATATTAATAATTATAATGTATAATATTTTTGTATATGAATAAAACTATGTTTATTTTTCTCACCTGTATTAAAAAATGCTTACACTTTCATTGTATTGAAATATTACCAATATATGTAACAAACTTAAAAATTTTAATAATACCAAACAATGATTTACAATTGTTTAAAAAGTATATTATTATTCCAAATGTATCCAAATATTTGTAACAAGACAGTATCTAATATTACCAAATTATATACAAATATGTAAATAAATTTATTAATGTCATACAATAAAATTGTTTCATTACTGCACCAAAAACTACAAATAAACAAACTGTTTTATTGTTTCACAAATAAATATTATTTCTTATATTTATATATTTTTTTATATGTAATACAACATTGTCTATACATTTACATACTACATTTTTTTGAAAATAAATGTAAAAGAATTAAAATATCTAATTTATTGTCTACCATCTCATGTGTATTAAATTCAATGTTTCATAATAAATATATTCATATTAATTATACTGTATTAAATAATATGTTATAATATAATATATATACAAAATGTATTATCATCCTACACAACTATATTTTATTTATATGTTTATTCTACTTTAAACTGCTTTAATATTATTACAAATTTTCTTAAGTTAAAATTTTGCTAATTTTCTTTGTTAACTCCACTTAAATACAATTTACATGCTAAACACTAAACTTAATTAACTTACTATTCCCACTCCAATCAGTATTAATTTGAGGTAGGTGCTGGACACTTAACTTAATTAATTTAGTATTCCCACTCCAGTCAGTACTAAATTGGGGTAGGTGCTGGACACTAGACTTAATTAATTTACTATTCCCACTCCAGTCAGTATTAAATTGGGGTAGGTGCTGGACACTAAATTAAATTAATTTACTATTCCCACTCCAGTCAGTATTAAATTAGGATAGGTGATGGACACTAAACTTAATTAATTTACTATTCCCACTCCAGTCAGTATTAAATTTGGGTAGGTGCTGGACACTAAACTTAATTAATTTACTATTCCCACTCCAGTCAGTATTAAATTGGGGTAGGTGCTGGACACTAAACTTAATTAATTTACTATTCACACTCCAGTCAGTATTAAATTGAGGTAGGTGCCGGACACTAAACTTAATTAATTTACTATTCTCACTCCAGTCAGTATTAAATTAGGGTAGGTGCTGGACACTAAACTTAATTAATTTACTATTCCCACTCCAGTCAGTATTAAATTGGGGTAGGTGCTGGACACTAAACTTAATTAATTTACTATTCCCACTCCAGTCAGTATTAAATTGGGGTAGGTGCTGGACACTAAACTTAATTAATTTACTATTCCCACTCAGTCAGTATTAAATTAGAGTAGGTGCTGGACACTAAACTTAATTAATTTACTATTCCCACTCCAGTCAGTATTAAAATTGGGGTAGGTGCTGGACACTAAACTTAATTAATTTACTATTCCCACTCCAGTAAGTATTAAATTGGGGTAGGTGCATGGACATTAAACTTAATTAATTTACTATTCCCACTCCAGTCAGTATTAAATTGGGGCAGGTGCTGGACACTAAACTTAATTAATTTACTATTCCCACTCCAGTCAGTATTAAACTAGAGTAGGTGCTGGACACTAAACTTAATTAATTTACTATTTCCACTCCACTTAGTATTAAATTGGGGTAGGTGCTGGACACTAAACTTAATTAATTTACTTTTCCCACTCCAGTCAGTATTAAATTGGGGTAGGTGCTGGACACTAAACTTAATTAATTTACTATTCCCACTCCAGTCAGTATTAAATTGAGGTAGGTGCTGGACACTAAACTTAATTAATTTACTATTCCCACACCAGTCAGTATTAAATTGGGGTAGGTTCTGGACACTAAACTTAATTAATTTACTATTCCCACTCCAGTCACTATTAAATGAGGGTGGGTGTTGGACACTAAAGTTAATTAATTTACTAGTCCCACTCCAAACACTATTAAATTAGGAAACATACTGGACAGTAAACATATGTTAGATTTTAATTTTTAATTTAAAACCACTCACCTTATTTAATAACTAGAAAATGTACATCCCAATACTAAGTAATATTTTTTAACAATTAATTATTATATTTTCATTAAAAAAATTCCCAATTTATATTTTTTTTAAAGTTAATTTACATTATTTGTAAACACTCCCCACCATTATCCCCTATAAACACAAAACTACTCTCAAAATAAAAATAATCTAAAAATCGAAAATAACTTTAAATGTAGAAATTTATATTTTAAAAGTATTATTTTAATTTTTTACAAAAATTAAAAAAAAACATTTTTTTTTAAAAACTCCCCACCCTTATCCCCTATTAACCCAACATCCCACTCCTAAAAATATATTTCAAAATTCGAAATTTAAATTTGAAATTACATTTTATAATTTAACAATTTTTATTAGATTTTTAAACATAATTGTAAAACATTCCCCACCCTTATCCCCTATAAACCCAACATCCCGCTACTAAAAATATATTTCAAAATTCGAAAATGTAATTTGAAATTAAAATTTATAATTTGACAATTTTTATTACATTTTTAAACATTATTTTAAAACACTCCCCACCCTTATCCCCTATAAACCCAACATCCCACTCCTCAAAAATATATTTCAAAATTCGAAATTTAAATGTGAATTTAAAATTTGTAATTTTACAATTTTAATTATATTTTTATACATTTTTTTAATACACTCCACACCCTTATCCCCTATAAACCCAACATCCCGCTCCTAAAAAATATGATACAATTCTTTTTTTTTACTATATTTAAATAATATACTACTACAAACAAACTCTAAAAAAAACACAAATATAATACTTTAACGATATTTTTACATAACGATATTTTAACACTCGATATTACATACTTCGATATTTTTGACAAGACTTAAAAACAATATTTTTAGCATTGATATACAGAACCTCGATATTTAATACAATCGATATATTAAACTCGATATTTCTGTATATCGATATTTAAAACTCGATATTTAGACTACTTACCGCAGTAACTAACAGGTAACTACAAAATCATGTGCTTTGACATGGAGTTGGCTGGGTGTTCTCTCAAAGAAACAATGCAATCAACATCCATACATTTTAACAATGCTCCTGTTGCTAGAGTATGAATTTACCTTACATAAATGAAAAGACAAGAGGCGGTTGGCAAAACAGAAACAAGTTGGTTTAATTAAACGCTGCAGTCTGGGAGAGCCTCAACAGAGTGTGTCTACTCAAAGTCTCTCGGTGTACAAAAGTTTTGGCCGCTGTTATATACAGTTCATGAGGTACAATAAAACAATTTTCTACATTCGTAAAAAGCATCTCAGGTGTAAAACAACAATCGCAGGCATCTGATATGGATACAGATGACTCTCTACCTCAGAAAGAGCTAGTGTGGACCAGTGTGTATGTGTCCAGATGTCCGGCATAAGAAGCGCGTGATCACTATGTGTGGTGTGCATAGAGTGTCCTGATTGGTTGAGTGTTTCTATCTTCATGTGGTATCTAGCTTTGTGGTATTTTGGGGAACGCGAGCCGTTGTCCAAACATGTTTGATTGGGATCATTTTCCTCGGACTTGTTTGTGGTGCAACTATTTATCTGTTGTATTAATCAGGGTTTTCCCTGGGCGCGCGTTTGTCTTTAGGTTAGAGAGGCCCCACCTGTGACCTCATATATAGGCATGGGTGTGGGTCGTAGGACTTGTCTAACCATGTAGCTCTGACTCAGGGTTAATCAGGAGAACACCTTGGGTTAATCCGACAGCAATGATGTGAGCTCGTTGGAACTCCTGAAAATAATATGACAGTCACTGGTATCATTTTTATCGACATCCTTAACATTGAGCATACAGTTGTCATAGCATACATTGACATTGTTCTTACTGGTATTGACAAGTTTGCTTAGGTGATAACGTACAACGGATTGTTCTTGTTGGTAACAGTACCGTCTTTTTAGCATGGATTATGACATACATTGATATTGTCACTGCCGGGTTCGGCGCTACTGTGAGGGTAGAGGTGATGACATACTTTGACATTGCATTGACAGGTACTGGCATGGTGGTGCAGGCACAGGTTGTGGCATACATTGATATTGCATTTATTGGTATTGCTGTTGTCGGGCCTGCACACATCACGGTAGTCATTGACATATATTCACCCATTCCAACACTCCAATGAAAGTATCTGACATCAAGAGGGAACAGAGAGGATATTATGCACCATGCCCCACGCAGGACTCCTGCTTTTATAAATAGGTTTCTAACACATGCCTGAACTGCTTATTAATGATGTGGAAGCTAACTTAGCCTATCACATAGATCATGCCAGATGCTTAATCTCTTGTGTTTTCTTCTATCCTCGAAGACATATTTTTTAACACTTAAAACGTGTTAAAACTATGGAACCCCTCAAGAATTTCACTTACACGCGGAAAGGTGTGTTAACTGGGGACAGATCAATCAATCAATCAGGGAATTGTAATCGTGCTACTCACCCGTGAGGGTCTCAAGGCACTGAGGGGGGGGTCCGCAGATCTGTTTAGCCGAAGAGCCAGGTCTTGAGGGTCTTCCTGAAGGTGTTCAGGGAGGGGGCGCGTCTGATGTCTGCCGTTAGCTCGTTCCAGGTCTTGGCTGCAATGTGAGAGAAGGATCTTCCGCCTGCTCTGGCTCTGTGGATGTGCGGGGTTTCGGCCAGTGCGAGGTTGGAAGATCGGAGGTTTCTTTTGGGTACGTGGAAGTTGATTCTGTCGTTGAGGTATTTGGGTCCGTTGTTGTGTAGGGATTTGTAGGCATGAGTGAGGATTTTGAAAGTGACTCTTTTCTCCACGGGGAGCCAGTGGAGACTTCGTAGGTGTTGGCTGATGTGTTCGTGTCGGGGGATGCCGAGGACGAGTCTGGCGGCGGTGTTCTGTATTGTTTGGAGTTTACGGAGTAGGGACTTGTTGATGCCGGCGTAGAGTGCGTTTCCATAGTCCAGTCTGCTGGTGATGAGTGCATGGGTGACTGTCTTCCTTGACTGAGGGGGGATCCACTTGAAGGTCTTGCGGAGGATGCGGAGGGTGTTGAAGCAGCTGGAGGTGATGGCGTTGACCTGCCAGTTCATGGTGAGTGATGAGTCGAGTACGATGCCGAGGTTCTTGGTGTGGTCTGAGGGGGTAGGTGGGATTCCAAGGGCGGTCGGCCACCAGGTGCTGTCCCATGCAGAAGGGGTGGTACCGAGGACGAGGACTTCAGTCTTCTCGGCATTGAGCTTCAGGCAGCTGTTGGTCATCCAGACTGCGACGTCTTGCATTCCTTTCTGGAAGTTGAGTTTGGCAGTGGTGGGGTCTTTGGTGAGGGAGAGGATGAGCTGGGTGTTGTAGGTGTAGGATATGATGTTGAGGCCGTGTCGTCGGACGATGGCTGTGAGGGGGGCCATGTAGATGTTGAAGAGGGTGGGGCTCAGTGATGAACCCTGTGGGACTCCGCAGGTGATTTTCGTGGGGTCGGAGAGGAAGGGTGGGAGTCTGATCCTTTGGCTTCTTCCGGTGAGGAATGATCGGATCCAGTCCAGGGCTGTTCCTTGTATGCCTGCGTCGTGTAGTCTGGCGACTAGTGTGCGGTGGGAGACGGTGTCGAAGGCCGCTGATAGGTCGAGTAGGATGAGGGCTGCGGAGTGGCCTTGGTCCAGGAGAGTGCGGATGTCGTCTGTGGCGGCGAGTAGGGCGGTCTCTGTGCTGTGGTTGCTGCGGAATCCGGATTGGGACGGGTCGAGGATGGCGTTCTCTTCAATGAATCGTGTAAGTTTCCTGTTGACTGTTTTCTCTGCAACTTTGGCTGCGAAGGGAAGGAGCGAGATGGGCCGATAGTTCTTGAGGTCGGTGGGGTCAGCTGTGGGCTTCTTGAGCAGGGGTCTGACTTCTGCGCGCTTCCAGTCATCTGGGAAGGTGCCTGTTTTGAAGGTGGTGTTGATGGTGTGTTGTAGTTCGGGTGCGATGGTGGCCGCAGCAGCTCTGTGGTAGATGTGAGGGGGGCAGGGGTCGGTGGGGGCCCCTGAGTGGATGGTTTTCATGGTCGAGGCGGTGTCTTCGGCCGTGATCGGTGTCCAGTTGGAGATGGTGGGCTGGCTGGTGTTTCTGGGGGTTGGGGGGCCGTCTGTGGCACCTGGTGGATGGTTGTTGAATTTGTCATAGAGGTCTTGAGGTGGAAATAGGTTCCAAGCTTGTCGCAGAGGTCTTGGGATGGTGTGATGTCTGTGGCTTCGCTGCGTGGGTTGGTGAATTTCTGAATGACACTGAAAAGTTCCTTGGAGTTGGTGGAGTTGGCCAGGATTTTGTTGTGGATGAAGTTCCTCTTGGTTGCTCTGATCTGGTTATGGTAGTCAGTCAAGGCGTCCTTGTAGGTGGTGTGGTTTTTGGTTGTCTTGGTGTTTCTCCAGTTCTTCTCCAGGCGTCTGCAGGTGCGTCTGGCTTCTTGGAGAGCGGTGGTGAACCAGGCGGCTTTCCTGGGGCGTTGTCTGTCGGGGTTGCATAGCGGGGCGAGCTCGTCTGCGCAGTTGAAGATCCAGGTGTGGAGTTCTCTGGCTGCGTTGTTTGCGTCATTTGCGTTGGGTGCCCAGGTGTGGTTGTCTCGGGTGACAGATTGACAGCAAACCCTCTTTAGACCCACTTTAACTCCTCCTGTGCTAAGAACGAGATGGTCTTGTACTCAGCACCCTTTGAGCTGGCAGTGCTGAGGACAAGACCATCTCGTCATTAGAACTTAAGTGGTTAAGGGATTGACAATGATGTTGAGGATCATAACACAGGAGAGTCTACCACACCCAAACAGTCCTTAAACAGTACAGACTACCATACCACTGGAGGTAGCACCACGCTTAACCCAACCACACCACAACTCACCACTTGACAAAATACACTTGACACACCATGTCACATGGTATGATATATATATATGTACATACGTATGTGGTATTTGTAGAATGCAAACATAGCCAAAAAAGGTAGCCGGTTGCTGTACAGGGTAAAAGGCAAGCATACAGTTAACCAGCAATGGGAGAGGTAGCTGGTTATTGGATTGCTACTGCAATTTGATGTAATGTTTGTTAAAGTGGTGAGTTTGCAACTCTTTCATAAAGTGCACAGCCTTGGGGGATTCTTTATGGATACAGGGATGATGTTCTAGATACTAGGGGCACAGATGTTGGTTTCCAGTCTGCTGGTGGCCTGGCTGCGGTAGTGCAGACAGCCACCAGAGATGAGCTTTGAAGTCACATATGCTAGGGTGCTGGTTGTGACTGCTTTGTAAATTATACCACATGTTTTGAATATAATGCGAGCTGGGAAAAGGGCCCTGTGATGTTCCATCAGTATGTAGGTGATGTGTTCATGTACAATACTCTTGAGGGGAGGTTAGTGTGACCAGTGTGGACTCTGGGTGGCCATAAAGTAGGGTGTAGCCCCGTCCATAGTATGAGGGCTTGAACAGCAGTTCTGAAGTCACATTTATGAGATTAATTCTTTCACTTTCTTCACTAGAGAGTTGGCAACATGCCTTCATTGCTTTCTTAGCAATATGTTCCTCGAGAGTGAGGTTTGTGTCCAGGGTGAATCGAAGTGACTTTCCACTGGCTGAAAGTGGGGATTTTAAGCTGTGAAATGCATGGCATTAAGCCAGGTTTGAACTAGTTGTTTGTTGTTGTTCTAAGGAAATAACAGGTATATTGCTTTGAGTGGTTGAGCTTAAGTTGGATGCTAGACATCTGGGTCTGGTTGAGGTGCAGACAGTGTCTGAGACATTGGAAGTCTTGAGAGGAGAGGAGGAGATTTCCAGACCAGTTGAATATTGTTGGCATATTGGTGAATTTTTATGGCATTATAAGTAAGTAGAGCCCTAATGGGCTCCATGTAGAGGTTGAAGATGACAGGGGACAAGATTTAACTATGAGGGAACCACTCATGCTAGGAATCTTCTAAGATCTGAAGCTGCTGATGTGAATGAACTGGTGTCAGTTGCTGAGGTATGAGAAAAACCAGCAAAGGACATTGCCAGTGAATTCTATTTGAGACCTCAATGGGTGGATGAGGGTAGAATAGTTGACAGTGTGAAAGGAAGGGGAGAGGTCCAGCAAATATCAGGAGGCAGAAGTAATCTTTGTCTGTGTACAGGGGGGCATCATCTACAATGTGTAAGGTAGATGTTGTTAGCTTCAGCGTGATCTGAAGCCAGATTTGTAGTCGTGCAAGAGATGGCTGGCATTTATTTGATCTTGGAATTTAGTGTTGGCTGGTTTTTCATTGAAAGTGAGAGCTTCTCAGGAGAGAACTTTGATGAAAGATGTAAGTAAGACATCATATTCATAGGAGGTAGCTTTGAGGGAGTTCAGTATTTTGGTGAATTTAGCAAACAAGATGGCAAGACTAGGGTCAGAACTAATGGGGGCACCAAAGGGATGAGTGATCCCCCTGGCTTTGTTCTCTGCATTGGTACACCATTGCGGGATCTTCCTCATCTGGACCAGCTGTGATTTTCTTTTTAAGTGGCCCTGGCACTTCAATAAAGTTGCTTGGATGATCCTGCACTGCTCATTCATTGTTATTGACAGTGCTTAGGCTACATTTGGGGCCGGGCCTTCAGCCACAATGCGCACATGAGCAGACCGGGAACGATGTTTGGAGACAACCAAAGTTTTATAACAGAAAAGGCAATGTTACTGCCAGCAGTGTTGGGTGCATACTGACCTGTTAAGCCTTTTGTTATATTATGGGCCCCGGGTGTAACTATAAATAATCTACGGAGGCCAGGTATGGGGGTCATGGGCCTGCTCGTCACTGTAATGCTAGCCACGCCCCTTACCATTCTATACCGTGTAGGAGCAAATCATTTCTCCCACACACACAGGTGAGCACCAGGCAATCACCCTGTGACGTGTTTGGAGTTGAAAAAGTACATTCCTCTCCAACTTTAATAAAACATAACATGAACATTTGTCATCATACAGCCTAAATACACATTACAGATAACGTTACCATGCCTTGGTAACAGTTCTATGTCCTGGATGTGCATCGGCGGGCACCATCAAACCAGGAAGTCCTTCAGGCAGGTGGATGGTCTTGGGTTGGCTCACAGGTGGTTTCTCCTGTAGTCACCTTTGCTGGAGGATCTTGTAGTTGTGGGACCGGATATAGCATTACCTCCCTGGGAGGAACCTGATTGAGTCACCTACTGAGTTGGAAGAAATCCTCCCCAGGACAGGGCTGCTGACAGTGAAGACAACCTATCCTCTAGCTCCGCCTCATGTTCAATGTCTGAGGAGACATCCTTAGTGTCTGAAGGTGTTGTGTTGACTTTTTTGAAAAAGGAAATGTTGCAGGTGATTTCTTTCACCACCTCTTCGGGCAGTTATCATGGTGCCATGGTGCCTTGTCACTGACCAAGGTTGGCGCTCAAAAGATAACCAAAATTTGCTCCCTGGGCACCTGTCCTTGATGAACACCACATCTGTCGGCTGAATGTCTGAACGCTAGGCTCTCTGCCAGTCACTGACTCACTGTTTGGTCGCGATTCTTCTTTTGAGGACTCCTTCTTCATCAATGGGTTCTGGGGTCCGTTCCGGGTGATGTAGAATGGTGTCCCTAATAACTCACCCATGCTGGCATGCCCTGGAGCTTACCCTATGGTGGAGTGTGGTGTTGGCCTGTATTTTTATAGGAATCCATAAATCGCTTTCTCTAGTGGTTAGTTTTCTCCATGAGCAATATGGATTACTTTATTTAGGGTCCGCATGAACCTCTCCACTTCTCCATTGACTTGTGGCCATCTCGGTGTTATCTTGCGGTGTTTGATGCTCCAAGATCGAAGGTATTCAGCAAATGCAAAGCTTTGGAAGAGAGGACTGCTATCAGTCTGTACTTTTTGCATGAGACCTTGAGTGGCGGTTATCTTTTCTATTTTGGCCGTGACTTCAGAGGCGGACTGCGATCCCATAAGCTCGATTTCAGGGTATTTGGTGAAGTCGTCAGTCATGACAAGAGCATGTTCTTCCATCCAATAGATGACCAAAATCTAAACTGGCACGCTCCCAAGATTCCTGTGGACCTTCCTCAGTGAGTACTGGTGCTGGAGCTTCAGGAGATCTGGAGACTTGGCACCAGGTGTAGGATCTTACTACTGTTTCCACCATTTCGTCCATACCTTGGAACCATACTTTGGTATGAAGTCTATTTTTGATCCTGAAAATTCCCTGGTGGCCGATGTGAGTTAGTTGGACAACCTGTCCTGTGAGGCTGCTTGGGATTACCGAATGATGTCCTCTAAGCAGGCATCCACTCGCATCTGTTGAGAGTTCTTGGCGAACATTGAATAGAGGCTCGAGGACTCTTTTGGCTTCTGGGGTTCTTTGCGACAGGTGTGTCTTCCAGGTTTTCCATTCTCCTGATTCTCCTGATCAGACTGTGCCGATTGCTAGCTGGAGGCATTCATCTTCTTGGGTGGCTTACCTGAGGGTGTCCAGCGGCGGAGCAAGTGGCCGGGATCATTCTGCGATATAGCAGATGTATTCTTCAGTCTCTTTGGCCTCTTCAGCTTCTTTGGAGGTTGCTGCAAAAGGGTGGCATGAGAGATAATCAGCCGGATTGGTGCTACCTGGTCAGTATTCGACTCTACAGTCATATTCCTGTAGCTGCAACATCCATTTTCGATGAGAGGTGGCGGCTTTGAAACAGATCCTTGAAACAGGCTTATGGTCTGTCATGACTACAGATGGGTGCCCATTCACATAGAGGTGGAAATGCCTGCATGCCCGGTGTATGGCAATGGCTTCTTTCTCTATTTGGGAATATCGCTGTTCAGTCTCGGTGAATGATCGGCTTGTGTAAGCAACGGGAGTCCAACTTTCGTCTGGTTGTTGTTGGGCAAGAACAGCCCCAAGTCCTTTCGGGCTGGCATTTGCCGTAATGTTGGTGGGCTTCTGAGGATTGAAACAGCACAGGGTGGTATTCAAGGATAGAGCAGCTTTTGTCCTGCAGAAAGACTCTTCCTGCTTGGTGTCCCACGTCCAGGTAGCGTTTGTTTTGGTGATCTCACAAAGAGGTTGGTTGTGGCCTGTGAGGTCTTGGATGAACCTCCCACAGTAATTCACCTTACCCAGGAAGCTTCTTACTTCCGAGATGTTGGTGGGCACCGGGGATTCTTGTACATCTCTGACTTTCTCTGGGTATGGTGCTATACCTTCCGCCGAAAACGTGTATCCAAAAAAGCTGATCCTTTGTTTCAGAAACTCGCATTTTTCACGATGGAGAGTGAATCTGGACTCCTTGATCCTCCAGAGGACTCTGTGGAGGTGTCTGTGGTGCTCTGCCACTGTCTTGGCATGTATGATGATGTCATCACTGACATTGATGACTCCAGGTAGGCCGCCCAGCATTTCCTAAATGGTGTGCTGGAAGACTTCAGCTGCACTGGATATGCCAAAGTTGAGGTGGCGATATCTTCATAGGTCAACGTGAGTGGAAAAGGTAGTGATATACCTTGACTCTTTCTGGAGCAGTAGCTGATGGTACCCAGAGCGGAGCTCAACCTTTGAGAACCACTTCATTCCATTGAGTTCTCCCAGAATGTCATCTACTGTGGGAGTTAGATGGCATTCTTTTTTGAAGGCTACATTGGGGAGTCGCATATCCACACAGATGCGGACCTCCCCTGGCTGTTTCTGTTTCTTCGCGATGGCGTTTGGCAAGACCCACGGGGTGGAGCCCGTCTCCTTCTCAATTATGCCTGCACGTTCCAACTTCTCTAGTTCTTCTTCTGCCTTTGGCCAGAGATGGAAAGTGATTCGCCAGTGTCGTAGAGCTATTGGTTGAATGGAGCAGTGCAGTCTTACTTCTTTACTTTTGGGACAGCCAATGCCTTTGAACAAGTTGAGTGCTTTGGCGGCCTGTCCACTGACCAGCATGCCACATCCTTTCTCTGCTATATTGATGACGGTGTCGATGCTTGCACTTTTGTGGGACACCAGTGATTTGAAGCATCCGAGGAGGGGTATGGGACATGCTTGTCCATAAACGAAGACTTTTACTTTCGCCTGTTCCAGCTTCAGCGGAGTGACTAGGAAGCAATATACATCCGCTGACATTAGTCCTATGGACGCTCCGATGTCGATGGTTGCTGTGACTCCTTAAGGCCCTGATAGAAGTTGGCACTGCAGGAGTGGGCGGCAAGATGACCAGGACCAACCGACTGCAAAGATGATGTGGACAGCATATTCTTCCATGTTGTCATCCATGTCTTCTGGTGTGGCAGGGCTGCTGGTGATAGCCTGGATGGTTTCTTTCTGGAGCTTGATCTTTGATGACCTGTAGACTTTGTCGAAATAGTTGTATTTTCCGCAGGCGGAACATCTCTTCCCCTTTGCAGAGCAATTTAACAGCTTGTGTGGAGGTCCTCCACAATACCTTCAGCTTTTGGGCCATTCTGAAGGCTGTTTTCTTAGTTTGGACAAAGAGCACCCTGGTATTACCTGACCTCTTATTTCTTCCTGTTCATCATGGAAGCTACAGGTGCTTGCTTACTCTTTGAGGCAACAGTGGAATTTGTCTATGGATTTTGGCGCTAGCGCTGACAGCGCTCTGTCTAATATAAAGGGCTCTTTGGCCATTATTGAGGCCATCGAGGTGTATGGAGACGTGGGATACCAGGGGGTCACTCGTTATGTCTGTGGTGCCTCGCTGCATGAGCTCTGGAAGCCTCGTGGGGTGGAGTGGCACAGCCGCCTGTCCGAGGGCCTCTGTTACTCTGGGTGAGACAAGAATTAGGTTTGAAGTCCACTCCAGGGGGTGCAGGGAGGGCAGTAGAGCCGCTTGACAGTATTGGCTGGGGTTTTAGCACTCTTGTGAGCCAGCAGTCTTAGTGCCCTGCCAAGGAGATCAACGATAGGCGGGCCTAGGGTCATCCAAAGCTGCTTTGCCCCTGTTGATGAGCTGGCCGGACATTGGAAGCAGCAAATGCAGGGGTGGGCCAGGGCTGCCGTGTTCAGGGCTTATAGATGTCAGGATCGCAGCCTATCATAGCCAACGTGTGTTTTGCAGGTGTCTTCCATGGCCCACGTGGTCATAGGCCAGAGTTGCAGGGAACCGGGTCAATCACCGCATTAATTGTGACGCTGCTGCATGCCATGCCTGATAGAAGACTCGACTCGGCGTGAACCTGGTGGTGAGCGCAGGGTGCCAGGTGGGGCCGGTTAAGGCTTTGCGGCTGCTTCTGTCACACTGGCTGTGGGCCTGCAATGTGGCAGATGTGCAGCCTCTCCTTGCGGAGACAGATTGCAGCAGATGGTGGCCGGGCGCGGGGTCGAACACCCGCCTTCGCCGCCGGTGAACTATCTGGTCTTTTTTTATATTATGGGCCAGGTTTGGTGGTCACGGGTCGGCATGTAACTGTAATCCCAACCACGCCAGGGACCATTTTATTATTATTGTGCACCACGTAGGAACAAACGATTACTCCCACGCACACAGGTGAGAATTTTGTGGACTTGGCGTGCTTCCCCCACGCTACTATTTTTGCAACATGCTTATGCTCATGGTGGGTGCACCATGGCCCACTTGATTGATTTGGTTAGGGTGGGTGATACATCCAATCATCTGCTCCAACGCCCTGGTGCACTGGAGTTGCTAAGTGGCTTCATTGGGACCCAGGCTGGCCCACCAACGCTGCTGTTGCCAATGTACTCTGCCTGAGTGTTTGTGATCTCCTTGGAGGAGACAGGTGCTGATTCCAGACTCGGGTACTGTTATTATTAATAGAATTATAAAAATGCAATTATATGTATTATCTTGTAAAGGGGCTGGGAGCTGGCCCTTGTAATACAGCCACCATTACTAGTAACGTAAAATTGGAAAACTAGACAATTTAGTTCT
Source organism: Calotriton arnoldi (assembly GCA_963921515.1). NCBI lineage: Eukaryota > Metazoa > Chordata > Amphibia > Caudata > Salamandridae > Calotriton > Calotriton arnoldi. The sequence continues at coordinate 210,166 of CAWUFW010007529.1, forward strand.
TTATTGCTTGTGAGATTCCAGTCCTTTAATGGCACACCGTTTACTGGTCTTGGAGAAGGCTGGGCCCCATTGGGATGGGCCTGTAAAAATACTGTGGGCTCAGTGGGACGGGGCAGCAGTGATGCTTTAGAGGTGGACAGGAAAGCATTTGGCAGATTTGCACAAGGGTGTAGGAGATAATACATTTACGGAGGGGGGGGGGTGCGGCGCCAGCAAAAGCAGGGATAGGGTTGATCCAGGGTCTGGCTTAGCTCTGAGAGCTAAAGCACGAGCTGAAACACCTATAGGTATAAATCATGCAAAAAAATCATCAAAAATATAATAAAGGCTCTTGAAACAAAAAAACATATTTTTCAGCATTTTTAGAGTACCAATTAAGTACATGCCATTATATCACTGAATTCTGACATATATATATATATATATATATATATATATATATATATATATATATCTTCCTCCAAAATCACTCTCCGAACCTCCACACCGGCGAACAGAGAGAAACAGACCCAGGTAGTGTTGGCAGGTAAGAATTTTATTCTCCTCTCACCCCGTGACGCGTTTCGAGCACACTGTGCCCTTGATCACACACATATATATATATATACATTTTTTTTATTTTTATTACAAATTCAAGAATATCCCCATGCCCTATCTATGTTGCCACTAGTTATCTAAAAATTGTCAGTTTGTCATGTTCTCAGCTTATATAGCCTATACTGTTTTTGAATGTGAAGCAAGATTATTTTATAATAACCATATACAGGTGAGGTTTTTGTAGACCACAGAGCCTGAATGGAATTACTTCAATGTGCTCTCAAACTGGTTGGTTAAGGAAAATGATACATAGTGAAGCGAATGATGGACTGTGAATCACACAGTTTGGTTAAGTCCAAAATCTGGGATTTGAGCCCAGATGTGCAAGGTTTCTGAGTTGTGCAATTCAGACATTGTAGGGTTACATAATTTCCTCTTCTGTTTAATGCCAGAGGTCAGTGCTTTGTGTTCAGTTACTTCATAAATTAGAACATGGAGTTAAAAAATACAATTATCATACCTTAAATCAAACTGGCAGTATACACAAATATACCTGTGTGTGGCCATAAGATTTAAAGGTGTGCTTTTCTGGTTGGAATGTTTCCACAAATACTGAAGATCAAACACAGTGGCAGAATCTGTGTGGATGACGCCTTGTTGCAGTTCTCTCCTTGAAGAGGTATAATCTAAGGAGCAAACTCACTGCGGGTTATCAGACCTCTTCATTTTTGCTAATTATTTAATTGTGATCTTTGTGTTGCTGAGCCTCTCCTAAATTGATCTGTTTCTTACGTCGGGCGAGTCAGCAGTAACATAGCATAAAATCGCATTTCCTGCCTTCCTCTACTATGCTGGCTTCCCTGGCTTGGCAAACAGACGATTTTAGGAGAGGCAGTCTTAGAACCTCTATAAAGTATGCTTCTCAGGTTACAGCGTATCAAGAAGACTTAGGTGATGGCCATCATGACTTTAGAAGATTGTGGTCTGCCTGCTACTGTTCAAAATCTAGAGGGATAGTGTACCCTTTGCCCACCACTCCAAAATCTGGGAGGAGGATAAATCCCCATATTCCCCACGGTTCCTAGGGCCATGGATTTATAGGGACCCATAGAACTGGAGGTGGGGGAGGTGCCAAGAAATTTACAGTGAGGAGAGCCAAGTCAAGTGTCTGGTGACTGCCTTGGGTCAAAAATGTTATGCACACAGTGGCGGCTGGTAGGGAACGGGGGTGGCGGACGGGATTGAAAAAAACAAAATATATTTAAAAAAACACTTACCTCTTCTGCCATCTCTCCTCTGTCATCTCTCTGCTTCTCTTTTTGTCTCCGAGTCCGGAAGCAGGAAGCACACAGGCTTCCCTAAGGCAATCACGACGCTGCTGTTACCCCATTATCTTTAATGGTCACAATGACAGCAGCGTCCTGATTGGTCTGAGCGCTGTGGTTCGGCGCTCAGACAGGTAGTGGGAGCCTGTGCATGTTTTCCACCCAGGCTGTGCAATACAGCTTGTGGAGAACATGCAGAGTGCGCATGACTGTTTGGCCAGCCCAAGAGGGCCGGCCAAACCGCCATGCGCACTTGGGGGCAGATTTACAAGCCCCTTGCGCTGCCGGTGCATCACGTTGCGTGTCGCCCGGTGGCGCAGCCTGCTAAGTGATATTTACAAGAACAGGTAAAGTCACCCTGCGTGACTTAACCTGTGCTTGTAAATATCGTCCCTGTTCACGCAACACTTTGCGTGTTAGGGGCGTGACATGGGTGTTGCTGTGGGTGTTCCCACGCAACACCCATGTCCACTGATGCATTTCCAGATTTACGAGAAATCGTAAATCTGGAATTGCACCAGAATGCTACGCCACCCTAGGGGTGGCGTAGCGAGGTGCAACGAGGAGAAATGTTTTCATTTCTCCTAGTTTTATTCCTCTTTCAATGCGTGCTGCATTCTACAGCACACATTGGAAGAGGAAATCACCTCAATTGATTGTTTTTGTGCAGGAAGGTGCCCCTTCCTGCACAAAAATAATCTCCCCACGACGCAGGCATCCTTGCACCATGGTGCAAGAGTGCCTGCGCCGGCGCATGGCAGCAGTTTGTGCGCCAGCGCAGGGGGAAGCACAGAGATGCGACATATTGTTGTAAATATGTCGCATCCTTGTGCTTCGAAACTAATGCAGCGCGGCGCAGCAAAATGACTTGTGGCACCGCGCTGCATTAGTTTCTTGTAGATCTGCCCCTTACTGTGCACAAACCACTCCTCCTCCCTGTGACACCAGCCCCACTCCACCCTAACCTAGCCCCGTAGTTACGAAAATTAACATGATAATAACGTTGTTATTATCATTTTATTTTTCCTTTGGCAAGATGTATGATGTAAATGCATCAAACAACATCATGTAAGAATAGTTTAGTCTCATCAAAATATAAAAAAGTGTATAACGTGCTGAAATATTTCACCTTTGTCCACCAGATTATATATACCCCTGCAATTAGAGGTATTTATTAAAAGAGATAGCTTTGAAAATATGAATTTATAAACATTACTGCCCCTCCCAGTCTTGACAACAATGGGCCTGATTACGATGTGAACCGCCCGACCACAGGTCGGCAGTTCCAACCACACAATTAGGATGCGACCACCCTATGGGTGGTCAGAAACATCCATTTTCCAATGACAGCTTATGTGGTGGGCAGAAAAGACCCGCAGCACAACCTGCCATTGAAAAATGGATGTTTTTAAACCATCCATGCGGCGCCTGCCACACAGTGCAGGGATGTGTAGGGAGGCACCATAGGTGCCCCACTGGCCCCATAGTGGAGGGTCAGGGGGGAAGGGGACCCCCAAAGTCACTTTCGGACAGCCTTTCCATGTTGGAAAGGCCAACATGGAAAGGCTGTGGAAAAGTGCCATCGTAATCCTGATGGCTGAGCCGAGGATGGCTCCGCCATCATTAAGGGATTATGATGCTTTCTGATGCTCCTTGGACCCATTGGAAGTGCATCGGAACCCCCCCCCCGCGGGTTTCCCTCCGACCACCTGCATTATAATATGGCGGTCAGAAGGACAACCTGTCAGATGGCTTTCCGCCTGATATCGTAATCGGGCCCAATGTCATTAGTGAATTAACAGCAAGTCAGTCGTCTTGTGTGCCCTGTATAGCAGATTTTGCAACAGTACAGTCTGATGCTGTGACCAGCTCTATGCTGTTTAACAACTTGATACTTTCCAACTAAGGGGCCGATTCCAATCTCGCTAGTAAGGTCTCTAGACGGCTTCTGGAGCGAGCAAATCCGATTCGGAGACTATGTTTCCGATCGAGTCGTCCCCCATTCCGAACGACCAAGTACGATGCGAAGATCTCGTCTGGGTCGACCGAATCGTTTCCAAACCCGATCCTGTCGGTCTGACTTGTTCGCAGCCGAATCGTGCCGTGTAATGGACCCAGCTTCCGAACGAGCAAGTATGATGCATGATTCAGACAGCCGAAATGGCTGTGGGAATCGGACTTCGGGGAGCCATAGCAGGCTCCCCTTCACCAGGGGCCCTCTGAATCAGTTGAGGGGGGGTGCCCGTGGGTCCCCCCGATCCAAGCATGCACAGTGTCGGGCACTATGGGGTGCCCGCCACAGGGTGTACACTTTTCCCCACCCACCCCTTTTTGCTATGGGAGCCTGTGTAGACGTTCGGTATACAGGCTCCCATAGAGTTCAATGGGACTTCGAGTGAACCGAGTCCATCAGCATACGGATGCATCGTACTCGTTCGGTCGGACTTTCACAGAGCGATTCGCTGGGAATGCCATCCGGATCTGAGCCGTACTAGCGAGATCGGAATCGGCCCCTAAATATTAATGGCCAACATCAATGTGAGTCAGTCTCCTCCCCTGCCCTGGGCTCCACACCACCTACCTCTGATACCCACGAATCAATGATCTGGGGCACATAATTCATAGGGAAACTGACAGGACACAACCTTTTTTAGGGGGAAAAAGCAGAGAAGAAATGCAACTTCTAACACATATGGAATTTCTATGCAAAAGTACGGGTCAACAAGGTTTAGCAAATGAGAAAGGAACCTTATGCATGATAGTGTCTCATTGAAGACACAGTCAACAGATTAATTGCATCATTTGTTATTAGAAGAGCAGGGATATGTTGTTATATTTTTTATAAGGAGGGAAGATAATGAATTTCACTCATGCATTTTTACAAGATTACAAACCATGCCAGCAACAACCAGAAACATGTTTTATTGCTCCCCTCAAAGTCCATCAAGAACATATGTCACAAATTCTGAGCTTTACTAATGAGGGTGAATTTTGTTCTTTTTAGAATGGGGCTGCTCCTTTGGTGCCCGGGTCTAATTTATATCCCAGTCCCACACTGCTAGCAAGTTAACCTTTTGACATATTAGCTATACCTGCTACAAACAAAGGGCCTAATGTACAAAATGTCCATTTGCAAAAAGTGATGACAAATTGTGTACCGACTTTGAATTGAAAGGAATTTTGAGAACTGATCTATGTAATAATAGTAACCAACTGTTATTTCCGCCTTAAGGTCATAAAAGTACAGGATAAAACAAAACACAGATTTAGCAGCAGTCATCGATCAATAGGTATCACATTAAACAGGAGTTGCACATTACAGAATAAAGTGCAATAAGGAGAAAGAACAAACATTTGAGTAAAGTACATATGACATATCATCATGGCTATAAGCATACATAGTTGAGTGAAGCATACTCCAGCATGGGCGCACAAAGGTGAAAAAAACAGATGTACGCACCCCAGTTTATGCAGACATTAGATAAAGAAGATAAGGCCAAATAAAATTATTTGAGGGTTACACACCCTGGGACCGATACATGGTGTCTGATTGAGTTATATGCTCAAGTAGGAAAGGCAAGAGAGGAGGACAAAAACCTCAATTCCGTGTCCGCTATGTGTTCCTACAATTGTATTGTTGGATCTTAAAGCTTTAGCAATGCTTGGAAAAAGGACCAAACACCTATTAAGGACACTATAGATGGTGAATCTGTGGCCTCTTCAGGTCAAGCGGCCAATCTACTAATGGACAGGGGAGAAATTGGACTTAAAATTAATAAGAATAAAAAAGAAGTGACGGGAAGAAAAAGAAAAAATACATGCACTGACCAATCCTTTTTGGATCAATGATGTTTCATAGATGTGAATACAGAATCAGCAAGATAGCTGTCTTTACAGATGTACTGATAGAGATGCGGGATCAAATATAACCCAGGGGTTTAGGATAAAGTCTTGGGATCTATTGAAGATGCCTAGATCATATGAACCAAGCCGCAAGAAGATTTCAACTGGTGGTGAATACGATGATCCTTGAATGATCAGTTGTAAGGATCTTGCAAGCCACCAGGAGTCTATCGATACCCAGAGTGAGACACAAGGGGCGAATCCATTTGCATCGAGGGTGATGATAGAATGGGCAAAAAAATATGAAGTAATCAATATCCTCACATTTGTGCCCACATAATTTGCAATCAATTGTCGAAGAGGAGTATTGGGTCCAGTTGCTTGTGAAGCCCCCCAAAGGCAAAATGCCAAAGTAGAATTTAATATATAAGCTTTTTGCCGTAGGAGGAGTAATCTCATCGAGGTAACCCTCAAATTTGGGTAGAGATTTGCGAGACAGGAATTGAAGTGACAAGGAACTTAAATTGAATGAATGGTGCCACTTAGCCACTAAGAAATTCCATTAAGCTGTCCTTAAAATGATCTTGGAGTTGGTAGTGATGCATTCGGAGCAGGTATAAAAAGACAGCAAACCCAATTTTGCAAACCAATCCTTAGGATGAATGAACCACTTGATCTTATTGCCTAAATCTAGGCTCCTAATTTTGAGGATGTTCCTTCTATACAGATCCATTCCTGATTGGACCAGAGTCTGATGCCATAAAGAAGAGGCCTTAAGACAGCAAGATGATCTATGCCTTTGTGGGCGGTATCAATAATAATAAGTAAAGTAGGGGAAGACTGTGGTAGTTTAAGTAAAGACTTAGGAAACTTATGCTCATTCGATCTTAACAAGTTGGAGTTTGAGTGTCCCCATGCGCCATAAAGTGCTGCCGTTTGGCTTTTGGCTTTGTAGAACTTCAGTGCTAGGGAGGTCGCCTGGAGTTGAGAGGTTTTATGCATTTTTAAAATGCCAGCCGAGGTGTGAGGAATAATCAGGCTGCTTCTAAGAATCTGGGGCGACCATGAAAGGGAGCTAGAGATCCTCACCTCAAGGTAGTCAAAGGTGGAAACCGACTGCTAGGGAGTTTGGCTGATGGTGAGCTGATACCTAAGATTTCTATGAGGTCTGAAGGCAATAAGCCAGGTCTTCAGGGTGTTAATTTCAAAACCTCTTGACATGCAGAAGTCCTTGAACTGGTTAGAAGAAGTTGGAGGCCCAATGGAGTTCTAAAGAAAAGGAGGGTGTCAAACGCAAAGAGGAGCGCAGGGAAGTTAATTCCGCCCAGCTTCGGGACATCTGCCCTTTTAGTGTCAAGGTAGTCGACGACTAATGGGAATAGAATCTGTTAGTTCGCCCTCAGGGCCCCATCATATCCTCACAAAGTTTGCTTGGTGTAGTCTGATGACAATATTCAAGATATCAGAGGGGACTCCAAAATCACTGAAGACCTCCCAAACAGTACATCTGGGGACCAGATTGAACACGGCCATAAGGTCAACAAAAGCCATGTACAGATGGTCATTGGAAAAGATGGTATATTTCCAAACAATGAGAAGAAAATGTAGTACTTGGTCTAAGGTGCTGATCTTGCGCCAAAATTCAGCTTGAAAATGGGGGAAAGAATATTAGCTTCCTCCAATGACTCCTGAAGCTGTACGAGGAGTTGAGAGCAGAAGATTTTTTGAAGATTATCAAGAAGGCTCATTGGGCTGTAAGTTTTTGGTCTGTCTCCCCTTTTGAATATAGGGATAATATGAGCCCCGGTCCAAGTTGAAGGAAGGCCAGCCCCTTTAAGAATTTAATTTGATAAGGAGTTGAGATAGGGAGCCTAAACGTCGACCTCAGATTTAAATAGGTAACCTGGAATGGCATCAGGAATCTTCCCTTGTTGTAAATTATTAATTGACAGTTTTGTATCTGACAGAAAAAAGGACAGGTCTTTACACGCAAAAGGAGTGACCTGTAAAGAAACAAAAGAAGATTGGTCATGAAGGGGATTAGCATAAAGGGTTGAGTAGTGCTCTGTCCAGATTGCTGATGGTATGAAATGATTGGCCTAGATGGTAGCACCAACATGACCATGAGCATTAATCCGCCAGAATAACTCCTCTTGCTTACCCTGGGCAGCATCAAGCAGGTCCTGCCACCCTGATTCATCCCATTTGCATTGTTTAGTTTTGAGGATCTTCTTGTAGGATTGGCGAGGGGCATGGACAGCAAATATGCTATGATCTTTAATCGTCCTTAAAAGGTACATCTTAGCCCCACGGCAGTCTTGATCATACCAAGGAGACAATATGTATGGTTTATTCTGGCAGGATTTGGGTGGTCTTTAAAACAAATCTTTAAGAGACTGTAAGAAAGAAGAATGATTAGCTTGAATCACTTTGTTAGGACAAGAAAGAAAGTCATCATTAGCGCACTTGGCCAAGAAAAGAGTATAAATTCCGGCCAAAAGATTTGAGTTGTTTGCAAAAGTGGGCCATTTAATGGCTCTTCTGTTGTTAGAAACAGTTAGTAAAGGTGAAGATTGAGCTGAAGGGAGTCAAAGATCACAAAAGAAGTCACAAGTAAGTATTAGTTCTAGGGTGTTGTGGTCACTGTCATCTCTAGGCGTGACCTTGAAATCACTATGGGCCTTATTACGAGTTTGGAGGTGCGGGAGCGGGACAGTCCCGCATCGCCAAACACATGTAGGAACTGCCCGCCAAATCAGAAGTTTTCTCCTGTCTGGCAAGTGGTTCTTAGGCGTTCCCAGGGCCATTCTAACAAATAGGCACCACAATGGGAACGCCAAAGGCTGTACCTGCATGAAATGGACTGCTGCAGCCCATGCCCTGCAGGTACTGGTGTGCATGCACACAGGGGGGCACATGTTGTGCCCCTCTGTGTACAACCACATGGCGTGAGGCACAAGGGGGCCCTATAGGACTCCCTTTGTTTCCTCACCACCACACTTTTCATGACAGTTGCACCACCATGTAAAGTGTGGTGGTAAGGAAACTCCTAATATGCTTGGTGGGGCCTCAGTGGCCCCGCCAAGTATATTGCGGCCTCAAGACCGCCGTGCCACCGACAGGTATCTCTGGTCCAAATAGGGTGGTAGGAAGACCGCCACCACTGCGCCCGCTAGTCTGGTGGTCCATTTACTGCCATACTCCTAATAAGCCCCTAAGATTTTTTCCAGAGTCTGCCTATGTACTAATAGAAAAGTTCTGAGTCATAGTCTGTTGAAATCCGACCTACTTCATCAATATTCATGAGGTAGGTTGTCAATTGTGACTCGTTATGGTTGGAACTGTCAAAGAGATAGTTGTCTGCTGACCACCATGTCTGTGATCGCCTTTTAAATAAAGTCTACTTTTTCCCTAAATTGGGCTACGTTTAAAAAGAAAAGGTTTTTAAGTTTGCTTGAGGGTTGGGGTGTGGTACCTTAGATCGTTATCTACTCCCCTACCAACTGTTTAGTAACATTCACAAAGAGGAAGGAGTCCTAAGAGTACCCTTTCCCATTTGCGAGTAGTTTATCACCTCCTTTGAGGTGTCCATAAATTTCAATGTTTTGCACACAGATTTCGTTTTTAAACATTAACACACATATTATTACATCACTATTTGGAAGGGATGCCCAAAACACAATCCTTCCCAAATTGCGATTTGTTATGGGTTCTAAATCCATTTTTTGATTCTGTAACATGTTATTGAATCAGAAAAAGGGATTAGTAAGAGTGGAGCGTTAATATCGAAGTTAAAATTTCAATTACATTAAATATCAAATAAATATTGTAGGGATAATATTATCAAGGTAAGTAATATCGTTTTAAATATATCGTATTTGTGATTTGTATAATAATATTAAAGTTCAAAGTGTTTAATATCATTGTGCGTTACAAAAAGTTTTATATGTTGTTTTGTCATTTTGTTTTTAGTTGTATATATTTAATATATTTATACTTCTTAATAATGTATTTTTTTAAGTATTCGCTATTATATTGTAAATTAATATTTTGAAAAATAAAAATGTGAGGTGTTGGGTATTTGGTATTTGAGTGGGTAGTGTTTTAAATATACATTTGTTAAAATGATGATCATTATTGAGTTTTAATTTCATTTGATATTTTGTAAGTTAGATATTTTACATTAATGTATATTTTTGAAGTATTTGAATGTATTAAATATTAATATAATATTATATAATTAGTTTGTGTGATTTTGAGTGTCGGTTGTTTATTTATTTATTTATAAAGCGCGACATTCATCCCACTGGGATATCACGGCGCTAGTGTATCCGGAGAGTGATGAGTCAGTTTAGTCTAATTGAGGGTGGTAATGGCAGTATTAAGGAAACAAATAAGTTTTAAGTTTTTTCCTGAACGCCATGTATTCTTCAGTTAGCCGAAGTTCCAGCGGAAGCTCGTTCCAATAAAGTGCTGCCAAGTGCGAGAAGGTACGTCCACCTGTCCTGCTCTTGCTGATTCTTTTTGTCTCCGCTAGTGCTAAAGAACGTGACCTTAAGCACCTGAGCGGGACGTAGAATTTGATTCTATTCTGGAGAATCTTGGGGCCTGTGCGATAAAGTGCCCTATGTGCATGTCCTAAGAGTTTAAATCGTGCTCTTTGGCGCATGGGCAGCCAGTGGAGTTGCTTCAGGCATTTTGTCGCGGAGCTGTATCTGCCCTCCTTGCACACCAGTTTAGCCGCTGCGTTTTGTATTACCTGCAGACGTTTAAAAAGGTAGTCTGGCATGCCAACAAAGAGTGCATTTCCGTAATCTAACCTGCTGACAAGCAGGGCTTGTGTGATAGTCCTCCTGCTTTCCAGTGGGATCCAACGGAAAAGCCTTTTTAGGAGCTTCAGTGTAGCGAAGCTTCTGCCACACAGGGTCCGCACATGGTCCTGCATCGATAGGGTGTTATCAATGATGATGCCCAAGTTTTTTACGCACTGCTTTGGTGCTGGTGCCGCACCCAAAGAGTGGGGCCACCAGGATATATCCCAGATATGATTAGCTCCGCCGAGAAGCAGAATTTCAGATTTCTCTGCGTTAAGTTTTAAACAGTGCGCTGACATCCAGGTTGCCATCTCAGTGAGGCAATTGTTGAGTTTGGCTCTGGTGTCATCATGCCCATTTCCGATGGCTATTGTCAGTTGGGTATCATCCGCATAGGAGAAAATTCCAAAGCCCCATTTCGTGCCAATTTTTGCCAAGGATGAAACATAGGCATTAAATAGTGTGGGGCTCAGGGATGCTCCCTGCGGGACACCACAACTGAGGTTTTTGGAGTAGATAAAAAGCACCTAGCTGCACAGTTTGAGTTCTGTTACATAAAAATGAGCTGAGCCATTGAAGGGCCTTTGCATGTATCCCTTTTTCGTGCAGATTTTCCAATAAAAGTTGGTGGGAGACAGTGTCGAAGGCCGCCGACAGGTCCAGCAGGATCAGGGCCACTGCCTTTCCTGGTCCAGCAATGATCTTATATTGTCCAGGACAGCCAAGAGGGTTGCCTCCGTACTGTTAGTGGCCCTGAAACCTGTTTGTGAGGGGTCAAGCAACTCATTGGATTCTAGGTAATTAGATAACTGTCTGTTAACAAGTTTCTCCAGTACCTTGGAAAGATAGGGGAGTTGAGAAATTGGTCTATAATTGGCTGGGTTGTTTACATCGGATCCTATCTTTTTCAGTAAAGGGGTTACTGTGGCCTGTTTCCAGATCTCTGGAAAAACAGCTGTCTCCAGGGATTGGTTGAACAGCTGTGTGATGTAAGGGCACAGAGTAGGTATAAGTTGGGAAAAAATAAAATGTGGACATGGGTCGAGAGGGGATCCAGATTTGACTTCCCCCATTGCTTTGGCGACTGCTTTTTCTGTAAAGGGGACGGAGCCGTCTAAATGCACGGGGGTATCAGGATAAGGGTCTCTATTTTCCCAGTTAACAAAGTTCGCTGGAGTGGTATTGTTAAATGACGAATAAATCGTGCTTATTTTGTCCGTAAAGAAATTGCTGATTTTTTCACAGCTTTCTGCTGAAGGGAGCAGGGTTTGGGACATGCAGGTTGGTTTACATAGCTCGCGCACTATTTTATAAAGTTCTTTTACCGAATTTGTGTTCTCATCTATTCGTTGTGCAAAGTATGCCCTTTTGATCTTCTTTATTGCATGGGTATAGCCCCTGAGTTCTGTTTTATACACTGATTTATCAGTGGCCGATCTAGACAGTCGCCAATTGTGTTCTAGAGTTTTACACTTTTTTTTCAGCGTCCTAAGTTCTGCTGTATACCACCTTTCTGATACCGATTTTCTAGCTTTGGATTTGAGTTTCGGTGCGCATTGGTCCAATGTCTTAGTGATCTCTGTTTCAAGGTGCACTGCGCCTCTGTTGGTGGGTAATGTTCCCAGAGTCGTTAAGCCGTTGGAAACGAAGTGGTAGTTAAATAAATCAGGTGTGACTAATTTCCAGGCTCTGTAGGTCCCATGCATGAGTTTGGTAACTCTTGCTGATATCTCATGTGTGGAAAAAGCAAAGCTAATTAATGAATGGTCAGTCCATATGACTGGTCTAATCTCCTTAACTATAATATCTTCTATATTGGAGAACAGTAAATCCAGTGTGTGCCCTGCAATATGTGTAGGTCCCTTAATCAATTGCTTTAGTTGAAGGATAGACATGTCGTTCTCAAGATGGGTTATCGCCATATTGTCGGTTTTTTCAAAGTGGACGTTAAAGTCTCCAATAACGAAGTAATTTTTATATTTTATACAGGCGGGTAATAATTGCGTGAGCAGTTTGGTACTAAAGTCTGCCTGATATCCAGGGGGTTATAAATCACAGCTCCCCGAATAATGTATGATTCCCTTTGGATATTTCAAATGGCAGTAGTTCATGCTCTCCCAGCTGGGCTACTGTGATAGGTAAGCAGTTAAGGTAGTCTTTGAACAGGATAGCTAGTCCCCCGCCCTTCCGCCCTTGCCTATCTTGCCTAAGTATTTTGTACTCAGGGGCTTGGCGTTGGCGATGTCTGGGCAGTTGCTCTCACCCAGCCAGGTCTCGGTAATAAAAACCAGATCTGGGTCTGTCTCCTTAATAGTGTCCCAAATTTCCAAAGCATGTTTAGGCACTGACCTGGCATTAAAATAGATACAATTAAATTCCATGTGATCATCCACTTCTCTCTGTGACTGATCGGGCTGGGTTAGGCTGCCCCATTTGCACCGCATGCAGGAGAAAGGCCCTTCAATATTTCCTAGGGTTAGTTTACATGAGGCATGGGTGGCTAACCCAGTAAGTGCTTCTCTTGAATAGCGCATAGGGCTCTTTGAGTTTTTTCCAGGGGGGGCAGGGGTTCTGACCCCTGGTCCCGGCCAGGCACGGACGGGCGCAGACGGGCTTGCCTTAGGCGCGCCAGCGGCGCGCCCGCTGCGCGCGTCCGCTGCGCGCATGCTGACACATCGAGCTAAGTAGGAGGGCGAGCGGAAGTGCAGCTCCGCCCCCCTTCAGCCGGAAATGCTTTGCGGTGAACCTAGGTGCTGTCAACCCCGCCCTCCACTCAATCAGCACACAGCTGCGGTGGACCGGGGCGGAAGACAGACTTCTGTGCAAGTGTGCAAATATACAATTCAGGTAACAGTGCGCGTTTTAAACGAGCAATTGTAAAATTAGGGTATTTTAAAATGAGCGATTAAAAGTACAAGCTAAAACAGGAAGGCTAAAACAAGAATAGAAGTGTTTCCCCCTCCGCCGCTATTCTAAGCAGCTAATGGTGCTGTCAGACTCACCACGCTCCGCTATATAGTGGTTTCTATAGTGGTGTAGAGTGGATAGTATTTTTAAAAGTATTTTTTTAAATATAATAATTTTATCTTTTAAACATTTTTAAAAATTGAATAAAAAGTATAAATTATTTTAGGAAAAAATTATGTTTTGAAATAATGTATATAAATTTAACTATACATTTTTTAATTGAAGAATTAACTATTAATTGATTAGTATTCTGAATTTTAAATTGATCTTTTGATGATTGTGTATTTTTAATTTTTAGTTTAATAACATTGTAAATTTAGATAGAATTCCTTACATATCTTTATTTTAATTTTAAAATTACTAAAAATATCTTTAATTATATATATTTTGTTTTATTTTTATTTTAATACATTTTGAAATTTAATGAAAGTTAGAGTAACTTGTTTATAGAATTAAAAACACTTTTTGTTAAAAAATGTTTTCTAATAATACTATTCTTCTTTTATTTATATTATATTATATTTATAATGTTTAAATATTCACTAATTGTAATTAATGTATGTAATTAATATTTTTTAAGATTAAATGTAAATTCTATGTTTTCAACTTAATAACTATTCAATTAAAATACATTTTCAAATTATTTAAAATGTAATTTAAATTTAAAAATACAATTATTAAAATAAATAATGTATTAATACTTTTCTGTATGTAAATTCTAATTATATGTCTTTATTTGACAATATTTAGATTGAATATAATTGCTTCATTTACAGAGTTTGCCCTGCCATATCAACCATTAGAATACTACTTGTTGCATTTCCAGTGGTAATGTTCTTTGCTGCTATGTTCTTTATTGTAGGTGTAGCCTAGCTATGTTGACAGCTTTTTCCTTTCTGGGATACAGTAAAACATGCTACTGTGGACATTTTATAATCTGTTTTTAATTTGAAAAATAAAACAAAATCTATATTGCCCAATGTGTTATGTGAAATATATAACAGTTTACATTTAGCACCTTTTACATTTCTTTATAACTCACATTTTGGAGCAGTTTTGTTTATTCAGGTTGGTTGCTTTGTTTTTTTCAGGCCTTCTGGATTTCGCTGCAATTTGTATTACTTTTGTCGGTATTTTAGTAGCTCTGCAGTTTCAAGATAATAAAGGAGAAATATATATATTAGTTATTTTATTAATTGGTAACATTCATTTTAAAAATGGGAGTTAGATGTTTATTTTTTAAGTTATTTTTTACTTACTTTTTAAAACAATTTCCTGCAGGATTTTGAGCAGCATGATTGTCTTCTTAGTTAGATGCAGGCAGAAATTATGTGAAAATTGGTTGCTTTTATAGTTGTTTGCTTTTGGATAATGGCTTTTGGTTGCATGTTTGCAATTTCTAATATTGTGACTGGCCTATTTGTATTTTTTACATTATATGGTAAATACAAATCAATGTGTTTGTTTATTGTTATTTTTGTAATCTGCAAAGTATTTAAAAATATTATTATATGCATATATATTTATGTAAAGATATTCTGTTATATCAGTATTTTTATGGTTGCCAATTATAAAAATATGAGTGTCAGTATTATGTTTTTCTAGATTTGCCATCTCACTATTTTTCTATTTCTATAATCTTATTATCAATAGTGTGATTTTCGATACTTTTGTGTTTTAAATAGTGTCAATGCAATTTCAATATTGTGGTCTTCAAACCTTGTGGAGCCTGATATCAAACTGCATTTTGTAGTAGTACTTCAAAAGTATTACTAAAGTATTACAAAATACTATTCACAGCTGACAAGTGCAAATCTCCCCTCCCACCTCTTCTATCTTTTTACGGGGAGATCCTCATACATGTAAGTTTGCTACTTAGGGGTCGATTCCGATCTCGCGCGGATGGCCCTCCCAGAGCCTCCATAGCCTTACCTCCCGACCGACACGTTCCGGGAGCCGGTCTGTCCAAACGACGAAGTACGATGCGCAAATGTGTCCAATTCCCGAGCGACACGCACTCTCCGAATCCAGCTTCATTTTCCGTACGAGCCGGCTCCGTAAATGCTGAATGGACTCGTCCGGAGCCATTTCTAAAGCGGTTTCCGGCCGGGCTAGTACGATGCGTACTTCCTCTGCGCCTAACAGGTCGCCTCCTCCAGCACGTCAGAGCATCCGGAATAGCAGTATATCAGGTCCGATTCGCGCCACAATACGAACAACGCGTACGAGACGAAGCTGCCATGTATCCGATCGCACATGTCATCCCTGTACTGTACGCCTATGACCGAATCAACAGCCGGAACGATGCGCACGTCGCAGATGGTAAGTCAGACACCTACCACCCACCAATACGTGACGATCCAGCGACAGCCTAAACACACATAGGGGGTGGATGCCCACACCCAAGCACAGTCCACCCCAGAAGGGCACAGTCCACCCCAGAAGGGGTGGATGCACATCCCCCAAGAACAGTCCACACCAGAAGGGGTGGATGACCAACCCCCAGCACAGTCCACCCCAGAAGGGGTGCATGCACATCCCCCCAGCACAGTCCACCCCAGAAGGGGTGGCTGACCATCCCCCAGCACAGTCCACCCCAGAAGGGGTAGCTGTACATCCCCCCAGCACAGTCCACCCCAGAAGGGCACAGTCCACCCCAGAAGGGGTGGATGCACATCCCCCAAGCACAGTCCACCCCAGATAGGGTGGCTGACCATCCCCCAGCAGAGTCCACCCCAGAAGGGGTGGATGCACAACCCCCCAGCACAGTCCACCCCAGAAGGGCACAGTCCACTCCAGAAGGGGTGGATGCACATCCCCCAAGCACAGTCCACCCCAGAAGGGGTGGATGACCATCCCCCAAGCACAGTCCACCCCAGAAGGGGTGGATGACCAGCCCCCAGCACAGTCCACCCCAGAAGGGGTGGATGCACATCCCCCCAGCACAGTCCACCTCAGAAGGGGTGGATGCACATCCCCCAAGCACAGTCTACCCCAGAAGGGGTGGCTGACCATCCCCAAGCACAGTCCACCCCAGAAGGGGTGGATGCACATCCCCCAGCACAGTCCACCCCAGAAGGGGTGGATGACCATCCCACAGCACAGTCCACCCCAGAAGGGGGGTATGCACATCCCCCAAGCACAGTCCCCCCCAGAAGGGGTGGCTGACCATCCCCCAGCACAGTCCACCCCAGAAGGGGTGGATGCACATCCCCCCAGAACAGTCCACCCCAGAAGGGCACAGTCTACCCCAGAAGGGGTGTATGCACATCCCCCAGCACAGTCCACCCCAGAAGGGGTGTATGCACATCCCCAAGCACAGACCACCCCAGAAGGGGTGGCTGACCATCCCCCAGCACAGTCCACCCCAGAAGGGGTGGATGCACATCACCCCAGCACAGTCCACCCCAGAGGAGGTGGAGGGCAAACACTCCCCCACTACTCCCATGCCAGGTTTGTGTATTGTGCACAAACATTTAGATTCAGTGACACATTATGCAAACAAATGCTGTTACATCCATCACTGTAGTGAACAAAGGCCGATTGTGGGGTACAAATCCCCAGCATTGACAAGCACATAGGGTAGATGGGGTATCACCCCCCATCAGTGTGGTGCACATAAGATGAGCATGGGGTTCAAAGGCCAAGCTTTGCCAAGCACATAGGAGAAATGGGGTATTACCCCCCCCCACCCTCAGTGTTGTCCCCATAAGGTGATAGGGGGATCAAACACCCAGCATTGACAAGCAAAGATACACCCAAGGAGACCTACAAACAAGACACGTTGCCATCAGGTGACAGGGAAGGGAAGAATCTGCTGAGTGTGAGCAGTCATACACACATTCAAGTGGCAAATGCATGGAAACAGAAGAAAGATAAAAAACTCACCAATGTTGGTAGCACAGATGTGAGTTGGGGAATCCTAATTATGTCTAATGTGAGTTTATACACAGCGCAGACACTCACAATTAAATTGGCTGTCAAATCATTTGACAATTTCGCAAGCCTCGCTGACAGGAACATCTGCAGGGACTACAGTCTTGGTAGAAAAGGGGCTGTAGACACCAGAAATGAATGCCCACAGAACACATACCATGTGCTTAGGAAAGGTCACAGAGTAACACACTGCCAAGAGGTGATTTCACTACTGTTGAAGTTCCGCTGTGTCAAGCTTGGTCTTGGCATGGTGTCTGCCTTGTCAGAATGAGACTCGGACATTGACCAATCTATTACAACACACAGAATACTTAGGTCCAATCATCCTGTGCACAGGTGGGTTCCCCAAGTTGGTCACATGTACTCAGAATCCATGTATCCCAAGTGGCACCAAGGTCACAGATGACTTGTACATCATCAATGCGCTAATATGCATGTCCATTGGAGTGGTGCCTACTATTAGAAACAGTTAATATGAGTATAAATGTCAAGACCAACATATGTGCTAAAGTGTACGCCAAAGATGGGAGAGGTTGTGAAAAGAATGTCACACTCCTTGTCAAATACAATGTTGCTTGTGACAACAAGCCATTTCAGCCTACAACAACTCCACAACATGCTGTACTAAGACACATATCACATGGACCTCAGGCAGTCCATCACATCACTCTATCATGAGTTGGCCTAAAACAATGTTACCACAGTATTTGCAGTACAATAATCAGCAACATTATGTCCCCCACAAAATTAGCCAAAATATTGCTTTATTCAGCATTGAAATGTGCAATCACGAATCTTGCAAAGAAACAAGGCCAATGGCCAGTCCATGTCAATGAGTCCTTCAGGGGCTATATAGGATGCCTCGTAACATTTTGCTTGCCTGCACTTACATCACTAGGGGACAACTCCCCAAGGAGGGGCATCTTCTGGGGCAGGCCAGGCACCGCAGGGACAGGATTAGGGTGTAGCAGGATGGGTAATGGGAGGATTGGGGGCAACTGGAGTGTCTGTAGCAACTGCAGTGGACAAATCGGATTGAGGGGGTGGGGGCTCCACTGCAGTGCCCATGTCAGATTGTGGGGGTGGGGGCTCCACTGCAGTGCCCATGTCAGATTGGGGGGGTGGGGGATCCACTGCAGTGAACAGGTCAGATGCGGGGGCCAGGGTCTCCACTGCAGTGTCTGGAAGTGACTGAGTGTGTGGTGTTGTGGGAGTGGAAGTGTCTGTGGTAGGGGGTGAGGGCCTAATCATTTTGGGGATGGTGTAATGGCGTGTGTGTGAACCGGGGATAACTTTTGGTGTGTGAACTTTGGGATGGGTGGTCTTGGTTTGGGCGGATGTAGCTTGCAGGGGGAAGTGTGGGATGGTGGTGGGGTCTTGCCTTTCTTCATCCTGGGGGATGTACGGGTGGGGGCCTCAATGTTCCTACTCTTAGGGGAGGGTGTGCGTGCGGTGGGGGATCTCCTCTCTGTGCGTGGTGACTTCCTCTTCCCCTTGCGAGTTGTAACTGATGTTTCAGTGGGGAAGAGGCCTAGGTCACAGAGGAAGACCCTCTGGGAAGGGGGGTGCAGGAGACTCAAGGCTAGGGCTTTTGGAGGGAGAGGTAGCTGAGGAATGCGCAGTGGGTGTGGATAGGTGTGTGTGTTTTTTTGCCCTATCCCCTGTGTGTGTGATGT
Source organism: Calotriton arnoldi (assembly GCA_963921515.1). Classification (NCBI taxonomy): domain Eukaryota; kingdom Metazoa; phylum Chordata; class Amphibia; order Caudata; family Salamandridae; genus Calotriton; species Calotriton arnoldi. The sequence goes on from CAWUFW010007529.1 coordinate 229,264, forward strand.
CAGTCCCCTGAGTGTGCGTGCGTGTTTGTTTGGACTTTGTCTTAGCTTGCTGTGTGTTGCTTTTGTCTGTTGGTGTGTGTGCATGTGCCTGTGTGAGTGTGCTTTGGGCAGGTAGGTCAGTGTGGACTGTGGACGGGGCAGAGGTAGGAGGGGTGAGGGACTGTTGTAGGAGGGACACTGCTGCCGTCAGTGAGGAGGCCATGGACTGATTTGTCCGCTGTAGGGCAGACATGTTTGTCGATATGCCCTCCATGTATGACACCAATTGGGTCAATAGACTGGTGTGTGCATGGAGGACACTCAGCATGGATGTCTGCCCCACATGCAACTGTTTCAGCAAGTCCACAGACTCCACACTCAGGGCAGCAGGGGTGACAGATGCAGGGGGTGCAGTGCCTGGACCAAAGGAGACATGCTCCCTCACACGGGAGTGTCCACGGACCTTTGGAATGGGAGCAGCTGGGAGGGTGGAGGTGGTGGTGGTGGCGGGGACAGACTCTGTGGGTGTGGCCTCCGCTCTGGTAACACCCACCACCACAAGGGAGTCATCACTGGAGCTGGATGGTTCATCAGCTGATGTTGATGTGGTTGAGCGGGTATCAGTGTGGCTCCCCTCACCCTCTGTGCCACTGGGTCCCTCATCTTCCTCCACAGTGGACCCCGTTTGGCTAGCTGCTTCCTCCTGGTCCGTGGAACTCTCTCCTCCAGTTGGCGTTGATGCTGTGAACAAGGAGGGGAAACAGATACACATCAGTCATCTGCATATACCTGCCACTAGATTTCAGTTCCCAACACATCACAGAGCAAGGACTTGCATAATGTCAAAGCCAATATTCCTTTACCTCACACATATGTAGATAGGTCACCTGTCATTCTGCCTGTGAATCATGGTCAACAAACACATGTTGGCAATGGAAACATATGTTAGATGTATCTCAACTTAAACTATGTACATGCCCAACAGGGCACTGTCTTGCCTGTGGTCTGATCTGTAATGCTCCTGAGTGTCAGGGTCTAGCACAAACATGTCTCATCTCATGCAAGGGATTCTGGAATTGGGCACACAAATGGGATGGACAAATACCTAAGTTTACATGATGAACATACTCCCATCCACAGTAACCAATATGGGCTCATGTCGTGAACTCCAATGCTAAAAAGGTCTGCATGCAGGACAACTGACAAGTACAAAACTGCATCTTAAACATTTTCATGTGCCATGATATGCCACAGTCCTGTCTGCCTAAACAGTCTGTACTGACTCTTGTTACCGAGCCAGTGAATCAAGATTTAACAGTCAGCACCAGGTCACCCTCAAGTATACACTGTGCAAGTAACATCTGTAGTGCCCAAGTATACATGTCCCCTAAGTGCTAAATAGAATTCGAACACTTTGACAAACTCATGTTGTTTAACTGAGACATTTGAGTATATGAAGTCTGATATCTCAATACATGAGCATTTTGCATACTCACAAAAACAAAGGAATGCAGCATACACATATCTGTTTAAGCCACCAATATGCACAGTTAAGGGATGACACACACATGATTTGTCCTGTGTATCTGAGCCAATTCACATACATGAGATTTCTGTCCATATCCAATACATTGGCCACATGTGCCATCAAAATCGCTCGTCCTGTACACACTAACACAGAGTCAGACACATGAATCTCCATTTGCAAGTGTTACAGTGTTGCGTGACACACAAAAATAGGATATGACACTGTCCCTGATGGCCTGAGTTGGCATACCTGTCCTAGTCCATGTGAAACATGGCATTAGTGGGAGTACGTGGCTGCTTAGCATGCATTATTTAAGCAAATACAGTTCATTTGTCTGAGACACCAACATTGGTTTTACCTGCTGCACGTGTGTGCAGTATTCATGCCACAAACCTGTGTATACACCGATCATCTCATCGTCCATTTAGGTTTGTACCACACAGAGTGCAGGTCATATGTCTGTCAAGTTGCTTACACATGTCAGACAAGCACATCACTCAATGCACCTGTCATACATGGTGCTGTACACAGTGACCTTGGACTACAGCTAATACACAGGAGTCTAGTGACACATGTCACAGACGGAAAGGGGCACACCTGGGCATCAGATGACAATGGGGCATCTTTACATTTTGCAACACAAGTGTTGTCTCAGCAGACACACGACTCGTGATAGTGTTACCAGGCTGAGGGAGTGCAACATGAATGTCAGACATAGTACAGCTAACTGGCTCAAACTCACCCCCTCCTTGCTGCTGTCTGGCCTTCAACTGCCCATCCAGGTCAGGTAAGACCACCGTGAGTATCCGGAGCATGTGGGGGGGTGAGGGTCCGTCGTCCACCCCTTTTGCGAGGAGGTGACAGCTTCAGCTGGACTCTAGCAATCCTCCGGGTCCAGTCACGGAGGTCCTGCCACCTCTTCTGGCAGTGGCGGATGCAGCGTTTGAAGACTCCCACAGATCTCACAGCCCGGACGATGGTCAACCAAATTTCCTGCTTCTGATGGGCGTCGACCTGTAAGGATGACATAGTGACACACCATTACTACACATGCAGCATGTCTGTTCTTCACACACGTGGACACATAGGTCATTGGTAGTAGGGCAGAAGATGTATTAAGGAAGTTCAGTATCAGTAGAGGCTGTTGTCCTGTGTGTAAGCCTGCCTTCACAACATGAGTACAGTGCATGAGATGAAATAGCACAGGATACATTTTTACTTCACTGTCCCTGTCCAGTACATGATCCCACACACTGTGAGAATTACAATGACTATGTGTGCATGCATGTCCTTGGTGATCAGAATGCTAGTAGTGCCTGTTAGGAAACATGGTGTAATGAGAAATCAGTGCAATCAACACTCACCTGCTCCCCTGGTTTCCCATACAGCTTGCTATACTGTGGAAGGAGGCTGTCCAGCAGGGTCTGGTTTTCCTCCTCTGTGAATGCTAGGCCCTATCCACAGTACGTGCCATTGCAGACTCCAGAGGATGCAGAGATAGCAGCAGTGGTAGGTTGTGATGTAGGCAAGAAGCATGTAGTGCAGGCAAGTGAAGTCTCTTGGGAACAGACAGCCTTATATCTGTGCTGCAGAGGCGGATTCTGCTCCATGTGTCCAAAGAGATAGGTCAGAGACGTTCGCATTATCCAAATTTGTCCAATCCATCACATTGCACGCCTCGGACACGCCTACCGCGTCCTTCAAAATTTCTGCATCATGACACTATAGATTTGGATACATTGTTGTTGTTGCCCAACCGAATTTGTGTGCACGCTGCAAAAACGCGTCTGTCCCCATGACGACCAATATCCAATGTATGCATCCGGCTTGGTCTTGGAGTGTACGTCACGTCTTTTGAATACTCACCCGCGTCTGTCCCAATGATGACCAATATCCAATGTATGCGTCCGGCTTGGTCTTGGAGTGTACGTCGCGTCTTTTGAATACTCACCCGCGTCTGTCACCATTACAGAAAACAGCCAAAGGATGACAGCCAAAATATTTTGTCTAAGCTTCAGCTGCTCTACACCAATCAATAAGCCTGTCACACAGTATTGAAAACCACATTTACTGCTTCATTACATGTGTGGGTACATAGCTTCACATGTCATATTGGACAGAGCTCTTTGTAGCACACACTCCCATGATGAGTCATGTTTCATGGGGACAAAATCCATTGTGTGTGATGCACATCACAACTGTGAGTGACAACTTTGCAGGACAACACCCTAGGCCTGTACACAGTTCCAGGGGCCCATTGTGTGATCACATGTTACATACAACCTGAATTACAGCTGAAATGGACTGTGTGTTACAAAGTGTTCCTGAGCTACTATTGTGGGGTTAATCGACAGTATTTGCGTATTGTGCTACGCGCATAATTCTTTTTGTATGTTGTAGATGTAAATCGTTTCAAATATCTATCTGTATTTGGCAGGTGAGTTGCTGTTGTGTCTGTGTGTCACAGACATACATGTTTGCCATGCAAACAAATTTGGGAGCACATCATGTGTGTTTCAAGCGTGTGATGGTACGTGTACGTCAGACGTTACATATTGACTGTGTCCATGTGGCATTACAAGATCCCTGTGTGTGGACCTTACAAACACCTGTCATTTGGACAACACATCTATCCTCAATAGTCACTGAGATGTGTGTTTGGTATGTGACATTTGTTCAGATGTACTGTGACAGACCCCATAGATTGTTCACAGCACAGCATCGCACTTGTTGTTTAACCATCATGAGCTGAAATGTCCGGTGAGGGGCACATAGCTGGCATATGTGTCCATGCTCAACAGCACACACCTGACTTCATTGTGTCTTGCTATGATGTAGCATGTGACATTTTTCATGTTCATTTCCACATATGTAAGGGAAATGATGATCTTTCTTTGCTCACCTATGTACCGCAGGAGACCAGCTGTCCACAGACCCTTCCCAGACCTAGAGACCATGGATGAACGTGACAGCATCCAACGTTACCGCTTCACCAGACCACTCATAGAGGATATGGCAGAGCAGTTGGCCCAACATTTGCAACCTGGACGGCCATATCCATCAGCGCTGACCCCCAAGGTGAAGGTGATGGCAGCCCTACATTTCTTTGCCACGGGAACCTTCCAGGACACTGTGGCTAGTGCTGGTGGGATGTCACAGACAATGTTTAGCCATGTGCTCCATGATGTTTTGGAGGCAATGTTGCATTTGCTGAACCGGTACATCAAATTCCCAACACCACGACAATTTGCTGATGTCAAGAGTGACTTTTATGCTCTGGGAAGGATGCCACCTGTCATTGGCTCCATAGATGGTACACATGTGGCTTTGGTACCACCACATGTAAATGAGCAGACATACAGAAATCGTAAACATTTTCACTCCATCAATGCCCTGGTGGTATGTCTGCCGGACATGACAATCTCACATGTCTGTGCACGTTTTCCTGGATCCGCACACGACGCATACATCATGAGGCATAGTAGGATCCCACAGATGATGTCACAGCTGCAAAACCAGCGTGCCTCGCTTGTCGGTGTGTAATGTCTGTTTACCTTGTGTGCTTTTTGCATCTCGGATTTTAACCCTCTTTTCTGACCCATGATATGTTTGTTTGTTTGTATGTAGGTGACTCCGGATACCCCAACATGCCGTGGTTGCTGACACCACTCAGGAACCCTGTTACCCCTGCTGAGATACGTTTTAATGAGGCACATGGGCGGACCAGGCGAGTGATAGAGCGGACATTTGGACTACTGAAAAGCAGATTCCGCTGCCTGGACCGGACAGGAGGGGCACTCCAATATGCACCAGAAAAGGTGTGTAAGATCATCATTGTGTGTTGCATGCTACACAACCTGGCAGTGAGGGAAGAGCTACCTCTCATCCAAGATGATGACGACCAGCAGCCTCCAGCAGGGGAGGATCCAGCCCTGGGTCATGTTGCCAGTGATGATGAGGGTGAGGGGGATGTTCGAACACAGCTCATCAACAACTTCTTCTCATGATTGTGAGCATAGAGTGATGAGTTGTCTAAGCTTTATCTTTGCCTGATATGTGTATGTAGTGCAATGTCCCTGCATACGTGTGGCTGCATGCTACTTGACATGATCCTTGCAGTTATGTGTCCGTTGAGTTAGGATGTTCACCATTACACTGTTGACATGAGTCCTAGGTTGTGTTTACAAATCATGAGACTTGTGTATGGAATGTCTATTGGAGATGTATGCAGTTATTTTTGTATTTCAAGACTGTTGGATGTCTGTCCTTCACAGGGTCCTTTGGCTGTCGTCTGGTGACATGTGACCTCCAAAACACACAATGCTGTTCCAGAGTGAAAGTTTACTTGGAAACCGGAAGCGGTGCCACACACCCCAGTACTGACATTTCTGACCCTCTTGGTTACTTTGTGCTCACTGTCACGGTGAGGTTACCTTGCATCTGTTGTGGATGCGACATGTTGTGATTGTGTAATACACATGTGCTCCACATTGGGGTGTGCCTCGTCTGTATACACACATCCAACATCCATTTGCATACTGTACCTGTGGCCTGATTGCCACTTCCTCAGAATGAGTTTAGTGTATGTGCATTTCAGTGTCTTTTCAGTTCACAATAGTGGAGGCTATGAGTATGTATGCCATGGGAATTTTGTGTTGTGTTGACCTTGTAGTGTGTATCTCTCATATGTGTCACATCACCATGACTCACAAGACTGTGTTTTAATTCCTGTAGTTGTTTTCCTGCACAGTATTTGTTTAGCAGGTCATCATCTCTATGTCACAAACCAAGTTTAATTCACGACCGAGGCAAGTATTGTGTGATTATGATTTAATTTAGATGCATGTGTGAAGTAGTACACATAATTGATAGTGCTGTACAGTGTGAATGAAATCCAAAAGTTCACAGAGGAGTTGTTAGTGTTAGTAGGAGAAATTTTCAGAGCCAAGTTCACAGTCATTTGATTCATTGTTCCAACTTAGACCCTCCATCACATGTGGGAGAGTTCAGTGACAGTCAACAAGGTGAACGCTTTGCACACAATGGAGGATATCAGGAGCAGGTGTTTACTTCCTGGGGGGTATGCATGGCCATCTGTCTCTCACTTGTCCTTCTTCGGACGACCCCTCTTCTTCTTTTGAGGGGGACCCTCAGGTGCAGGCTGCTGCGGTGCCGGGGACTCTCCACCAGAGTCCTCATCCCTCCCTGTGGCAGTTGCAGATGTTGTGGCAACAGATGTTGGGGGCACACAGGGAGGTGTGGTCATGTTGTCAGCAATCTGGCAGAGGCATGTGAGTATGTCCCTGTGCACCACAGTGAGGTCATCCATTTTATCCATTTTGGACTCCATCCTGGACATGTGGGTCTCCACCCTGGACATGTGGGAGTCCATCCTGGACATGTGGGAGTCCATTTTGGAATAATGGGCAGTCTGGTGATGTTGTATGTCCTTGAGGATCCCAACTACCTGGCCAAAGTCTCCGGTGCATTCTCGATATGCATTTATGATGCGTCCTAACTGTGGGTCATCTTGCGCAGCAGCACCATCTTCATGACGTGACCTCACCCCGCGCACTCTCACGGCACCCCTACCCACACGAGCAGGACCTGCCATTGCAGACACACACAAACCGGGAGCCTCCTTCACTGTTGACAGTGGTGTTGGTGTCCGCCAACTCCAGAGTGCCCTGTGTAGCTGTGCCGTCGGTGTTTTCTTGCCTTGGTCTGTCCGTGTTGGTAGAGGTCATCTGGTTGTTGGAAGATGTAGCAGGAGTGGTGGCAGGGTGTGCTGGAGTTACAGCTGCTGGTGCTGCATGCTGAGCCACACCGGAGGGGCCAGGTTGTTCATCGTTGTCCGAAGAGGACTGAGAAACATCCACACCGGAGAGCTCAGGGTCAACCAGAGTCTGGGACTGGGATTCTTGTTCTGTTCCTGCAGTGCCCCCAGCAGGCCCTGTGGGTAGGAAAAACACACAATGTATGTTGTGGTTTTGCACACATCAAAGGATCACACACATTACAGTTGCTATTGTACTTCATGATGAGTGTATGTACATTGCATTGTCCTCAATTGTCACAGACAGAGGCCTATATTGGTTAAGAACATTGTAATTTGAACTAGATGCGTTTTGCTGAGCAGGTAGAGCTTTGTGCATGAACAGCTCATGTATTGATTCTTTGACTGTACATAGCCATTGACACTGAAGTGCCACCCTGTGCCTGACACAGGTGTGTTGGTCTTTACCACATTTGTGCTTTAACAATGACATACGTGCACTTCCTCTTACGATGTGTTGCAAGATTTGTGCATGTGTGCTGGCATTTGTGCATGTCTTTTGGAGTCACATTGGTGTGCCTAACAACATAGTCACAGTCCTGTATGTATGTGGGCATTTGAGGTATACTGTTTGGTTATATGTGTTCCTAGTTCTCATCTCATTGCACACATGTGATTGTGTTACTGTAGCAAATGGTGTTGCTGCTGAGCTTTGTACGTGATGACGTCATTTATATTGTCCTTGATCTCCATGGACAGATGAGTTAACCAAGACTGATTTCTTGCTTTTCCATGCTCATAACTGTGAGGTCCAGAGGTTTGTGTGCTTGGGTTATGCTGCTGTAAGTTGTACTCCTCCTCCCACCCAGTCCAGATTACTCCTTATGTTGAAAGTGTCATTGACAGTGAGGGGAGTGTAGTGCCAAGGATGCTCGCAACGCTGCATGATGTAGGAGTTGAATGCAGCTCACAGCAGCGCTTTATGTGAATGACACCATGCAACAGTGTCAGCTATCTTTCTGTGGCCATTCCATTCACTGTCAGGTATCCCTTTGTCAATGATGTATATGTTGCTTTGTGTGTGTGTATTGATGTGTGCTATGTCTGTATCTCACCACTTGCCCTGTACTCCACACACCTTCACAGCCAGCCCAGGGGGCACCCCTGGGACAATGCATCCCCAGACAGTGATTGGAAATATACAGTAAAGATGGCTGAGAGTGGGAACGTGTGTGAGAGGGCCAGTGCCTAGGTGTGACTTGTGGCCAATTCATACATCAGGCCCATGTGTCAGCCATCTTGCCATGGCATTTACTTTAACTGTCATTTACTGACTGGTCCCAAGAGTGGTATTTGTTCTGACTGAGAAGGTGTGTGTAGAGCAGGCTTTGATAGCAGTTGGAGTCATTGCAGGAACCTCCTCCTCCCCCAGAGCCCAGATAATCCCCCATGAACCATGCTTCCATTACAGGGAGTCAGTTTACATTCCGGATGTCAGCCAGTGGTGTCCTGGTGTTTGTTTGAGCACTACTCCCAACAGGGCCTTGTGCTCCCTACACCAGTGCACACAGTCAGCCATCTTGGCAGTACTTTTCCACTCCCTGTGAGCTGAGCATAGTTGAAGGTGGGCTTGATGGGCCATGTGGGAGGAGGACTGTTAGCTGTGACTACGACTCCCAACAGGCTTTCGGCTACACCCACCTTCCCAGCAAACCCAACCTTCCTTCCTGTGACTCTGCTTCCCTGGTAGTGAATGTGTGGCAACAAGATGGCTGCTGGATGTGACTGGTGTTTGGGTCACATTGCCTTGCTGTGTGTTGGTGCTAAGTTAGTACATTTTTGTGAACGGTGAACTTTCCACTTACATTGCATGTATGTTGTTTGTGAACATCACTTTTTGTTCACATGTCCCAGCATGGACTTGTGCTCCCCACACCACAGCCCAGTGTGAGTCATCTTTGTAGGAGATTTTCCTGGACTCTCAAGGAGTGCATAGTCCCAGGTGTGTTGTTTGGAGTTGGTGGGAGGGGTGGGTGTGTGACAGGGCCTGCTGGTAGATGTAGTCAGAGCTAGCAGTCCTCCTCCCCCCCAGACCAGATAGGCCACCATGAACCATGCTTCCATTACAGGGAGTCAAAGTTTACATTCAGGATGTCAGCCAGTGGTGTCCTGGTGTTTGTTTGAGCACTACTCCCAACAGGGCCTTGTACTCCCACAGCAGAGCCCAGTGTCAACCATTTTGGCAGTACTTTTCCACTCCCTGTGAACTGAGCATGGTTGAAGGTGGGCTTGATGGGCCATGTGGGAGGAGGACTGTTAGCTGTGACTACGACTCCCATCATGCTTTTGGCTACACCCACCTTCCCAGCAAACACCACCTTCCTTCCTGTGACTCAGCTTCCCTGTGAGGTAGTGTAACAGTGCTGGCAAGATGGCTGACAGTGTTTGTTGGTGTTTTGAGGCCAAAGCCTTGCCTTATTTGTTAGTTCGTTTGTACATGTTATGACATAGTTACATATTACTCTGAGATTGCAGGTATTGTGTTTGTCGAACTGGCATACACATCACGGGCTAATTAGCTTTCGGGTTGATATGGATTTGCTAACAGTGATTGGTTTCACTGTCCCATTGACAGTGATGTCTGTGTGTGTGTATTGCCTCACAATATTGGCTAGTTTGTTATGTACTCACCAGGCTCTGGTATTCCTGGTAATCCATGGATGCCCTCCGGTGGAAGGATGGCCTGCACCTTCTCCTCCCAGGAAGTGAAGTGCGTAGGTTTTGCAGGAGGGCCACCGCCGGTCCGCTGGCTCAGTGCATGGTCTCTGCCAATCAGCTTCTTGACCCTCCTTCGCACATCATAGTAGCTGTTCCTGATGTCTTCCATTGGGCGCAGGCAAGGTGCTTGTGCATTCACCTTGTTGACAATCCTCTCCCACATCTTGGTTTTCTGGGACAGGGGGGTCTGTTGGACCAATGTGCCAAATAACTGTGGCTCTAATCTGAGAATTTCATCTACCATGACTTCCAACTCACTATCTGTGAACTTTGGATTCTTCTTTGGGGGCATGGTGATGGGTGGTGGTGGAGATGGATGTGTGTGGAAGTGAGGGTGAGCGAGTATAAGTTTAGCTGGGTGTTTATGAATGTGATTTTTGAGAGGTGCTAGTGGTGTAAAGGTTGTGTGGTAGGTGAGTTGTGAGTGTAGGTCGCAGTGGAGTGGTGTTCTCTGCTGGCAGGTCTGTTGAATTTGCAAAGGATCATGGTAGGGATTTTGGCCCTTTATGTAGGTTGAGTTGTGGGTGTGTCTTAAATGTATGTTTTTGTTTTGCCTTTGACAATGCTTGTTTGGTCTTTTTCTGTCTTTTCCTGTTTGGTTCAGTTGAGCATGACGGAGACGTCCAGTTGACCGCGACGGATGCTTTTCTCAGCATTTGCGGGGTAGTCCGAGTCTGTCCCACTCACGTTATGCTATGTTGCAGCCTTCGCATGCGAGTCGGTCGCGTCGGGCTCCTTTACGGCCGATTCACTGGTTTCCATCCGTGTAAGTCGTACGTACTGTGCTCCGTGCGAGTCGGTTGTGTTTCACACGCATTGCATCGTACTTCGCTGGTCGTACAGCGCGTGTACGTGTCGGTCGTAATACATTCCCGGTTCGTGTCAGTCGGAACGGTTTCCGTCCGAGATCGGAATCGACCCCTTAGTAGAAAATCTGGCAGGGGCCAGGAGGAGTGGCTGGGAAAAGGGGCTTTACTTTCATCATTGTCAATAATTTTTAATGTGTAATAAAATCATATTTTTTTTTACTTCAGGTGGAAATTTATTTTTTAATTTAAAGTTCAGAAAAATAACTGTATTTATTTTTAAATATTTAAATGAATGACAAATGTTGTATAAATTAAGTTAGTAGTGCTGTGTCATTTTTAATTATGTTCTATATTTAAAACAAATGTAAGTCAAATTAATTTACAATATTATTCAACATAAAATATTTTTACTAATTTTCTCAAAGTTAAATAAATGTTTTCAACTTTTCCTTACACTTTACCAAAGGGAAACTCCACAGTTCAGGTGGAGATCTCTCTATGGTAAAGTATTGGGCAAAGTTTATTGAACTTTGTAATAAAGTAATTAAAATAGTTTTTATGTTAAATATTAATGTGGATACATTTTATGTATTTAGTTTAACTATAGAATAAAATATAAAAAAAAGGATACAACACTATGAACCTAATTTGGAATTAAATCTTTAATTAATTTCAGTATAGTAAATAAATGAAATGATTTTTTTCTGAAGTTTAAATTGAACATACATTCCCATCTAAAGTAAATGTGTTTTGTACTATGGATCACTAATTATTAAAAGTGATGTATAGAATGTACTAATTGTAAGTTAATCATATTTTAATAAACATTCATGCTATATTCATTTATACAGTTAAAAAGAGTTGCTGAAATATATTCTAAATAATAAATCTGTTTTTATCCTTAGGTTTTTTATTACGTTAAATTAGCTTTATTTATAGTGTTCATTTTTTTTTAAAGAATTCATTTATTTCAAGTCCCTACCTCCATTATTTTCTACAGGAGTGTGCTGCATATCAGTGGTTAACAATGTGTGGTGCTGCACTACCTACTGTTTTTTGGCAGTAATAACTTATACACATAAATTTGGCTTCATCCCCCATTTCAGGGGTGGAGACATGCAAGTCTACAATTGTGAGCAACTTTACGCTAGGATTTTGTGAATAGCCAATAGTAGTAAAGTTATTCAGAAATTGTAAGCCAGAGTTTATTAAATGCATCTTTAATCTACATATACTACCTTCCTTATGCATATATCTACCTTCCATGGACATATGTATCTATATATTTATAACTTTTCTTCTAATTCAGCATATCCAATGCACTTCCCTAATTCTCACTCTATACCGCTCTTGATATGTCCTCTATCTCAACTTTCTGACTCATCAAAAACCTCATTCTACTATTCTTTGCAATGCACTTCCTTATTTCTCACCCTAAACCTCTATCAATATATCATCTACCTCCCCTCTCTCATTCATCCTAAACCCCATACCACTACTATGATCCCCAAAATAACCCTTTCTAGACTCTTCCCTCCTCTAACTCTCCTTGCATCATCTCATATCCCTTTTACTATTCAGATCTCCCAAACAAGCCTTTCTAAACCATTGCCTCTGACTGTTCCCCCTTTACTCATCCCAAACCCACTCCTACTGCTTTGAACTCCCAGAAAAAAGTTCTAGACATTTCCCTCTTCTATCCCTCCTTCCTTCTTCTATCCCTCCACTATCCTTCTCAATCCAAATAACAGACTAACATATCCACCGCTCACATTACTTCATATTTCACTATACTAATTCAGCACTAATCCTTTATGGGTTCTGTATTAGGGTGCTACTCTCCGAAAAAGCGCTTCAACACCTCATCAGGGGTAGCAGGCACTATATAAATGCAAACCTTTTCCCTACTCTATCCCTCCACTATCCTTCTCAATCCAAATAAAAGCCTAACATATCCACCGCTCAAATTACTTTCATATTTCACTATACTAATTCACCACTAATCCTTTATGGGTTCCTGAGTAGCATGCTACTCGCCCAAAAAGCGCTTCAATACTTCACCAGGGGTAGCAAACGCTATATAAATCACAAAATGGCTTTGTACATTAGGCCCATTTGTTGGTCAGGGGATAGAAACGTTACTGCATCGACTAACTCTCTGTGGTCAGCTTTTGTGCCCATCCTATGACTATGTCTGCTCCATCACTGTCACAAGTCATACCTAGATGGAGTTTCCTATGCTATTCGAGAAAACTTCATCTAGTCCAGGTTCTTTCTTTGCATTCTAGGGATTTCATTCTTGATTTTATAATAGGATTACCAGAACTACACGTCCCACAATGCAAAGGAAAGCCTAGACTAGATGAGGTACCCACGCCTGAACCAGAGAAGCTTCAAAGCTCTTTAAAAGATAATTTAAAAAAATTCTGTAGCTATAACACTTTGGATTTCTGAAGGACCACCACTAAACCTTGGCACAAGTTACCCAGGTTTGCCTAGTTCTCCTCCATTTTGGTAAGACTAATCCCATTGTCTGCCCTTGTGCCCAACTGCCCTCACACTCTAGGATAGGTGTCAAGCTCATTAAATTTTCCAGCCTCTCCCACATGTGGTCACTGACCCTTCCTCTTTGTGCAACATTTGCAGAGATTCTGGGGAGGCTCTGGTAAATGTTCAGCTACATCCTGCCAGGAGGAGAACATCTACAATTCCTCTTAAGTGGAACAATTAAACAGTACATGCACTTGCACCCAAGCCAGATTTTCCTCTGCTTCTAATATGTTGCAGGGGCCCTAAAAGGCCCCAAACATGACATATTGTGGGAACCCCACTACCTACATGAAAGAGCAACTGGGGGCACACGTATATGGTAGGAAAATATTTCTCCTCTCCAAACTCTAAACCCCATATCCAGAAAGATGTCTTAAAAGCACATGGTCATCATTCTTTCTCAAGCATGGAAACACTTAGAAACACTTCTCCACTGGCATTAGTCATCATGCATGGAAACACTTAGGAACACTTACCCACTATCATGAGAGATGTTGTGTCTCTTACATACATTGTGCTCTTTCATGCCTTGTGAAACAGTCTACCTGCCCATGATGCAATTTCAAGACCCGACAGACTCTGCCTTATTCATGAGGTGCTGCAGCAAATCTGCATACCCTGGCCAAATGCCATTGAGAAGATGGGTATGAATTAGCCTGTCTCCCTATTAAAGATACAAATAACCCTCAATCACTTCTTGCAACAGGTAATCCAAAATACAGAGTTCCAGCTACTGTTGATATTCCTAATCTTCTTCATATAGTAGATTGCTTATCTGCTATAGCCATAGTTTCATAATCTCTGACTTCATCAGGGCTCTTCACAATGTTATGTTATGTTCAGGGCAATTTCTAGAGAGCACGTTCCCCAGATAGTCTCTTGGCGCTAGGTTGCTAATACGGCCTTGATCCACGGTTATTGGTAAGCCTGTTTGAATAGCCATGTCTTCAGGAGCTGTCTGAATCTAGTGTAGTTAGAAGTTGACCTAGGATCCAACGGTAGAGTATTCCATGCTCGAGGGGCAATGACAGAGAACCTGCTCCCTCCAGTCCTATGTTTTTTGCATGGGGGAACCACCAAATAGTGTAGGTGGCTGGATCTCAGTTCTCTGGTAGGGCAATACTTGATGATCCGCGATTTAAAGAAAGCCGGGCAGTTCAGATATAAGGCCTTAAAGACCCTACAGCACACCTTGAACATTGTTCTCTGTGCGACTGGCAGCCTGTGAAGGTCCTTCGTCACTTGGGTGATGTGGCCATATTTGGGCAGGTAATATATCAACCGGGTGGCCTGGTTTTGGATTAACTGGAGCCTGCGCAAAAGGACTTTGGGAAGACCCAAGTAAAGAGAATTGGCATAGTCAATTCTAGACATGACTAGGGCTATTATTACTTGGGTCGGAGCCTCCCTAGTGAGGAATGTCTTTATCTTTTTTATGCGCCGCAGTTGGCAGAAGCTTGCTGATATCACAGCTCCTACCTGCTGCTTAAATGATAACTCCTCATCAATGATGACCCCGAGGCTTTTTACCACCTTTTTAGGAAAGGGAGGGGGACCCATCTCGCCGGGCCAAAATGAGGGGATCCAATGGTCCACCTTACATTTTGTAATAACTATCTCAGTTTTGTCAGAGTTCAACTTCAACTGATTACTGTTCATCCAATCTGGATGAACAGCATGGTGTCCCGAACTTTTTGTCTAGACATGGGGCTATCGTTGATTGTGAATAGTAATTGCATATCATCAGCATAGTTAAAAATGTTAATTTCCTTGTTCTTAAGGGAATTGACCAAGGGGTGGATACAGATAATGAAAAGGTGAGGAGAAAGAGAGGAACCTTGTGGTACCCCGCAATTCAGTTGTACCTCAGATGAAACAAAGGAGGGTAGCCTAACCGATTGGTATCTCTCACTCAAAAAAGAAATGATCCAGTTCAAAGCTGAATCCCGAAGATCTGCGGCCCTGACTGGGTCAGCCAAAATGATATGGTCGACCGTGTCAAAAGCGCAGACAGGTCTAGTTGCACCAAAGCTTGAGTATTGCCGTTACTAGCTACCTTCCGCATGTCATCTACAACTGACGTAATCACTGCCTCTGTGGAGTGTGCCGGCCTAAATCCCACCTGACTTGAGTCCAGGAACTCTGACTCTTCTATAAAAGAGCAAAGATGGCGAGCTACATGAGCCTGAAGTAATTTTGCCAAATATGGTAAGAGGGAGACCGGGCGAAAGTTTTTCATATCCGTGGGATCTGCTCCCACTTTCTTTAGGATAGGAACAATAATCGCTCTCTTAAAAGATCTAGGAACCAACCCAGAATTGATGGACTGCTTAAGGAGTGACAGTGCCAGGTCAGCGAAGCGGGTACATACTGCCCTTACGACCTTCGGGAGGCAAATATCGTTTGGTGAACCTGACTTGACTTTTGTCAGGAAGTTGACTAGGTCCTCTTGGGATATGTGTGGGAAGCAAGAGATCGTGTGACTATTCCCATCACCTGATGGTAAGTTATTGTGTAAGGGGCCGGAAGGAATGCTCTTTTTAATAGCCTCGGTTTTGTTCACAAACAAGGCATTGAGAGAGTCAAACAGATTTTGGGTAGGAGTGACTGAGAGGGTGACTCTGTCTGGGTTGGATAGATATGAAACAATCTTAAATTACCTTTTAGATTTATTAGAGGCGTTTAGGATTTTGCTTGTGAAAAAGCTCACTTTGGTTTGCCTTAGGAGAGTTTTATAAGTTTTCAGATGTTGAATATACTTAATTTTAAGGTCAGGTGAGTACTTAGACCACCATTTCCTCTCTGCTTGTCTGAGCTTTAGTTTGGCTAGTTTCAGCCTGTCCGAAAACCCTTTATTAGCCTCATGTGTTCTTGATGGTCTAGTTCTATGGAGTGGAGCATGATCATTGCTGGCCTCCCTCAGCCAGCTTGTGATTTTGTGCTCAAAAACCTCACTATCCTCCTTAGGTCCAGGCAAAGACCTTCTTAATTCCTGGCAGAAAGCTGTGAGGTTGACCCAAGCCCAATTTCTTGCAATAATGGCCGGTCCGGTGGGGGGCTATTCCAATTAGGCAGGAGCACAGAAAAGGAAATCAGATGATGGTCAGACCAACCACATGGAGCTATTCTCAGATCCCTCACCGGGAGTCTCGTGGTCCACATCTGATCCAAGATGTGTCCTTTGATCTGAGTTGGGAGGTTTACTAGTTGTTCCAGGTTTGAATCGCTAAGGGCCACGGTACGATCCATAGCTTGCTGCCCCCCTTTTTCCTCTTTAGCCCAATAAATAAAGTATCCTATTAGAATGACATTGGCATTATCTATGATTAGAGGTGCAATAGATTCTGCAAGGGCCTGAGAGAATTCCTGCATGTAGTGAGGAGGTCTATATAACTGTACAAATGTAAGGGACAAAGTCGGGGACTCCAGGTGGATGACTAAGTTCTCCACCAAGGGTAAATCTAGAGAGGTCATTTTAACAAATCAGCCATTTTTCTTAATAATGAGTGCAACGCCCCTCCCTTCTTCCCTGTGGTCCTGTTAGTTTTCAAAATATAATACTGATTGAGAATAGCCGAGAGTATATCCGGTGAGGACTCCTCCATGTGCCATGTCTCCGTTAGTTACAGTATGTACGGGGATTGAGACTCCAGGAGATAGAAAATTTCATCCTGGTGTTTTACTAAGGAGCGAGTATTCAGGTATATCACCTGGAAATCTGACTGATCTACCTTATGAGTTATCCGGGTAGGGCTCGTACTTATCTTAGTCAGTTGGTTGTTAAGATGGCTACTAAGCTCGCTAATCACTTCTTGGGGAGCTATCAATATTGTATTAGGAGGGGAAATATTTTGCCTCCCTCGGTTATAGCCCAGCAGTTCTTTCCTGGAATAGATGAGGAGAGGGGCAGAGTAACTGGCCTCTGGCCTCGGCCAGCCGGACGGGCGCAGACGGGCTTGCCTTTGGCACGCCGCCGGCGCGGATGCACCATGCTTCCCCTTAAGTAGGCGTGGCAACAGCCCCTTCCACAGCCTACGTCCAACCAGGTTGCTGATTGGCTTTCCCACTGACCGATCAGCTCTCAGCTAGTCCTGCGTGGCGAGCTATGAACTGCTGAGCAGAGAGGACAGGTAAGCCCCGATTCAATGTGCTAAAAACCAAATTCAATTCACAGTAGCAATGATCTTCCCCCGGCGCAAATTCAAAATAAAAACCCAATTTAAAACAGTTCCAAAATGTAATAAAGTCGACAATGAAAAGGTATTCCAAATTGTACAATTTGAAACAACCTCAGATGTCTGAGTCCATACAAGGCCGCCACTGTGATCCTGTGTCACTGGGACGGACAATGAAAGTGCAGGTCCAATGAGCACACCCACCACTAAAGCAGAAGTAACAGCTATCTGAGCAGCAGAAGTGATGGTATAGAGGTGAACTTGTCATGAGAACACTAAGGCCCTCATTAGAATGCCAGGTGGACCACCACCGACAGGCCGTCAGTGGTGGTCCACCCGCCATCTAGGGCATCGGTCCGACCGCTGCATTACAATTAGGGGTAGGCGGTGTACTCCACTCCGCCAGCTGAGTTTGTGGTGTTTTGCCAACTCCGCGCTCCGAATTCAGCAAAAAAAAATCAGGCTCAGCTGCATGGCGGAGTTTGTCCCACCCTTAATTATGATGATGTTCTCGAGAAGAGAAAGCAATGCCTATCAGAGGTCAAGGGACAGCCCAAATATCCAGCAGCAATGGATGTTTGAAAAATCTGTCCACGTTACTGCTGCCCCCCTCCCTAAGAATATTCTGTGGGTGGTGCGGAAACGTCTGCCTGACTGTGGGCGGAGCTTGCTAGTTATCATGCACAAATCACTTGCCTTGTATAGAGAAAAAGACACGTCTTACCATTGGTTGACAATCTGTGGCTGGACAGAAGCCTGCTGTTTTTATAATAGGCCAGTCAATATCCGTGAGTAAACATGCCACTCGCTATGCCTTAAGTAGGTTTGCAGTATGTTGCTCATAATCCTACACAATACGTGTTTCAGAATTTCGGGTTTCAGAATATGGGTGCATGACATCTGGAAACTGAGTATTGGACTGAACTCTCATTTGACATATTGCAGACAAGAGTTTATAGTATCAGCTCCTGGGTGACCGGGGCGGGTCTCCCTGAGCCTCGGAGCAGCTGCCTTCATGCGCGAATAATCCTGACGTCCGCGGACCTGCATCTTGAGATGGTTTTTTTCCCCCTCCCACCTGCTCTCGTCCCCACTCGCGCGCTCCAGTGATAAGCCCCCTCTAGTTTCCAAATTATGTCTTATATGACTTCTGAATCTCTGACACGTTGTGATTGCTTTAGCTAATAAAAGGACATTCTTTATCCATGTGGAAGTAGCTGCTTTTTTTACTTCCTTTTATTTATGGAAATGGGGCTGTCAAACGGTTGTAACAATAAACATTAACCAGGGCTGCACTGGTACCCAGTAAACAAAGGGGTCAAAGATTTACTTTTGTACAACATACGCACTCCCCACGGACTTTCCAAACACACTACAATAAAAATGAAACAATTGTTTGAACATTTAAAGGGATACATTTAAAGAAACATTTAAATATAGCTGCATTATGTTGCAGTTTCAAAATGTGTGGTTTATGTTTTTGGTTTGTTCCTTCTCATTGTTTGCGGTCTACGGAGCTCGGGGGGGGGTCATGTCTCTTCGTGCACAACCTCACCCCATAGCTGGCGTACTACAGCTGCGTTTTGGGCCAGTGCTGGAAGAAGAGGAAGTAGACGTGGCCTTGTTGGAGAAGACGTTCACTCAGTTGAGCTGGCGGACGGTGATGGGGGGATGCCAGCGGACATGCCACACCGGGGTCCACAGGGTGGTGGAGGACTGAGTTCAGGCTGCACCTCTCGCAGATGCCCTGGATGACCTGTCCGCACACAACCAGCTCCCGGCTGTGCCCATTGACCACCAGCAGCTTATTGGCACTGTCGGTGGGCCAGGCCTGCGGGCAGTCTCTCACGTCCTTGAAGGGCAGGCAGTTGTTCTGTCCTCACCCACCAGCTCCAGGTATGACGAGAGCTGAAAGAGGCGGTTCACAGCGCCGACATACAGGACGCCCGTCTTACGGTCTAGGGCCAAGTGGTTAAAAGCTGTGGCCAGGTGCTGGAAGGTAAGGTGGGCCAATGCATGCCAGGGGGATAGCAAGAGCTCCAGCAGGGTGAAGGGTGGCAGAGCTCTCATCACACACACCTGGGGAGAGAAGGACAGGGGCTCATTACGGGCAGAGCAGAACCCCACGGAAGTCCACAGAGTTTTTATGCAACTCTACGGAATTCTGCGTAGTGCTACTCCGCGAGCTCCGCCCACCCCTGATTACAATGCAGCCAGTCGGACTGCAGAGGTGGGGGGTAGGACCGCTGCCTCAGACAGGATCAAGATCTCATTGGGATGGCGGTCAGATTTTAAATCCCTACAATGGGGCGATACCTGTGTAGCCACCGTCGGGGGGGATTAGGGTATCCCTTTCCGACTGCCTGTTCATGGCGGTCCCACTGCCATGAACAGGCAGCCGAAAAGTGGCTTTGGGCGTCCCCCCTTCAGCTTCTGCTGTATGGCCTGGAGGACACATGTGGTGGCCCCCAAACATCCATGCACCGTGTGCCAGGCACCACAAAGTGCCTGGCACACTGTGCATGGATGTTTAAAAACATTGTTTTTTCAATTGCAGCTTGTGCTGTGGCCCTTTTCCAGGAAGCAGCACAAGCCACAATTGTAAAAGGGATGTTTCCAACTGCCCACATGGCAGTCGCATCCTAATCTGGCGGGTGGGACCGCCGACTACTTCCCAGTCCCAATCCCTCAACGATGGCGATCGGACACTCGTCCGACCACCATTGTAATGACCCCCTAAATGTTGCCAGTGTGATCGATTTTGGCAAGAACTGTTTTGCAGTGATCTCTGAATAATCCAGTGGGGTAATCACTAAGGAGCTGCAGCAGTGCCTAATACATAACTATATTTTTTTCTAAGTAACCACAGACATTAGGAGAGCTTCCTATAATGGGGAAAGTGCACTTTAGTAGATGTAACGCATGACTAGGAATCAGAGGTGAGAATCTAATCATGTAACTGAACCCCTATTGAAGTGTATAATATAGGTTCTCGATCTGCTATGATGTTAAAGCACTTCCTTTTTACTAAAATAAGCACTGGGCCTAACAGTGCGTTGTTGTGTTTTTGGTTCATTGTTAAGTACTGAGTTCTTGACCCCCCCCCCCCATGCACTACCTCCACCCCAGCAGCCAGTTTGCAGCGCCACAGTAAGATGGACTCCAGTACACCAGGGGCAAAAAACCTTAAGCAACACTGTGGTGAACTAGTAACCCCTGTCTGTCCTGTGGTCCCCCAAATGGGGTCTGACATATATGTTTACTCATCCAGCTACAGGCTTAAACTCTCGATTAGTTAGATTTTTTGTAGCAGGGCTCTAAATATGCCAACACCCCCCTTTAATCCTATTTTGAAACGAATGAGCAGCATAGCTACCAGAAATCAACAGAAAACCCACCAATCTCTCCAAGAAAATCATGCATATTGAGACAAAACTTGTAGCACAGCTTCATTATGAGATGAAATTTAATGTAAATTAGACATTGATTTTACAGTACAGTGAGTGTAATCATTGCCTTTTCGATTCGGCTTAGAGCTACAGGAAACAAATAATACCAAGATAGATGAATGGAAAAATATGTACAAAGTACATATTGCCTGGACTTCCAGGCATAGTTGTCATTTTAAATCATATCTCCAAATTGGGGTCTTCTGACAGAATATTTTTTACAGCATAAGATTCAGGGTTGTAAATTGTAAGAAAATGGCTTCCAAAATGAGGCAAGTTGCTGGGATGCCACTTCTCTGCTGCTGACACCAGACAAACCTTAAATAATTTCTCATCAGATGCACAAACCAGGTGCACTGTAAACCACTAATAAGGGCCTGATTGCGAGCTCGGCGGTCCATCGAACTGCCGAACCCATGTTAGAGGTGCAGTGGCGGCCGGGGACCGAAGCACCAGTGGTCCGACCGCCGTATTACAACTACGGCGGTCGGACTTCCATGGCACTTCCGCAACTGCCAGGGATCCGCGATCCTTGGTAGTGACACGTCAGTGTGAGGCCGCTGTGGCCCACTCAAGCATATTACTAGTTTCCTCACTGCCAGCGGTCTCATGAAACTGCTGGTGGTGAGGAAACTAAGGGGGCCCTACAGGGCCCCCTGGTGCATCAGGCCATGGGGATGCATGCAGGGGGGCACATGGTGTGCCCCCTATCTGCATGTACGCCCAGTTCCTGCACATCATGGACTTAACAGTCCATGCCGTGCAGGAACTTGCTTTGGCATTCCCATTACGGTGCCTTTTTCAAAGGCACCATTGTGGGAACGCCAAAGTACCACCCACCAGACAACAAGGAAACTCGTAATCTGGCGGGTGGCTGGCGGTCTAGTTTGGCAATGCAGGAGCGGGGCGGTGGCGTGCCGTCCCGCACCACAAAACTCGTAATCAGGCCCTTAGTCTGCCCACCTGCTGTTTTGTTTCACTGAACTAAATACGTGTTTTGTTAATAGGCTGGAATATGTCCATTCATGCCCTCTTTGTTGGATAGCTATAATTTCCTTCCCACATCTCATATCAAATTTGTATAAGAATCAGGGCTTCCCCTAAATATACATGTCAGTGCAAGTCTCTGTGGGTGTATATTCATGTATGAGTGTGTCTGTCCCCCTACACATACCAATATCGCTGCCAATATTTGCTGACCTTTCCCCGATGTTGCAAAGCTATACCAGAAGTAAATAAACATTGCATTAAAATGATGTGTTTCTCTTGTCAGATTCATGGTTTATCTGAGCCCTTCTTCATCTTCCTAGAGGATGTTTTCCTTGTTTCTTCCCCCACCATAAACATTCTTCCATGTTTTCCATCATCAAGGTTTAGGGATCAAGACTGCATATGCTAAAACATAAAAGACTAATATTCCAGGAGAAAATTGTGGTGTTTTCTTGAAAATTGCATGCTTTTTTGAGTCATATGAGTTTAAGCATCCAAAATTTAAAAAGTGTATTTCATAGCAAAGTATGCATTTTTCCAGAACTTATTGATGTTATTCATGGTGCCAGAGAACACTTATTGCTACAGCTTTTATTTCATTACATAGAGGCATTTCATCATCGATATTGATTAACATTTTTTTTTACATTATGACTGCTGTGGTTTGAGCCCTGAGGCAGTAAGATTGTAGTGGTAGCTCTGATCTATAAACTTTTGTTGCTCCCTATACCTCTGGTTTTTCTCTATCATCTGAGTTTGAGAGTTCTGTGTAACTTTTCACTTTTCCACTCAGTATTTTCCAAGTAGATTGCCAACGTAAAAAATGAAGGGGCATATTCTCAAGGACTTATCGCCGACTTATTGGCACTTTAGCGCCGCAAAAGTAGCGATAGATTTATCGCCATATTCACAAGCTGGTGCAAACTGCCGATATCGCCACTTTACCAGCGATAGCTGCCGCAAAAAACATTGCCACAGATGAGTGCGACAACTAACGCTAATGATATGCAGAGTAGGCGTTCCCGTGCAAAAACACACGAAAACACCACTACGTGATATTCACAACGACCAGCCAGATCTGCGATGCGACCCAAAAACAGGCGATAGGGCGCGTTAGCAGTAGGGATTTAGCACCTGCCTTCTGCCGGTGCTAAGCAGGACGACTACCTGCAGTATGAAAGGGAGCCCAGCCCAGCCCAGAGCCACATCTGAAGACCCACAGATGTCATGGAGACAATGAACATGCAGCCCGGAGACCCAAGAGGGCCACAACACCCACCGCCACCACCCCCAGGACCACCCCCCCCCTCCGGAACCCCACCCGGACTACCACCGAGGCAGCGTAGGACAAGACAGCGGACCTTCCGAAAACTGTATGGCCCCTCAGCCACACAAGTGCAGAATGTGGGGAGAGGTGGGAACCAAGCATGTGTGAAGGAGACAACTCACCCATGAAGAAGAATGCACATAATGCCGAGTGTGGCAGTGATGTGCCGGACAGACCACAGAATGCAGGGAACAGACATGTCCATGTGGACACATACTGCTGGGGTATGCAGTGTTGTGGACAGTGGACCCAAACATGTCACCTCAGGCAGCGGGGAAGACCTTGGACATGTAGCTGTGCCGTCCCCCCCTGTAAGCGTAAGCGCAGTGGGTTGTGCCAGCGTACGCCACTCCAGCGTAGGAGTGCTGATAAAAAGGCAGGGGCCCTGGGCGTGGTTCTCTTCCGTGATGAGCAACGCGTCTGCCAGGGCGGCGCACCTCACCCTGCCACGAGTCCACCGCAGTGACCTCCAGACTCCGCGACACAGGCCCCCAGCGCATCCAGTGGCACAGCAACACGGAGTCATGTGTGTGCCGGATACTGCCTCAGTCCTACACTGCGGCCAGCAGGTCCCACAATTCGAATCGTGCCACATTTCTGTCAATGGAGGAAACCACTAGTCAACAGACATTGCACCCAGTGCGGGCCGCACGGATGGCGCTTCATCGTTGGCTGTGCACCCGCCGAGCGCTCCAGGTGCCACTGACCCTGTGCAACACCAGCGGACGACACGTGGCAATATTGAGGCAGAATTCAGTAGGCGAAAAACATTGCACCCAGTGCGGGCCACACGGACGGCGCTTCATCGTTGGCTGTGCACCCGCCGAGCGCTCCAGGTGCCACTGACCCTGTGCAACACAAGCCGACGACACGTGGCAATATTGAGGCAGAATTCAGTAGGCGAAAAACATTGTATCCAGTGCGGGCCGCACGGACTGCGCTTCATCGTTGGCTGTGCACCCGCCGAGCGCTCCAGGTGCCACTGACCCTGTGCAACACAAGCGGACGACACGTGGCAATATTGAGGCAGAATTCAGTAGGCGAAAAACATTGCACCCAGTGCGGGCCGCACGGACGGTGCTTCATCATTGGCTGTGCACCCGCCGAGAGCTCCTGGTGCCACTGACCCTGTGCAACACAAGCCGACGACACGTGGCAATATTGAGGCAGAATTCAGTAGACGAAAAACATTGCACCCAGTGCGGCCCGCACAGATGGCAATTCGTCGTTGGCTGTGCACCCGCCGAGCGCTCCAGGTGCCACTGACCCCGTGCAACACAAGCCGACGACACGTGGCTGTGTGCCCTTGCTGACCGCTGCCTCCGGCCTACACTGCAGTCAGCAGGGCTCGCAAATCAAATTGAGTCTTGATTCATTTATGGCAGAGTCCAGTGGGCAACAGACATTGCTTCCAGGGCGGGCCGCCCGGACGACGCATCAGCGCAGGCCGCGCACCCGCCGAGCGCTCCAGGTGCCACTAACTCAGTGCACCACAAGTCATCGTCACGTGGCTGTGTGCCCTTTCTGACCGCTGTCTCCTGCCTACACTGCGGTACAGCAGGGCTCGCAAACCAAATCCAATCCTGACCTGCAAGGACACGCCATCATCGCTGGCTGCACACCCGCCACCACCGCCAGGACCACCTCCAACCAACAACTGCCAGAGTCGGAGGAGTAGCCAGCCTATCTAGGTTGCTCACACCTGTCTTGGATGCCATCATCAGCTTGATACCCTGCTCAGCTCTTCAGGTGCCACTAACTCTGTGCACCACAACACATGGACCCTTCATGATTGAGTTTTGTGCTGTGGACGATGGGACGATGATGATTAAGATGAGGCAGGTGTACAACACCCCACTGCAGCTGCAGCAGGAATATCCCGAAGGGACCAAATCATTAACAATTCCTTCACATGAGCACGCTCAGCTCTTCAGGTGCCACTAACTCAGTGCACCACAAGTCATGGCCCCTTCTGATTGAATATTGGATGACCTCTGTACTTGCTTCGGCTACCTCCATGGTGCTTCGCTGTTGTTTGTTTTATGTTGGTGTATTCTGTTTCCGCTTCAATGGGGACCACTGTTCAAGTTGTTACCAGCACCAACCACTCCCTGAGGGCTGGCTCACACTCACCCCACACCCATCCAGCACAGGCGTCACTGGATATGTGATCCTGGTAATAAAAAGGGGCCGGGGCGCACGTGCCCGTAGCCAGTTCAACTATCTACCTATGTGTGTCCGTGTGGTCATTATGTATGCATGATGGGCCAAGGCCCTACCACATTGCATTGTGCTGTGGACAGCGGACTCAACCATGTCACCTCAGGCAGTGGGTACGACCTTGGACACGTAGCTATGTCGTCCCCCCTGTAAGCGTAAGCAGAGTGGGCTGGGCCGGCGTACGCCAAGACAGCATAGGGGTGTGAAGGATTTGCCCGGGGCTCTGGGCGTGGTTCAGTCTGGCTTGGACAAGGAAGTAACTAATGAGTGTGTCACTGTAGTAGTGTCGGCGCCACCCAGTCCGCATTCAACGATGTTGCAATGTAGCATGCACCCGGAGGGCAGGCTCGCACGAACGGGGGAATGAAGGAGCGCAAGACCGCTCGGGGTCTTGGCTCATACATGCCAAGTGTTGTGTGTAACTGTATTGCCGCAGCATGAGCCAAATGCCTAGCCTTAATCGCAGCGCGAGTTCAGCCAGGCATGAACTCTACATCTGTGTCTGCCCTATCCTTCCCACAGGCCTACGCCCATGGGGCCACCCACCTCCAACGGCCAACATCACAGTGTCGTTGTCAGGCTTGTGGACATGCGCAGACAGGCATGACAATAGTGTGCACTAGGAATGCCAGTGATGCAACCGCGCAGCGCACACAAGTAGATGGGCTCTGGGGGAGGGAGGAGCAGCAGCTGTGAGGCAACGTTACACACAGTGATGCCGCTCATTTGCCACATGCAAGACATGTCGAACATGATTCCCAAAGTCGCACACATCCCACCCCACCCCCAACAAGCCACTTTACAGTTCCTGTATGCAAGCAGATGAGAAACTAACATTAGGGATGAATGCTCCTTTGTCTGAGCTACCAGGCGGAAGCACATCTGCACCTCTGACCTGGGAATTGCATGTGCCCGGCACCCCCTGACAGATACTATGGCAGCTGATGACGACTCCCACACTGCGCACAGCCCGACGAAAGACCAACGTATACACACCCCACACACAGAAGTCCTTGCTCGAAGTTATCTTGCATGGAATGGCCTTCACACTTATTCCCACATTAACCCAGGCGTACAACCGCTGCACACTAACACAACTCATTGCTCCGAGCTGTGGCATTTCATCCACAGAACTGGCGCAGGTCAGAACAGTGCCGCTTCAGCCAGAGCCACCAAAGCAATCACAGACCATCCCGGACACTTGCACAACCCCTGTCACGTGGAACTGTACCGTGCACATATGCTGCATTTACTGGGGGCACTGCCATTGGTAGTGCTGCGGATAAGTTACCGGCTAAGCTTCCGCCTTGCCAACGTCACCTGCGTGCAGCCTGTGTTGCATTGTCGCTCGTGCATATTCGAGTGGCCCATGGATGTCTGCCTATCCAACAGGACGGTAGCCGAACTGGATTTCGACATGTGTGTGCGCCCCCTGTTGGCCCACGACCATGAGTGTCACCGTGACACCCGCCTATGAGATGCCTGGATACTTGGCATACATGCTGGCAGCTGGACCTGGGAGATTGCAGAACTCCTCGTGTGCAGTGGGTAAATTGAGCCGCTCCCCTATTGGGCTGTAGTGCTAATTGGTGAGAGGGGGTGAACGCAGCACATCTGTCCGGACCTGCTTATGGTGAGCCTCGCCGTCCTGTCCGATGAAGACGACGACGACCTCATTTGGAAATGATTGCCTACGAAGCTGCACTATCTTTCATGGATGTGTAACTACGTACCTGCAGACACAACAGTTTGGAACACATTGCACATGTCCCGACACCTTGTTGGAACTTGGGTTTCTGGTCACATCTCCCACGACGACAGTGGTCATGGCTGCATTCGCCTGGACTCCATATACATGAGCGGACAACAACGCGGGTAAACACACCTGTGAATGCTGAGGCACTCCCCCGGAGTGGACAGTGGTGCTTGCCAACGTTCCAGGTTCTGACATACTGCTGCATTGTTCTGCATATTGTGGCACTTATCTTGGTCGTACTGACACGCATATGCTAATAAAGTCTACGCACCTTCACTTGTATTCAACTGTGGTGAGTGTTGATTTGCATGACAATGTGTGTCTCACTGCCTATCTGGGTCATGGCCATACATGCATTGATACACCATCAGGGATGTGGGGTTGTACTAGTACATTATCATCTCACAGTTTCCTGCTATGCCACATGCGAATGGCCATTTTCCACACACATGCGGCAGCAGTTGTGTCCTCTGTTCTGTTGTGCTGGTGTTGCTGCTCGTTCGCCATTGTTGTAGATGTTGAGGTGCTCTGATTCTTATGTGTGTGTGCTACATTGTAGGTGAGTTGCCCCTTCAGCTCTGATTTGGCTGGCCGTTATTCCTTTCAGGCGGTGTGGCTTTCACTTCTGTGCTTATGCAGTGCTGTGATGTTGCAGACTTGGGTAACTTTGGCTCTTGGTTGGTGTTGTGACTCTTGGCCATGGTTTGTCCACAGATGTGCTCTACCTAATTGTGCATGTGTGCCATTGTGCCCATCTCCCCCCGTCACCCCAGTCCCTGGTGGTTACTCACCCTGTTGCTGTTGTGTCAGGTCATGTCGAGCAGTGTCCGGTCCCCCAGCTCCTGCCACTGTCTCCACACTGATGACTGTGGTCACCATTTCCTTCTTCTCATCCAGCTTCTCCTGTGGCGCTGGACTCCCACCTCCAGTCTGCATTGCTGCCTTCTGGTTGTCTGCGAGTTTCTGCTTGGTCTTGCGCTTCACATCATTCCAGCGCCTCTTGAACTCGTCCATTGTCCTCCTCAGCACTCCGGCTGCATTCGCCTTGTCCAGGATGGACTGCCATATTGTATTTTTAGCTGCCAATGACACTGTGGAGGTGACGTAAAGTTGTTGATGGTGTTCTATCACCTCCCTGATCAGGATCCTGTTTTCCTGCGGACTGAAGTGCGTCTTCCTCTTCTTCTCCTTGCCCTTCCCTGACCCGAGGTCCCAGGCTGGTCCTCCGTGGGGCTTGTGGGGTTCTGGTTGTCCTCTGTGCTTGCTCCGGCTACCTCCATGGTGCTTCGCAGTTGTTTGTGTTTTGTGTTGCCGCTTTCATTGTGCTTTTTGCAGCCTGACTTGTGGGACTTGCAGGCCTGGCGCTGCTTCTCGATGGATTTTTTATCGCGGTTGGGCCCATCGCAACTTTTTTCGCGTTCAGGTTTGGATTTCATCGCCGTCCCGGTAGTGTTATCGCGGACATGTGCCGCGTTATCGGGGTACTATCGCATGTTACCGCCGTGTTGTGAATGCCACGTTAACACAGGGTTATTTTCCCGCGATAGACGGCGATATGTAAATTTGCGTTGACCTATTTTGGCGATGTTTATCGCACGTTCTTGAGAATATGCCCCGAAGTGTGATGTTCTACTTTGACAGGGATGGGTGGAAAAGTTGAAGGAAATGGGCTGTAGAAGCAAAAGAAGAGGCAAGACACATTTAAAAGTGAAATTGCTGGGGACACGCACACTGCGCATTTCAAGATGGCCGCCTAGTCCGGAGCTCCGTGCCGCGACGGGGATTACCGCGGCGTTTTCCGCGGTCCCAGCTCACATTTCTGCCTGAAACGGATTCCTTCATACATCGGATTATCCACTAAGTGGATAAATATATTGGTATGGCTTCTTCTCCTCCTCTGCTGTGAGAAATTTAGAGATTTATTATTTCTCACATACGGCCGCCATTTTGTTTTTTCTTCCTGCAACTGCGATGGCGTTTCTCTCCTCAGAGACATTCTTTTGAAGTAACTTTCTGCATGTCTTATGAACCCTGTTTTCTCCAGCATATATAGGGGTTGGTTTTTGCCTTCTCCCTTAATTTTCATCCAGTGGGGTGCAGTGGTCATTTAATTTTACGGATTTGACGCAAGTGTATCTTGTGACTGTTGTGTTGTGCTGTGCAGCATTTCTGAGAGCAGGACTGATATTCTAGTTGCTCCTTAGCTCCTGTACCCTTACGAATTTTCTTTTGCTCTTTTCAACATATGGGTAGGAGTAAAAAGCTGCTTTTTATTGGCAAGAAATCTACAGTTCAGGCTTCCGGGACTTCTTCACTTCATACTACTTCTAGTTCTTCTCTACACAGCACTGACATGATGGCACAGTCTAATTCTTCGTGAACTGTGGCTTCGCCAACCTCCTCTATCAAACTGCAAACTCCATCTTCAGCTAATAAACTCCTCAAACAGGATCCTCCTTCTCCACCGAAGTCTGCCTCTCCTATATCTTTGGACACTGTTCTGGAAGACATTTGTGCTCTACGTCCATTTATTGAGGAAACGAATTCACATCTCCAAGTCCTGGATACTAAATGGTCGTCTATAGAAGCCCGTATATCTGTGGTGAAACAACATGTTGGAGAGGTACAGGACATCTCTGCCAAGGTCGTTACCTTAGAGAAGGAGGTTCTCCTGTTAAAGAAATCTGCTGAAGATCTTGAAAACAGGAATAGGCATAATAATCTTCGCTTATATGGTTTTCTGGAAGGTTTGGAAGGAGACGATCCGGTTAACTTTTTCACTATATTTCTTCCAAAGCTTCTTGACCTTCCTGCAACTACAAACCTAAGTATCCAGCATGCTCATAGATTGGGTCCTCGCCTAGCCTCTGCTTCTGCTCCTTCGATACCACAGGGTGTGATTCTTCTATCTCTGAAATTGACTGACCTTTTACAAATTCTGAATGCAGCTAAACTCAAAAAACAACTTGTATGGTCTGGCTCTAAACTATTTATCTCACAAGATGTCTCTTCAGCAACAGCCAAACGTCAGAAGGAATTTCTTGATCTTCGTCCTGCGCACTCTGGGCGCACGATATGGGTTGTTTCATCCATGCCTGTTTAAAGTTACCTTTCAAAACAGAACCCCTACTTTTGAAGATCGGGTAGACCTGAGGAAATGTATTCATTCGCACTCCACAACGTCGATGGAAACTGCTGGTCCTTCCTCCATGGCTTCTGTACTCTGACTTTTTTCTTCCTTATTATGATTATGCTTGATCTCTGAAAATGCATTTTGTTAATTTTTCTCTTGCAGGTTGTTCTTAATTTTTGCTTCATAACATGTTAATCTTTTCTCTTTGCAGGTTGTCTCTTTGCAGGTTGTCTTTAATATTTGTCTCATAATATGTTGACTTTATCTCTTTATTTTTCTCTTTTTCTACATTTTTATACAGACTCTCTTTTTGAGATTTCTTGTATATCCGTTTCCCGCTTGTTTTTTACCATTCCCCTTTGTGGTACGTTCTCCCTGATTGGACGAGTCATCTTCACCTGTGTGTTGCCACTCATTGTATCCTCTTCCTGTTCTCCTCTGAAGGTACGTATTACAGTCGTCAGTCCTCTTTTTACCTTTATTTGCAGTCATTTATCCTTTCTATGGTTGACATGTACTGTCTTCTCTTAACGTTCTTTCTATCACCCTCTCCTTTTCTCTTTTTAACTCCTTTACTTCCCTTCTTTTTTCTATTCTCCTTTCCTTTCTCAGTATTCCATCTCTTCTTGTTTATTTCTGTCGATCGTGTTGCTTTATACATTGTTCAGTTTATCCACATTCAGAGTTGTATCCTGGAATGTGAAAGGTTTTATTAATCCCATAAAAAGGCAGAGAATACTTTCTCTTTTAGCCTCCTATAATCCAGATCTAGTTTTATTACAAGAGACTCATTTAACAGAATTGGAGGCTTTAAAGCTTAAACGGAGTTGGGTTGGTTTAGTCCTTGTTTCTCCTACCCCAATAAAAAAAACGGTGTCATTATTTTATGTCATAAAAGGTTAAATTGTTCTGTTGTTTCTCAAGATATAGCCTCGGAAGGTAGATGGTTATTAGCTAAGGGGCCCATTACGATACCCGGCGTAAAAAAATCCGCCAGGCATGGAAGCGGCAAAAATCCGCCCGCACACACCGTCTGAACACCGACCACGCCATTACGATTACACAAACCGAAAACCGCCATCGGCGGAAAAATCACACAAAATACCGCCCGCCATCGTCCGAGTCGGAGTCAAACCACCCGCCACGGACGGAAACACGCCCGACAACACAAAACCGACCGCCCTCACGGCCGACACACCGCACGTGAGATTACGATCGCACCGCCATGAGCGCGGGAAAACTACAAATATACCGCCCGCCAGCGCAAACAACGCCGATGAGAATCGACACGGCAGAAGCCATGGCGCCCACGTCCCTGCACAGAAACCATCCGCTCACAAAACCAATCGCACACAACATGGCCAACAAGTCCACACAGCAAGGCACGCACAAATACACAAGCACAGTACACATCCCGAAAACACCCCCCTGGACAAACAAAAACTACAAAGGCCAGAACCCCAGACACAACACACCTGAAAACAACAGACCATGAGGACACACCCACATAGGTAAGTACAAAAGCAGCACTCCCACAGACCACAACCCCTTGCAACATTGCAAACCAGAGAGGAGAGGAGAGGACACAGTGACACAGCAAGGACAGCAGCACACCACAGAAACGCACACATCACCACCACCACCACCACCACCACCACCACAAACCCCCTGCACATTACACAACACACACCGCACCAGCACCACAAACACCATGGCACCACAAAGAATGCCCAAGTTCACGCCCATTGAGCTGACGGTCATGGTCGACGAGATCATCAAGGTGCACCCACAAATCTATGGGAACATGGTCCAGCACACACCACTAGCCACCAGAAACAGAATGTGGAACCGGATCGTAGACCAGGTCAATGCAGTCAGGACCCTGCCCAGGAACAGAGGAGAAATAAACAAACGGTGGAATGACGTCAAGAGCCTGGTCAAGAAGAAGGAGACCAAGAACAGAGAGCTGGCAGCCGTCACTGGCGGAGGGAATCCCGCGCTCTTCAAGACCTTCAAAGCGTGGGAGGAGAAGGTGCGAGTCATCATACATCCCGAGATCCTCGCCGGATTAGCAGGGGAGTGGAGGCTGGCAAGTACAAACTAATGTATACCAGCACACCGCTATGTACTCACATGCACTACCACCATGCCACAGCTCCCAGGGACAAACACCCCCATGTCCAGCACACAATACACAACACATCACACACACATGCAACAGACACCACCACACACAGCCCAAACAGAACAACTGTAAGATGCGTGGGGACATGTGTACACTCAGCCAGCCACGTAACCACCAACAGGTCCCCAAGTATGCCAGAAGCGCCACAACGAGCACCCACCACACCCATGTGTCCGCCATAGCTGCACTAACCGACAAGTAACAGGTAAGTGGATGGAACACAAAGTGCAGTGGGTGGGAGGGTGGACAGCCCAAGTACAACACACACCAGGCCCCTAGTCCCACAGCACAGCAAGGAGGAGCATCCCCCACCCCCACAGCCACGTGTCAGCCACCGCAGTGCACACCGACAGCCGAAAGGTAGACATCACGATCCACAACAATCGGTGTCAGTGGGTGTCCAGCCACCACCACGACCCACAACACCCCCCCACCCCCACAGACCTGCAACATGGAGCACCCTCCGCTTAGAACCATGTGGCATCCAGTACAGTGCACGCCCGAACAACCTGCAGGTGGGAAACTGGACAGGGCTGGATTACTGGAGGCATGAGGACCGTAACACGACCAACACATGGGACATGTCACGTAGCAGACGAACACGCAGCACCGCCCACCGTCACGAACAAGTGAACAATGTGCACACGGACATGAACCACAGACTCACACCTCACATGACCCATCACAGACACAGCAACACCCAAGGAGCCACGTCTGCATGCACAAGCCACACTGAATATAGTACCACACGGCAGCCACTGTGCAACTCATCACACACAA
Source organism: Calotriton arnoldi (assembly GCA_963921515.1). Taxonomy (NCBI): domain Eukaryota; kingdom Metazoa; phylum Chordata; class Amphibia; order Caudata; family Salamandridae; genus Calotriton; species Calotriton arnoldi. The sequence continues at coordinate 262,699 of CAWUFW010007529.1, forward strand.
CCGAAACACCATTGAAGTCCTGTCCATGTAGCCCCTACTGCCTGTCAACCACACACCCCACAACTACGCCTATGTAAGACAAACAACACTAGACGCAACAGAGCGGAACAACATAAATGCACACGAACACCACTGAACCCATCAAACACACAGACACACCATGCACATACAACATACCATCCATCCCATCCGTCAGCCCCAGTCTCATGAAAGGCATGTCATCCGCACAGCTGCCACACATACAGCAGTCACGCTAAGATACATGCCCATGACCAACCATGTGCCAGAAGTCAATGAAGCGCACGCCACACTGTGAGCAACAACACACAACATGGGCCACACCCCCCACGAGCACTGCAGTGATGCACATGGCACAGGGCAGCACGCACACCAAGGAGATGGGACAACTGCAATACGTTGGCTGGCACACAACCAACACTCACTCATAACGATGCGTCCAATGCCATGTCCAGTAATCACAACAGACAGCAAATATGCAGGCCATGTCAGGCATGCACACACCTCAGACCATGCACTGTCATGCTGCCACAACACATGTCACGTTCGGCACCCATGGCTCACAGCATGTACCCCAAAAGCATATTCCCTCCCAAATGCGAATCTGGGGCATGGCCCCCATGTTGCCATATGCGTTCCTAAGCGTTCCATTTGAACCCCAAAAGCATATTTCCTCCCAAATGCGAATCTGGGGCATGGCCCCCATGTTGCCATATGCGTTCCTAAGCGTTCCATTTGAACCCCAAAAGCATATTCCCTCCCAAATGCGAATCTGGGGCATGGCTCCCATGTTGCCATATGCGTTCCTAAGCGTTCCATTTGAACCCCAAAAGCATATTCCCTCCCAAATGCGAATCTGGGGCATGGCCCCCATGTTGCCATATGCGTTCCTAAGCGTTCCATTTGAACCCCAAAAGCATATTCCATCCCAAATGTGAATCTGGGGCATGGCCCCCATGTTGCCATATGCGTTCCTAAGCGTTCCATTTGAACCCCAAAAGCATATTCCATCCCAAATGTGAATCTGGGGCATGGCCCCCATGTTGCCATATGCGTTCCTAAGCGTTCCATTTGAACCCCAAAAGCATATTCCCTCCCAAATGCGAATCTGGGGCATGGCCCCCATGTTGCCATATGCGTTCCTAAGCGTTCCATTTGAACCCCAAAAGCATATTCCATCCCAAATGCGAATCTGGGGCATGGCCCCCATGTTGCCATATGCGTTCCTAAGCGTTCCATTTGAACCCCAAAAGCATATTCCCTCCCAAATGCGAATCTGGGGCATGGCCCCCATGTTGCCATATGCGTTCCTAAGCGTTCCATTTGAACCCCAAAAGCATATTCCCTCCCAAATGCGAATCTGGGGCATAGCCCCCATGTTGCCATATGCGTTCCTAAGCGTTCCATTTGAACCCCAAAAGCATATTCCCTCCCAAATGCGAATCTGGGGCATGGCCCCCATGTTGCCATATGCGTTCCTAAGCGTTCCATTTGAACCCCAAAAGCATATTCCCTCCCAAATGTGAATCTGGGGCATGGCCCCCATGTTGCCATATGCGTTCCTAAGCGTTCCATTTGAACCCCAAAAGCAAAGTACAAACCAGACCCAGGATGGGCCAGGAGCCCGCATACACCAGAGTCACAATAAGTAGGGGCACAGCAACACACCCATCGGCATGGCCAATCCGTCCCATGCCACATGTGCACAGCACACAGTCCCATTGCCAAGCACACACAACTACAAATGGTACAGCCACACACACACCTCCGGGAAACCCATGTACGAGATTGCACGAACTGTTAATGTCAGACGACAAATACATACTTCGCAAGGTGCAACACAATAACAAATCTCATTCTCTCCACAGGTGACGAACTGCTGGATGCTGGGGATGGAGCCAGCAGCCAGCACAGCCAGCCTACAAGCCCCCAACGAGGACACACGGATGTGGAGGATCTGTCCTCCTCTTCGGACACGGACCACCAAGCAGGCCCATCTGGTGTGGCAGGGCCCAGCCGCTCCCCAGGACTCCTCCTACCCACCAACCCATCATCCAGGGCTGCTGAACATTCCCAGCCCCCTGCTGCCACTGTCGTTGCGGCCACACCCACGGTCATTGCGGCCACACCCACGGTCATTGCGGCCACTACCACTGCCGCAACCGCCACCATCGCCGCACCGACCACCAGCGCCGCCACCACCACCACGTCTTCGCTGGCACCAGCCCCAGCGCAGGTGGTGGCCCGGCCGACTGGATCCACCCTGGGAGCCACAGCGAGGACCGTGGTGAGCAATGTGGCTAGTGGGCAGGCCGGTGGCAGCAGGACTGGTAGGAGGAGCAGGGTCAGGCAAACGCCAGCCTCCCCTGGGAGCCATGCCCTGCCTCAAATGGCCAGAGTCCTTGGGGCCTATGAAGAGGCCCAAGGACAATGGGCCAGGTCAGCTACAGACACGCGTGAGGTGCTGGGGGTGCTGAGGTCCATGGACGCCCGTATGGGCCAACTCGTGGACCTCATGGGCCAGCTGGTGGTGGCGGTGAGGTCACAGCCAGGGACAGCAGCTCCCCTCCGCCACCACCTGCCGGGGCGCAGGGTCGAGCAGCAGTGTCCAGTTCCCCTGCGTCCACAGCCAGTGAGCACACCTCAACCACCAGCATGTCGCAAGCAGGCACCCCCTCGCAAACGTGGAAGGGGCCGTCCGAAGTGGAAACAGATCTCCCGGGAGGACTTCGCACGCTCCAGACGCAAGTGAGGCAGCCAGCCAGCCTTCCTTGACCACCCACTGCATTGACTTGGACTACGATCCCACTCCACACAGCCATCTGGATGGCATGTGTGTGTTGGACTATGGACATAGAACCAGTGGGTACACCCTGAGCATCACGCAGCCATGACCGACAGCTCATTGTCACTGCACGCACCACTTTTGTCATCACCTTACACACAATCACATGTCACAGTTTGAAATAAATGCACCTCTTACACAAACTGCTGTTTGTGCCCTGTGTTTTATTTGTACGGAATACAACGGCCACCTTGGGCGGAAAGGCACCTGATGCGTGGCATGGCAATGGAACCGGAGGGCCTGTAGGGACCTAGGGGTGGGAGACAGAACAGGAGCACATTCAATGAGTGTGTCACACACCCATCACACAGTACATGTCAACAACTACAAGCAATGTACACACATCGCACAGAGCAATAGGGCACAATGCCACAGCCACCAACAGTGGCATACTACCCTGGCCATGGAGCGTTGACACACAGCACGCAGTGAACAAACGGCCACCCTGACACAGCACACACACACCTGCACAGATACAGCCACATCAGCCGTCGTACATGGACACTCACCGTCAAGTGAAGTAGCGGGCGATGAGCTGCTGCCGCACATTCCCAGCTTCCTCCTCTCCGCTGTCCTCCTCACTCGAGCTGTCCTGGTCTGCGGGCTGGGGCCCTGGTTGATCTCCGTCATCCACGATGAGGGGGATCTGCTTCCGAATGGCCAGATTGTGCAGCATGCAGCACGCCACCACTATCTGGCACACCTTCTGTGGGGAGTACGCCAGCGCACCCCCGGTGCGGTCCAGGCACCTGAACCTGGACTTGAGGAGGCCAAAGGTACGCTCGACCACACGTCTGGTCCTCCCATGTGCCTCATTGTAGCGATCGTCTGCTGGGGTGCGAGGATTCCTCAATGGACTGAGCAGCCATGCCCCATTCGGGTACGCAGAGTCACCTGGGTGTGAGGGACACAGAGAACCGTTGCTATTCCAACTGGACAGGGGACAGCATCGCACAACCAGCACGCTACACCACTCCACATACTCACCGACAATACAGCCACGATCCTGTTGCAGATTGGACATCAGTCGTGGCAAGATGCTGTTGCGCATTATGTGTGCGTCATGGGCCGAGCCTGGGAACTTTGCACACACGTGGGTGATCACCATGTCCGCAAGGCACACCACTTGCACATTCAGGGAGTGCGTGTGCTTCCTGTTGCGGTACAGGTGCTCAGTGGCCTGTGGTGGAACAAGGCCAACATGTGTGCAGTCAATGGCTCCAACGACGTGTGGGATTCTGCCAAGGGCATAGAATGCACCCTTCACTGCCGCCAATTCACGAGCCCTGGGGAAGCGGATGTACCTGTTTCGGTACAGCATCATGGCTGCCAGTACATCCCTCAGCACCTTGCTGAACATGGGCTGGGACATCCCTCCTCCACTGCCCACTGTGTGCTGGAATGACCCAGTGCCGAAGAAATGCATGGCGGCCATCACCTTAGCCGTGGGGGTGACAGCTGTCGGATACACCCTGCGGGGACGGAGATGGGGTTCTAACATGGCACACAGTCGATGCAGGGTTGGCCTGTCCAGCCGAAACTTCCTAATGACCTCTGTATCGTCCATGTCCGCCAGCAATTGGTATGGGCGGTCAATGTTCGGTCTCCGCCTAGGGAAAATGGCAGTGGACACATGTCAAAGCAACACGACACATAGCAATTTCGCATACACATCACTGACATGACTGAGCAAGCACATGAGCCACAGCCCAGCTGTCAAGCTGGGACGGCACGGCCACAATACACTTACACAGGTCTCCCAACAATGGCAATGGCTAGTGATACAGACCACTGCCATGTGCATGCACATGGGGATCTAGGCCCCAATGACTTGCGGGGCGTGCTGATGGCGACTGACTGCATATTCGTCAAGCGGCAACGCCACGGCAACATGAATGTCTGCTGAGCATGGAACTGCTTCCGAGGCTGGATGAGTATGGCACACGACGACGACGATGTGGGCACAGGCTGAGCGGCCAAAACAAGTGGGACCTGTGGCACGAGGGGATATGAGACAGTAGTAGGTGTCAGCACTGCACCCTATGTACAGCACTGTACGGATCACACCTCCCGAAACATTGACAGGTGTCCACATTGACAGCCCCATGCCAAGACGGCTGTGTGCTTGCAGTCACACGTCACAGGTGAGAGGTTACATTGCACGTGCCAGGTGGCAGACGTACATAGTGGGAGCTGGCATGTGTGTGCATGTGTCTCCTGTTCAGGATCCACCAGATGGGCGCTGACTCTGTACTGAGCATTGGACACAGCATGTTCCGTGGAAGGCTTGTGTGTGGGATGGTGGCACTGGAAGTGCCTCCGTTGGGTGGGGGGCCATGCACAGGGCGGGTACGTCGATATTGCGCATTGTTGGTCACGGTGGGTGCACCCACTAAGTTGTGTTGCCCTGTGTTCAATTCCTATGTCCGCATGATGATGGACTGTAGATGTGGGCAGACTACACATTGGTCGATGTGCTGTCTATATGCATGTGCCTTCACACCAGGCACAGCTGCCCCTGCACATGTGACCCCTGCTGGACTCACTGCTGGGTCTGTGGAGCTGATGCACCTTCTGTGCGTGGGGCGGACAGCTCTCCTCACTTCCCTCATTGCGCATGTCATGACTTTGCCGCAGGTGACATGGATCATGGAGGGCCCACATGTACGCGTGGGTAGGCTACACATGATTGTTCACTGGTCGCCACCCCCAGTCAGTGTTCCGAATGGGAAGGTTGTCGTGCTGGTGGTATATTCGATGTGGCGGATGGGCGGGCCTAGGTGCGGGCTTACATTCCGGACATGGGGGGTAGTTGGATTGGCGACTAGTTGCAGTACACACGGGACACGTCTCTTCCTTTCCACATCTGGGTCATCCCTTGTAATCACTGACAGTGATACAGTCATCTTCGCCCCAGCCCTCATGTCCTCCCCTCGCTCCCCCAATATGCATGTGCACCTGCGAGGCTAGCGCTTGCACAGGCAGCCCCAAGCTCGCACCAGAGAGGGCAAGGAGTGTATGTGTGGGTCCAGTTGCACAAGTGGGCTGTCTCAGGGTATGATGTGTTACGGGACGCCGTCCACCTGCGTGGTGCCCCAAATGGAGACCCGGCTTGCATGGACTATGCATCACAGTCTTCGCCTTCCGGATCCGCCACCTGCGACACCCAGTGGCTGTGGCTGCCCTTGCGGCCAGGCCGCGTCCGTCTGTGACTGATGGCCCACACATTCACTCTTTGGCCTCTCTGGGGAGGGCTCGGGGGTGGTGGCGCACGCGCTTGCACTTAGTCGCAATGGCATGTGTCGTGGTTGGTATGATGGGCAATGGATGGGATGGTGCGAGCCACCTCCCGTGACGTCAGTGCTGCTCGTGCTGTGGTGCGTCCCCCTACACTTCCATCTGACTTGTGCCAGGCTAGACGTTGAGGTTCTATTGCCTGCGTGATATGACCAGGAGGAGCGCGAGGAGACCTCTCACACACCATGCTCCACTGCCATCCCGTGCCCTGTATCGCCTGTGCGGATTGACTATGTTGGGGTTACACCTGGTCGACTGGGGCTGTGTGTGCCTTGTCAAGGGGCATGGCGGGCGCATAACAGGATCCAGCTTGTCCACAGAGGGTGGGCTGAGGTGCGCCTGGTACCGCTTTGTACGTGTGCCCGGCTGCTGTGCACACACGTGTTCACTCCCCCCGACAGGTGTCCTCTCACAATGCCCAGGGAAGCGGTGGTGTACTGTTCATGACCCCTCCCAACACGGCGTGCTCCAACTTGGCATGTGCGCATCTACCCGTCACACCCACCCACCTGAGCACTGCGTCCATATGACTTCACACGACACATGTGTGTCTTCCACAGTTGTGCTACTCATTTGCGTTGACATCCAATACCAGTGGACTACATGGTCATGTCACGACTGCCGTGTACTTCACATACTCCCATCCTCTCTCATTCGTACTTGTGAAATGAGTCAGCGGAGACAGTTTTGGTTTCAAACATTATATTGAGTCTTCTGTCCTCTGTGATGCAGTATAGTGGACACTACTGGCAGCGGAATACATGTTGAGGATATACTGAGCATGATTGCAAATGGGATAGGGTGTGGGGTTACATGTGATTGGCTGTTGCATGTGGGATGTGGGCTTCAGAGTTACATCTGCTTGGCCAAGGCTGTGCTAATGTACATTTACGTATAGCTGCGGAGCTGCGGACTTTGACACAGACGGTATACATGTAGCCTACCAGACCGCTTGGCATCATGGGCACAGTCCATCTCAGTTCCATGTGACAGGTTTGCTGCGGTTGTTCCTCATGCACGCGTGCATGTGAGATGACATCAGGGCATGGGCTTGCGTGCATGCAGCGGCGTGCCACTTGTTGTTGCAATGTGGTGGTTACTGGACATGTCACAGTCACTGGGGTCGTGTTGTTGTTGTATGCACTTGTCTTCCATGCAAAGGTCCTGGTATGGGTTTCCCGGGGCGGGGGTGGGAGGGGTGCAGCACCCACAGACTCCAGGCGACCTATTCATGTCCACTGAGCGGTGTGTGTGTCCATGGGCGCTGGATCCATGTCGTGTCCTGGTTGTTCGTGCAGTTCCGTCCATGTGGGTGCGATACACAGACCCCATGCCACTGCCTCCCACGATGCATGCGGTGTTCCTGGATGTGATGGGGAACAGTGTGCATGTCCCGGTCATATCCGATGTCATGGCGATGTCGTTGATGGTGTGGTTACAGTTGCCGGTCGTTTGGTATGGCTGTTGTGGTGGTGACTGGCCAGTCCGTGCGGAAGCTAAGCATGGGTGCGGGGTTGGACATCATAGGTCAATCGGGGAACCTGCGTTGTGGTCCGACGAATTTACAGGTTGTCAGGTATGCGATGCCGTCCAGCAGGGCTTCCATGTCATTGGTGGTGTACATGTTTGCCAGTCAATGTAGCGGATGGTGGCTGTCAAGGTGTTGTTCGTAAGTTGTCCCTTGGAGGACCATGATGGGGCATGCTGGGTGACATTCGATGTAGCTGTTCTCGATGATCCGTCGTGTGGAGGCACAGTGGTCCCATTTCAGTGCGGGTGCGATGTTGGCCACATACGCCATGCCCCCATAGGCAGAGCAGGCCCTGTCGTGTGCGTCCAGAGGGAGTAGTAGTGGTAGCAGGTCCGCCTTCAGACATGCCGGGTTGGAGAGGCATATCTCCACTGGATGCTGGTAGGGACACCTCCGACAGTAGAAGACGGGCATGACGCAGCTGAACAATGTGATGCGGTAAGTCAGTCGGTAACTTACGTTCAGCAGGGACAGGAGATCGCATCCCAATGTATGTAACAGGTTGGTTTTGTACAGCTTGAGCTGTCCGGCGTAGTTGGGTAGGTGTGTTGCGGTTGCCATTTCGCAGCGGTGCGTTGTGGTGGCGTGCTCCGGCTGTGTGTGCAGTCTGCAATGTGCACGCTCCGAGGTTGCTGTGAGCTCTGTGTAGTCATAGGGAGACAGGACTTGTGTTCTGTTGGCTTGTTTGGAGGACACGGGCCCTCATCCCACATGCTTCTCAGACAGTTCAAGGTCAGTGATGTGTGACTCCTTCCAATTAACTTGCATGTGGCCGACATGGGGGAGTGTTTTCTTTTTCTTCCCCGTCCGTTGTGTGCTTCTGTGATATGCGCTATCTGCCCTGTGGTCGGTCTCCTCGGCATGCCTGTGTTGGTCTATTCTTGGACAATGGCTGTATTCACCGGCTTCTGTCGTAGGGCTGTGGTTTCGGAGTTGGAATGGAAGGTCATTCAGTGCTGTCTGCTCTCCCTTGTGTGGGCGGCAGGCTGCCTTTCCGCTCTGCGTTAGGCCTTGTGTGTGGATGTTATTCTTGGGCCACCTGTTGTCGGTCCCCGGGCTCTTTGGTGTTCCGTTTTATATGTCTTGTTCATATGTGCAGGGTGGTATGGGTGTTTCAGTGTGGTACTGGCGTTCCTCTTCCCGAAGGGGCCCTGCTTCTCCTAGTTGGTGTTGCCGCCGCTGTGTGCTACGCCATGTTTGTTACACTGGGGTGTGTCCTGCTGTTGCGTGACTTCACTGACATGTGTGCGTCGGTTGTGTGGCGTTGGGTGTTGTCCGTGAATTGGGCGTTGGGGACATGTCTGTGGCAGGCCTGTCATGTGTCATGTGCGTTCGGGGTGGGGCTGATGTGTGTGCTGCTTGGTTGTGTCCCTGTGTCTGTGTGCGACGCATGCATGGCGCTGCGGTTGGCCTCTGCGTTGTGCGCATGTGTGGCGGCGTCATCGGCGCTTTGGGGCCGTGACGGGGTGGTTGGTTCCTAGTCCCAGGTGGTGTGTACACATGTGTTACGCGATGTTACGATTTGGCCTGTGTGTCATATGTGGATGCAATGGTGGATGTGTAGTGTACACGCGCTGGTGGGGGGTTGTCCGCTTTTTCCGCCCTTGCACTGTGTGCACTGTTTGCGTGCACTTGTTGTGTGTGTGCCTACCTGCGTCTCCGCGGTACGTTGCGTCCTTGGTGGTGCATCAGCAGGAGCATGGGGAGGGCCTGCAGTGCTGGATTCATGCTCGGGGAGCCGCTTCTTCGTTGTCCGTGCTCGGCGTCCGTGTTACCGCTTCGGTTTGTCGTACGGTATCTCTTGGCCGTGGGAGCCGTTTGTTTGCGGCATCGTAATTTATACGCCGGGCGGGACGTGTTTCGTCGGACGGTGTGTGTCAATTGGGCTGCGCCGCTACGTGTACGGGCGCACTTTGATGGCGGACGGTGTTGCTGGCTTGCCGGCGGTGTTTGGCCTACTTTTCGCATCGTAATTGGGCGGGCGTGTGGACTGCTGCGTGCCGGCGGTAATTGGTGGTTTTTGCATCCGCCAGCACGGCGGTTGTGCTTCCGCCCGACATCGTAATGAGCCCCTAAGTTACTTATTAACAATATTTCTTTGACTGTACTTAATGTTTATGGTCCGACTCAACCGGACTATTCCTTTTGGCCTAATATTACAAAAAAAATTATCCAACATAAGGATGAATTTTTTGTCTTAGGAGGTGATTGCAACCAGATTGTGGATCCATTTATAGACCGCAAATCCCAAATTCGATTTATCCCTCATAAAGCTCATAGGCAATTTCACAACACAATCTCTCAGACACACCTTATAGACGCCTGGCGTTTATGTAACCCAGATGTAACAGAGTATTCCTTTTTCTCCCCTCCTCATGGCTCTCTTACACGATTAGATTACATCTTTCTCTCTAAACATCTATCTCAGAATCTCATTTCCTCTACAATTGAACCTATTGTAATTTCCGATCACGCCCCAGTGATTGCAGACTTTGATTTGCTTCTATCGCAACTCAGGTCCTCTAGATGGAGGTTCAACAATTTTCTCTTACAAGACCCTAACTTTTCTTCTTCCTTTACCTCTTTTGCTGAAGAAGTTTTTCTCTTGAATGGTGATCCAAATTCCTCCCCTTCATTGATATGGAACACATTTAAGACTGCTGCTCACAGTTTCATTATAAAATTTGTTTCCAAGAAAAAGAAGAAATCTTGTGCTCAGCATAATTGCTTATTAGCTAACATTAAACCATTAGAGCATCAATTTTATTCTACCTCCTCTGGCTCTAATTTGCAAGAGCTAGTTCGTGCAAAATTAGATTTCAACAAATTAACCACTGATAATGCTTCATCTATTGTTCTTCGCAGTAGTGCCCGTTATTATGGTGGACGAAATAAAGCTGGCAAGCTTTTAGCCAATTACCTCAAAGCTCGTAAAGAACGTGTGTTAATAGATTCCATTCAAACTCCAGAGGGAAAACATCTGTTCAAAGAACAGGATATTTTAGATGAATTTGTGACTTTTTATAAATCCTTGTATACACCGGAATCCCCTGCTTCTGCCTCTTTGATTGATACTTATCTTGCCCAAGTTCCTCCTCCTATCTGTGGAGATCTTGATTTTAACGCTCTTGAGTCAGATATTTCAAATATAGACATTTCTAAATCTCTAAATTCACTTAAAAAACAGAAATCTGGGGGCGTGGCCAAGTAAGATGGCTGAACGGATGTGAACCGCTTCAGCTCCGGACACCAGAGACTGCCACGAACCACTTCCACCGATCGTAGAGAGCAGCGAAGCAAATGTCCGCACTCTGCAACGTCCCGTGCTGATCGGGAGCCTCACACCGGACCCCATACCCGGTCTCCAGACTAGAACTCGGACCATGTGTCGGGCAAGACGGAGAGCTGAGGCCGCTCTCAAGATGGCGTAGAGACTCACGCCGAGCGGACCTACAGGCCTGACGCGCCGGACTGCGGGACTCTGGCAGGACTGGCGCGAAGCACTTATGGCGCCTAACATCTCCCGATTTCGCAGCACTGCGAGAGGGCACCGACAGCACTTACCACATCCCGCTGCTTCTAGACCTGCACAGATGGAGTTTTCTGCCCAGCGGAGCCGTGAAACGCAGCTGTAACATACTGAAGGCACCGATGCAGCTCTAAGTGTACCACGAGTGGGTGGCAGCAGTGGCAGGCATTCCGCATACACCCACATGAAGGCTCACCAGTCGGGTCGGTCTCTTTTCATTTTACCGATTGCAATGCACAGAAGGCCCAGGGGGAGTCTGCGTCCAAAGGCCCTGCTTGACCTAAAGATGGCGCCAGAGTAGATGAATGCCCCGGGGGAGGTCTCCTGATTGATGCTAGAGGCGCCGGATGGAGAGCTGTGAGCGAAGCATCTTCCCCCTAGATAGCCCAGCCTGATCAGAGGTGAAGTACCCTGGGGTTCCTGCCTTATTGCTGTAATTAGCCACGCTGTGCCTGACTTCAAGATGGCTGCCTGATTCTACCACTCAGCAGAGGCCTGATCTCATCACAGGGAGACTTACACGTGCAGGGCTTGTTTTCCTGATCTCATTTCATAGAGAGGTTTCTCGGCACCTGCTCTTACGCTGTGCTTGACGTTGCCCCTATGCCACCTAAGAAGGCAACGAATAAAGTCTCCCGCTATTTTGCAGCACCGGAAAAGGGCACCTCACCCACGGAGACTGACCAGGCGAAGAACATGGCGCTCACCAGGGAGGATCTGATAGCCACCCTCCGTGATTTCAAAGCCGAACTGTGCCTAGAAATTAAACAAGACCTATGGACCTCCATGGACCAACTCAAGGCTGATCTCACCAAAAAAATGGCGACCCTTCGACAAGATGTGGAGGCTGTAGGCACCAGAGTGTTGGAAGTGGAGGAACAGACACAGGAACTAGATGCCTGCTCCACCAAACTGCAAGAATCCCAGCAAACCCTCCAAGTTCAGCTCCAACAAGCAATCTTGAAAGCGGAGGATTTGGAGAACAGATCCCGAAGGGAGAATATACGCATCTGGGACCTGGAAGAAGGTGCGGAGGGACCAGACTTAGAGGCGTTCGTGGTAGGCCTCTTTGCAGAACTCCTAGCTCCTCACCAATTTAAGCTTAAAATAGATCGGGTCCATCGTGTGGGGATCCCACAGTCTGGTGAACGCAGAAGGACACGGGACATCCTGGTCAAGATGCACTCTTTTAAAATGAAGTAGGCCATCTTGAGTGCAGCGAGGAAGAAGGAGGAGACTTCCTTCCAAGGCTACAAATGTGCCCTCTTCCAAGATCTAGCGCCCTCCACTCTGGCGCGTAGACAACTGCTGAGACCCGTTACCACCAAGCTACGTGATGACAACATACGTTACCGCTGGACATTTCCTTTTGGGCTTGCCTTTGAATACAAGAACAAGGCACACCATGTGACCGATTTGACTGAGGGTCTTCGTATCTTGGGCCTCCCACTCCCAGAAGACGAAAGCGCCGCTGGCTCCTCGACCGACACGGGACAACCCCAGAGAGGCTCCCGGCCCTGGCACACAGTCACGAAACCTCGGCAAGCCCCTAGATGATTGTACTCGGAGAGGTGCTTTCTATAGACACTCTGACTCTCATGGTCACCAGTCTAAGAGACCTCTCGTTGAACCACGATCCACCGGAACCCTGGTGACGCTGGGTGAACAAGTTCTTATGACTGGATAAAGAGACACCGCAACCGTTCATCAATGACACTGAGGTTTTTTTTTTTCTCTGGTCTTTTGAATTGTTCTCTAGGTTCCCAACGCATTGCAGTCAGGGGGTGCGGGTCTTGTCCGTACCACCCAGAATTCTTCTATCCTTTTTGGAAGAATTTCGAGCCGAAAGCCCGTTGGCCACTCGGCTCACACTTTTTTGGGGATGTTGAGGATTTCTTTTTTGGGGGGGAGGGTTCCTGGTGGTGGTGTAGGGGTATCATTAGTTTATGGCTTTTCAAGAAACGTACAGCATGGGGGGTGGGGGCGCTGTGAGACTCGCGGTTCCCAGGAGCGGGAACTTCGACACGATATGGACAGCAGCCACAGCACATGAAGGGGGGTCATGAGCCACAGATGGGGGGAGGGAGGTAAGTCCTACCAATGGTTTCCATAGCGTCCTGGAACATCAAGGGCCTGAACTCGCCCCAAAAACGCCAGAAAATCTGGAAATATCTCACGGACCGCCGATTTGAGGTTGTAGCGCTCCAAGAAACTCACCTCAAAAAGTCAGAGGAAACTCGGCTGCGCCACAAATCATACCCCTTAATTTATAAGTCATCTGCTGGCACCAAACACAAAGGAGTGGCCCTGCTTTTTCGTAGCACAGCCAAGTTCCAACCCGAAGCAACCAAGACAGACCGGGAGGGGAGAATCATAATGGTCAAGGGGAGACTACGGGGCACCTTATGCACATTTATCTCCCTCTATGCACCCAACTCGGGCCAGACGACATTCCTATCTAACACACTGGACTTGATAAGTGGCTTTGCGGAGGGCCCATTGATCCTACTGGGAGACTTCAATCTGACATGGCACGGCACCCTGGACAGTTCACACTCACACAGGGCGACTCCCAACAGTTTTTCCAAAGGGGTCAAGCAGAAAATGCTCACACTGGGCCTATGTGATGCTTGGCGGACATTACACCCTACCACTAAAGACTACACGTACTTCTTGCACGTCCACCATTCATATTCTAGGATCGACTATATTTTCATTAGTCAGGCACTAGTGGGCCCCCTACAGGCAGCGCAGATACTGCCAATTTCGGTATCAGATCACAGCCTAGTAACCATCAGTCTAACATTGGGTGGGCCTAAGTCTGGCACATCGCGGTGGTACTTCCCGACAGCGATCACGCGAGACAAGACCTTACGCGAGGAACTGAGGGCCTCCATCAATGAATACTTTACACTCAACACCCTGCAGGCCACTACCCCACAGAATAATTGGGACGCTTTTAAAGCGGTATTGCGGGGCAAATGCATCCAACTTAACACGGTCCTAAATAAACAGAGGGCGAGGGAACGCATCGCCCTTGAAGGGGAACTGGAGGTAGTTGAAAAGGCACATAAGCAAACACCCACTCGAGCACTGCAGAGACAACTTACCGCGGTAAGGGTCAAACTGCGCTCCATTTACAATAATAGAGCTGAGTATACACTGCTGAAGCTGCGTCAGACATCATACGCCCAGGGCGATAAGGTGGGCCCCCACTTAGCGCGCCAGCTCCGAGTGAAGAGGGAATGCAAATTCATTGGGGGTATCCTAGATCGGGATGGCCAGCTCACCCACGCAGATGACATTAAAGCCAACATTTGTGGGGAATTTTATGGGAAACTATACCAAGGTACACCCCCTGATACAGCTCTACAGCAGCAATATCTAGATTCAATGGATCTTCCCCATATCTCCCCCGCGACCGCGGCACCCCTAGATGCTCCCATTACTTCGGAGTAGGTCGGGCAGGCCATCTCTAGACTCAAACTCCATAAAGCCCCGGGACCTGACGGTCTAACGGCACAGTTCTATAAATGCTTTGCATCCGAGCTAATCCCCCACCTCACTGAGCTATTCAAGGCGATAGCAGCAGACGCCAGGGTCTCGGATCAATGGCTGAGGCAGTGATATCTGTCATTCCCAAACTGGGAAAAGACCCCCAACACTGTGCCTCGTATAGGCCCATAGCCCTTCTTAACCTCGACACGAAGCTCTACTCCGCGATCTTAGCCTCCAGGCTGGAGGATCTGATGCCCGCACTAATCCACCCTGATCAATCAGGCTTCATAAAGGGAAGGCAAACACATGACAATATCCGGCGCACTCTATACCTCATTGAGAAAGTGTCCAAATTTAACCTCCCAGCAATTTTGGTGGGTCTTGATGCCGAAAAAGCCTTCAACAGGGTGGACTGGTCGTTCCTTTTCCTCGCCATGCAGAAATATGGCTTTGGGGACGCATTCCTTAACATGGTCAGGGCCAACTATCACCTTCCGCACTCCCGAGTTTTGGTCAACGGCTATGCATCACTCCCCTTCGCCCTTAGCAGAGGCACACGGCAGGGTTGCCCGCTTTCTCCCCTCTTATTCGCCCTCAGCATCGAACCCCTAGCTGTGAGATTCCGGGTTAATGAAGAGATCCGGGGTATACGCTTTAGCGGCACATATCATAAAGCGTCCCTCTTCGCAGACGACATCCTGCTCACGCTCATGGAACCGGCCTCCTCACTCCGGGCAGTACAGGAGGAACTGAAGCACTTTGAACTGGTGGCGGGGTTTAAAGTAAACCTATCCAAATCCTCCATACTAAACCTCACACTCCCTGCCGCCGAGGCGACGAGATTGAGAGGCCAGACATCCCTCCACTGGGGTAAACACTCCCTCCTATACTTGGGTGTCCACCTCACTCCTAAAATTGGGGATCTCTACAGGGCCAATTACCCCCCTCTAGTGACTCAGCTTCAGCAGGACTTTAAGAGATGGAAACCTCTTTACATTTCCTGGCTTGGGCGGATCAACGCTCTTAAAATGACGGTCCTACCAAAACTCTTATATTTATTTCAGGCTTTACCTATTGAGCTTGACCGCGATCTACTACCGCGCCTGCGCTCACTCGTCACCAACTTCATTTGGCAAGGGGGGAGGGCTCGTCTTCCCTTTCACGTGCTGAGACGCCCTAAGAACAAAGGGGGGGTAGCATTACCGGATTTCACACTATACTATCAAGCGGCACAACTGCGGGTGGTGACAGAATGGTCAGCAAGAGAATCCGACAAGCACTGGCTCCACATGGACAGGTCGATTGTGGGGTGCTCCATTTGGGATGTCCTGTGGAAGCCAAAGAAAGACAGGCCTGTGAACGCCTACTTAAGCACTCCCACACGCACTACTCTGACAGTATGGGATCAAATCACGAGGAGGGAAGGTTGGACCGCATTTCCTTCCCCCTACACCCCAATCCATTTCAACCCGGCATTTACGCCGGCACTGCGTGAAGGACCCTTTGACTGCTGGAGGGACGGGGGCTGCCTAAAGCTGTCTGACTTATTTCATAACTATGATGTCCTGACATTTGAAAGCTGCAAAAGAGATTTCCAGGTCCCACACAGCGAGCACTACCGCTACCTCCAGCTCAAACACTGGGTCTCACTACCACACATAAGAGATGCCGCTACTAGAGAGCTTACGGCCATGGAGAGACTGGTGCGCAAAGCAGGTTCCATGAAGGGTGCAATTTCCTCACTATATGCTATGTTATTGACTACACTACACGCCCCCCGGGCGCGTTACATGTCCTTTTGGGAACAGGTTCTAGGGCGCGATATCACCGATGATCAATGGAAACATAATCAGTCCGTCGCTTTGAGGGAGGCACACTATAAGACACTGCTAGATTACCTTTACCTTACTAAGCTCAGGTGGATCTTCCCTGACACCTCAGATCTCTGCTGGCGGGGATGTGGTCTGCAGGGGGATTTCCACCACATCTGGTGGGATTGCCCGGGTATTCGACCTTTCTGGGAGGAAATCCTTTCACATCTCAAAGATATGCTGGGGTACCCCATCCCGACAACCATCGAGTGGGCCTTACTGGGCATCAGGGACCCTGAGTTGGAACACCAAACGAAAGCCGACAAGGCGATAATGTGGGCTTGTCTGGGGGCGGCGAAACTCACGATAGCGGCTGCATGGAAAAAGAAAGACACACCAGCGACGTCGATGTGGCATGCCCGCCTGTGGAGAATCCTCTCTATGGAGCGTCTCGCAGACATCTTTAGGGACGAATACAAGAATTTTGAGCATAAATGGGGCCCATTGGTAACCTATCTATCCCGTGGTCTGCCTTCGGCGGTATGTCCGCCCTCTGTAAGGGCTATGCATCTCTTTCAACTCTAATCTTTCCTGAGATGAACTGGTGGGTACATTCCCCATTCATTGATTGGATAGGACCCCACTCTTACTACCCAGCTTTATAGATGTACCTATGCTGCCCACTCCTTCATCATGTGACACCACCACCACCAGGGAAGGGGAGGGTTTGTTTTTGTGTTCTTTGTCTGAGGAATTATCCTTAAGACTTGTTGCTCAAAAAACAGGCGTCTTCTACTTTGTCTGTGGGGGGTGTACGGACCCTGGGACATATGAATCTGGGCTCTAATTAGCTGAATGTTTTTGACCCTGGGCCCTACACACTCTACTGTATTAATGTTGTCATTTTGGCTTATGATGCTCAATAAAAAGAACTTTGACAAAAAAAAAAACAGAAATCTCCAGGGCCAGACAGATTTACGGTAGAATTTTATCTACACTTCTCAAATTTATTACTTCTTAAACTATTACATCTTTTCCATTATTTCTGTAACACTGGCAAGGCAGAAGGTACTTTTTTAGAAGCTACAATTTGCTTGATTCATAAGGAAGGTCGTGATCCAAAGCTTTGTAAGAATTATAGTCCTATATCCCTTGTAAACGTAGATTATAACATTTTCGCTAAATTACTTGCTTTACATCTTGAACCCCTTTTGCCTATCCTAATCGGTCCAGAACAATGCGGCTTCGTTAAACGCAGATTAACTTCTGATAATTCTCGAATGTTCTTCAATGTCCTGAATAAAGCCTCCACTCTTTCTTATTCCCTAGCTGCAGTATCTGTTGATGCGGAGAAGGCTTTTGATAGAGTCAATTGGTCTTTATTATTCAAAACCCTAAATTGGCATGGCTTTGGCCCCAAATGTATTTCTTTTATTTCTCTCCTTTATACATCCCCTACTGCCTCTGTTTTAATTAATGGTCTTATTTCTAATTTTTTTCCATTACAACGGGGGTTCGTCAGGGTTGTCCTCTTTCCCTTCTCTTATTTGTTCTATCTCCTGAACCTTTTTTATCTCATATTCGTCAGAACTCTTCTATCTCTGGATTTATTTATGGAGAGTCACATTTAAAATTGTCTGCCTATGCAGATGATATTTTGCTTTTTATTTCAATCCCGAGACTTCTATTCCCTCTCTATTACAAGAATTTTCTGATTTTTCTTTGACTTCTGGCTATAAAATAAATCCATATAAAACAGAAATTTTGCCCATCACCAAATTCTGTCTTAAACACCATTTTGATTTGACTGGTTTTCGTTGGAATAACTCTAAAATTAAATACTTAGGCATTTGGTTTAATAATTCCATTTTAAACTCGGTGAAACTCAACATGAAGGAAGCCCTTGACCGTATTTCTAAACTTCTTTCCTCTTGGAATCCTCTTTTCCTTTCATGGTGGGGTTGTCCTGATTCTATAAAGATGATGATCACTCCTATTTTACAATACATTCTTTCTATGATACCTATCCGTATTCCTTTTATATATTTTAAAAGATTTGATTCCCTTCTCTCTAAATTCCTATGGCACGATAAAAAAACCTAGGATTTCTTTGAAACTTCTCAAAAAAACCAAAGCCAATGGAGGAGTAAAATTCCCTGACTTTTGGCTCTATCAGAGGGCTTTTTCACTGAAGCAAGCATCCGGATGGCTTCTTACAGGCATTACACCTTACACACCTTTATGGGTTAAAATAGAACGATCTCTTCTTGCTCCTTTTTCTATTAAGGAGATTCTCTCCTTTACTACAAAGACAAACATCACGTCTCTTCCGCTATTTCGTCGCACGTGTTCCTTATTAAGACCTCATTGTCAACCAATCATTTCTACTAGAGAATCCTTCCTCCAATCTTCTCTTTGGTATAATCGTCTTATTACTATTAAAAATAGACCTTTATATTGGAAGTCTTGGAGACTTCGAGGTGCCATTTGGGTCCGTGATATGTTTGATGGCATGATCCCTTGTTCTTTTCCTCATTTTCAAGCTACTTTTAATTGTCCACATTCTTTCTGGCTAAAGTTCTAGATGTCTTTTACTCTCTCCCCTCTGATGCTCCCCACCTACAGCTGATCCCCTTTTAAGATTTTTGCAACTATTTCCAAAGGCCTCCGCTCTAAAACAAAACTAGAGCTTGCTTGGGAAGCAGATTTGGGTTGTGTATGGAACATTGAATTCTGGAATAAAATTTGAGCAAGATCATTAAAAATTTCTAGATCTGCTTCTACTACTCAATCTATGTTCTTTTTATATCATAGATTGTATTTCACTCCCCTATCAATAGCCACGTTTTCACACAATAATGATAATTCTTGCTGGTCCTGTAAATCCCCTTCAGCTGATTTGTTACATCTTTTATTTTCCTGTCCCAATGTAGCCTCCTTTTGGTTAGATGTATGGTCTCTCATATCCAAAATCTTTAACATACACATACGCCTGGCTAATAATATAATTTTTGTAGGTAGTTTATCAGATTCTGTACACTTACCCTCACATGAGAAAGGCCTATTTGATCTTATATTAGCTTTAGCTTTTCAACAAATTACTTCTAACTTGAAATGTTCAGCTAATCTCTCAGTCAAGTCATGGTGGAATAATGTATGTTACTATAATCGACTAGATATTGCTTTTGCCTCCTCCTATAATCCAACTGTTAGTAGAGAATTATATTGGTTACCATTAATTAACTATTTGAACAAGGTTGCAAAAAAAGAAGTTGTTTCTTCTAAAAGTTCTGAAAATTTTAAACCTCCGTAAATTGTTGTTTTTCTACCTTTTTACTCTAGATTATATTCTTTTTTATTATACTGCTTTTCGATATGCTAATCTCTTCTTCATTTATCACTAGTATGCAATATTACTCGATCTTCAGTTCCTGAATTGTATTAAACTCTTTATCTCTTCCCTCCCTCTAAAATGTAAAATTGTAAACAGCTTTCTACTCTGTTTAATTTTGCCTTTCATATCTGTTGTTACTTATTTTATGATAATCTGAATGACTTCCTTTTGTAATTCACTTTGTTTCAATAAAGCTTTTTAAACATAAAAAAGTGAAATTGCTTGTGAAAGATTTTTAAACTGCCTCTAAAACCAATGGATGTTTTGCCATTTCTTTGTGAAACTATATCGAAAATGTTTCCACAGTTTTCAAAAGTTTTATTGTGGATGTTGTACCCAAACACCGCTGACAAGGATTAGACCTGCACTATTTTATGAGCCCTCACTTTATAAACAATGGGCCTGATTCACAGAACTAACTTACGTCAAAAACGTAAAGTTAGTACTTTTGGTATTCACAGAATACACTTACTCATTTTGGTATTCACAGAATGAACTTACTCATTTCGGTATTCACAGAAGTTAGTAGTCCTAACTTTAGGACTCCTAAATGCCTTCTGTGAATACCGAAAGTCTTAAAGTTAGGATTTTTCTCAGTTTAGGAGTAGTAAAGTTAAATCGTGAAGGCGTGTTCGTAGTGTGTGGTGGCAGACCGTGTCGAAGGCGGCTGATAGGTCCAGGAGGATGAGGGCTGCTGGTTCTCCGTTGTCTAGCAGGGTCCTGATGTCATCGGTGGCGGCGATGAGGGCGGTTTCGGTGCTGTGGTTGCTGCGGAAGCCGGACTGGGAAGGGTCCAGGATGTTGTTCTCCTCGAGGTAGCGGGTCAGTTGTTTGTTGACGATTTTCTCGGTGACCTTCGCGGGGAACGGGAGCAGAGAGATGGGTCGGAAGTTCTTGAGGTCCTTGGGGTCTGCCTTGGGTTTCTTGAGTAAGGCGGTGATCTCGGCGTGCTTCCAGCTTTCCGGGAAGGTTGCTGTCTCGAAGGAGATGTTGATTATTTTCCGGAGATGGGGCGCGATGGCTGTACTGGCTTTGTTGAAGATGTGGTGAGGGCACGGGTCTAGCGGTGAACCGGAGTGGATGGTGTTCATGATCTCGCTGGTGTCCTCGTCGTTGATGTTGGTCCAGGAGAGCAGGCGGTTGGTGGTTGTGGGGGCAGTGGTCTCGGTGGTTGCCGGGGCAGTCGTGGTGTTGAAGCTGTCGTGGATGTCGGCGATTTTGCGGTGGAAGGAGGTGGCCAGTGAGTCGCACAGGTCTTGCGACGGCTGGATGTCGTTGGTGTTGGAGCTGGGGTTGGAGAGTTCCTTCACGATGTTGAAGAGCTCTTTGCTGTTGTGTGCGCTGTTGTCTAGGCGGTCTTTGAGTGAGGCCCTTTTGGCGGATCTGATGAGGTGATGGTGATTGTGGGTGGCGCTCTTGTGGGCGGCGTAGCTGTCCGCTGTCCGTTCGTGGAGCCAGATCTTCTCCAGTTTTCGGCATGTTCGTTTGGAGGCCTGGAGGTCTTCGGTGAACCAGGTGGCTTTCTTGCTGGTGTGGCTGTTGGGCGGATTCTTGAGCGGGGCGAGGGTGTTGGCGCAGTCGTCGATCCACTGTCTGAGGTTGCGGGCGGCGGAGTCGGGGTCGGAGGGTTTGGCGGGTGGGCTCAGGGCGAGGGTTGTGGTTAGCTGGTCTTCCGTGACTCTGCTCCAGCAGCGGCGAGGCATTTGTTCGGTGCGGTGGTGCGTGGTGGGCTTCCTGTAGGTGAAGTGGATGCAGTGGTGGTCAGTCCAGTGGGGTTCGGAGGTGTGGTTGAAGGAGACGTGTGGGCTTGCGGAAAAGATGGAGTCTAGCGTGTGGCCGGCGGCGTGGGTGGGTGTAGTCACGAGCTGTCTGAGTCCGAGGGTGGCGAGGTTGTCGATCAGGGTGGTGGAGTTGGTGTCCTTGTTGTTCTCGAGGTGGAAGTTCAGGTCCCCGAGGAGGATGTAGTCCGTGGAGGCGATGGCGTGTGTGCTGACGAAGTCAGCGATGGAATCGCTGAACTGTGGTCGGGGTCCGGGGGTCTGTAGATGAGGGTTCCTCTGAGGGTGGTGTTGGGATCGGTGTGGATCTGGAAGTGCATGTGTTCGGCGGTGCTGAGGGTGTCGTCGGTGTTGGTTGAGACTCTGAGGGTGTTCCTGTGGACGATGGCGATGCCTCCTCCGACTCCGTTGGTGCGGTCCCTGCGGGTGATCTTGTATCCGTCCGGGATGGCAATGGCGATGTCGGGGGCTGAAGCGGGATTCAGCCAGGTCTCCGTCAGGAATGCGACGTCTGGGGAGGTTGAGTCGAGAAGGTCCCAGAGTTCGATGGCGTGTTTGCGGGCGGAGCGGGTGTTGAGGAGGATGCATCTGAAGTAGTTGGGTCTTTCCTGGGCGGTGGTTTGGCGGGGCGGGTGCTGGCGAAGCTGCAGTTCCGGCAGGTGAAGGGCCCTTGGGTGCGCTTCGGGGTGGCCTGGTAGCAGGCGTGATCTTTTCCGGGGTTGAGTGCGTGGAGGGTGCTGGCGTCGTATCGGCGTCTGTTGATGTGGCGGGCGCGGGGATGCCCGGACCAGGGGTCTGGCGCTGGGCGCGGCCACGGCGCGGACGGGCGCAGACGGGCTTGCCTTAGGCGCGCCTTCGGCGCGCCAGCGGCGCGGCCGCGCAGCGGCCGCCATAAATGGGGAGGTGGGAGGTGGGAGGGAGGAGCAGGGAATGGGGCAGCGAATGGGCAGTGAGGGGGCGGGGCCGCAGGGGCGCAGCGGCGGGAAACAGGCACAGAAAGGAAAAAACGATCACAATCAGGGGCAGCAAGGGGGCACAGAAAGGAAAAAACGATCACAATCAGGGGCAGCAAGGGGGCACAGAAAGGAAAAAACGATCACAATCAGGGGCACAGAAAGGAAAAAACGAGCACAATCAGGGGCAGCAAGGGGGCACAGAAAGGAAAAAACGAGCACAATCAGGGGCAGCAAGGGGGCACAGAAAGGAAAAAACGAGCACAATCAGGGGCAGCAAGGGGGCACAGAAAGGAAAAAACGAGCACAATCAGGGGCAGCAAGGGGGCACAGAAAGGAAAAAACGATCACAATCAGGGGCAGCAAGGGGGCACAGAAAGGAAAAAACGATCACAATCAGGGGCAGCAAGGGGGCACAGAAAGGAAAAAACGATCACAATCAGGGGCAGCAAGGGGGCACAGAAAGGAAAAAACGAGCACAATCAGGGGCAGCAAGGGGCCACAGAAAGGAAAAAACGAGCACAATCAGGGGCAGCAAGGGGGCACAGAAAGGAAAAAACGATCACAATCAGGGGCAGCAAGGGGGCACAGAAAGGAAAAAACGATCACAATCAGGGGCAGCAAGGGGGCACAGAAAGGAAAAAAAACGAGCACAATCAGGGGCAGCAGCAGGGCACACAGACGGAGCTGTGTGGTGGGGGAGCGACCTACCAGTCAAGGTCAGGGGTCGCTCTGCAGCCTGATGTCCGCCACCTCTTCTGCTCCGACAATGTGTACACAGGCTCCCGGAGTCCCCTGAGCCAATCCAGACACTACACTCATGCTGGTATTTCACAGCATGAGAGAAGCATAGGGTTTGGGCAGAACGGGCTTGTTCCATGCTCCAGCAGAGACTGGGAGCCGGTGATCCTGAGCCCTGCTGATATCTCCAAGCAACAGCCTGGAGATATCCAAGTGGGCATATTGGTTTGGCCAGCTTAAGACAGCCAGCCAAACCGACATGTGCACTGCCAGTGCCCTGAGCCCACCACGCCTCCTGCTGGCCTCTACCTCAAGACTCAGCTGGGGCTCGCCTCCAGTGTAAAATAAAAAGATAGTAAAGCAGTCTCATTAAGTTCTTTATTTTCATTTTATTTTACATGCATCTGCTGGTTCCAGCAGCGGGGCGACGCTCCTACGCCATAACGGAGGAGCCACCCCTGTGACAGTTCCCTTACTCCAACGGCTTATGCTTGTTTAGTATTCACAAAATGCAACTTAATCGGATGTGGGCGTCACAAGTTGCTGAGATTTCAATGTCTTTGGACAGTCTTACAGTAATCCTGTGCTTGATAGAATGTCCACTAAGTGGGGCCACAGTTTCTCATATTTGTCTCCCATTTCATTAAACTCCCAAGTAATTTTTCCCATTGTTAGTAACAACCAGTGTTTACCGGCCTATCCCTGCACAGTCAAAATGGTTGCGGTCTTCCATCTTTGTTCGATCAGCTGCTTTGCTGCAAGTGGCATGTTAGCTGTGAGTTTCCAGTCAGATAAGAAAACATTCAGTATCTTAGCTGACCTAAGGCCAAGTAGAATCATTGCTGGATCTGGTTGTATCGAGTAGCCCACCACCACACTTATGTGGCTTAATATCTCATTCCCAAAGATTTGCAGTTTGGCACAGGACACCAGAAGAGTATGACCTCTCTCTCCTGCCAAATCCCCTCCAACACATACTATTAGTGTCAGGATTAGAGGCCAAAGAAAGTTTGCCCACTCCTGGTTCAATCGGCGGTGTCGTGAAGCCAAATTAGCCTTGCTCGAAGCTCTAAAATCCAGGGATAGACCATCCATCAAACTCAAGTGGACCATTTATAGAGATACCAATGCCTTAGCAAAAAAATCCTGGGAGCAGGAAAAGTGGTACTCCCTTCGTGGGGCCTTGATGTCCAAATACTTTAAAGCCTTTTTTGAACATAGTAATTACTGGGTGTAGAGAGGGCAGAGCTGGTTTTGAACCCAACATCGCGACCGAAGTGTGGAACGAGCACTACCAGTCTTGTATGCCACACCAGAGGCACATGAAGAAATAAGGGGGCCTGATGCAGGCAATTTAACTAGGGAACTAGTCCTGTGCAAAGTCAAGGAGTACCAAGAGATAACTTTGTCTGAAGTGCTTGGTGCCATTAACAAAATAGCTCTGCACAAAGCACCTGGGATGGACAAAATCCCCAGGGACCCCTTTCTCTCAGAACCGACAATTTGGGTCCATGTATGTGGGCAATCTTTAATGCTATATTGGGGGTAATGCTGATTCCCAAAACATGGGCAGGAGCAGAAATTGTCCCAGTCCACAAGAAAGGTTCTCCTTTGCTACCCGGCCACTACAGACCCATTAGTCAAATTGATGTGATGCAGAAAGTTTTTGCCCGGGTACTATTGGCACGTCTTCAGGGCTGGATAGAGGATCATAACGGGCCTGATTCACAGAACTAACTTACGTCAAAAACGTAAAGTTAGTACTTTTTGGTATTCACAGAATACACTTACTCATTTTGGTATTCACAGAATGAACTTACTCATTTCGGTATTCACAGAAGTTAGTAGTCCTAACTTTAGGACTCCTAAATGCCTTCTGTGAATACCGAAAGTCTTAAGTTAGGATTTTTCTCAGTTTAGGAGTAGTAAACTTTACTACTCCTAAACTGAGAAAAATCCTAACTTTAAGACTTTCGGTATTCACAGAAGGCATTTAGGAGTCCTAAAGTTAGGACTACTAACTTCTGTGAATACCGAAATGAGTAAGTTCATTCTGTGAATACCAAAAGGAGTAAGTGTATTCTGTGAATACCAAAAAGTACTAACTTTACGTTTTTGATGTAAGTTAGTTCTGTGAATCAGGCCCAACATTCTTGCCCTTTCTAAGCAGGATTCAGACAATGCACCTCTGCAATAGATCAAATTTTCAGGCTGCAACTCCCGTATTGGAAAAACGTTATTCTGGAGGGCGGTAGCCTCTACCTAATATTTGTTGACCTCAAGACAGCATTCGATCTAGGACCCAGGGACAAGTTGTGGTCAGCATTAACCGATATTGGGGTCCCCCATATCTTTGTCACATGCTTAGGAGACTTCATAGGGGAAATTTTGCCCAGGTTAGATATAGGAAATATGGGGAGCATACTGCACCATTTACTGTTAACAGAGGTGTCAGACAGGGATGCGTGCTATCCCCGACTTTATTTTGCTTATACAGCAATGGCCTGGTAGATCAATTGAATAGGGTAAAGTGTAATAGCACCCCTAAGATTGCTTCAAACAAAGTGCCAGCATTGATGTCTGCCGATGATACCCTTCATCTTTCAAAATCTCCATTGGGTATCCAGAACATCCTCGAGAGCTTTGAATCTTTCTGCAACACCAGAGGGTTAGTAATTAACATCACAAAGACCAAATATATGGTCTTTAATCCGCTAAATTCTACATGCCCAAATCCCTGTCTGAATGGTATCCCCCTCGAGTGGGATTCTACTTTTGAATATCTAGGGCTTACTCTCACTCTCACGCCAAATCGCATACAATTAGCGTGAGATACAAACGCTGGATGGACACATACTGAGCATCCTCGCTACAGATTTGGGAGCATTGGAAATATATACATGGAACTAATTAATCTACGATTGAAAATGTAATACGTTATTACATAAATGAGAATTATACGCAGCAGTCGCCGGGACGGAAGTATAACCAGCTGGAAGGTGTGAAACGTGCCTTAAAAGATACCTATAGCCTAGAGCTCTTTTCAGATGATATCCAGACCGCCTTATCTAGGAAACTTTACATACAATTCAGACATGGGTCACTTCCTCTATGGCAAAACCAAAGGGGATGATGGACGGAGTGTTGAACATTGCAAGCACTCACCCCCAGTCAACTGATCTGGGTTTAATCCATCATCATTCTTTAGCTCACTCCGCCACCCCAGTTCAGACATGGCCATATGCAAATCAGTCTGACCCTGTGCCTCATGGGAACAGTCCAGCTCGAACTGCCAAGCCATGTCTTCCCTGGACCGGAAACAAGCATCCTGGGACCGGTTTCTGGCTTACAGCCGTCATCAGCCAGGCTATCTTGAATCCAGTGGCAAAGTGAGCAAGGGACCCACGTCTGGGCATACCCTGCCAACTTAGGGCGAACATAGCAAAACCAAAGGGGATGATGGACGGAGTGTTGAACATTGCAAGCACTCACCCCCAGTCAACTGATCTGGGTTTAATCCATCATCATTCTTTAGCTCACTCCGCCACCCCAGTTCAGACATGGCCATATGCAAATCAGTCTGACCCTGTGCCTCATGGGAACAGTCCAGCTCGAACTGCCAAGCCATGTCTTCCCTGGACCGGAAACAAGCATCCTGGGACCGGTTTCTGGCTTACAGCCGTCATCAGCCAGGCTATCTTGAATCCAGTGGCAAAGTGAGCAAGGGACCCACGTCTGGGCATACCCTGCCAACTTAGGGCGAACATAGCAAAACCAAAGGTGATGATGGACGGAGTGTTGAACATTGCAAGCACTCACCCCCAGTCAACTGATCTGGGTTTAATCCATCATCATTCTTTAGCTCACTCCGCCACCCCAGTTCAGACATGGCCATATGCAAATCAGTCTGACCCTGTGCCTCATGGGAACAGTCCAGCTCGAACTGCCAAGCCATGTCTTCCCTGGACCGGAAACAAGCATCCTGGGACCGGTTTCTGGCTTACAGCCGTCATCAGCCAGGCTATCTTGAATCCAGTGGCAAAGTGAGCAAGGGACCCACGTCTGGGCATACCCTGCCAACTTAGGGCGAACATAGCAAAACCAAAGGGGATGATGGACGGAGTGTTGAACATTGCAAGCACTCACCCCCAGTCAACTGATCTGGGTTTAATCCATCATCATTCTTTAGCTCACTCCGTCACCCCAGTTCAGACATGGCCATATGCAAATCAGTCTGACCCTGTGCCTCATGGGAACAGTCCAGCTCGAACTGCCAAGCCATGTCTTCCCTGGACCAGAAACAAGCATCCTGGGACCGGTTTCAGGCTTACAGCCGTCATCAGCCAGGCTATCTTGAATCCAGTGGCAAAGTGAGCAAGGGACCCACGTCTGGGCATACCCTGCCAACTTAGGGCGAACATAGCAAAACCAAAGGGGATGATGGACGGAGTGTTGAACATTGAAAGCACTCACCCCCAGTCAACTGATCTGGGTTTAATCCATCATCATTCTTTAGCTCACTCCGCCACCCCAGTTCAGACATGTTGTTTTTGCATTTGTCACCCCTAGTGGGACGGGCATGCCCAGACGTGGGTCCCGTGTTCTCCATGCCACTGGAATCAAGCTATCCTGGCTGAAGAGGGGTGAAACCCCGAAACCGGTCCTAGGATGCTTGTTTCCAGTCCAGGGAGGACCTGGCTTGGCAGTTAGTTCGGGCTGGACTGTTCCCATGAGGCACAGGGTCAAGACTGATTTGCATATGGCTGGGTCCAAACTGGAATGGCATGGTGAGCAAAAAAACGATGGATTTAGGCCCAGATCTCTGTACTGGGGTGAATGTATGACATTGTTCTGCATTCTGTCCATCAACTGTTGTTTTTGCATTTGTCACCCCTAGTGGGACGGGTATGCCCAGACGTGGGTCCCGTGCTCTCCATGTCACTGGAATCAAGCTATCCTGGCTGAAGAGGGGTGAAACCCGAAACCGGTCCTAGGATGCTTGTTTCCAGTCCAGGGAGGACCTGGCTTGGCAGTTCGGGCTGGACTGTTCCCATGAGGCACAGGGTCAAGACTGATTTGCATATGGCTGGGTCCAAACTGGAATGGCATGGTGAGCAAAAACGATGGATTTAGGCCCAGATCTCTGTACTGGGGTGAATGTATGACATTGTTCTGCATTCTGTCCATCAACTGTTGTTTTTGCATTTGTCACCCCTAGTGGGACGGGTATGCCCAGACGTGGGTCCCGTGCTCTCCATGCCACTGGAATCAAGCTATCCTGGCTGAAGAGGGGTGAAACCCCGAAACCGGTCCTAGGATGCTTGTTTCCAGTCCAGGGAGGACCTGGCTTGGCAGTTCGGGCTGGACTGTTCCCATGAGGCACAGGGTCAAGACTGATTTGCATATGGCTGGTTCCAAACTGGAATGGCATGGTGAGCAAAAAAACGATGGATTTAGGCCCAGATCTCTGTACTGGGGTGAATGTATGACATTGTTCTGCATTCTGTCCATCAACTGTTGTTTTTGCATTTGTCACCCCTAGTGGGACGGGTATGCCCAGACGTGGGTCCCGTGCTCTCCATGCCACTGGAATCAAGCTATCCTGGCTGAAGAGGGTGAAACCCCGAAACCGGTCCTAGGATGCTTGTTTCCAGTCCAGGGAGGACCTGGCTTGGCAGTTCGGTCTGGCTGTTCCCATGAGGCACAGGGTCAAGACTGATTTGCATATGGCTGGGTCCAAACTGGAATGGCATGGTGAGCAAAAAAACGATGGATTTAGGCCCAGATCTCTGTACTGGGGTGAATGTATGACATTGTTCTGCATTCTGTCCATCAACTGTTGTTTTTGCATTTGTCACCCCTAGTGGGACGGGTATGCCCAGACGTGGGTCCCGTGCTCTCCATGCCACTGGAATCAAGCTATCCGGGCTGAAGAGGGGTGAAACCCGAAGCCGGTCCTAGGATGCTTGTTTCCAGTCCAGGGAGGACCTGGCTTGGCAGTTCGGGCTGGACTGTTCCCATGAGGCACAGGGTCAAGACTGATTTGCATATGGCTGGGTCCAAACTGGAATGGCATGGTGAGCAAAAAACGATGGATTTAGGCCCAGATCTCTGTACTGGGGTGAATGTATGACATTGTTCTGCATTCTGTCCATCAACTGTTGTTTTTGCATTTGTCACCCCTAGTGGGACGGGTATGCCCAGACGTGGGTCCCGTGCTCTCCATGCCACTGGAATCAAGCTATCCTGGCTGAAGAGGGGTGAAACCCCGAAACCGGTCCTAGGATGCTTGTTTCCAGTCCAGGGAGGACCTGGCTTGGCAGTTCGGGCTGGACTGTTCCCATGAGGCACAGGGTCAAGACTGATTTGCATATGGCTGGGTCCAAACTGGAATGGCATGGTGAGCAAAAACGATGGATTTAGGCCCAGATCTCTGTACTGGGGTGAATGTATGACATTGTTCTGCATTCTGTCCATCAACTGTTGTTTTTGCATTTGTCACCCCTAGTGGGACGGGTATGCCCAGACGTGGGTCCCGTGCTCTCCATGCCACTGGAATCAAGCTATCCTGGCTGAAGAGGGTGAAACCCCGAAACCGGTCCTAGGATGCTTGTTTCCAGTCCAGGGAGGACCTGGCTTGGCAGTTCGGGCTGGACTGTTCCCATGAGGCACAGGGTCAAGACTGATTTGCATATGGCTGGGTCCAAACTGGAATGGCATGGTGAGCAAAAAACGATGGATTTAGGCCCAGATCTCTGTACTGGGGTGAATGTATGACATTGTTCTGCATTCTGTCCATCAACTGTTGTTTTTGCATTTGTCACCCCTAGTGGGACGGGTATGCCCAGACGTGGGTCCCGTGCTCTCCATGCCACTGGAATCAAGCTATCCGGGCTGAAGAGGGGTGAAACCCCGAAACCGGTCCTAGGATGCTTGTTTCCAGTCCAGGGAGGACCTGGCTTGGCAGTTCGGGCTGGACTGTTCCCATGAGGCACAGGGTCAAGACTGATTTGCATATGGCTGGGTCCAAACTGGAATGGCATGGTGAGCAAAAAAACGATGGATTTAGGCCCAGATCTCTGTACTGGGGTGAATGTATGACATAGTTCTGCATTCTGTCCATCAACTGTTGTTTTTGCATTTGTCACCCCTAGTGGGACGGGTATGCCCAGACGTGGGTCCCGTGCTCTCCATGCCACTGGAATCAAGCTATCCTGGCTGAAGAGGGTTGAAACCCCGAAACCGGTCCTAGGATGCTTGTTTCCAGTCCAGGGAGGACCTGGCTTGGCAGTTCGGGCTGGACTGTTCCCATGAGGCACAGGGTCAAGACTGATTTGCATATGGCTGGGTCCAAACTGGAATGGCATGGTGAGCAAAAAAACGATGGATTTAGGCCCAGATCTCTGTACTGGGGTGAATGTATGACATTGTTCTGCATTCTGTCCTACAACTGTTGTTTTTTCACTTCCTCTATGTACATTCACCAACAAATGGGTGGGCACCTTATTTTCCAAGTGTCTAGGTTGTGATGTAGCAGAGGAATCAGAACTGCAAGTACTTTTTTCTGCCCAGCCTAGAAAAAATGTAGATCAAAATGGCTGACACAATTGTGCAGAAATCTGTGGACCCCACATTGTTACATTGTTTAGAAGCATTTAGGCTCTTTAAGTATGATATCCAACAACCCATTGTCTTTGCTGTTTCAAGATACCTGTTTACCATGTGGTGTACACACATGCGGTTCTTATCATTTCATTACCCATGTTCAAGTGTAATATTTTGTATCTAGGTAAAAGAGCAGGGCAGCTTGTCGGGTATGGCCCTTATCAAGATGGTACCAAGGTCTTTTGTTCTTTACAAATTCTTGGAATGATGATGGAGACTATTTAGGTCTCAATGAATGTAAGTTTTTCCTCTGCTGTTGCTTGCTATTGAACTGTATGACATTTGACGATAGTGGCTTACAGTTACTATCTGCTTTTACTCTGAATCATTTTAATCAAGATGCCTTTTTAAAAGGAAAAATTAATGCTTTATATTTTTATGTATTTATTCTGTACTTTTATGGCAACCGCCGAAATAAAGATAATTAAATGAAATGAAATGAAATGAAATGAATCATTGCTGGGTCTGGTTGTATTGGGTAGCCCACCACTACACTTATGTGGCTTAATATCTCCTTTCAAAAGATTTGCAGTTTGGCACAGGACCACCAGATGTGCATGACCTCTTTCTCTTGCCAAATCCCCTCCAACACATACCGTCAGTGTTATCATACATGTGTTTCAATAGAGTAACATGCCAGGTTGTCATGGGCTTGTACATTTATTCTCTATTCTGAACACGTTTGCACAGAAAGGAAATATCATTCCAAAGCTGCAAGGTTATTTTTATTGCCAGCATATGGTCCCTATGTTTAGAAGTGATGTGTCTTCTTATTTGTTTTTCTTTTTGTGGTATATAATTGCAATAAAAGTCCAACTAAAATGTATGCCTCGCACAAGCATGCCAATGGTAGTCCTATTGGCTTAGCCAGTGGTTGGCCTTGTATTAGTGCCACAACAAACTCACTATTGCATTGCCAAAACGATTGGCATTTCCAAAATGCTTGCTGGTCTTAGAAATGGTCTCAGAGCTTAGTTTTATCAAAAGAGCACCACGCGCATGAGTGGCAGAGCAAGCAACATACCACGTTCCAACCGGGCCTGTGGCCAAAGTCAACTATTCCTTTTGCAAAGACTGCAGGAGGCAGAGCAGAAAGCACAATTCATCAACAGGGCAGACATTGAAAGGGAAACAGAGTACTCTACCCGGCATCTTGGCAAGGAAACCATTTACACAATACGAGTTGGACGGACTTTATTGCCATAAGCCCACTCTCCGGGCACTGTGTAAACATCGCGTGTATTCCATAAATATAGAATTACAGCCAGAATAAGGAGGCCCGTGGCAGAGTCATGCGTTAAAAATGCACTCACTTCACATCTGGCTTACAAGATAAACTAGCCATTGTTGCTACTAATTTGGCCAGATGTTTTGCTGACTGAGATCCAACAACTCTCGTCTTGCAGGAACAATGTGAGCGCTTCAGGGAGAAAACCAAGAGCTTGCAATTTTTTATTTGGGCTAGGATTTTAGTCTTTTGCCCTCATCCTTACTTTCGAAGTAACGTCTATGACTGGAAAGACGTATATGATTTTGGACTCTAAAGTAACGTCAAGGTCCCTATTTTTAATTCCATCTGTTGATGGCAAACCTTCATTCAGCAGCCTTTTACGAGTCTGCACATTGGCTGTTTGACCACTTAACCCATTCATTTGACATCTTCTTCATTAATTATTAGCAGGGCCACTGAGTTATGCAATTCAGAGGCCTTGGTGTTTTCGCCATCATTATGGATTTGCCGCATTTGCCAATTAATCCATCATCTGCTGCACAATTTGTAGACTACAAACAATAAAATGTTTCTCGATGAAACTGCTCAAAAGTTATTTTTCATTAAGTGTCACATATGCTGCAACTTTTGGCAAGGTTAACTGCTCAACTTTCAGTTGCCAAAATGACAAGATAGTTAAATAATACTGCCACATAAGATGCATAAGATGTTTAACACCCAATGTTCTCATTTGTCCCCACATAGTTTAGTCAAACCTAAAACATATTTTTTTAACTTATCTTTATTGATAATGTTGCACATATAATTCACAGCAATGTTACATCCCATCTTTTGTCAGACATCTCAGCTCTGAGCTGTCAATATCTGGACACAATAAATCTCAATTTTTCATTTATCTAGCATACATTTTTCCCAATTACTTTCACATAGACTAAAACATAATTTAGTGCTTGATTCCCAGATAATTCCATTGGCCTTGATTTTAAGGTTAATACATGATCTCTACTAAATTTGCAGTCCTCCTTCACATACAGCCCTGCGGAATTCCTAGGAGGCGGGATTGCCATTAAAGGATGGTTGTAGCCGACCTTCAGAAATGTAAATGCGAGACAAGCATTGGAAATTTGCAGAGTCAGCAATACTGCAATGGGTCAGCTTGATCTTCCGTGCATCCGGCTTACCGTAAAGCAATGGCAAGATACAACATCGAAATTTGGGTAGGACGAACCACGAACCGACATCTTTATAAAACATGAAAACAGAACAGCAAAGTATCACATTATGCGGTAAAGGAAAAGAAAACAGGAAAGTGAGGAGATAGTAATTGTTCGACTTGATCATAATGAGACTTAATTATATTATAAGTGCAAAAAATTGGAAACATCTTTAATTAAAGGTGAGGGGAGAAACAGTGTGTTATTTACATAGCTTCAGGACTACACAATAGAAACTAAGAGCCCGATGTAGAAATGTCAGGTGACAAGGTAGTTGCAATATGTTGCACAGTAACTGCTTTGCAAACTGACTTTAGTTCTGGGCAAAGACTGATGTACAACTCAGTTGCAGTGCAAAACCACCATTCCCAAGGAGTCACAAACAGTGCTACCTCCTTTATAATGAAAATGCCAAGGGATTGACTTTGCCAAAGCTTGTTTATAAAGCATTGTTAAAAAGGAAAGAAGAAAACATTTCAAAATACTGGAGGAAAAACAAACACATATCTTAAAATTTCTCAAAATTGTACAGTGAATTCAATTGTTTCGATCTTTATAAATGGCATGGTTTATTTTTCAAATACTTTTCACTTAAAAAACTCTTAACTGAATACAAAAATAATAAGGACGTTTAAAACAAACGCTTGCTAAGGCCTAATTTAGGGGCTGATTACGATGGCAGACGGACTGCAGTCCATCCGCCATTGTTTCCTATTTGGGACTGTCCGCCTACAAGGCGGCAGTCCCACAGTACGCATTACGATGCGACCGCCACGAGGCGGTCGCATTGCCTATGTTTTGTATTGCGGCGGGGATGCGATCAGCAACCCCCGCCACAATACAAAAAATAGGGTGTTTACATATCCGTGCACTACGTGGCAGATACCATGCAGTGCATGCCACATGGTACAGGGATATGTAGGGAGGCACCATAGGTGCCCCTCCAGAGCCCATGTACCAGCCCCATGGGGGAAGGGGGGCCCGCTACAGGCCCCCGAATTTGTTTCTGCCAGCCGCTTCACGGCGGGTTGACCGCCGCAGAACGACCGGCGGAAAGGGATATTGTAATTACCACGGCGGTGCCTGACTGGCACCGCTGCCATTCTGGGGATGCAGGGCAGTCCGCCAGGTGGTCGGAATGCTTCCAACCATCGGGACCGTGTCGGTCGGTCTTTCCGACAGCAAACACACCACCCGCCATCGTAATGTGGCGGGCAGTGATTCAGTCACTGATGGCGGGGAGACCGCCACTGACAGCCTGTCGGTGGCGGTCTCCCCGCCATCGTAATCAGGCCCTTACTTTCCACTGGACTCTGTGCTAAATCATGCTCTAACCAATTGGTCCTCTTCAGAGGCCCTAGTAGCAGATTTATGAGTTACCACTTACAGTTTACCATTTATGGTTAACCATATTACATTTGTTGAATCAATTAACCTTCTGACATCCATAACTTGAAGGCAGGTCCCTGCGAATGAGGATTGCCAAACTGTGGAACACCTTGTACCCCCTTCTGAGAACAGAACCGAAGTATCTGTGCTCAGAATAACCAAACTGTTTAGTCTTATGTTGTACTGAATATTTTCCTAAATCCTGGGTAGGTAATGAGAAATATCAGACAAGAGCATCACACCTCTGATTAAACTCATCTCTGACTACCTTTGACTTTTTCAGATCTCTGTCTCACAGATGATGAAGTGATGTGCGTCTCTCCTCAAAACTCCAAATTAAAAAAATAATAATAAATGACTGTCTCATGCTGTATCTGAGCTTGCAACTCGCTATCACTTCCTAGTGTTAGTTTTGCCACCCTTGGTGTGTCAAGTGCCTAAAGGGGGTAGATGTGTTATCTTACTGGTGTGCAGCCGTATTTGTGGCATTGCAACTCCAGTGGTAAATTGCAGTGCCAACCACAGATATTGTCCACGATGGATCAAGCGTACAGTGGCGTAGCTGGGACCAGGAATATTGGAAGCTGTAGGACAGATGTAAACCTGATCAATACTTCTGAACGATATCAGTAACATACACTAATATTAATAAGCAATACAGAAAAAGTAAATGTGACTCACTACAGGTTTATTCAATGTAACAGGAAGAGAGGCGATAGGTGCGAAGGAACTTTATACAGTGGTACCATAGGTCCCAGTCACTAAGACAGTCACTTGAACTTGTCTAGTGTCCTTGTGCACCACACAGTTTTCATAATCAGAGCTGGTCCACCTACAATCTTATCTTTTCTCCTAATCCTTGCATTCTATCTTTGCGACCTCAGAGGCTTTCTCAGTGTAGCCTGCTCCTTCACTCCCTTAGCTTGTGTATCGCTAAGTCTGAGGGGTCACGGGTGGCTTCCATGAGAGTCTCTTCTGGCTGTTGAAACTCTCCCATCTCCCATCATTAAATCTTTGATTTGAGCTCTCAAGGGTTACTGTCTATTTTATGGGTCCTAGTGGCCACATTTCCTGATGATTGAACACTTATTGGATATTATCTGAGATCTCAGAAGCATATCCTCTCCACAAGTGTGTCCCACGGAAAATTTATTCCATGCAGGTGTGTCAGTTAGTTTTTTTACGTGGGTATCCATAATAGAACATCTCTTTTCCACTCTTAAGGTGTCTTTGAGCAGCTCAAGGGTTTACACAGGCCTAAAAACAGTAGTTGCCTCTGCCAAATTCCTTGATAGGCACCTGAGCCTATGACTAACTGCTCTGGACTTCCTGCTTTTCTTTGGAATGACTGTATGGACTAGCGGACAATCTCTGAGGATGAAGGACTACTTGGGCCTCAGAGTATAAGTCTCACTTCAGGGAGCATCTGCCACACTGTGGGGCTTATTTACAAGCCCCTTGCGCCACTTTTGCGTCACTTTTCCCATGTTAAAAATGACGCAAAAGTGGCGCAAGGGGCTTGTAAATCTGCCCCTGTGAGTTTAGGCCTCTCATGATGTCAGGAAATGTGTTGACAGAGAGAGCCAAAAAGAACAAACCCCGCTGTCCTTTCCTTTTCACCATGAAGATGAGACCTACACTGCACCAGGCTGCTACTATAGCATGACTTAATAATGAGGCTACCAACCTAGGACATAAACGCGGGGGACAGCAGGGCCAATTCCTCCGATGACTGCATACATCACTGTACCAGGGATCAAGGTGGGTCTCACAAGCATGTCTAGGGCTGAAATGTTAACAAGGTGCAAGGGCTGACCACCAGAGGCCCCTCAACCTGCCCCAAGCAAAGGAGAAGGTCCAGGTCCTAATACCCATGACAACACTATGGCCAGTTAGTCTTCTAACGCTTGTGGAACATGATTTCCTACCCCATGACATTGTCCAGAAGCAGAACTGCCTGTTGAAGTACCAACCCCTGTTGTTATAGCCCCCTGTATCGCACCATGCCTCTGCTCCCTTCAGCCCTGGGAGGAGGAGTGGCTAGGGAGTGCAGGGAGTGGTGGATACTGGAGATTTGCCCTAAAATGCAGCAACTGGCCAGAGACCTAAAGAGCCAAGCAGAAGCAAGCTCCTTTTTTTGAGCATGTGTGGAGAAGACCCAGACAGACAGCAACTGCCTCATGCACCTGGCCTCCCCGTGCCCCTTCCTGCCAAGAGAAAGGTCTGTGGGGGGCAGAGGCTGATGTAATGTCTCATATCCAGCCACACTACAGCTGGGTGGATCTGGTCTCCTCTGAAGCTGTCAGCCACCAGATCAGGAGATGACATGGCCGCAGGAGAAGGGTGATGGACCCTGTGGTGTCGCAAGGGTGCCATGGGCCACAGCGCAAGCAAAGAAGCGCCTCTCCCTCTTTCTCGTTTGATAGTGAAATACAGCTGATTTGGAGCCCAATTGGCACCTCATAGCCCACTGCGTGGTGTGACTGCACCTACTGCACTATGGCTAGCTACGGCCCTGGATGAGACCGGCATGAAGTCATAGCCCCCAACCACTACTCCCGTCTCCCCCAACTTCTGGGGTCACATCTTCATGTCTGGAGACCGATACAGAATTCGCATAAGAAGTTCTTACATATTATTGAGAATCCTGGGAAAGGGCAGCTTATAAGAAGTGAAAGTGTTCAAGATTCACAAGTTTCCTCGTAGTTGGGACCGTCTGACTAGTGGGACTCACCGCCAATCTGTGCAAATCAACATTATACAGCAGAAAACCCCATTCACCTCGTGATTAATTGAAAGCTCTTAAATTCTCCTCCTGATTGGAGACGGTTTAGTGCGCTGGAGCTCTTCCAGGTCACTGGGCAGATCCACTGTAATTGCTAACGGGAAGGACACGGTCTATTTTTAATCCTGGAATGGGTTTGAAGGAGTTGATATCACTGCGGTTCGCCTTAAGTATAGGGATTGTTGGTCGCAGTTTAGTACTTGGAGCGAGCTCGCCTCAGGTTTCAACTCGTTAGCCCAGGTGCAGGCCTGGGTTTGCCTTTTTGATGCTTTAACTGCGGCACTCCATAAATATAGATTTCTGCTTCACAGCTTAGTTTTTGGATAAAAACTCGTTTTCTCATAAAGGGTTTAGCACCACAGGTGGGGTGGGTTTACTTTCCTTTTCACTGCGGCAGCTTTCCGAATGAGGAGGACTTCCTTTTGCAGTTTTATTTAAAGGATTCACATTTTTTTCCATTAGTGAGCTGCAGGCGCTTATCTTCTTGCATTGAGGGTGTGTTCAGTGTTTGTGAGTCTGACGTTTCCCAACAAACATCACTGTGCACCCTGCTGAAAAAGATAGCCTGACAAGAGGTTAAGGGTTGCTGTCGAATGGGCTGATGACTGAGCGATATTGGCAGTGACGTAGCGCAAAATGAATGCGGGGGGGGGGGAGGGGGCTGCAGAATGTGACGAGGGACCCCAAAGTCTCCAACATGTCGCAGATAACCATTGGCCTTGGACTGAATGGAGCCTCAGCAGAAGGGTTGAGGGATCACAGGAGCTTGGAGGTCCCCTCTGCCTCAGGGGCTGTAGGGGCCTGTGCTACACCCCTGAATAGTGGCGTCATAGCCATTTCGTGGGCATTGGGACTGCCGGTGATAGGGCAAAGATTCTGAAAAGCCAACATTTCTGAAGTCCTTCGAAACCATATAAGGATTCTGGTGTCTGTGTGTTGTGTGAAAGAGATTGCGAATTGCTGGCCATTCATTGTATTCTATTCTAGTCACCTGTTTTATAAAGCGCCATGGCTACCCGACAACGGGCGTCTCACCGCTGTCAGAACTAGCTAGAATAAGGATGGTTAACGTGAATTAAGAGAAAAGATAGGTTTTTAGTTTCTTTCTAAAACTCATGAAATTGTCTTCTGTTCTCAGGCTAAGAGTTCCAGAGCTCAGGTGCAAGAAATGTGAAGGAGCGACCTCCACTTCTAGCTTTTTTGACTCTCTGAACAACAACAAGGTCAAGAGTGTTGGACCTAAGAGCTCTGTTGGTATTGTATGAGGTGATCAGCTGATGGAGAACATGTGGGCCGTCTTTGTGTTTTGCCCGATGGGTGATACAAAGTGGCTTGAATTGTACTCTGCTACTTATGGCGTTTATGGTGTTTTGACCACAAATTGACCTACAATAATCATGTTAATGCTCTCTCTTCTTCAACATTCTATACTTTAAGGATGTTAAAAAAAATGTTTCCCTTTTATTCCGTCCCATCTGCAAAAAACTCTAATTGTATCACTTGTCACCTCTAAATTAGACTACTGCAACAGTCTATTTCTCACAGCCCCCCAGTACACTCTTGACAGGCTGCAGATTTTGCAAAATGCAGCAGCCAGCCTTTTACTAAAATTACCCAAATATCACTCTGTTTCTTTAGCCATTAAGAATTTACATTAACTCCCAATTAGGCAGAGATGCACTTTCAAAGCTCTCTGCATCGCTTACAAAGCCCTTGATGGCTTAGGCCCGGCCTATTTGCAGCATAGCTTCAAGTGGTATAACCGAGTTAGAACCTTGCGCTCAGCTTTGGCTAAACTTATTGTTGTTCCCAGATTCCGACTGTCCACTTGGGGCGGCAGGAGATTTTTTCTGGGGACGGCAAAAGCCTGGAATGCCCTACCATCTGCTATCAAAAATGCCCCTAATCTGCTGAATTTCAGGAAACAGCTAAAAACCTGTCTTTTTAACACCGGCTAACCCAGACGCACCTGTATTTCTTTGTCACTGTAAACTAGCGCCAAGACACCTGCGGGTACTCTTTGTAAGGCTCCTTAACATAACATAACATGGTCAACCAGTGA
Organism: Calotriton arnoldi; assembly: GCA_963921515.1. Classification (NCBI taxonomy): domain Eukaryota; kingdom Metazoa; phylum Chordata; class Amphibia; order Caudata; family Salamandridae; genus Calotriton; species Calotriton arnoldi. The sequence continues at coordinate 302,440 of CAWUFW010007529.1, forward strand.
AGAGTTTTGAGTACTGCGCGTGCTGACTGCGTTTTGGGTATGCCTAGCAGTATTCGAGCAGCAGCATTCTGAATGACTTGTAGTTTTTTTATGGCCATAATGGGCTGCCCAAGTGGGAAAGAATTAGTCCTTGAATCACAGTTCTTTGTGACACTATTGGGAACCTTTTCAGAGTCTTCCTTAAGACTCTCAGGAGGCCAAAGCAGTTGCTACCACCATTTTTACTTGGGATGCCATGGAAAGATGTCTGTCTACAGTAATCACTAAACTCTTAACTTCCAGCTTGGGAAATGGACGTTTTTCTAAAGAGGGAGGCCAGCTGATCTGTTCTCAGAGTGTGGAGTTATTGCTGACCACCAAGACCTCTGTGTTCTCTCCATTTTTAAGGCATCCATGAGGGCCAATAGATATATCCTCCACCTCCCAGCTGGGAATCCACAGTTACCACATAAGTGACCAGTCCAAAATACCCAACCAAGTTCCTTGGGTTGCCTTATACACCATTAATTAGGCCTCCATTCACAGGAAAACTTGCATCACTGCATGCACAATTCACTTGCAGGGCTCCTAAATTAATTCTACAGTACTATCATTTCTATATCACCACCATTCCCTTAGGTGGATGCAAAAAGGATCAAGCTACTTCATTAAATAATTATGCCCCCCCCCCACATTCTTAGCAATAAGGCACCGTCAACACAATAGGCAGTCTTTCAATACTGTCTATGACAGTCCTGGTAACGCGCGTCCTCCCCAAGATGGCCACCATAGTTGCCGGTCTAGTCTTCCCCTACGCAGCGACAGGAAATGCGTTTATTAGCCTATCTCTGGCGCGTCTCAGTATGGGAGACAGAGCTGGGGTAGGTGAAGGGCTACTCACCACGCCACTTTGAGTGAGTTTGCGATTCCAAGCACTAATGAAAGCAATACCGGTAAGCGCATGCTTCTATTTCAACCTGCCTGCTTATCCCCAAACGTATAAATCGTGTGTGAACGACGTGCTCTGGAAAACAACCCGTCAGCTTTAGACCGACATAATATTGGGTGAGTGATGGGGATATGACCATTTGGGCTTTCTCACGTGATAATATACATATAGGTTCGCGAACAGAAATCACCTTACCCAGGCACAAATATGGGGCTATGAAAAGAGAATTGTTGGTTTGTTTATTTTATTGCACTTCATCTTGTTGTACCTAATGCATCGAGTTAAAAACGCCAACGTCGCCAATCACAAACACGGGCCGATTGCACGCTAGTAGTCGATCTCATGACAACAAGTTGCCACAATCTAGCTCGACACACGCTTGCATGTGTGAATTCATCTGTCACAGGTCACCATCTGTAAATATGGTTTTTAACAAAGGTATGCAATAATACGAGTGTCTCCCAAGTATCATGCCATCTTTATTTGATTTTATGCCATTTTCCCACCTTTTTTTCAGGTCTCGCAACGATACAAGGTGACACTCAACCTTGTACGACATAGCACGGCTGGCAACTTGATTAATCTGCAAAATTGAATGCACCAGCCCTGCAGTAGTGTAAGACTATTAGGAAGTTATCCTTACTCGGTCCTGACGAATTGCCAATCGACCCCTCAGGGGCTGATGAGGCAAGAAACATGTTCACCAGGGCTAGATAGCACGCATGCTCTATAGGACCATTATTTCCAATATTAGCTACACCGTTTTTATTTAGGTTAGGGAGCCGCATTAATAAAATGTATTTAATAAGAGTCTCCTAAACCTATTTTAAATCACACTCACTACACTACTCACTATAGTTCACATACCCTCACTCACCAAACGGCTTTATCAAAAGAAGTCCGCCAAAGAGCCCCTTCGCGGGTGCCCGTCGGGCATTGCAGTGCCCGCCGGATGAGGAGCACGCCCAAATGATGAAGGGCCCTCACACAACCTTTCGGGGTGTGTGAGGGCCCTTCCTCCATTTGGAGGTTATTCCAGAGACCTCGCCACCACTATTCTCCTTAGGAACTGCACACCCATACATTTAAACTACTAGGGAGTACTTGTGCTGGACCTGTCTAAAATACTCCCTGTTCCTCTCTTTCAAGAATCTCCAGAAATGAGGCAAGCCATTTTAAGAAATTTTCTGTGATGCCTATTTCTTTCAACCGGCAGAGTAGAATTGAATACGAGACTGCATCAAATGATGCAGCACTTAGGTCAAGGAGGATCAGTGCTGCTGAACCACCCTGATCCAAGACCATTTTAAGATCTTCCATTGCCCTTAAAAGCACTTTTTCTGTGCTACAAACTGCACAGAAGCCTGTTTGAGTAGGATGAAGGATATTGTTGGCTTCCAAATATTTTGCAAGGTGCCTGTTTATTGTTTTTTCTAAGATTTTACTGATTCCAGGAAGTAATGATATGGGTCTGTAGTTTTTTACCACCTCTGGATCCAGAGCAGGCTTTTTAAGTAAAGGGCGGATGACGGCATGTTTCCATTCCTACGGAAAGCAGCAATTATTCAGGGACAGATCATATCTGTGAATGCGGAAAGCATCACCCGCTCCCTTTCAATAGAATGTCTATTGGAGCAGGGTCAAGGGGCGAGCTTGATTTGACTGAGTTTGCCACAGAAATTACTTCCTATTTGCCCAATAGAGGAAATGTGGACAGTTTGGTTTTCATATTATTGGTTGTGGGCCTCTCATCTATATTGTCCTTGTAGCATTCCGAACCTGATAGAGCATCATAAAGATTCCTCACTTTTCCGAGAATGGTTCGCAAGTAGTTCACATCGTTCAGCAGATGGGGGAGGGCTAGCTTCAGGTATATCATGTTTTAAGAAAGAATTTACAATATTGTAATTTTTTTTTAAGAGTTTGAGGATTGCTTAATCCTTTCTGCGAAAGTGTTCCTTCGGGGTCTGTGGATGGCATGTTGATATTTTTTCAGGGAAGTGTTATAGACCTGTTTGTATGTGCTATCGTATTTAAGTCTCCACTTTCTTTCATATTTTTTACATTCTGTTTTAGTTGTTTTAGTTCCCAGGAGAACCACTGAATTATATCCTGCTTCTGTGTTTTCCTAATAGTATTTAGTGGTAATAATTCATCCAGTAGGACATGGACACCTCTTTGCTTTCTATTTGGTTTGGAGCTGAATTTCATAAGGCCAGTTCCAAACTGACCGTGTCCAGTTTGGACCATTGTCGTGTGGTCTTGGAGTAGATAACTTTAGGTATAGACTCTCCTATTTTTGGGATGGAGAATGGAATAATGCAATGGTTTGTCCAGACAGCAGGCAGAGGGGGTTCTACTGTCATGTTAGTTATGTTTGTAAAAATTGGGTTGAGTGTGTAACCCTTATTATGCATTGGAGAGCTAACCAATTGACACAGATGAATCACTTACAGGTCCTGCAGAAAATTGGTGGCCTGGGTACATGCTGAGTCCTCAACATGAATGTTTAAGTCACTCAGTAGCATGAAATTAGCTGTCTGGAGACTATAGGCTGTCAATACATCTGGCATGTTCTTCACAAATTATATGGGTGAGCCTGGTGGGTGATAGACCAGCAGCCCCGAAAATGTATGGATGAGGGAGAGTTTGGTGGAGAATAACAGACTTTCGCTGCCTGTGATTGAGGTTGGAGCAAACTTACAGCATAGATCTTTTTTTACAATAATGGCTACCCCTCCCCCTATATTGCCGGCGCAATCACACCTGCAATTGTGTAGGCTGGTGGCAAGGCTACTGCCACATTTTGCCAGCTATCCTCATTTATCCATGTTTTGGTTAGAAAGAAGGATTCCGACTCAGCACCTTCTAAAAAGGTGAACAGTTCACTTTTGTGATTAGGGCGGGATCTGCAATTGACTAAATAAATATGGCATCTATCATTTGGCTGACTTCTCACCACCTGATTCTCTCCATTGGGCGCTGTGCGAGTCTCTGTCAAAGCTGTGTTTAATGTGCATTTACAGAGAGGGCACACACTCAGTAGGTTAATTGGGTCAGGGAGCAACAATACTTTGCCCCAGGAATCTCGTTAAAGTTCCTCAGTTCTACTGATGAGGATCTAATTATCTCCGACATGGGACGGGCAGAGGTCCTGGCACCGACCGGACGTATCACTGGAGCACATGTCATAGAGACTATGTCACCTGCAGGTTTCAGGCTTCATTGCCATTAAGGGCATGCATGAAGTGGGTGTCAGTGTGTGTCACACAATAACGACTCCCTTCACACGGTTACCCAATGAGGAACCAATAGCACACAGTGGATCAAAATGTGACATGAGTTTCCAGCTGATGTTTGGATCCCTGCCCTGCTGATGTCCTTCGATAGGAGACTGGGAAGCTTTAGATTTTTTGGGCTTGTAGGTGGCAAATAGTCCCACCTCTCCAAGGCTCCGCCTTCTCCTATCACCCAGCGAAAAATGTTTAGAAGTTGGCAGTCCGATGCTATTAAGACAAGTGGTGGGTCTGTGCATATGTTTTATGTGCTCTCAAGGTTTGTTGTGACTTATATTAGGTATTTCATAAACTGTGAACCTAACTCCAAGGAGCAGCGCATTGGTATGTGGAATATGCTGACAGAAAAATGGACAACTTGCTAGTTGTAAAAGATTACTTTGTTGTTGCTGGACTTGATAATTTCCTTAATATTTTGATTGTACTAACTTTTTCAATTGGTTGTCCTATTTTATAGATATCCTTAACTTTTTAGTTAATTCTTTCCTTGACTTGGAGGTCAACCTGTCAGCTCACCTACAGCTCCAACTTCTAGCCGGTTTTCTTTCTGCTTGTGTTTAGTATTTCATGTATTTCCAGCCATGCAGTGATCCCTTACATCTGCTCATTGTTGTCTTCCCAATTCATCTTCTATTTTTGTCTTGCAACTGAACTTCCCTTACTAAATTGCCTCAGGTTGTCTGCCTTGTGTTCTTTTTCTGCACTTTCCACCTCCTCCACACAAAACCAAAACTTCTAGCTTAGTTCCACTTTAATTTTACCTACATATCTCAACCTGATGACCCGCTCCTTTCTTCCATTTTGCTACCCTTTCCATCTCATTGCTCTTTCACTTCCATTCCTCCCCATTCCCTATCCCTAAACAACTAATAAATGGAGAGGGCTGGTGGCCTTTGCTGGTGTTGCTGAGAAGACTTCTTCTCAAAATGACTGAGGCAATGGATTGAAAGGCAGAAGCCAGTTGTGTGCCACAAAATGATAGGGCTCCATGTAGAATGTGAAGAGGGTCTCCTACGTTTTCCATATCTCAAAGATATTCATTGGCCTTCGGCTGATTATAGCCTCTCTGAAGCAGAAGGGGGCTCTGAAGGGTTGGTTGGGGCTGCAGGGGCCTGTGTTACACCCGTGACAGAAGCCCTTCACTGTGGGAACTCGGGTAGCACGTTGAATAAAATATTCCTTTTTCCCGTGCCCACTCCCACAAATGTATGACTTTACAAGGCATGCAATTACTACGCATGTCTTTTCCATGAAGCCTTTAACAGGCATGCCTTTACCACACATGTCTTTACCACACATGGTAAGTATATGTGAGGTAAGGCTGTCTCCCTATCCCCACAAGCCTTGGTCGGACGATGCAATGACTCTCTTGCTTCCAAGGCTCCTTAGTAAGAACGTTTTAACATCAGCAGGAGCATCTCAACCTAAACCTAGGGTGCTGGACTTAGAACATTATTTTGTGCACAGTGTCTGGTTAAACCCAGTTTCTTGTCAGAAGAGTCTGAATATTTCTGGAGAGGGTCATACTCTCCGTGCGTATCAGCTATGTGGGATTTTGTGAACTGGTCTGCAGACTCATCTAGAGCTGGCCCATTTAAGGCTTACACTTCTAAGGCAATTCTGGCCTCTTTAGGAGTCAAGCTCTCTTAGCAGGAAGGATCTGGATGTGGCATCGTTATTTGTGTCCTTAAACCTGTTGTTCTTGGATCCGTTCCTGTGGAGCAGGAAATAGTAGGAAGCAGATCGATGTCTTGCAGCAGTGCTGTCCACTCATATCTCCTAAACTTAGTATATATATATCATCTGTTTTTGCAGGAACTTCACAGTATGTAGGCATAATGTGTAAGAGGTGAGAAGTGAGCTCTGTTCATTGCAACAGACATGTCTTAGATTAGATGTCATTTGAGATGTCATCAATGTTGTCATTGAACATGTCATGAGTGATTTAATATGTGAGGGCATGGGCAGTACATGAAGGAGGCTCCAGTTATAGTTAGCTCAGTGAACTGTAACTGGCAAATTTCAGTGATTTCTCAGATTTAAAACGAAACACTATGACTGACATTGTCACCTAACTATAATGTCCATTTAACCTTTGTTTTTTTCAGTGAAACTCTAAGGTTTTTTTCAAATATAAGTTAACGTATTTTTTCTATACCTAACTATAACGTCATATTAACCTTTTTTTCAGTGAAAAGATAGATAGACAGATAGATAGGTACGTACATAGATAGATAGATAGATAGATTAAACAAAAAGGTTTTTAACCAAAACCTGGATGCAACAGATTAAGTTTGTACAGTAAGGTAAAATTATAATAGACAGGCCTCGTGCCTATTTTGGAGTTTCCCCGTATAAAATAATTGTAACGTGCTAACTGTGAGGCAGTAAACAAAGATTTTCTCATGAGATTTTCATATTACTGTTGTAATATATTGAAGTTTGACCTCTGCATTGTAGTAATAAAAGTGAGAATATGCATTTATTAGTACAGTTGCTCTAAATACCATGAGTTACTGTGCTAAATTTATTTTTACTGTCATGGCAATGCCATTGTCAATGAAGTTGTGGTTGCAAAAAGGAACCAAAAAAACTGAAATTCACCAGTTATGGTTCGGTGAACTAACCATTAACACTTACACCCATCTTGTACTGCTTATGACTTCACATACATCACTCATGACATCTTAAATATGATTGATGAAATTACTGATGGCACTGCAAATGACATCTCAAATGATATGGCATTACTGATGACATCTTTCATAAAACTGCAATTAACATTTGATTAGATTTTTCTAATGATGTGAATGATGAATTTAATATTTAGATTTCATATGAGTAAAACCTTTTTTCGTAGTATGTTATTTTGGATCTACCTGTATGTGAGAACTTCACAATATTATTGACTATGTGCCTTATTTTGTGACACAATGGTGGTGGACTTTGTGTTTGTAATATTAGTTAAATGTTTGTATAAGTGTTAAATAGATATAATTTCAGCATTTCTTTTTAGTCTTTAGTTGAAAATTGTATTTTTTTTACTAATATTTTTGGCTAACTATAACGTCACTTTAACCTTTCGCTTTTCAGTAAATTGCTAAGGTTTTTTTTTAACGTTAAGTATAATATTATTACCAGACCTAACGATAACATCACTTTAACCTTTATTTTTTTCAGTGAATTTCTAGGGTCTTTTAATGTAACATACAAAATTACTACCAAACCTAATTATAACGTCATTTTATTATTTTGCAGCACATTTTAGTTTTTTTTTAACGTAAAGTAATATCTTATTGCAGGTGATAAGTCTGCAATTCTCTCCTTACTGTGAACTGAGTACCCTATTGTAGCACTTGACTCTCGTAGGGTAGCGAGGCAGAGCAGTTCAAGGCTTTCTCAGGATACGTGATGTTGGCTAGTAATCTCCACTCACTGAGGCACAACCTATCCTGAGAAAGCCTTGAACTGCTCTGCCTCGCTACCCTACGAGAGTCAAGTGCTACAATAAATTATTGTCCAGTTAGTGCTTTTTCTTTTAAGAAGATAAAGTACATTTAATACACACACTACTAAATACTACACATTAAACTAGAAATAAGTAGATCCTGGCACATCGAAATACCCTTTGTGACATTCTCAAATCATATTTGACCCCTAGTGGGTCATTACTTCCCCCTCTTATACCAGACGCTACATCACAATATCAAGAGATGTTATTATAAATAATGCAGGTCAACTGGCTTTATCAAGGGGTCACTACATCTATATATAAAAGGCAGGCCTATTGACTTTGTCAAGGGGCGATCACATCAATAGTCAAGGCAAGCCTATTGGCTTTGTTAAAAAATCACTACCTTAATAAAACAGTAATCATATGTTTGGATTCAACATCAAAACAAATAAAATCAGAAACAATATTCAAAGCTATTTATTATTAGTAACAAATATTACAATGTGTGTCAATAATCCTTTAAATAAAGAATTTTTATTCAAGACAAAATGAAACACATGGCAGAACTTTTCATTTACACTCCTCAGATCACTTAGTGCAGCTATAAAATCAACCACAAGTAGTCCCGGCAATCTCAGCTGAAGAGGAAATGTTCCAGTTTTAGGAAAGCCTAAAAACATAATTAACGTTTCCTGGAGTCAGGTTCTATAGGCCCCAGGAAACATAGGATTACTTTTAATAAATCATTTCTGGGGAGCTGCTGTACTCCCTGCAGCTCCCAACAACACTCTGAAAATATGGAGGTGGTGTCCCTGCCCATATTGGGTGAACCACAAAGCAGAAAGAAATATGTAAATTAGCCCACAAAGGGCATTTTTGGGTGTTCCTCACTGGGAGCAGTAAATAATAAATGAGCAGCTCTGACCACTCCTTATTATTGCTTTTCACAGCCTCTCTTCAATTTTGTTATTGGGTGGCGTGGTCCCACCCGGTACACATACAGCTTGTCCAATTGTTGGAACCCCCCCAGTGGGAGAGACCTAAGGCCCTGAGGCCCTCTGCATTTTTTTTAGGGGAGTGGGGCAGGTGGCCACCCTCCCTGGGCTGATTGTGGGCCTGGGGACCCTATACCCGAGGCCCACCACTATATTTACAGGGGAGGGGGGGCACACAGTCCTCCTCCCCGGGCTGATTTTGGCCTCAGGAACCCCGTCCCCCAGGGCCCAGCCATATTGGAATAGGAGGAGGAAGCACGAAGCCCCTCTTTACTGGGCTGATATCGGCCCCAGGGACCCCATCCCCTGGGGCCTAGCCAACAAAGAGTGGATGCCCTGGTATCCACCCAGGCCACCCCTCACACTATGGTTGTGGGCAACAGGGGGAGTCCCAAGACCCCACAGCCCCAGCCAGTGTTGCTCCCACCTGCAGGGAGCAGCTAAAAATGCTGCTCCCTGCGGGCGAGAGCAATATTTTCATCAGTGTGGGCAGGTAACCAGATAAACAGTCTGCTCCCAGGGGGCAGGAGCATTTTTCATGCTGTTTGCTCCCGCATGGCGAGAGTTTTGAAATTGCTTCCACCAAGCGAGAACAAACACAGGTTTCACCTGCCCGTGCCATTGTGGGCAGGGAAACCGCTATGTCCTGAGGGTGGACTCCCCGGGACATACCCTGAGCTGGCCCTGAAGGATGGAGTCCCCAGATCTATCAATGGCTTAGGGAGGGGCCCCTCACACATTTGCAGTTGCAGCTGTAGAGTGCAGGCCATGCCACTGCACTCTACACAACTCCACTGTACCCCACTTTACGATATGTCACTCTGCTCTACCCCACTCCACTGTATGCGATTCCATTGTACGCAACTACACTCTATGCCACTCCCCTATATGCTATTTCACTCCACCCCACCCCACTCCACTGCACGCCATTTCAGTCTATGCCACTACTTTTTACACCACTCCACTCTATGCTATTCCATTCTATGCTATTCCCCTGTATGCCACTTAACTGTACATCACTCCACTCTACGCTACTCCACTGTATGCCACTCCATTCTACACCACTCCAATGTATGCTATTCCACTGTATGCCACACTAATGTACGTGACTCCATTATACGCCACTCCACTGTACACTCCACTCCACGCGACAGCTTTCTACACCACAACAATCTATGCCATGACACTGTTAGCCATAATACTGTACAATACGATACTCTACAACACTACACTGTATGACACTGCACTCTACTCTACTCCAGTCTATTCAACTCAAGTCTACTCTGCTCTAAGAACCTCTACTCCAGTGTATGACACTCTGCGCCCCTACACTCTACCAAACTCTACTCCATGCTGTAATACCCCCCTGTACAACACTTTTCTTCAGTCTATGTCACTATACCACACTGTAGTCCACTGTATGCTGCTCTGTTAGACTGTACCCCTCTACGACACTCTACGCAACTCCCTTTACACCCCTGCACCAGAATTTACTCCACTCTACTCTATAATACACTATTCCATTCTACTCAAATCTATTCCACTACTCCACTCTATGCCACTCCACTCAGCAGCACTGTATGCCACCGACTCTACAAAACTTAATGTCACTCCACTGCACCACACTCTACCACACTTTACTCCACTCTACCTCACTACACTCCACTCCACAACACAGTACTCTATGCTATGCTACTCCCACAGTCTATGACACTGCATACCGCTCCACTGTATGACATGCCACTCCACTCTGTAACACTTTTATCCACTCTATGCTATGCCAGTACACTGGACTCCAGTCCACGGCACTGTACTATACAAGACGCCACTCCAGTATCTGACACTTTATTCCACTCTACGCTACGCCTCTCCACTTGACTCTACTGTACGACAGTTTACCTCACTCTATGCCAGTGTACAACACTCCAATGTGTGCCGCTCCACTCTACTTTACAAAAGTGCACTCTACAACACTCTACAACACTCTATGCCACTGTACAAAACTCTACTAAACTGTATGTCCCTATACTCCACTGTGCAACACTCTACTCCACTCTATGCCACTGTCCGACACTCTACTCCACTGATCTCTATGACACACAACTCAACTCTACTCCACTGTATTCCAGTACTCCACTGTACGCCACTGCACTATACACGACCCTGTGCCACTTGACTCTACAACACTCTATGCCACTACAGTCTACCAGACTCTAAGATACTGTACTGTATTCCATTCCATTCTACAACACTCTATTCTACTCTACACCACTCAACTGTACTCTACTGTATGACACTTTCCAACACTATACGAGATGCCACTCCACTACACTGTACCACAAAGCACCACACTCTATGACACTTTACTACACTGTATGATATGCCCGGCCACTCTACTCCACTCCACGCCCCTCTACTTTACAGCATAAAAACTCCACTGTATTACAATTTACTACACTGTATCCTACACGGCTCCACTGAACTCCACTCTACTTCACTGTACGATACTTTAGCCCACTCTACGCTGCTGTTCGACACTCCACTCTTTGCTGGTCCACTGTACGATACCCTACTGTACTCTATAAGACTCCACTCTACAAGACTCTACTACACTCTATGCACTATATCATACTTTACCCCACTCTATACCCAACCACTCTACACCACTGTATTACACTGTATGACACTGTAGCACTCACCTATTCACTCCTCTCTATGACACTCATCTTCACTATATGACACCACACTCCACTCTATGACACTCTCCTACACTGTATGACACTGTACCACTGTATGGCACACAGTGTGCTGAATTTTTATTATATGTTTTATTGGTAATATAATTGCTAATGAATTTACACATGAACAATATTTTGTATTTCTATTGTGTTTAAAGACTATGGTCTAAATAAACAGAGTTCTTACTACTACAACTGTATGGCACACCACTCTGCGACACTCCAGTTTATGACACTGCACTGTACGATACTCTCCGCCACTAGGCTAGACGACACTCCACAACAGTTTACTGTACTGTTCTCCAATCTATGCCACTAAATTCTACAACACTCTTCACCACTCTATTCCACTGTATAACATTATGCTCAACGACACTCCACTCCACTCCACGACACTGCAGTCGATGAGACTCCACTGTACGGCATCTAACTGTTCTGTACAACATGCCACTCCACTGTACAACACACCACTCCACTCTACAATACTTCACTCCACTATACGGCACACCACGCCACTCCACTGTATAACACTTTACTCCACTATACGTAATGCTACTCCACTCTACTCCCCTCCACTCTATGCCACTCTACTCTATGACACTCTATGACACTACACTCTGTGACAGTGTCCTTCACTACACTGTACAACACTGCACTTAACAGCACTCAATTAAATGACACTTGAAATTAGGATTTGAAATTTTTTTATTAGAAAATAAAAAGTATTTACATTTAATGAAAAAAAAACAAAGGTTAAAGCTAAGTTATAGTTAGGAAAACTTTATTTATTCTTTCTATACATACCCAACTTAAACTGTGCAAACTTTAGAATTCAGATTTATAATTATAACTTCCATTTCTAAGTTACGCATCACCAGTTATAACTTACATTTGTAATTTACACACCACCTTCAATTTACTATACGTCATGCATCTCTGTGCACACTCTTGTAGTATCACTCCCTACACTACATTAGCTATAACTCACCACTCTACCATTTACTGTATTCTCAGAAATGTTGTCATTTGAGGTGTCATAAGTGTTATTATGACTGCTATGATTTCATATGCTATCAGTGATACTACATGCAAGGCAAGGGTATAACCAATGCATGGCAAAATAATTTATGGCTAGTACTCTAAATTTCTAAAATTATGACTAATGTTCTATGAGTTCTCAAATATCTTCCTCATCCATTTCAGTAAAACATTCTGACATGCATCAGACCTGCCTACTCACAAGGTGCCACAGTGTGTCACATGATTTCGGCTCCTTTCACACAGTCACACAGTGAGGAGACGAAATCACACAGAGGCAGACAAGGCTAGCTGGAAACCACTGCATATAGTGGACTTCCAGCTCGTCTTTTGTGGCTTTAAGCAGCTGATGTTTATTAAGAGGTGTGAAAACACCCCAGGATATCGGCAACAGCCTCAGAAAATGTTTTTTTTTATGGTGGGGAGAAGGTGCTGGGCTAGGTGGAGGGCAAAGTGCCTCTTAGCTCACACTCAGCATGAGGACCGTCCTTCCAAGGCCCCACCTTCTGCTCACATAGTTAAATTTGTTTACAGGCTGGCAGGTCTGATGCAGACTGAAACATGTACTTACAACACCAGCAGCAGCTTGCCATTGCAGCTTTACCACAACGTTTTAAAAAACAACTAGAGTGCAGACATTCTGAAGTTAGGACAAAAGTGTGACACACCATCTATCTTATGTTTAACACTTTATTTTCATTTTTAGACAACAATACAAGATGCATTATCAAGTGGCTTAAAACTTTGCAAAAATAGAGCACATTAAATAGATCCAAGTACATGTCTACATGATGCACCTTCGAAGTTGCAGCAGATTGTACACCGGAAGACCACAGCGAGGATCCGCATATTCTGTCACACATTCAGGCAGACCTGACCTGGGCTTCAAGTGCACCCGTCATCACGCACAGACATCCGGCACACAGTCAATTCAGCACATTAAGGGTGTCCCAATTGTCTAACCCATTCACTCTGAAGCAGTACCACTGGCTGCCATATCGCTACTCTCAGTGTTCTCATTCTCAGCATTCACTGTCTGTGCCAGGTATGCCTGGTATGGGCCCCAGATATCTTGCAGCCTGCTTCGATTTGACATTAGGTAATGGTATGCACCAGACTAGGTATTACAATATGTCATGTCTACGTGCCACTCTTTTACTGTGGGGAGCGGTCCCTTCGCATTTCTATTTTGTGCTTCGCCAGCAGCAATCCCAACACCACCAGTCGTCTAACAGGCTTAAGGAGGTCCTTGTCATAACCCAATAGTGCCAGAAGGGGAGTCAGCTCTATCTGCTCCCCCGTTATCTCACGTAGTTCTCCCAAGATTGCATCCCAGTAGTGCTGTTCAGGGCAGAGCCATGCAGCGTGGGCAAACCCTGCCTTTTATTTCCTGCATCTGTAGCATCCTGAACTGTCCCACAAACCATAGCGGAACAGGCGGGCAGAGTGTAATAGACTCTGTTGAGGTACTTAAAGTATATCGAACGATGTCGGTTATTCAGGGATATCATCTTAATAACGGAACAGCAATATGTCCATTGCTCATCGCTTATAGCTACTCCCAACTCTTCTTGCCAATCCAGCATTGCCTTAGAGACTCCCAGTGGCCGCGTATAATTTCATGATGAGGTGCTGGGGTGTTGCGTTCTGCAGCAAATATGTCAGGGCTGACAGCTCAAGAGGTCTTTCAATTCTTCCCCTAGTAGATTTCGCATTGTGGGTCTCACCCTGTAATAATGGAACATAGCCAGCATCATGTGAGTGTCCTCTTGCGCACGCACCTATTCCCAGCTATGCCGTATCCAATCCTGCATAAGTCAGCCATGCGTCACAAGTGCAAGCCATGTAGTACCCCCGCAGCTCCCTTCTCTTCCCCCAGAGAAAAATACATGCACAAGTCCAGTGGCAGCAGTGGTGAATAAAGAAGCTGCCCTGTCTGGAGTTCAGCCAGCCTCTTCCAAGAATATGCGGTAGTGTTAAGCAAGTGAAAAGTGCACCTGCTGAGCAACAGCGGAAGCCTAATCCATCTGTCAACAGCCTCAGTGAGCCGGTGGATAGCTTTGCCATAATTGTCCAAAATCACCACGAACAGGTCGTTGTAGACCTCTATACCCAGGTACCTCACCTGGTCCGTAGTCCACTGCAAGAGATACTCTAGTTGCACAGGTATTGTAGCTGCTGTAAGGGGGAATATTTGGGATTTGTCCCAATTAATATGCAAGTCAGAATGCCCACCAAACAATGCAACCTCATGGTCAACAGGATACAGACTATGCTCTGGATTACGCACATAGAGAAGGGTATCATCGGCGTATGCAGATATAATTAGGTAGGAATGAGGAAAGTGGGTCCCCAGTGTGCATGATATTCATGCAGTGTGCAAGCCAGAGGTTCGGCAACCAGGGCATATAACAGCAGTGATAGAGGGCAACCTTGCCTTGTGCCCCTTGTGATGTCGACAGCATATGTTATGAGGCCATGAACCCTGATCCGCGCTGTTGGCCTTGTATATACTACCCTCATAAGCTGTAGGAAGACATCTCCCAACCCAATCAGTTGTAACACTGCCATCATGAGCCCCTGCTCGACAGAGACAAACGATTTCTCAGAATCCAGAAGGTATTGCGAATCTCTGGCTCAATCCGAGAGATAGCCTGAAGAAGGTCCTGAGATTGTAAACCAAATGATCTACCTGGTACAATCTCGGTCTGCTCGGGTCCAACTACGCCTAGAAGTAGAGACACTAGCCTATTGGCGAGAACCTTCACGAAAACGATAAAGGTGTGCAAGACGCGCAACAGTCGGCCAGTTTGCCTGGTTTTAATAGGGTAACAATGAGAGCCTCCCGCATCATGTTAGCGACCACACAGAGGGCTTAAGGTTTGGCTGTGATCCCTTTCCTAAGTCGCATCGGAGCTTGACAGACCCAGATGCCGAACATCACAAAATGGTGGTCACCATGCCCGGAGGGGGAAGAATCCGCTGCTGAGCCCCCGCGGTGCGATCTGAGCAGCTGAGAGGCGCTACCACACCTGCAAAAAAAAAAAAACCCAGAGGGAGCAGTACTCACATCAGGGTGAGCTGAGACCAGTTGAGCGGCATATCGGAAGAACAAGGCGGGAAGCGCCTGTGATGACCCCGGAGCCGCATACGGAGGTTTCCTTACAACGGGTGAGTTAGAGCAGCGTTGCGGCGGCCTGGCGGGACCTCAAGGCAGCGGATGTAATAGGGGCACCGACCAGCCAAGCCACATTATGAAAATAGCACCGTTGTGAACCCAAGCCTGACTGTGCCTGACTTCAAAATGGCAGCCGGCACTCCACTGAAACGACGAGAATCATGGCAGTGCAGGCCTCCCGGTGAAATTAGCATCTCGGAATAGCAGGAGAGGTGCTTGGAAATAGGGACTCTGCTCTATCCCTTTGAGCTGAAGAGCTCTATTAACACACCACAGTGGATTCCCTGGTTTAGGTGCTCGGCCTCTGGGGACTAATACCACCCATAGCATACATGCTATACTCAGCTTAGTTTCTCTATTCCTGGCAAAGGACTACTCAGTGGAGGACATGGGGAGTCGTTGTTCACCTTCCTGCAGTCCCTCCGTAATTTGACCTCGTCTTCCAGAGAAAGAGGAAGTCCTGCCGCTTTTACCTCACATGTCTCTGCTTCTAAATGGCGTCCAGGGGGTCCGAGCTGTCTGCTGCCTCCCACGAGCAGGGCTTCAGCATGGCCGAGACCAACTACCGCATCAACGCCTACACAGGGACCTACAGAGGCCTGGACATGACGTGCCTGACCTTAAAATGGCGGCCGCCTCTGCCTTAGTTTCCTTAGCAGTCTAAATGGCAGCCCCAGCTCCTTCTCTGGATTGTTTTATACTCCCCCCCTTCTTTTACCTCTATCCTCTAGTGGGGACATGCTTCCACTACTTGACTATGCAACTGTAGCCTATGTATCTATTCAAAACTGTTTTTCCTGAACGCTGAGACCTGAGCAACATGGCTGATGCCCGGTGGAGCTGCTAGACAGCTATTGAGGAGATTGGCCCTGGTTTCCCCCTCGACCGTCACCTACCCAGCCGGACATTGGGCACAGTTCTTCCTCGTCTCCCTGCTATGGCTCCTTCCTCCCCTCCTTCCTACAAATTCTCGCAACATCGTTTTTGTTTACTGTACCTTACTATGCTAATGTAACTGATGTAACTTGAAATCGCAACGATCCTCTGGTAAAGCGCTCTGATACCGCCGGGTCTAGCCAGCGCTATATAAAACTTTTCAAATCAAAAAATCAAAATCAAATCATGGGTGGCATACAGTCCCCTTCGATCAATCAACTATCAATCTTCTTAGATTTGTAGAGCACGACTAATCACCCATGAGTGCAAAAAGAACAGATGATGGACGGAATACTGAACAAATCAATCATTCACCCCAGTTACAGATCTGCGCTAAATCCATAGTTTTTTTTGCACACCATGCCATTCCAGTTTAGACCTAACCATATGCAAATCAGTCTTGACCCTGCTCCCCATGGGAACAGTACAGTCCAAACTGCCAGGCCAGGTCCTCCCTGAGCCAGAAACAAGCATCCTGGGACTGTTTTCAGGGTATCACTGCTCATCAGCCAGGCTAGCTTGAATCTGGTGGTGTAGCGAGCACATGACCCACATTTCGGCATACCCTTCCCACTTAGGGCAACAAATACAAAAAAGAACAGATGATGGATGAGGGTATCCAGGTGCTGGGTTCTTGCTGGGATCAGTCGAAGAATCAGGTTTTGAGTCCTTTCCTGAATTCAGGTAGAGAGGATGATGATCGGACATGCGGGGGGAGGTCATTCCAGGACTTGGTGGCGAGGTAGGAAAAGGATTGTCCTCCACTGTACTTCAATGGATGCAGAGAGTGTGAGCGAGGTCGAGGGAGGCAGAACGCAGGTGTCTGGAGAGTTGGTGGAAATTCAGGCAGTGGTTGATATATGCTGGTCCTTGGTCATGGAGGGCCCTGTAGGCGTGTGTCAACATCTTGAATTTACATCTTTTCTGGATGGGGAGCCAGTGGAGGTTCCTACGGTGGGGGTGATGTGGGTCCATTTGGGGAGGCCAAGGATGAGTCTGGTGTCTGAGTTCTGTATCGTCTGAAGTCTCTTCAGGAGTTGGGTAGTGAGTCCTGAGTAGAGCACACTGCCATAGTCCAGCTGGCTGGTTACCAGGGCTTGAGTGACGGCTTTCCTGGTGTTGATGGGGAGCCACCTGAAGAGCTTCAGGCGCATGCAGAGGGTGTGGAAGCAGGTGGCGGAGACTGCGTCGATTTGACATTTCATGGTGAGTTTGCTGTCGAGGATGATGCCAAGGTTGTGGGCATGGTCTTTCGGTGTGGGTGTGGGTCCGAGCTCGGAGGGCCACAAGCTGTCATTAAAAGGGGAGGTGTTGTTCCCAAAAATCAGCACTTTTGTTTTGTCCATGATGAACTTCAGGAAGCTGGTCTTCATCCGGTCAGTAACACTTGTCATGCAGTTGTGGAAATTGGTCCTGGTGGAGGAGGGTTCTTCTGAGAGTGAGAAGATGAGCTGGGTGTCGTCTGCGTTGGATATGATGTTGAGGCCATGGGTTCTGGTGATGTTGGCTGGGGCGTGATGTATGTGTTGTTGAACAGAGTGGCACTGAGTGATGAGCCTTGAGGGACACCACAGATGATGCTCTTTGGTTCTGAAGTGAAGGGTGGTAGGTGGATCTTTTGGGTTTGTCCTGTGAGAAAGGATGCGATCAATTTGAGGGTGTCTCCCTGGACCCCGATTTTGCGGAGTCTTCTGATGAGGGTGTGGTGGGATACAGTGTTTAACGCTGCTGAGAGGTCAAGGAGGATCAGGGTCCCTGTTTCCCTGTGTTTGAGGAGGGACCTGTTGTCGGTGGGGGCGATCAGGGCAGTCTCGGTGCTGTGGTTGGCGTAGAAGGCAGTTTGTGAGGTGTCCAGCAGATTGTTGCTCTCCAGGTGTTCAGTGAGTTGGTGGTTGATGGCCTTCTTGAGGACTTTGACAGGAAAGGGGGGCAGAGAGATGGGGCAGTAGTTCTTGAGTTCGCTGGGGTCCTTTCTTGAGGAGGGGTCTGACCTCTGCATGATTCCATTGATCAGGAAAGGTGGCTGTGGTGATGGATGCGTTGAGAATGGAGGTGAGTTTGCTTCTGAGGTTGAAAAGGTGGTGGGGGCAGGGATCCGTGGGTGCTCCAGAGTGGATGGAGTTCATGATGGCTGTGATGCTCTGTGTGGTGAGCAGATTCCATGCGGTGAGCGGATGGTTGTGGGTGGTGTCAGTTGGTGTGAGGAGGCTGCAGAGGGTGGTGGGTTGGGGTTTGAAGTTTCTGTAGATGGTGGATATCTTGTGGTGCAAGTTGTCAGCCAGGGTGATGCACAGGTCCTTGGAAGGGGAGATGGTGCTCTCGGTGGCTGAACGGGAGGAGAACTCTCTGACAATACTGAAGTGTCCCTTGCTATGGTTGGAGCTGGCTTCGATGCAGTCCGCCAGGGTGCATCTTTTCATGTCTTTCAGGTTTGATAGTATTTGCTGTGGGCTGACTTGAAGGGGGCTTAGTCTGTGGGATCTTTTGCTGATGAGCCATCGTCTTTCTACGGTTTGCAGTCGCGTTTCATGATCCCGTGTTCTGGTGTATACCAGCTGGCTTGTCTGGTGAATCTGCTGGTCTTGCCGGGCTTGAGAGAGGCAACTCTGTCCGCACAGTTGGTGATCCAGTCGGAGAAGTTCTTGACAGCTTGTTCCAGGTTGGCTGCTGGGTCAGGATGGGTGGTCTTGAGGGTGTCTGTTCCAGCTGTGGTGGGAGGAGCTGGGAGGCTAGATGGTGGTGTGTGAGGATCCATCGATGGTGAAGTGTACGATGGTGTTGGTGGTCCAGGTAAGCTCGGTGACATGACTGTACTTGACTCTGTTGTTGGCAGTGAAAATCAAGTCAAGCATGTGTCCTGCCCTGTGTGTGGGGTTGGTGACCAGTTGGGTGATGCTAATGTTGCTCATGCTTTCCAGGAGGTTGGCGGTCTTTGTGTCTTTGCAGTCGTCAAGGTGGAAGTTATGGTTACAGTGGAAGATTTAATGCTTTGAGCCAATGGCAAGTGGGGCGATGAATTCGGGAATGGTGTTTCAGAAGCCAGGGTGTATTCCTGGGGGTCTGTAGGCAAGAGTGTCTCTGATGGAGGTGTGACGCAGCGGCCAGGGCGGCTGACTCCGGAGCACGGGGCTCACGGTTTGATCCCCGGTGCTGGCAGCCTCTCAGCCGAGCACCATGTGACTCTGGGCAATAGCTCACTTAATCTTCTCGATGGCCCCCAGAGCCTTGAGACCCTTAGGGGTGATTAGTTTGCGCTTTACGAATACCGGGTTATTACTTTATTATTATTATTATGGTCATTCTGCCATCGGTTTGGAGTTGGAAGTTGAGGTGCTCCATGATTGGTGTAGTGTTGTCTCTGGTGGTGGTGCAAGGGATGGTTTATTTGTGAATGATGGCGATGCCGCCTCTGTATTTGTTGTTGCAGTCATGGTGTCTCATCTTGTAGCTGTTGGATGCAGATATCCGTGGTGGAGCAGGGGTTGAGCCAGGTCTCTGTGAACAAGATAATGCCTTGGGTGAGGGTGGTGATAGTGTCCTAGACTTCAGTGGCATGTTTGCAGAGTGAGTGGGTGTTGAGCAGGATGCATTGGGATAGTTCTGGGGTGGTTGTGGTCAGTGTGGTGGGTGTGGTGAGGGTGTCTGTGAGGGCGGACGGTCCTAAGTTGCAGGTGAAGAGGCAGTGGCGGCAGGTGAAAAGTCCTACTGCAGCCGCAGCCCGTGCAGGTAAGAGCAGTGGGGCCGGGTGGGGGGGATTTCGACAGACGACAACGAGGAAAAATGTATTATTTATTTAATTTTCCCTCGTGGTCGTCTATCGAATCCCCCCCAACCCGGCCCCGCCTCTTTTACCTGCATGAGCTGCTGCTGTCCTTCTACTGAATGAGGCAGCAGTTGTTGTTACGTCGTCCGGGGTTCAGGGTTCAGAACTCTGTGGCGGGGTATCTGTGAGTAGCAGGAGGGCCAGGGTTCCTGTCGCTGGGCATGGTCCAGGCGTGGATGAACACAAACAGGCTTGCCCTTGGCACGCCTTTGACGTGCCAAGGGCACAGAAAGCAGGAGAGGTGAACGGATAGGCGCGCCGGCTCCTGAAAACTGCGCATACAATAAAGAAAATGCAGCAGAGGTGAACAAATCACAAATAGGTGGTAAGCAAATAACAAATAAGGCTAACACATGCTGTGGTGAGCAAATAACATATAGACCAATGCAGGCAGAAAAAGACTAAGTTACAGGCAGACAAAGGACAACATTACTGGCAGTAAAATAACTGACCTAATTTGCATGCAGAAAAATAAACTAGCTTGCTAACAGCAAAGTGAGCAGAAACAGACAGTGGGCTGAGCGAACACAGCAAAGTACAATTAGCTGTGAGGCAGAGCGAGGGAGACCTGTTGGTAGCAAGAGGGGAGCAGATCAAGGATCTGCTCCCATTTCTTCCGCTCCACTGACCATTTCTTCATAAAGTGTGACAAGGTGGGGCACCAGTTTCACCTGGTATTCCTTGTAAAAGGCCACTGTTAGACCCTCAGTACCCGGTGTCTACCCACCAGGCATATCTTTGAGTGCTGCCTCTATCTCAGCTGGGTGGAGCAGGGCCATAAGGGGCTCTCTATGTGCTGCAGTCAGACATTTCATTGCAATATGCACTAGATATTCCACCATAGCTTGTTCGTCATGGGGAAGGCGTGTTGTGTATAAGTCTGCATAATAACAGCGGAAGCAGTCTGCTATCTGCAGCGATATGTGCAACGTAACCCCTGACTCATCTTTGACAGCTAAAATCATGTTGTCTTCCCGACAAGGTCTTAGAGCGCTGCAAGCTCTGCAGTAGGACTTTCACCCTCCACATAGACCTTACAGTCACGTACTTCCCCAAATGCGTGATTTCACTGTGTGCCACCTCGTGATATTCCTCCAGCTTAGTCTTAATCTCCCCAGGGTGCTCCTCTCAGCTGTCTCACTGTAATTGTTCTAAGTTAGCTACCTCAAATTCTTGCCTTGTCAACCTGTCCCGAAGTGATCTCAATACACCAACTTAGAGATCATGACACCCCTGGATATAAACTTTTAAAGCTTTCAAGACAGTCTCAAGCTTTGCTACAGAGCCAATATTATTAGTGAAGAAGTTGTCCATCGCTTTCCCAAGCTCCTCATTGAACACTGCGTCCAGAAGACAGTAGCACGGGAATCTCCAGGCAAATGCGGAGGGCCTAGGGTTATCCAATGCCAGCTCCAGCAAAACAGGTGAATGATCTGAATAGGTGCATGACACATGTTTGCACTTTTGCGACATGCAGCACCAAACTCCTATCCAGAAACCAGTAGTCAAAGTGTATCTGAATTACATGCACTGTAGAGTAGTGTGTGTATCCCGCTGCACCAGGGAATTTGTGATGCCAAATATCCCATAGGTCACACTATGCGGAGATTTCCTGAAGGGCACGAGCCATGGTCAAGGACACCTCAGTGGGCCCCTAGAACAGTCTCGGTCAGGGTTCAAGACACAATTAAAGTCACACCCCATATCTGAGGCATGTCTCCATACTGGGCAAGTTGGGCGTGCAGGCCATGATCGAACTGCGGATCATCATAATTAGGACCATATAGACCGACCAGTAGTGCTGTCAGATTATCTTTATAACAGCCTGCCACCAAATACCTGCTCCGCGGGTCAGCACATACCTCCCGCAGTTTAATGCCTGTGCCCATTCGCACCCAAAACAGCATCCCTCTTACCTGCACAGTAAAGCCCGCTGTGCAACAGTCCCCCTTCATGTGATGCTGCATGATCAGCCCACTGCAGGGGCTAGGTGCATCTCCTGTAGAATAGCAACATCTATACAACACCTTTGCAAATAAGCCACCACTTTGCGCACCTTCCTGCAATAATTCAAACCTCTGACATTGCAGGTAAGAAACTTTAACGAGAATGGGCCCCTCGCTGCAGTTAAGGCCTCACACATACCCCCAGTCACATAATGCAACCTCACAAGCTGATGCCAAATCATCATGAAGTTCACTCCAGATATCTGTCATCCTCAGATGTGCACATAATGGTTGTTCACACTTGTCTATGTGCCCCATCACCACTGCAATCCCCAACTGATTATGCAGTAAGTCAGACCCTCCCCGACCCCACCTCCTTCCCACATAATGCAAACCCAAACCAAACATTGTGGAGCACACATGGGGACAGATGTTACCGTGCTGATACCCCCTGCCACACTATGCCACAGGGGGGCAGCTATCATGCTTAAGGTGTGCTGTAACATAATACTGACTATGGTAACGGGAATAGTACACCAACCGCCACCCACCATTCCTGATGGGCAGCGGCTGAGGAGTCCAAGGCCAAACAGCCCACTGCTTGAGCGCCATCCCAACAGCCCTACCAAGTCCCACTCTCAAGTGCAATCAGTTAATGCCAGTCCAATGCAGGCAGCTCACCAATCAGCGCCCAAGAGGAACAACCAGGTCACACTCAATTTTGGCCAGAGAGTCTCTAATGGTCAAGGTGTGCGACCAGTCTGTGCAATCTGTATGGCAGCTCCCCAACAGAGCCTCTCAGTACACCAAGGGCAAAAGATGGGTCAATTTGCCTCAGAGGGCTCTAGTCCTGCTTATTAGGGTCATGTGATGTTGCAGACCCCCCTCGACGGACCGCAGCGAGTGGTGCCATGTACCTGCAGCTGCCTGCTTCTTAAGAAACTGCTGTAGATATTTTAGATCTTCGAAGATCATCACTCACAGTCATGCTGAGTAGAGCATGCTGTAGTCTAAGTGGAGCTCTTGTAGTTTGTGTTTGACTGCAATGAATTGTCTCCTAGCCTTCTGCACCTGCTGGGTGAAATCCGGGTAGATCGAGATCACTGCTCACTTGTGATGCAGTATCATCAGTTTGCGTGATCTGTAGAGCACTGCATCCCGATCTCTGTAGTTTAATAGTCTCGCTATTATTGGATGCAGCCGCACTCCAGGCACCAGCCTTGGCTCCAGCAACTGGAGTGAACGCTCCTCCAGAAATAACTCTGAGAAAGTCTCTCCCCCGTAAGGTCTATCAAGAGCTGTTCCACAAATTTCTCAATGTTGCCAGTGTTGGTGAATTTGACCAGACCGACAATCCTTAAATTGTTTAGTCGCGAGCTGGCCTCGAGATCTTCTGCCTTGGCTTGTAGAATGGCACAGGTCTTTTCTGCTTTCTTCTGAGATACTGAGGCAGTAACCTGCTCATCCTCGACTTCAGATACCCGCCTTTCCACCCTATCAAGGCGTTCGGTGTGTGTTTGTCCAGGCGCTCCTACATTCAATCCATTCGATATAACAGGGCATTGAGCTTCCCATTGACTTTAAATAGACTATGTTGCATCTCTGTTAAAATGAAATGCAAGTCATTGTCTGTCTCCGGTTGGGCTGTGCCCTGCACCCCCCTGCCATCATTGTGCCTTCATCGTGGCTCCTGGGGGTTTTCCGCAAATCGAACTGTAGCTTAGGCTGAGTTTTGTCTGTTTTGCGAATGACTGGGAAAGCACTTAGTAAAAGTCTATAGGGTGCAATGGTATGCTTTGCGCCACATCACGACTGTGAGGTGGCACCCAAAAATAAGTCTTGCGGTTAGATTATGGTGTCCCTTGAGCACTCTAGTGTTAAACAGCATACATAAGTCTTTCAAACCACTGGCGCCATCCAGTGGGGCACATGGAACAGCACCAGAGCACACCAACACCCATGCCCATGTCTCCGCTGTGGAGGCTGGTCTCTGCCAATTGGCAACACTCCAGCGAGACCGGTCTCAGTTCACTTCATCTGTGCTGAGGCTCCAAGGAAAGGAGCACAGCCACTTGGCTCACCCGAGTTGCCACAGCAGTCTCCGTAGGTGTGCTCGAGCCCCGCCTGGCCTCCAGGACATGCGCCACTCCCTGGCTCAGCACGGGCATCCCCCGGGCCAAAGCCGCTCCAGACCCGCACCGGCGCTCACTGCAGCAGTGTCACAGGCCATCATCTCAGTCACTTTCCAGCTCCTATTTTTAAAATAGTAACATTTTGGTCAACAAATGTATAAGCATATGAATATATAAATTCACAAAAAAATAAAGGTTAAAGTGAATTTATTTTTAGGTGTTGGACTAATACATAAACAAATGTTTAAAAACCAGAAACCACTGACATTCACCAGTTATAATTGACTGAGCTAACTATAACTTGCCGCCCCACCATGCACTGCTAATGACCTCTCACATGGTATCACTCATGACATGACAAATGATGTCATTGATGATATCACTCATGACTTCTCAAATGACATCATTAATGACATCATTGATTAAATCCCTGGTAAAACCAAAGTCATATACAACACAGCGTTACTGTGTGAATATGTGTGGGTGTATAGCAGGGAAATAGTGTAAGTCCTTCAGGAAAGTGTGGTTGTGCATATTCAGAGTTATATGGAGCACCGTTTGCAAATCACTAAAGTTTGGGTGGCAATTAGTACTCCATGTTAAACAAGGTAAAGGCTGAGCAAACTTGATGTGGTTTGCAGAGTAGTTGATTTTGTGTGGTATTCCACCAGATATGTGCCTTTGTTAGCTGAACCCATTTTTGTTAGACCAAAGGACTCTTTGCACTTTACTCCTGCTAACTAGTGGCCAAGTGCTTGTGTTCTCCCTGCAGCATTCATAGTGCCACCCACTGAAATAGCACTGCAAAACACGTCTTCAGGCCTGCCTTTGCAGCCTGAGTGTGCACTTTTAAACTGTCATTCCAACCTGACAAAAAAATCTTTTACCAGGCCTTCGCCTTCCTTTTTAATACTTATAAGTCACCCCTGAGGTGGACCCTAAATGCCCATAGGACAGTGTCCATGGTAGTTAACAAGTAGGACATATATAATTAAAGTTTTACATGTCCTGGCAGTGAAAAACCTCAAAAGTCATTAGGTCAAGCCTAGAGGCAGCGCACATGCTCTGCTCGCTCTGCGAGGCATGCTGTAATAGAGTATGCAGTGGAAGCCCCACCCGCTCTCCGCCCATATTTGTCATTGGCTTGTGTTATTGTACTTCTTAAATGCTGGCTTCTGATTCGTAAGAAGGCTTGTTACCGCCTTGTCTGCATTTGTTACCGTCCAAAACTACTGGACCTTTTACTTGACTTGTTACATGGTCTGCATTATAAGTGGGTGAGCACTATTTTGTTTATTGACACTAGGGACAATGGCGCCTGCTTTTTTTTGTATTTGCATGCTGAGCGCGGCACCCGCTTTACGGACACCGCGCTCAGTTTATTTTATTTTTTTTACTTTAATATTGAGCGTGGCGCCCGCTTCAGGGACACCGCGGTCGGTTGCATTTTTAAAATTTTTTACTTTAGTACTGAACACGGCGCCCGCTTCAGGGACACCGCGCTGAACCAGGAGCAGCTGCTGCTATCAACATGCTTTGGCTTCTTCGCTGCCCACTCCCTCCCTTCAGCCAGTCCCCGTTCGCCTCCTCATTGGCACCCTCCCTCCTTCGCATGAGGGGGCGGGGCTTAGGGGCAATCTTAGCGAGTGAAAACAAGCATTTGCAATGCAATAGGTTTCGCATTTATGCGAGTTTGAGCTATTGGCATTGTAAATGACAGTGCCTTTTATTTATGTTTTGATTTTTAAAGCATAAATAAAAGGCATTGTCATTTACAATGCCAATAGCTTAAGCTCGTGTAAATGCGAGACCTATTGCATTGCAAATGCTTGTTTTTCATTGTGGTGAGGCTGGCTCTCCCATTGAAAAACACTGGGTTACATTATAACAATTTATAATGTTTAACATCAGTTTGGGAGCAGCTGGAAACATGATTCAATAGCTCATTTGAATAGGAATTTAAAATTCAACTTAAATAGTAAAGTCAGATTTTATATTACTATATTAGAAATGACATTCAAGAAAGTTGCCTCTTGCCTGCCAAGCCAAATGTGCCTTTCTGCCAGTGTCTAGTGAAACCTGGCACCCTGATGGCCCCTCTGGAGTGTTATCTGTATTGTTCCCAGACAATGGACAAAGGGCCTTGGGTGTGGGAAGGTGCTCTCCTGAGCAAGATGGATTGGGCCTATACCCAACCCCTGCCTGAGCTTCAAATGGTAGCCTGGAGGCTGTACCCAGCCCCCTCCTGACTTCAAAGGAGGCCTACCCTGTCAGTGACAGATGCAGATCACATCTGGATTTGCCTGTCCTTTGTCTCGCTAGTGAGGCTGACCTGAACTGACCAGAACTTGTTTAGGGGAGAACAAAGGCTTGCCCTCCACCTACAGGCTGACACTGGGCATAAAAGTAGACCCTACAGACCTCCTTTCAGAACACTCCTTGGCCTGTGTGGATCAGAAGGAGGACTGCCTTGCTGCCAGAAGAATCTGAAGGAAGACTTAACCTGCTTGAACCCTGAAATCAGAAGTGACTCTAAAGGTCAGTTGGGTGAGATCTTGTTTGAGCAGCAGAGATACAACAAGCTTCTAGAGACCTTTCTCCCTGCAATTGCACAGCGGACCAGCTCCAACTGGACCATCCTTGGACTCTGCTGCTGGCCTCTGCTGGAGTGAGTCCTAACCCCCAAGTGGTATCTCTCAGGTCCTTGACTGGTATTAAAGTGTACTTCTCCTGCTCACACTGCAAACACTGTGACATGAAATATTTTTTGCCAACTTTTGCTCCAGAGACCTTGTGAGGAGACTAGGGCTGCCTTTGAGCTGAAGCCGTTGACATTGAATCACCGGTTGGACTTGACTTGCTGGTGTACCCACTGAATGAGATCTGACTTCCAGAAAAGTTTTCAAGTCCAAACGTAGAGAGCTCCATCGGGACTGATGCCGAGCACCAGCTCATTGACGTTGAGGGCATCCTGGGCACAGACTTTGGACTTCGCCCACTCAGAGCTTTCTACCCTTCGTCGATGACTGCACCAGGACCCCACTCTTCAGCAACCCACCATCGTCAAAGCCCTGCTTAAGACCTAGTTTGTAGTTTGCTCCACCAACGACTCATTGTCGACCACTTTTGCTCCAGAAAAGTTTCTTAGTCACAAGGTAAACTTTCTACAGGGACGTACCTGGTCCCTGTATCCGACATGCGCTCCATCGCGGTCGGCCTGAACTTTTGAATTTGACCCAGTCTAGGACGACCAGGTAAACGTGGTTGGAGCTTTGTGCTTTTTGGCGCTATTGTTAACTCAAACTTAAAATTCCCTTGGTCTGCTTCTTAGGCTCTTGTTGTTTCGGAGTCATGTTATTTGTTAAAATTTGCTCTGTTTTTGTAAATCGGTTTGTGATTTGTGCTGTGTTTTCACTTTACTACTGTTTGAGTACTGCATAAATACATTACGCATCGCCTCTAGGTTAAGCCTGACTGCTTGTGAGAAGACTCCCTAATACCCTGCGCTCATGTATATCTACATACTTCCTTTCCCTGGACGAATTCCCACCAGTAATGCTTGCCATATCTGGCGTCGATGGTGATCATCTCATCTCCAGATTATGTCATTCCTGCCTGGCCATGAAACCTGATTCTACTAAGCGCACAAGGGAGGCCTGGAGTTCCGCCCTGGGCTATATGCTATCCAACAAAGTCTGGTCCTACTGTTGTTCCCAAATTAAACTTGTGTCCATCAACCATAAGCATAAACTTATACACTTTAAATTCCTACATCTGGCATACATCACCTCTACAGATATTCATGATTTGACCCCACCAAGTTGTCTCATTGCCCCAAGTGTCAGGCCCCGGATGCCGATTTTTCACACTTGACCTGGAGATGCCCACTCATAAGTCGTTATTGGGCCACTATATTCTCTCTCCTCTCCACGATGACAGACATCACAAGTCAGCCTGATCCCGCAATGGCATTACTGGGTTACAAGCAAGACATCCCCAAAGCTATGTATAGATACACTTCTGTGGCACTGCTATTCGCTACGCGGGAACAGGCCCTCCACTGGGGTAGTAGACACCCTCCCACTGATTCTACCTGGCTAAAATCCATGTCATAGTATGACAAAATCAGCAACAATTATGCACAGCGCCAACCTCCCACCTCACGGCCTAAAGGTGTATGGCAGCCTCTTCGTGATTACTTCCTCATATTGGAGCCAGATGCCATAAACTAACTCCTGCAGCTCTTATGACGTACAATGAGCTATTGTGTCTCCTCCCCGGCTGCCTCTCCTGCCTTTTCCCCGTTTGGCCCTGTGGGCTTTATTTGAAGCCCCCCCTTTCTGTTGTCATAATATTGTATCTTGTATTGAATTACATGTTATAAGACAGTATGTACTGACTCAATGAATATTCGACCTCTATGCAATGTATTTTTGTATGTTTGCACTCACAGTGGAAAATTAATAAACACATAAAAAAAGCCTGACTGCTTGTGCGGGAAGCTACCAGAGGGTTAATCACAGGTTTATTTAGTGACTTTTGTGGTTCATCCTGTTATGGATAGTGATTATTATTTGAGGTGGGTTCACACCACGCTCAACTAATTCTCCAATTTCTTACAGTAGTGTTTCAAAGTAGAATATTCCTTGATGCCAAATCCTATTACGAAAAATCTGTGAGTAAGCTCAAAGCTTCTTTGACAATAGATTATCTATCAGTGTATATCTGGGCACGTGCCCTTGTTAAACAGTTGTAATACAGTGCTATAGACAGATTCTACATAACAATGATGTTTATAAGTTGTGGATATTTATTTTCAGAACTTCAAAGAGAATGTGGATGCACTGCAGAATACTCCTAAAAAAATGTTTTTGTCAACCATCACAGAGGGGAAGGGATCCCTTGGTTACCCCTTCCCTTTTGTGAATGGGTTGCCATCTCCTTTGAAGTGCTGTTAACGGACCAATTGATTGTGACTGCAATTTCAGCCTCAAGGCATTGATGCATAAATTAAGGAATCACAAATTGGAAGGAACTCCCTAAATACACCTCTTTCCAATTTGTGGTTCGGTATGTAATCGGAAACTTATTTTACGATTCGGTAACGTTATTGAATCGCAATTGAGGTTTTATACATGACCAAAAGCTGTTTTGTGGTTGCAAAGGCTCCAGTTTTGCGAATCAGAGTCTTTACAAACTCAAAATAGCTTAGTGCTTAGCGCTCTAGGTTATTTCAACTGGAAACTTCAGAGTGGGGATGTGTGAAGTTATGAAGCATCATGACCGACAACTCTGCATATAATCTTTTTTAAACAATGAGTAGCTACGCATTGCTACTTGTAGTTCAAAAAAACTATAGACAACTGCTCTGGGCAATGGGTCGACTGGAGTTATTTGGCAGCTGTCCAACCATACCCTGCTTTGAACACCCTCTCCGTCAAACAGAGATTGCCAGCATGGACAAAAAATATCCCCAATCCCCAACCCATCCAAAGAGTTTCTATGCCTTCCTTCCAGGCCTCCCACCAATTTTCCTTCTCTCCTACTGCTCCGAGCTCACACACTCTGAATGCCAACAACCTCAAAGCCTTCATGTCTTTGTGCTGGTGTAGCTGACACACCTGGCACCAACCTCTGTTCCATTGAAGGGAGCAACCTTCTCCTTGCCATTTCCTACTTCAGGATGTTTAACTCAGAGACTTTTTGGATCAGACAATGGCATAGGGATTTTGTGAATGTGTAGTAGTTTGTAATTATGGAAAAACTTTAGCTAATTACATAGCTGAAATTTTTCCATGTTCTCCAACTTACGCATATGCATTTATAAATGTGCTCACTCCTATGCCAGAGTGAGAATAAAGGTACTACAGTCATAAAAAGTGACTATGTCAAAGAACAACAAATAATGCAGATGGGATTTGGAGGATGTAGACTTTGACCAAAGATACTAACATAGCTATAACTTTCAAACAGTGTCAACGGGTATCGGCTGTGTATCACTTTCTATATATGTATCACCTGAAAGCAAGTAATGAAACAGTTTTTCAAGAGAAAAAGGAAAATTGTGTCTGTTGGGCATGCTTTAAATTCATGTACTTGTTAGCATGGGGAGCTATGGTATCTGTGATAGGGCTACCCTTATCAAAATATGCAATGATTCTAAATCAACCTTAACTTATGCACGCCATCTAGTATAGTGCCTCTTAAGGGATCTCCTAAGAGTTCGTAATAGCCAGAACATATATAAGGATGTATGTCTCACAAGAAGGCTTTCGACTAAGTTATTTGGTCCAATGATTTGCCTTGCACTCATTCAACCTTAAGGTTCTGCAATGTCTAAGACAGTAGTTTTGTGGTATCTACTGTTGAGGCGACCACTTCTTGATATCCAGTTGTATCATATATCTGCTTGTTTTTTTCCTTTTCTGTCTTCCTCTAGGTTGCCAGAGGTGGTATACATGCATGGAACGTGGTAGAGAAGCTACCCAGGATTCTGGAGGCCAAACACAGGTAAGTAGGGTTCAGCTGATGCACCAGATGGGACTGAGACCAGAGCAAGTCATCTCCTCAAAAAGAACAAAGCCAAATGGTGGGCCAAAGTCCTAGGAGTAGTTTGAGTAGAACCATGCCCAAGATGGCAGGCACAATCTCAAATGAGTTCCTTGTCTAGTGCAAGTCTTGCTAAAGGAGGAATTCTCACCTGACAGGCACAGCAAGGCTCCTGAGCCTGCATGGCTGGTGGTGCAGTTCCTGGCGTATGAACGAAGGCTGCTGTGAGGACAGGATGTTGCAGGAATGTGTATCTAAAATGGGCACCCCTCAAGAAACCCTTAAGTCTCTGAGCATAAAATAACATGCCTTGAGCATCCTGAAGGGGCTTCTGGACCCCAACCCCACCATTAGGCTCTCCCCTTACCTATCCAAATGACACCAATTTTTTCACATGGGCTCCTCCAGGTACTAGAAGATTCCATCTTGTCATCTTCAACCTCTACATCAAGCACTTTGGGCTCTCCTCACAGATAACAACAACAATATTCAATTATATGCCAACAACATAATACTTTATTTGAAGTAATCCCCTGCTCGAGACATCCAGGCCTCAAACACTGTTTGCATTTTATCCACCCCTGGATTTCCAAGACCTAACTCAAGTTTGACTGCACCAAAGCAGAATTCCTGCTGTTTGCCAAGAACAATAAGCAACAACCAGTCTAAACCTCGCTCAATAAAATGATCCTGAATGGATTCACCCTCTACACTAGCTTAATGTGAGGTCTCTTGGATTTACCCTGCACACCGATCTCACCCTCAAGGAGCACCTTACTAAGAAAACTAAGGTGGTCTGGTACCAGCTGTCTCCAATACAGAAAGTGAAACCACTCTTACCAGAAATCAACTTCAGATCTGCTGTTCCTGCCCTCAAGCATTCACATCTTGATAGTGGCAATGCCCTTCTCTACAGCTTTTAAGACACCACACTGGCTCCCCTTAAGGGCATCCTACATGCAACAGCATGCCTCATCAAGGGCCTTAACAAACATGATCAAGGTCCCCCGATCGCTGCACCTTGATAAAACTCCACTGACTGCCCTGGCCAGCTGTACCCTCTTCAAATTAGACACATCATCTAAAAAGCCAGCACGATTGACACCCCTGCTTATTTGGCTACCGAGTTTACCATCTCAGGTGGCTCTTGCACATGAAGCCTGGTCACCATCAGATTGGAGATGAAGAAGTGCAAACAATAAAAAACAGTTAAGAAAAGTTAAAACGACGAGATACCTTTTCCATGAAAATACATTGTTTTATTGGAAATGGTAAATTTTCTTTTTAAAGAAAAGAATGATAAAGAGGTAAGAAGGAAAAAGGGGGTAGGTATGCAGTATTGGGGGAGGTATGGAAGGAGAAAGGCAAATAGTAAGGACGGTGCTGTAAAGACGGCAGTAAAGTGGGAGAGAGAGTAAGAGGTTTGTAAAAGGGAGTAAAGTAAAAAGGGGAATAAAGGGTTTGGAAAAAGAGATGAGTAAGGCGTGAAAAGAAGGAAGAGGTTTTACAAATTTTTTATTTTTTTAAACTTTATTTACCATTTTAGCACAGCAAAGCAATACAAACATAGTTGTTCACTGTCGTTGTCATTACAATTGGAAAAGGTAAAACGAAGCATAATATGACAATACAAAAGTCGACACGGCATGTATCTAATTGAGGAAGAGACCAAGCCAAGCTCTAAAGTATAGTCCCTAAGGCCCATCCTCGTTTTCTGAAAGTAATCAGCCGCCGCCCAGTAGCAAGTCTACAGGTCCACCCAAATCCAGCAGCCACGGGGGAAGCCACACCGTTAAAGAGACACAAGTACTGTATGGCACAGCAAAGCAATGGAAAGCAAGCAATTGAAAATGACGAGACAAGTTACCCCACCCCTGTAGGAACAATGCCCCGTTCCAATTGTGATCCAGAGGCTCGACGAGCAGTTTCCACAAATACTTGTATGGTCCCCAAATGTCCTTGGGACGGGAGGAGCCAGGCAGTGTGCTGGAGTATACTTCGCTGTTAGTGTTACAGTAAGCCAGACTATTCAGCCAGCCCTGCAAAGTGGGAGCTGTTCTACGGCCCCAGTGAAGAGCTATTTCTCTTTTGGCCAGCAGCAAACTAAGGGATACAAATTTCCTGACGCCCCTGGGGAAGTTTACCACATACCCCAGAAGTGCTACTTCCGGTGTGGGGACGAGGGTCAGTTCGGTCATGTCGCCTAGTGTTCTGTGCACCATCTCCCAGTATGACTGTAGCTTTGGGCAGGACCATGTAAGGTGTGCAAAATCAGCGTACGGGGCATCGCATTTACGGCAGGTATGGGGTCTGGACGGGTCCAGTCTATGGGCTCTGGCAGGAGTGATGTATATTCTGCGTAAAAACTTAAAATGTAGTAGTTTATGCCTGCTGTTTAGTGAGACTTCTTTCGTTACTGCGCAACATTTAGCCCATTGGTCGTCCGTGATGGGGCGGCCTAAGTCGTCTTCCCAATTCTTGCAGAACTTGTCGTCACCGGAATCAACCCAGAGCATGCCTTATACAGTTTAGATATGAGGTGAACTCCACTCTCGTTTTCAATGATGAGCGAGAGCGGAGGGAACGAGTCCGGTTCAATGGTAAAACCGGGCAGCGTAGCGCGTAGAGCCGAACAAATCCGACCCAGTACAAAGCTATCCATAAATGTGGCGTCATGGAAGCGGACATCATCGGTCACCGAGAAGATGTGTCCATCTGGGTACAAATCTCCCAGTTTAGTGATATCAAATTTGGCCAAGGTGCGCTGCACAGTCTTTCGCCTGTGTTTGGCAGTCAGCGGGCGTTGGGGATAGGGAGAGCTGAGGAATACAGTGTGGAGCCGCCGGTGACTCGCCTCAGCTTATCCCAGGCCCAGCTGGTAGTGGAAACTGTTTGGATATCATTAGGGTCTCTAGGTACGCCCTTTGGTAATACAGTGGATAACCGCTCAGGAAGGACGAAATCCGCCTCTGGGCGGAGAAAGGGGATCCTAGCGTCTGGGTGGAACCATGCAAAGGCGTAGCTGCATTGGGCCACGAGATAATACAAGTGAAACTCCGGCACACCATACCCTCCCCTCTCATACGGTAGGGTAAGCACCTGCCAGCGTAAGCGAGCCTGTCTGCCCCCCAGACCAATATGATCAGGTGTGAACGCAACGTCAAAAAGAAACTGTTCGGGAGGGGTATGGGAATGTTGTTGAAAAGATATAAAAATTTGGGGAGAACCACCATCTTAAGGACCGCTACTCTGCCGGCGATAGACAATGGCAACAGCAACCATCTTTCCACTTGAGCTTCAAGGGCGCTGATTGCTTGCCCGTAATTGAGGCGAAGGATCTGGGCGGCATCAAGATGGATGTGAATTCCCAAATACTTAACGGAATCAGAGCACCATTCGAGGGGGAATTCACATTCCCATGGAGTCGTGCTGGAGGTTAGGGGAAAAATGACCGACTTGCGCCAGTTGATACCCAGGCCGGAATGTTGACCAAATCGGAGAATCTCTCTAATGAGCGGCTCTAAGTTCACCTGGGGTTCTCTGACATAGAGGATAGTGTCGTCTGCATAGAGCGAGACCAGAAGAGGGCCAGTGTTGAATTGTAGGCCTCTCTGCAGATGCCTTTCCTAGAAATGGCGAATTAAGGGGTCCATGGCCAGGATAAACAATAAGGGGGACAGAGGGCAGCCCTGACGGGTACCTCGGGATAGAGAGAGTGTGCCATTCAGGCGAAGTCTCGCCGTGGGGCGACAATATAGTAGTGCGGTGGTGGCTATGAATCCCACAGGCATTCCCATGCGGCGCATAACTGACACGAAAAAAGGCCATTCTAAGGAATCAAAGGCCTTCTCAGTGTCCAATAGGATTGCGGCGGTGGGGACCTTGGGATTAATCCTGTGTAGGACCGAAAAGAGCGTCCTGAGATTCAATGAGGTCGATCAATGGGGAACAAAGCCGGATTGGGCCGGCGAGATTATAAATTCCATCAATTGGGACAGGCGCATGGCGATGATCTTAGCAAGAATTTTATAATCCAAATTAAGTAGGGACAAAGGTCTGTAGGACCCACATAATAGCGGATCTTTGCCCGGTTTGGGGAGGAGTATGACGACCGCTTCACGAAGTGGGGGGAAGAATTTGTTTCTCGAGGGCCTCTGCATACACTTCAATGAGTTGCGGTGCCAGTAAATCCTTGTACACCTTGTAAAACTCTCCCGTAAAGCCATCCAGCCCGGGGGCGGAAGAGCATTGAAGGGTGTCAATGGCTCCGAGGACATTGGCCTCGGAGATCGGCTCTGCCAAAAAGTCCTGCATATTTTTTTCCAGGTAGACCAATGCGATCTCAGATAAATAAGCTTCCTGCGCCGTAGGATCGCGCCCCACTTTGGAAGTGTAGAGAGATGTAAAATAATCAAGGAATTCATTGCGAATCTCTGAGGTGCCGGTGAGGACCTGGTTTGTGGTAGTGCGCAGCTCAGTGACATAGGCCCTGCTGTACAGGGGCCGAAGCATCTGAGCTAGCAGCCGACCAGGATGCTCGCCTTTGCCATATCGCCGAGCGGTTTGATATTTGCCTAAAAAGAGAATCTCGCGATCCGCAGCATCCCTGTATTTGGTGAGTAGGGCCAAACGTTTTCCCGCCATATCTGGGTTAGAGGTATGCGTCGTTGCATTGTCCAGTGCCGCCAGGTCGCGTTCCAAGCGTAAGAGCGTATTGCGGAGATCTTTGAGCACCCCAGCGTGCTTGGCAATGCAAACGCCCCTGATGTATGCTTTGAAACCCTCCCACAGAACCGCCCAGGTGTCAACCGAGCCAGTATTAATGGTGAAGTATTCTTCAATGGCCTCGCGCACTTCAGTGAGGAAAAGGTCATCGTTGAGGGCGCGACTTGGGAAGCGCCATTGCCGTTCAAAACCTTCAGGTCGGGGAACCCTAAGGAGAAGCTTAATAGGGGAGTGGTCAGAGTGTGTTCTCGGGAGAGTCACGAGTGAATGGAACCAGCTGGAGATGCCAGGGGAAACAAGCCAATAATTGATTCTAGTCCAGGTGTTGTGCTGGCCGGCATAATGCGTGTACTCGGTGTGGGAGAGGTTACGCATGCGCCAAATGTCTAGGAGAGATAATTGCTCGCAAAGCTCAAGAGTGCGGCGCGCGCGTGGTTTAGTGCCGGGGGAGTTGGCGGTGCTATCTAATGCGGGGTTGAGGAGCAGATTGAAATCCCCCCCCATCAATAGTAGGATGGGATCTATCTTTGAAAGCTGGGCTTGCAGGGAATGAAAGAATTCTGGGGAGTCTGTGTTCGGGGCGTATATG
Source organism: Calotriton arnoldi (assembly GCA_963921515.1). Lineage (NCBI taxonomy): Eukaryota > Metazoa > Chordata > Amphibia > Caudata > Salamandridae > Calotriton > Calotriton arnoldi. The sequence goes on from CAWUFW010007529.1 coordinate 338,767, forward strand.
CACACCAGTGCTGTACTGTGACCCATTAGTGACCCAGTGACAATGCAGTATCTACCCTCACTGTCCTCTATAATTGAGCGGGGACTGAAGGGGACCCTTTTGTGAATAAGAATGGCCGTACCCCTGGCGTAATTGCTGAAGTTGGCAAAATACCTGTGCGTGCCCCAGCTTGAAGCGAATCGAGCGGATTCGGATTTAGGTGAGTGCGTTTCCTGCAGAAAGGCAATGTCCACGTTGTGTCGAATTAGGTAATGGACAACATGCCTTCTCTTACGATTATCATTGAGACCCCGAACGTTCCAGGACATTAAGGACAAGCCAGCGGGACCCTCAATATTACCCAGCTGAGCCATCTATTAGTCGTGGCATGGATGATAAAGACAAGCTCCAACAGCTAAATGCTAACCGTGACAGTGAACCTATCGGAAAATAACCACAAGTGATCAAACAATAGCAATTATCCCCCCCCACCCACCCTTACTACGAAGAAAGCAAGGCAGACCCAGAACAGATAACAATACGTGAAGTACCAATTGGCTTTACAGTGGAATGCGAAAACCCTGGAACTGTACATCCGTGGAACCAGAAACAAACCCAAGGTGGACACCATGGGGGGTGGCAACGCCACGTCAGTCGACCAGCTACTTGAAACATTTCGGTTTGATGAATAACATTATCCCAATACAGTCCTGCTATAATGGAGAAGGAACAGTGAGGTAGTTTCAGCCAGTTCCGGCACCAGAAAAGAGTTCCATGCTTGTGTCGGAGCCGCTGTGTGGAGGGGAGGGCCTGCCCCCATCCAAGCCTGCCTGAGTGTTGTTTTGTTTGTATGCATGGCAGAATTCCTGTACCTCGGTTGGGTTATCAAAAATGCGAGACCAGCCGTTGACATCAACTCTCAACCTGGCGGGGTATAACATGCCATATTTCAAACCTAAGTTCCTGAGGGTGGCCTTGACCCCATTATATTTGCGATGGGCCTCTTGCACCATGATGGTAAAGTCCGGGTAGAAGGATAGTTTGGAACTCTGCCACGTGGTGTCCCCGCGTTCTCTGGCGAGGCGTAGTGCAGTGTCGCGATCCCGAAAGTTCATGATGCGGGCGATAATGGGTCTTGGAGGGCAGCCCGGGTTGGGCCGGGGGCCCAGGGTGCGGTGAGCGTGCTCTACTACGAATCCGGGGGTAAAGGACTCCTTCCCAAACATGTCAGCCGGCAAAGTCTCAACAAAGAGGTCAAGGCGGCCTGTGGCGGTGGTCTCCGGAACTCCCAGGATACGGATGTTGTTGCGCCTGCTTCTCGCTTCGAGGTCCTCGTTCTTGATCGCCACATCCTTGAGTATGCACTCCACACGCTCTAGCCTTTTGAGGGACTGTGCTGTTCCATCCTCAATGTCCGAGATGCGTGCCTCAGCCATGTCCAGTCATCTGTCGTGGACTTGATTTTTGGCCCCCAAGCTCGCAAGACTCTTATCTAGGGTGTCAAACCGCCCATCTAGCGCTCTGAAGCCCGCTCTCATCTCCTGCAGTAGTGATGCGGATGGGGCGGAAGGGTCGTCGACTCGGTCTGCACCCTGCCCACCCTCCGACATGCTAGAGCTGTCCTCGGGGATCTTTTCCACATGCTTTTCGAAAGGGAGGGTCTTCTGCTTGGGATCTTTGTGGCCCATGCCGCAGCACAGCGGAACAAACGAAGCGGCGGTAGAGCGATCCCTGTATTGGGTTGCGGAGGGCGGACAGGACAAGGCCAGGAACCAGTGATTGAGAGAAAGGGGGGATCAGCGCATAGGCCCCTAGGTGTCGATGGAGCAGACGTTAGGCACCCCTGATCAGCTCGATATTGAAAATTGCGGGCGCCCAGGAAGCGAGCAAAAGGATCGGGATGTCCAAGTGCCATGCAATGTCCAGGTTCAAAGTTTGGCGCTGGGGGAGGATGAGGTCCCTGAGGAGGTGTGCAACGGGCAGCAACAGACGGGGCAAGGGGCGCAAACGAGAGCTCCCAGGAAAATAGCTCGTAGGACAGTATGCCCAAGTATGGTACAGTGTCTAGGCTCCAGGCAAGGTGTGTGGGATTGATGGGGCCCCTATTGAGGCGTGTCGGGGGCCGGCAGCAAGCAATGTGTGAGGCGCAGATGCTTGAATGGAGGCCCTGGCATCGGGGAGGGTGTTTGCCTTCGCTTCCAAGCGATATGCGGCGGCGGCAGCAATGTACGAGACTCCTGCTGTAGGTGGTGGCAGAGCGTAGGGCCCCACGGCCTCAGGCCTCGCGCCGTGCGGGCCATACGGAGACTGAGTTTGCGGCGGGATGCAACCGGGCGCAGGAGACGACGGGCCGAATCCAGTTCCCCCCCTGCTCCACGCCCAACAGCGACAGGGTGGCCGCCTCCCAGGCTCACCCGCGGGGCCTCGGGAACCGGCGGGAGTGTGTAATGCGGTTCGGGGGCAGCAAAGCAGGGCCACGACCCAACTGAGCTGCAAAGGCTTGAGAGGGGGGAGAGCACAGAGACAGACCCGTGCCCGGTGCACTCACCGCTACGATAGATCTCCTCTCCAGTCGGGCACCAGCCGCCGCTCGTCTCCACTCCCCTGCCGCTCCGAGTGGAAAAGGATCGGCCCGCCGCCTCTTCTCGCTCCGCCCTTCAGTTCGTCGGACCCCAGGCACCCATCACAGAGGCACCGCTCCGCGATCAAGACGGATCGCCATAATCAGCACACATAAGGCAATGTAGCGGCGTCAAGTTCGGGGTGATTATGGCCGTATATGTGGGGGATATTGCAACATAGCTGGGACGGCTGGCGGAGCTTCAATGCCGCGCGGCCATCTTGGTCGGCGGCTTGGCCACGCCCCCAGGTTTTACAAAATTTAGTAAAGATTGTGTGGAAGAAATGGGTTTGAAAATATGCAGTAAAGCGGGAGTGGGAGTAAGGGGTTTAGAAAAAGGGAGTAAAGAGGGCAGAAAAATAAGGGGTTTAAAGAAGGGAGTAAAGGGGGAGTGAGAATAAGGGGTTTGTAAAAAATTGGAATAAAATCAGAGGAGTAAAATTTTTGAAAAAATTGAGTAAAGTAGGAGTGGGAGTAAGGGGGTTTGTAAAAAGGTAGTAAAGTGGGAGGGAACGTATGGGGTTTGAAAATGGGGTAAAGCATGACTAGGATTAAATAGGTTTGTAGAAAAAAGAGTCTAAAGATGGAGGGGGAGAAAGGGGTTTGAAAAGGGAGCAAGTGTGAGTACGTTGAGAGGGTGAGGATTGCAAGGGGCTTGAATGGCAGGGAAGAGGTTCTTGAAAAAAATAAAGAACAGAGGATTAATGGGGGACCTCCTTAAAACAGAAATAAAACTTAAAGATGAATTCAGTAGGTTTTTTCTTCAAACTGGTGAAACCATTTTAAAAGAAAAGGTTGTCAACGATGGTTTGACGAAATACGTTATATGTTTGATTTCCATCAAAAGCACATGACACCAACTAAATACCACATACATGCATACATGACGTCGGAGGACTAAAGCAGGAGGTTTGAGTACTAAAACATGTGCATACAGCACAGGTCATGACAAATGCTTCTGGAAAAGGTTTGGACTCTGCAAATGTACTGGGGTTGGCTCTCTACCCCTTAGCAAAGGCTACAAGTACAAGAAATGGAAAACTCGACTTTTTTTTCAATATAGTTTTTATTGCGTTTTAGCATAGTATAAAGTACAAGTTCAATATCATGATTACCAAATATATTGTACGAATGATCAACCAACAGCTCACCCAACTCCCCCACCTCCCTACTGCTGTCTGTTGTCACCCTTATACATTGGCTGTACCATACCAGTAATGGAGACCGTCTTTGTTGAGGCCAACCATAGTCTCCCAGGTCTCACATTCATAGTGTCCCCCGCAGAAAATGTCATTGGAGTTGAGCAGTCTAACACATGCATCACACTTTAAGCCCACCCTCCATCCCCCATCGATCCAAGCATTTAGTTAGTCATAGCGCGTTGAGGTATCTCTGAAGCATCACCATTTTGTTCAGAGTGACCCAGCCCATCAGTGACAGAGGCAGTGACTTCCAGAACCAAATAGACGGGCACAGGCTCTCCACCACCCTTCCCACGTTCAGTATCATTGAGTCTGATTCCGTGGGCGAAACTCTGATTCACAAATATCACACACATTTCATCACCCGTGGGAGACCTGCTGATGGCAACCTATCAAGTCGCTCTCAGCATATCCAATGGGAAGAGTGTACATTTGGTGTGATTAAAATACAGACCTGAAATGTTTCCAAACTCATGCATTGCCTTCAGGAGGATGGGCACTGAATATTCCGGCTGCCGCAGATATAGAAGGGCATCATCGGCATACAGGGAAATCACATACTGCCACTGTGATGCCCCAGGGTTCACCTGAGCGTGCTTGCCATTGGCTCCATCGCTAGCGCGATTAAAAGTGGTGACATTAAGCAGCCCTTTAATGTGCCCCAATGGAGATAGAATCTCTCACAGACTATCCCCCCTGTCCTCACTCTCGCCCGCGTCTCAGTGTAAAGTAGCTTTACTCATCCTATATACCCATGACCTAAGCCCACTTTTTCGAGGACCAGCAATAGATATTCCCAGTCTACTGAGTGGAGCGCCTGTTCGATATCTAGAAATGCCAAGGCATAGACGTCATTCTGCAGATGCGGGGCATGGTAGGCGTATGCTAGACATCTTGGGTTGCAGAGTGTATTTCGTTTCGGAATAAACCCACTCTGGTCCATATATATTAGTGATGAAAGGTGGTTGGGAAGGAGCATTGCCAGCACCTTGCTAAGTATTTTGACATCTATGTTCAACATAGACAGTGGACAATAGGAGGAGGTATCTGTCGGGTCCTTACCCGGTTTAGGGAGCATTACCACCAAGGCCTCATGCATCATCTCTGTCAGTTGCCCCTTTGAGATGGCTTCGCTATATACCTCTAGCAGTTTGTCTGGCAGTATGCCCGCGTGTTTCTGGTAAAATTCTGCTGGCAACCCATCCCTACCCGACGACTTCACAGTTTGAGGCTGCATGTTGCTGCTGGTATCTCATTTCTAGCTAGTGATGCCTCCATCATTTCCCGGTCCTCCTCTGCAAGCCTATGCAACTGTACCCCCATCAAATATTGACTTCCCCTCTCCACTCCATTTCTAGGCTGTGCATGATATGTATTACGTAGATGGGTAACAAACGTACTGTTGATGGGCAGTTGCATGCAGACAAGTTTTCCCCTCTCATCCTTTACAGACAATAGCAGGGTATGGCATGTTTCCTGCCTGATCAGCTGAGCTATGCAAAAAAAACAATTGATGGACTGAATGCTGGACAATGCAAACATTCACCCCCAGTCACAAGGATCTGGGTTAAATTCATCATTCTTTTGCTCACCACACCACCCCAGTTTGGACCCAGCCATATGCAAATCAGTCTTGACCCTGCTCCTTGTGGGAACAGTCCAGCCCGAACTACCAAGCTAGGTCCTTCCTGGACCGGAAACAAGCATACTGGGACCGGTTTCAGGGCATCACCCTTCATCAGCCAGGCTAGCTTGAATCCAGTGGTGTAGTGAGCACGGGACCCACGTCTGGGCATACCCTTCCCACTTAGGGCGACAAATGCAAAAGAAACAATTGATGAATGGAATGCTGGACAATGCAAACATTCACCCCCAGTCACAAGGATCTGGGTTAAATCCATCATTCTTTTGCTCACCACACCACCCCAGTTTGGACCCAGCCATATGCAAATCAGTCTTGACCCTGTTCCTTGTGGGAACAGTCCAGCCCGAACTGCCAAGCTAGGTCCTCCCTGGACCGGAAACAAGCATCCTGGGACCGGTTTTAGGGCATCACCCTTCATCAGCCAGGCTAGCTTGAATCCAGTGGTGTAGTGAGCACGGGACCCACGTCTGGGCATACCCTTCCCACTTAGGGCGACAAATGCAAAAGAAACAATTGATGGACGGAATGCTGGACAATACAAACATTCACCCCCAGTCACAAGGATCTGGGTTAAATCCATCATTCTTTTGCTCACCACACCACCCCAGTTTGGACCCAGCCATATGCAAATCAGTCTTGACCCTGTTCCTTGTGGGAACAGTCCAGCCCGAGCTGCCAAGCTAGGTCCTCCCTGGACCAGAAACAAGCATCCTGGGACCGGGTTCAGGGCATCACCCTTCATCAGCCAGGCTAGCTTGAATCCAGTGGTGTAGTGAGCACAGGACCCACGTCTGGGCATATCCTTCCCACTTAGGGCGACAAATGCAAAAGAAACAATTGATGGACGGAATGCTGGACAATGCAAACATTCACCCCCAGTCACAAGGATCTTGGTTAAATCCATAATTCTTTTGCTCACCACACCACCCCAGTTTGGACCCAGCCATATGCAAATCAGTCTTGACCCTGCTCCTTGTGGGAACAGTCCAGCCCGAACTACCAAGCTAGGTCCTTCCTGGACCGGAAACAAGCATACTGGGACCGGTTTCAGGGCATCACCCTTCATCAGCCAGGCTAGCTTGAATCCAGTGGTGTAGTGAGCACGGGACCCACGTCTGGGCATACCCTTCCCACTTAGGGCGACAAATGCAAAAGAAACAATTGATGAATGGAATGCTGGACAATGCAAACATTCACCCCCAGTCACAAGGATCTGGGTTAAATCCATCATTCTTTTGCTCACCACACCACCCCAGTTTGGACCCAGCCATATGCAAATCAGTCTTGACCCTGTTCCTTGTGGGAACAGTCCAGCCCGAGCTGCCAAGCTAGGTCCTCCCTGGACCAGAAACAAGCATCCTGGGACCGGTTTCAGGGCATCACCCTTCATCAGCCAGGCTAGCTTGAATCCAGTGGTGTAGTGAGCACAGGACCCACGTCTGGGCATACCCTTCCCACTTAGGGCGACAAATGCAAAAGAAACAATTGATGGACGGAATGCTGGACAATGCAAACATTCACCCCCAGTCACAAGGATCTGGGTTAAATCCATAATTCTTTTGCTCACCACACCACCACAGTTTGGACCCAGCCATATGCAAATCAGTCTTGACCCTGTTCCTTGTGGGAACAGTCCAGCCCGAACTGCCAAGCTAAGTCCTCCCTGGACCGGAGACAAGTATCCTGGGACCGGTTTCAGGGCATCACCCTTCATCAGCCAGGCTAGCTTGAATCCAGTGGTGTAGTGAGCACGGGACCCACGTCTGGGCATACCCTTCCCACTTAGGGCGACAAATGCAAAAGAAACAATTGATGGACGGAATGCTGGACAATGCAAACATTCATCCCCAGTCACAAGGATCTGGGTTAAATCCATCATTCTTTTGCTCACCACACCACCCCAGTTTGGACCCAGCCATATGCAAACCAGTCTTGACCCTGTTCCTTGTGGGAACAGTCCAGCCTGAACTGCCAAGCAGTGCTCCCACTTTTATCCTCCCCGCATGTAGTCTCTGACGATAGGTCTTGTAAACACATTTTTTCCAGTCTGCTTCAGTCCTCTAAGAGCTCCCTTTGGAGTGTGCTTGATTTATACTCATGGCTGTCTAGGCTGCTCTTCAATTGTTTCTTAATCCCATATGTGGTTTTCAGGCATTCCCCCTGGAGTACCACCTTCAAGGTGTCCCAGACAATCACCCTATTCTCTGCACTACCCCAATTTTCCACAGAGTATTGAGTCGGTGTCTCACTAACCATGGACGAGAACACTGAGTCTGTTAATATTTCTGCTCTGGGTCTCCACAGTGCTATGGCTGGTTGCTCATGTCCCAAGTCAATTCCAATCGTTAGAGGAGAGTGGTCGAATATATGCCTAGTCAGGTATGTAGCTTCCTGTAGGTTCTGCACAATTGCTGCAGAGACAAAGCAATAGTCTAGTCTGCTATAGGTCACGGCAGCTGGTGTGTAACAGGAGTATGCCCTTTCTTGGGGGTTCTCTGCCTCCAGATGTCTGCCAAACCCAGTCCTGCCAGTGTGCCCCGGTCATTGAAGGTTTAGTGTGGAGTCTAGGTGGATCGCGGTCCAGGGCTCCATTCAGGACACAGTTGCAGTTTCCTTCGAGCACCAGGTTTGCAGCCAGGTACTCAGTCGCTGATGCAGTCATTCTACCATAAAACTGTGGGCAATCAGAATGTGGTGCATAATCATTCAACAGGCAAACATCCCTGCCTTCCAGGGCTATGAACAAAATCACATACCTGCCCTCCAGATCACTTTTGTGGCACTTATTGCTGAATGGGACCTCGGGGGCTACCCAGATCAATGCACTCCTCGTGAATCCTGAATAGGAGGTGGAGTAGAGGTGCCCTCTTCATCTTTTTTGCAGCACCTGTACACAGTCCCCCCAGATATACTTCTCTTGAAGGAAGGCAGTCAAAACTCCGTATCACTTCATGCAGGCATAGACCCTCCGACTTTTTTATACCCGTCCCAAACCTCTGATATTCCACATCAATATTTATGTGGTGTTACCTGTCATCGCCTCATGTGTCTCCATCAGCTATATTCCCGCTGCTGACTCTATGCAGCCCCCCAGCCTCCCCAGTATTGTAAGACATATCATCAGCAAAGGTGCAGTCATACACAAGCAGCTCAAAATTCCTCCAAACAAAAATTTAAAATAGTACTGAATTCTGCCCAGCTCACCCCCTCTCTCAGGCAGTGCATGCAAACAACCCACACCTGCAACAAGCAGTTTGGGGGAACTCATCTACTGCCCTATCCCCTTCCTCCAATAATAGGAAACTCTCTCCCAACTAGTGCTTGTGCTGAGCAAGTGGTCCGCAGACCAGTTGGAGTGGCAAGGCCTATGCCTCTCGAGCCCCTCACCCCTGGCTGCAGGACTCACTTTCACTCCCGCCGGCTGAGCAGTCAATCTTTAATTGATCTACATTGGTTACTATTCATGTTACACAGGCCTTCAAGTCCATACCGTTTCATGCCTTTTTACAAGTGGGCGCAGGCCCGACCAGTAGGAGGTTCCAAATATTTCTACCCTGGCCACCCCACAGTGCCCACCCCAACTTCCCAGAGTACCTTTAAAATGCAGTCCTGGGGATCAAGTCAGTCCGGTATCCGTGCTATCGCTGCCTGATCTAGGGTCTCCCCTGTGTCTTAAGAATGAGATCTTAGTGTCCTGCACAACTTACATATCTGTGAGGGTACCATCTGGGCAGATGGCAATCTGCCCTGTCTGTCTTGAGAAATTCTGGCTTGCCGATGGTGTGGTCCATCCCCTCAGTCTTGCCAATTGTCGTACCACGTGCTGACAGGTCTACCCACACTGGACTTCTCCCTCAGGAGTGGCCCCCTCCAGTGTGTCCAGCCAGTTTCTTGCCTCTTCTGGCAGGTAAAAGAACAGCAATTTCCCTCTGTGCAGTATTGCATATAGTTCTTGCGCAGGCCTTGCACTTTTTTAGTGTAGTCTGGGAAAATGGAGATGTTATTGCCCTCAAATTGGGGTGGGCCCTTTACACAGACATGTTGCAAGATAATATCCCGATCTTTGAATTTAAACATACAAGCTATGATGGCCCTGTGTGCACGTTCTATGGTAAAGAATTTTGACAGTCTTTTGGGTCACAGTACGTTCACGCTCCAGTTCTCCAAGAACAGCTTGACTGATTGTCCCTTGGTTTTCTCCGGGAACCCAATAAAACACAAATTATTACATCTTGGCCTGCCCTCTGTGTCTTCCATCCTGTCCTCCAGTAGTGCAGATATGTTTTTTTAACATAGATACAGTCTCTTTTAACTCCTTCACCTCACGCTTGAGCTCTGATATGGTCCCCTCTGTCTCAGCGACTCTGTGCGCCACTTTTCTGAGATCTGTTCGCAGCAGATTCACGTCAATGGCCACAGAGTCTATCTTAACCACCAGATCCTCTTATACACCTTTGATTACCGCCATCAGGTCCTCCAGCATGAGGGCTTGATCCACCTGTTCCCCGCACCTGCCCCCTTGTTCAGTTTCTATTTATATATATCTTATGGCCGTACTTTTCAGTTTTTGCACAGACCATACAGGAGGTGGTCTATCGAGGGAACACCCACAGAGGACAACTTTGCCCTCAGTTTCCTAGTGTGTGTCCACAGAAATATCTTTTATGAGATTTATAAGTTGAGAAATGGAACTACTCCAGGTGATGGTGTCGACGCGTTTCAGCCCTTTAGAATTCAGAGCCTCTTCAGGACAGTGAAAGACAGAATAACCTATAAAGAATAATACATATTTTATCTTACGGCACGGTGCACAATACATCAAAAGTGCACTGCCGTGAGTGAGGGTTAAAAACAGCTCCTTTTTGGATCCGGAATCAGTGTAGAGCAGGCAGAGCTAAAACCATATATACAGAGGGGAGAAAAAGTAGGCGAGACTGGAATTGATGTCTGCTCATAGGCTGCACCATACGGGTGGTTGTGCCATGCTTACTATAAACTATGATGGTGCAAGCCCTGTAGTGATAGTGCCAGTGTGGGTGCATATGCCTATCTCTTACGGCATGCTTAGGGGAGGCTTGTGTATGACCCACAAAGTTACGTAGACAGCAAGGGGACAGTCATCTTATGTGCCCCGTGTGCATAGTTCGCATGCGAGAAAAGAACCGCATGCAGTATGTAGGACAGATGTTAAAGAAGACACTATTACCAGACTGAATCTGGACGGCCGGACCAGTGTGGGAGGCTCGTGTCGTGACCAATTGAAGGTTTACTGGGGCAGCCTCTCGCCCTTCTGTGACAGTCTCCTCACTGGTCACTCCCCGGGCACCCCCTGATGGAATGGCACTCGACTGCCGGTGTAGCAGTCAGTAGGCAGTCTCAGTGGACCCGATCAGTCCAACTTACTTCCCTCGGGGGGTCCGCCTTTGTCGCCTCTGTAGCCGTTTTTGTCCCTCAGAGACTCTGGTGTTGCTTTACTGCCCTCTCTCTGTGCCCCCGTCTCTCCTCCACGCAACACCACTCACCGACTTCACAGGCGCCATATTCCCAGGGCCTACACTGTATGTTAGAATGCTCCTCTCTCAAGCTCAGCATCTTGCATGGCCTCTCAGAGGGCTGCAGTGTCTCACCATATGCCATGTGTCCTGCGCACCTTGCCGTCCAGGCCATCGCTGCTTGTATTCGGGACTCCGAACACCACCCTGCTCCACACAATTGCCTTGCATTCTTTCGAGTGGCTGCACTATGCCTACCACAGACTCTTGCTCCAGTTTACTTCGTGGCCCAGGCTGCCACGATGCTGCCTTAATTCAGCCTCGGCTGCCCTGATGCTCTGCTCTTCTCGCCCGCTGCTATTTGCGAGGAGCCAACAAGTCCTCCACTCTCTCTCTCTTCTCTCTCTGGTTTCTCTCAAGCCTCAGCGCCTTCTCATTATATACATAATTTTAGAGATCTTAGTTTTTCCACTCCAGAAGTCAGTAAACTCCGTAGCTTACTAAATTGTGACACGACAAAAATATTGATCATTATTGGATTGTTGCGACATCTAACGGCCCGATTCCTTTGCGGTTAAGAATGGCTCCGACCCTCGGTCGGAGCCATCCAAACCGCATCGGAACTGCCCGTTCGGATTCCGACTCGGATTTCCGGATGGCTTCCGACAGGCTCGGAGAGCCCTCCCGCCATCCGGAAACCCTTCAGTACTCCTCCGGCCGGCTCTTTCCAGGCGAGGGAGTACGATGGCAGTTTCCCACTGTCTTTCTGTACCGGCCTTTCCGACACAGAAAGGCAGTGGGAAACTGCCTTTGGGGGCCCCCAGCAGGGCCCCCATGGGTGCGAGGCCGTTGATCCCTGCACCCGGTGACAGGCACCTTGGGGTGCCTGCCACGGGGTACAGGGATGAACTGCACCTATGCACTTAATGATGCGAGCATGCATTCCATTTGGAATGCATGCTCCCATTGTTAAGTATAGGATTTCTTCCTACTTGCAGGTCTGGAACCGACGACAAGAGGTCGTTCGGTTCAAGGTCTTGACCGATGTCGGACGGACTCCGGTCCGTCCGACATTGGAATCAGCCCCTAAATCTTTAAAATATGCACAATATCAAGATTGTAGGTTTTTGCTAGGGTTCACAGTATGCCTTTAAATTATTCTATTTGTGAGTTGTTTGATGAATGTTGTTTGATGTGTTACTTGTTGACTTGGCAAGGTATATTTTTTAAAAGTGCGTTGAGCGCTAATGTGAGCTCCGATGGAGCCTTTGAGCTGAGTAGTACTGGTTGGTATGTCAGAATATCTTTGTCAGAAATACTGTTTGACAAAAATATTGTATCCTAAATATATTTTACAAAAATATTGTCTCATTGGGTGATGTTTTCTGGTATTAACTCCAATGGAGAAATATTTTTGTAAGCGATATATAGATCACAATACTTATGTCAGACAATATTATCATTATGATATTCTGCTAGCACGCCATTGTATGGCTTCTGACTGATGTGTTGGGAGATTGCAATTGTTTACTATTACGATTGGTACTGATGCAAGTTCTGTGATATGCATATCTATGGAATATCTGAATTGGATATTGAGTGTGCTTAGTGTTCTGTCTAATGTGTTATGCTTGATGTTGCTGATTGCTGTCTAGTGCACAGTGTATTTTGGGTCTAGTGTGGAATGTAATTGCAGGGCTATGCACTCCCCAGTGCAGCTCTCAGATATGTACAAAGAAGGCTTGTGCAATTGTTTTGTTATACCAGTATAATCTTGTGTAGTTCAGGAAATATGTAAATGTTTCACCATTTTCCATAGCACAAAATTTTGTGTGACTTTTGCCAGTGGGAGACTGGTTACATTACAAAATCTAAAAGACATTTTCTCTTGTAACTAGATATTTTTTTAATCAAACCAGTCTCCTACTGGTTTCTTGAATAAAATGTTTTGCAATGTATATCCTGGTTGCTTGAGATACTGGTCAAATGTAATTTGTGTACTGTTATGAGTGTTATTATTGTGCATGCTGTTGTGGTCTTGTTGATACCCAGCTAGATGGAATCTCTGAGTTGTGTTGAATGGGTGTGAATTAGGCCATCTGATGAGTTGTTGCATGTTTGCTGGTGGTAGGAGGGGAGTCCATTGTGAGTGCATTGACACCCACCTGTATGGTGCAGCTGCTGTGTGTTATCTGCATTTTCAATGTTCTGTGTAATGTTGAGTTAGTTGTGCTCATGTTCACTACTGGCCACCTAAGGCAAAGAAGCCCAACAAGTGTAGCCAGGTCAGCGTTTGCCAATCTTCAGAGTAAAACAGTTTGCTTGTTATCCGTTCACCCAGGGTGTCCCAGGATGTTTTGCCATTTTGGGAAGAGAACTGATGTTTATTTTTATATCGATATTGATGGAGCATTTTGGGTCTCGGAGTTTATGAGATGATGATGTCCTATACCCTTAAAATACATTGAAAAAGATGAAAACTATTTTGTTTGGAGGAGTCAGGAGAAAGGGGTTTGTACCTGGACCGAGCCTTTTTGAATTTTGAGGAGTTGAAGGGCCATGTTATGTTTTTACTCCTCCTCAGGCATTATTTGTAATGTGGCCATATGTTGGCAGTGTTGCACAAAAGTTAATGCAATTTACGTGTGTAGTTTAAAGATAGTTTAGCATGCTTTTTTTTTTTTAATGCACAGTCTGCGAGGGCTAGAAACTATGGCCCTGATGACGATTTCGGTCAGTCAGACCGCCGACCGTTATTGTGGCTGTCAGGAGACCGCCCAACAAGCTGCTGGTGGTCCAACCACCGCATTTAGGATGCGACTGCCGGGCTGGCGATCGTAGAGTGCTCCTTTACATGGTGTAAAGTAGTACTTCCTGCACATTCATGCACCGTGTGCCATGCACCATGTGGTGCATGGCACAAGGTGCATGGAGGTCTGTGGGGGCAGAACATGTGCAGGCTGGGCAACTTTACAGTGGCCCACAATGGAAGGGGGCCCTGTTTGGAACCCCCAAATTCCTTTTCCAACAGCCTTTTCATGACGGTCTTTCTGACATGGAAAGGCTGTCGAAAAGAGATATCTTAATCCTGAATGTTGAGCCTGACTCAGCACTGCTTCCATTTGAGATTGCGATTCGACCGCTGCCCCGACAGGCTCACTGATCCTGTCAGAGGCAGCAGTCTTCCCCCAACCGTTTAGGGTGCCCGACCGCTGGGATTCCAATCGGCGGTCAGTCCGAAGGGCTGTTGGCAGTCGGACCGCTGCCAATGGCCTATTGGTGTGTAGTCTGACTGCCATCATAATCAGGCCTTATATTTTTATAATTATTATTATTCCAAAATTTGTAGTGTGCGCAGCAACCCCAAGGGGTTTCCTGGTGCACAGCGAGGGTAGGGAACAGAGAGTGAGGAAACAAAGAGCAAATTAGAACAGCCGGGTCTTTAGACCCTTGCGGAACGCGAGAAGAGATGTTGCGTCTCTCAAAGAAGCAGGCAGGGAATTCCATAGTGTCGGCCCTAGATAGGAGAAAGACCGGTCTTTCATGTGGGACAGTCGGGTTTTCAGAACCACAAACCGGATCTGTCAAGCGGATCGCAAGGGACGGGAAGGATAGTATAGATGGACCAAATCCATCAGATATTTAGGAGCAGATCCCGATTTGACCCTGAACATATAGCACACTGCTTTGAACTTGATACGGTTCGACACAGTCAACCAATGTAGGTCACGAAGAATGCCAGAAACCGAAGTGAACTTAGGTAGGTCGTAGAGAAGCCTGGCAGCTGAGTTCCGCACAAGTTGCAGTCTATAGATGGTGGATTTATTGGCTTCCAGATACTGGACGTTACTGTAATCCAGTCTTGAAATCACAAGGGCCAGGATCACCCTTATCTGTACTGGGAGGGGAATCAGCCATAGGATCTTTTTTAACCACTTCAAGACTGCGAAGCAGATGGACGTCACCTTGGCCACTTGTTGTTTCATGGATAGTGACTCGTCCACAATGAACCCCAGGTTCTTAACACTACTAGCAGGCGTGGGAAGAGCTCACAGTTCAGTGGGCCAATGCTGAGGCCCCCAGAGATCAGGCCTTTTGCCTAAAATCATGACTTCAGTTTTATCACCGTTAAGTTTGCACAGATTATTCTGTATCCAGAGGGAGACCTTTCTCAGGCCCAAACTGAGGTCTGAGGGCTCATGCCCATGCAACGAAGAGAGGGAAAACATAATCTGTGTATCGTCAGCATAAGAGAAGAGGGACAGTCCTGCATTTCCAACCACCACAGCTATAGGGTGGACATATATATTAAATAGCAGAGGTCTCAACACCGAGCCCTGTGGAACTTCACAGGGGAAAGCGTGAGAGTTTGAACTGGCCGATAGAGAGGAGACCTGGAAGGTTCGGTCCTTAAGAAAGGAGCAAAACCATTCCAAGGCTATTCTGTCCAGGCCCAATGTCTGCAATTACCCCAAGAGGATATGGTGGGACACTGTGTTGAAGGCAGCTCTATGATCTAACAGGATGAGTGCCGCAGTTTCACCCTCATCCAAGCGGTGCCTTAGCATTTCTGTGACCCCCAGAATGGTGGATTCAGTGGAGAAGCCAGCTCTATACCCAGATTGGGAGAGGCGAAGAAAATTCTGGGTTTCCATGAAGGAGGACAGTTGGTAATTAACCTGCTTCTCCAAAATTTTGGGGGAAATGGGGAGCAGAGAGATGGGATGGAAATTAGACGGATTGGAAGGATCTGAATTCGCTTCCTTTAAGAGGGGGAGAACCATTGCATGTTTCCATTTTTGGGGGACTATCCCCTCCTTCAGAGAGGCATTGAGAAGATCCATTACCATGGATAGTATGGAAGGGTCCAGCTGACCCAACACATGGGAAGGTAGGGGATCAAGGGGGAGCCTGTTTTAGTGGAGTGGAGGATGCGGTTGAAAGTAGTAGTATCCAAGGGGGCCCAGGAGTCCAGGTTAAGTGGGGGGCTTACGCTATGTGTGGAATTAGCTGCATAAGTAAGCCTAGGGTTCTCATTAATATTAGGTGAGTCAGCTTCATCTAACAACACATCCCGTGAGCATTTGCTCAACAGCTGAGAGTGCATGTTAACAACTTTTTCAATAAAAAAGAGAGCAAGTTCCTTAAATTGACTGGGAGAGAGCTGGAGAGGTTGCCGATTTCCCAGGGCCAGA
Source organism: Calotriton arnoldi (assembly GCA_963921515.1). Classification (NCBI taxonomy): domain Eukaryota; kingdom Metazoa; phylum Chordata; class Amphibia; order Caudata; family Salamandridae; genus Calotriton; species Calotriton arnoldi. Next base: position 354,900 of record CAWUFW010007529.1, read on the forward strand.
TAGTTCCTTCACTACTTTAAAGAGCGTTTTAGCACAGTTTTGAGCCTTTAGAATTTTTTGAGAGTAGAACTCTGCGCGAGCGACTTTACAAAGACAATGGTACTTATTTAAGTCATTTCTATAAGTAGATTTGGTTTCTTCAGTATAGAGTTTCCTCCAGCGCCTTTCAAGTGCTTTGGAATGTGTTTCTTCACATTTAGCATTTCCGTAAACCAGGGCGCGGGGGCAAGCAGCGTCCCGAGTGTTTAACAGAAATAGGGAGACATGTTTCAACAGCTCCCATAGACCAATTGTGCATAGGCTCCTGATCCATATTAGAAATTTGATTAAGGTCAAGTCTAGTGTCGCAAAAATTCTTATAAGCGTTGGAACATTCAGCTTAGCCCAACTTCTGGTTTTCCGTTCCGGGGCCGAGTAGGACGACGGAATGGGGGACACCATTTTCAGCATAAAAGGAACTGGAAAATGGTCAGACCAAGATAGAGGGCAGGGGGGAGCGCTGCTTAGATCAGACAAGTTGGAAAAAATAGGATCCAACAAATGTCCAGCCACAAGTATGGGGTTCAGATTACATAATCTCACGTTAAGGGCTCCCAGATCCGCTGTAAGCAAGTTACTTTTGGTACATAAAGGGTCTTCCATATGGAGGTTCAGGACAATAAGGATTGTGAAATTGGCAGCTTTCAAGATGTGAGGAGCTGCTTGGTCTGGGAAAGAGAGTCCCCATTTTCCAGCTGGGCCTGGGGGACAGTACACTAGTATGCCAGAGAATGTAAATTTGGGAGTAAGTGCAAGTCTGAAGAGTAGGGCTTCGCAGTCATGAGCTGCGAAGTCTTCAATCTTGCACACAATAGTAGTTTTGTATATAATTGCCACGCCCCCACATAACTTGTGTTGTCTGTCCTTTCTTACAGTAGCATAATTGGGTGGGAGGGCTGCTACTACATCGGGGGCCGAGCCCTCGTGGAGCCAGGTCTCTGTCAAAAAAACAGCATCCGGCTGCCTATCCACTAAGAAATCAAAAATATGTAATTGGTGTTTAGGGAAGGACCGACAATTAATGTTATAAAAAATAAATTCAGTAGAGACCTCCAGAGGGCACCGAGGCATTGTCTTATGGAGACCCTTGATTAGGCAAGGGCTAGAATCGTTAGCTTTGCTCAGTATCCCTATGTTGTGCACATTGTGTTTAATGGAAGAAGTAAAGCAGAACTCACAGCTCATACAATCTGTTATTCCATCCCCAATCTTAATGGTGAAGGAAGTGACCCAATTAGGGCCACCCGGGTCACTCGCGACCACCTCTCAGCCTTCCATACAAATGAAGAGTCGGTCAGACAGTAGAGAATACAAACCAAAGTTATTTATTAGTCATACACTCGAGTGGAGTCCGGTCCGACCAGCCTCCTTAGATAGCTGCCGAGGGACTGACCCCCGCCAATATGCAAGGACAAGTTATACATTTCCAGCACCCCTAAAAACCCGCCCAGACTGGAATTTTCCAGTCTGGTCACTGATGAACAAAGGAGGTACAGAAGGATGGGCTTCCATCCTGAGACCGGGTACACGCTATCTTAGTTTCCAGGTTACTCTGCCCGTGCCCGTCTCTCTGAGAGTGGGAGCAGGCCTACCTACGGGGAAAGGCATGCAGTTACAGAATGATCTATTCATTAGTGCAGCGAAGCTCAACCTTGAATAATAAAGAGAAACAATCGAGGCTGTTTTCTGCTGAGGCAGACAGTATGAGACAGAAGCTTAATTTCAATCATGGTACAAAATGGCGGCTGAATACAAAATGGTGCCGCAAATGCTAACTTAACTCGCACAATGCTATAAGGAGTCAGCTAGACGCATTTTCAGTCCAACAATGGCACAGCAGTTAGGAGAGGGCTCCTGATGCAGCGTCATCAGTTCTTGCGCAGAGAAAGCTTGTCTTTCCAATGTGAAAGGGTCAGGGGTTATGGCCCCTGGCTTCGGACAGACGCGGACGGGCACTGACGGGCTTGCCTTTGGCGCGCCGCTCCCCGGCCATTTTATGAAGGGCCGTAATGTGGGAGCTGGACCGCGTACTACCGAAGGAGAGCGGCACCATCAAGATGGTCGCCACGTGCAGGGAAAGAGCCGGATACAGCGCTTTCTGAAGTATGAGCAAGAAACCCCCCTGCGGTCCGACTGGGACCTCAGTTAGTATTCAGTGCAATGAGTATTTAAAATCTTTAAAGAATAGCAGTGCAACAAAGCAAACAAATTAATTTATCTAAAACACATCAAATTCAGTGTACATCAATATAGCAGCGGAGAAAAAGGAGAGACGGAGCAAAGCCTACCAAACCCTATATGTTGAAATACTACAAGTAGGTGGTATTCAGCTATATAATGACAATATTCAGCAATTGGGGAGGCACTCTTAGAGTGAAGGGAGGTTGAGAGGGTAGTTTAAAGAGGAAAGAACCTACCACTGCAGACATAGAGGGACCGTTCTCATAAAGGGCCTCCGCAGTGGTGGTGGAGGCCCCACAGTCGTGGTTGGGCCCACACTTGTTGCGGGAACTCCACAATGAGTAACTGCAGTGTGGAGGTCTCACCATGAGTGTGCCCCCCCCCGCCACGACTGGGGGCCTCCGTTACAACTGCAGGCCCCTCCGCCATGACCGCGGGGCCTCCACCATGAGCGCGGAGGCCCTTTGTGAATCGGCCTCAGAGTGTGGAAGAGTAACATGAGAATGCTTGAAGTGTGGTTATGTGCAAGAGTGGAAGTTAAAAAATGCCCTTTTGGGCAACAGCTTGAAGAGACTGGGCAATAAGCTGTGTATGATTTAGGAACACTTCATGCTAATGTTGAATTTTGAAGAACACCAAAAGTATGACACTCAATTTGGGGTAGAGGGCAGGGTATTTATTGCACCGTGTAAATACTAATACCTCTTGGTACAGTAGTTGTCCGGTGTGGTAAATAGGTACATACCTTATATTAGGAACTTGCATCTGAAAAATGTTATATTACATGTGGAATCAGTGCTTTCCACTTTAAATTCGGCATGATTCAAAATTTACTGCATATTTTCCCTTGAAACATTTCAGCAGGTTTGACCTTCGGATATCTGCTAAGTGAAAATTGCAAGGTGTGAGGTATTGCCCGCATTAATTCCAGTCTCTGGACAAGATTCCATTAACACAGTGATCGGAATTTACCCCCCACCTCATAATCAAAATCTTAATAGAAAACAACTTATGTCAGAGAAGATTATTGCGCTGGTAAGAGCCATTAACATTGCCTTGAGTAGAACTGAAAGCACTGATCTGAAAGAGCAGGGTTTTGGTCAGAATACTATCTTTGAGGGATAAATGAAAGAATTAGTTGGTGACAATAGGCGTGAGGCCACCACCAGAACTGAAAGTGGATGCTATTTAAAAGCTAGGAGATAGATGTATAGGAAAGAGCTTCTACTACAATGAATCGAAAGAAGCGGTTCTAGACTTTGAGGCAATGAAGAATTGTTTAGCATAAGCATATAGGGAAAGGGACAAAAAAGGGAGGGTGGATCAGAACAAAACCATTGATGGAGGGCTATTCTCATAGTGGGACAGTGGTTAAAATATTTTTTTTATTAGGCCTAGGTGAAATTACATTTTTCTAGCATAATCTTGCGTAATTTCAGGGATTTTGCCATACAATTGTTACCTGAAATGTCTAACATTGCGCCATTATATTTAAGGGTGGGCAAAGCACTACGCTACGCTCGCGTAGTTTGCGAAGTTTGCGCTACTTCGCACTACGCGAATTGCACGTAGCACAGTGCAAACACGCGTAGCGCAGCGTAGCGTAGTGCAGCGGTCATTTTTTGCTTGCTCGCGGTCCTCAACGTCAAGTTGGCGACCGCGAGCAAGCAAAATGACTATCCCGGCGAGACTTTTCCTCGTTCGCGATCAGCAACATCAAGTTGCCGATCGCGAGCGTGGAAAATAAACCTCCCGGCGAGATTCTCAACGCGGGGAGGTCAGGTTTCTCATTGCGGTGGTCGCGTATGCTCGCGACCGCTCGCGATGAGAAACTACCAGTCCGCGTTGAGAAACCTGCCGCTCGAGTAAAAATCTACTCGGCGGCAGTAAGACAGCTCAGACTGTGCAAGATGCCGTTTTCAATGATTGCACAGTGCGGACAAGCATCCGGCACTGTGCAATCATCGCGAACAGTGCACTACGCAGTTCGCGTAGTGCTATGCGTAGATCGCGTAGTGCGAAGTGCACTTTGCGTAGCTTCGCGTAGCACTACTTCGCGAACTACGCCCACCCTTAATTATATTGCATCATGTAATTGAGACTTTTGGGTTAAAATCCTATTCCAGAAGTGCGGGAAGGACGTGAACAAACTGAACGTGAGTGGCTGGTATTCACATCATAAACGATTTCACATTTTTAGCGCAAAATGCATCCTTGTGGTAAAATTGTGTGAGGACGCCTTTTGTGCGATAAAATAATGCAAAATGTCAAAGCCAGCATTTTGTGCAATAACCCATATTATAACTTAATTTTTGAGGTAATTTCCGTTGCTGAAATTATGCAAATTGGTTATGGCGAAAGTGACATTACAATATGGGTGAGAAGCCTTCTTTCAAGGAGGGAAGGCTGGCTCAGGCCTGACAGTCCAGCGGAGACAACCTGGTTTAGGTGAGGAGAGAAGGAAATGAGCCAGAGAGATTAATGGAATCTGGAGACTAATTGGTTGCTGTGGGTTGGTAGGCTGGGTGGTTTCTAGTTGTGGGTGGGACGCGGTAGGTCAAATAATGTATTATGTGTTGGTTACTTTAGATTTGTCAGATGATGGCTGGCGTGGGGGCCATTGTTCTGCTGACGGTGGTCCAGTCTATTTTTCACATAAAATAAACCCCAATGCTGTGCTCAGAAAGAACTAGTTGAATTAGCCAGAACTAGACCTTCAAAGGTATTTGGAACATGTTTTAACAACAGTTTCTCGCGTTTCAGACTGGGGAGGACACTCATTGAACTCAAGGCACATAAAACCGAGAAACACCAGAAGGAGGCTGCCTCGGGTTACAGAGAACGCGCTGTAAAAAAAATGAAGAAAAAAACAGCCCTCCACACAAATGTTCCTGAGCTGGTCTAAGGCGGTGAAAGATATGCCTTCAGACCTGCCTGCACTGAACTCGCTGAACTCCTCGGAGGCTTGCGTTTCCTTGGAAAAACACATCCAATGGGAGCTAATTCAGCCCTGGCATGGTACCCTGTTTATCTTGGTTTAACGTTGTCCCGTGTGAGCTTATCCAAATGTACGCATTTCACTTTATGATGTCCATGCCATAGCAAACTGCAGCGATTTCTGCCAGGACCCATTCTTCTTTCTGCGCAGTTTTGGGAGTGACGTTTCTGCTGAGGCAGCGAGGTTTAGGGTTGTGTTGTTCTTGTGGCTTTGAGCAGATGGGATGGATTTAGGGGGGAGCTGGAGAAGGAACAGGGCACTCTCTTTCCTGAGTGCACTGCTAAAAAGCTTACAAGTGACAAAGGCGAAGGAAAAAAGAACCACAGTGAGAGAAGCAGAGGGTTACAAAATATGTTGTCAACATATATAGTACTGGGTCTGAAAGTGAAAAAGGACTAAGGGCCTGATGTAAAGATTGTCGGACTTTCTGTCCCCATTTCTAAAGATCACTTCCAGTCCAGGGCTGATCTCCGTGCCTTCATTTCAGCTGCCGCCATGAGAATGCATTGAAAGTTTAATGAGCAGCCACAATGTTTCAAGTTGCCACTTGCCAATCTTTTTTGTTTTTCAAAAACAATCTCCCAAAGAGAGCGTTCGTTTGTTTGTGAAAAACAAATTACTAATGACCCTGACACACCAGGGGGCAGTTTTACAAGAACTGACGCATCTCTGCATATCAGCAGGGATGTGTCAGTTAATTTGCGTCACGTAAAAAAACCCTTGCACCACCATGGCTGCGTCCCATTTACAATGCAGCGCACTGTGGCGCAAGTATTGACAGATGCGTGACGCATCTGTCAGCGTAAAGGTAACGCATTGCTGGAGTCGTGTCGCAAGCGCGACGCAACTCCAGCAATGCTCAGGGGCGACCTATACTTATTGTGCTGCGTCACTCCTTACGCGTGCTTCAAGCAGGCGTAAGGTTTTGACGCAGTGGCGTCGTAAAAGTGACTCTGTGAAATCTCGTAGATTTCACTGCGTCACTTTTACGAGGCTTTCTTGCGTGGGAACGCCCACCCTGCATACATTATACCTGACGCAGGTATAATGTGGCCCTGGGCTTTACAACGTGACGCATCTTCCTAGATGCGTCACGTTGTAAATGTGTCGCAACGTGGCGCATTGTTTACGACGCCGCTGTGTGAAAAAAGTGACGCAACAGCAGCATAAAAGAGTCGCAAGGGGCTTGTAAATCTGCCCCCAGGAGTTTTAATACAAGAGAGGGAGGATCATTAGTATTTTTAGGTCGAGCCTGGGCAGCGAAAGCGCTGCTCTGCGAGGCATGCTGTATTTAGGTATGGACTTGAAGCTCCGCCCATTCTCCGCTCACATTTTTCATTGGCTCTGTCATTGTCGACTGTAAACTTTGGCTGTTCATTGGTCAAAAGGCTTAGTAATCCCTCCCTAGTACCGCCTTGTCTCATTTTGTATCCTCCTATGGCGACACCCCCTGTTAAGTGTGTTGTTTCTCGGTAGGCTTTACTTACAGCCTCCGAGCACTATTTTCTTAAATAGCTTTGTCCTGCCTGCAACAGGACACACTCTCTCCGAACACCTTTTTTTATTTTTATAGCACTCATTTGCAATGTAATAGGTGTCGCATTTGCGAGAGTTTAAGCTATTGGCATTGTAAATGACAATGCCTTTTATTTATCTGTTTTAAAAATAACACCTAAATAAAAAGCATTGTCATTTACAATGCCTATAGCTCAAACTCTCATAAATGCGAGACCTATTGCATTGCAAATGCTTTTTTTATGTTTGTTACAGCCAGGCTGTCCCTGGCAGTCCAAACAAATAAAAAAGGCTATAAGCTTGTCCACTCTAAATAGTATGGGTGGTCAAAGGTTCTTACACCTACGTCCCCGCTGTATGGGGGTGGAAGGACATGCCCAAACAGCCAACTGAAAAATTGTAAGATTAAAACCCTCCTGTATGTTGATCTAAAATTTGACTGACGTCTCAAGCCAACGGCTTAAGTTTCTGGAGCAAAAGACCTGAAGGAGACTGACTCAAAGACTTAAAGAATACAATAAGGGCCCAATAATTGGTGACATGCACGTCAAACCTAACAAGCATTGGCAAAGTCAGTAGGTCTCGCCTTTGGGACCTATCGGCGTTGTCAATGGTTTTTAGCTGTCTGGTACAGCATCCCTGATGCTGTTCAGTATGGCTAAATAATGAAAAAATGACTATTGTGTACTTTTGGAGGCACACTCATTATGCATGTGCACGCTTACAAAATGATGAAGCCACTTTTTTCTTTTTATTGGCAGTCCTACTCCGATCAGCAAATAAAAAGAATAAATAACAAAAGTGTTTGGTTTTTTTTAAGTGGTTGTGGGAAGCAACACGGGAAGGGGAAACAACATGGGTAGATGGGTGAGGAAACAACACTGGGGGCTTTGGAGGCTGAATCAACATTGGAGTACATAAACAACACAGAGGGTGCGGGTGGGGAAGTGCAACATTGAATGTATGAGGGAGCACAATGGGGAAAATATGGAGCACAGAAGGTGGGGAGAAAAAAGGAAACAGACAAGAGAGCATTTGAAGCAAACGATTGAGAGAGAGAGAAATGTGGAGAGGGGAAAACAAATACATTAGGGATACAGCTGGAAAACACATGCAGTTACGTATTGTACTTAAACAAAAAGAAAACAGCGGGCAGTATAAGGACACAGTAATGCATCCATGCTCCAGGGCAGGGAAAAACACAAAAAGTTGAAGGAAAACCCAAACATGCTAATGATTAAGAGGCAAGCAAATGAGAGTGACAATGAAGACAACCAATGATAAGTAATGGGCGTCTCTAAGTCCATTTCACTCAAACAATATGTTTCGCAATAGACAGCATAGGTGCTGTTTAGTAGGCGAGGCCTAAAAATGAAGTACCCTCTCCTTCCACCCTTAGACTGAATACACCTGCTTAGCCTGGCTGGCCCCTCCTCTAGTTCCTTGTAATCACTTCCGTCGGCTCAACTGCCCGATTTCTATTTAATCTCGCAAACATAACCACTGGTGACAATTTTAAAACACATTTGTTATTTTTTTGTTACTTCAGTTTTGTCCAGTGTTCATGTGTCTCTGTGTGGCCACTCCACAGCCCTTGAATAAATTTGGTATCAGCTTTTTAAAGTCAAAGTGATAGTATTTTCAAGTCAATAAAGCAGTTCAGAAGATGAGACATAGCACAGAACCGGCGCTCTACAAACACCCCAGACATTGAAAAATGGCAACGTGCCCTTGATGACTTTAGATCACTTGAAAAAACAGTTTATGAGGCTATGGTGTGCCCTCATTGTGGTTTGGGATGGCTGGGCCCAATACCAGAGGATTATTGATTGATTGGTACAGATTTCAGCATGTTATCATCAATGCTGTATTCTATGGCAGCCAAGATCACTGTACAGCTTTTTACGGGGTAGGATCGGGAGGTGGGGAGAGATTTTTTTCTTTATAGTTCTTCATTAATCACTTATGTTCAATAGGATAAAATATAACTCACTGTTTAATCTCCTGTAATGCATAAATCCTAAGCCTTTGCTTATTTTATACAAATCAATAAGAGCATATTTATGAAAAACAGAATAGTTCAGAAAGGTCCAGAGGATCTGCTATTTCATTGGTGATTTAGTTGGGTTGCAGTGTTCGTGACCGAGTAAATAAGTGGTATTGATAGTAGAAAAGGTGGTTCCATCAGTCCACTGGATTGGCGATCCACTTGGTGTTATTTACCACAGTTTTTCCCTGATATTTGGTGTTAAACCCAAATGTACCTTCACGAATTCCCAGATCATCATTGCATCACTCTCAGAGACCTGCACTTTCTTTGTTTCAATTGAATGGAGTACACCACAATCTGGACTAATGCTGCTTCCTCCACTTGTTCCAGAGCATCATGATGCACCCATCCACAGTTATGCCTACTGCTCCTAGCAACACTGTTGTGATCCAACGACAAGGAGTCACAATTGATTAAGGTAAACTTCTTTATTTCTTAAGTAGTTGCGCTGGCGAGCCACCAGCAAATCTGTTCAACTAGAGCTGCACTCGCCCCCGAACCCCTCCTCGAGCATGGAACCCAAGTACTGGATTCCATGCTCACCATTCTAATCAAGTCAAGAAGGTGAAAACTACATGGGTTTTCCCTTTAAGGAAAAAATAATAACTACCTGCAAATCCACAACAATATATCAAAGCAGAAATACAGCATCTCATATATAAGAAGGAATAAAACTAGCATCTAGCAATATGAACTACATAAAAATGCACATAAAATAAAACTAAACACAAATGGAAAAGAAAACAATAACCTAAGAAAGCGCACCATAACTCATATAATGGAAGAAAACTGAGGGAAAGAAGAAGATGACAAAATAACATCACCCTCAGAAATTGTAAAAGTGTTATCTCCTTGTCCCAGTGCTGCGTCTGACACAGCCATCTCTCCTCTCTTCCTTCACACTCTCGGTACCCGATCACTATCAACACACCCCTGGTGATTTTCCAGACACACTCTGGTCAACCTGCTGGCATTCCGCCATTGGCCTCCCTCAATCTGTACACTGTTCCCTTTCACTTCCATAACCTTCACAGGTGGTCCAAACTTAGATTTGCCTTTCCTCACATGCACAGGTTTCTTGATACGCACAAAATCCACAACCTCAATTTCAAAGCTTCTGGCTCTTTTTTCCACATCAAAGTACCTTTTTTGTTTCACTCTGCATGCTCACGCACACTGCCATCTGACCATTTTCCTAGTTTGACCCACTTATTTATCCAACCCGGACAAAAACTTGTAGTCGCTCTACGATCACGTAACAACTTGAACGGTGACACACCTGTAGAAGCATGAGGCGTTGTGCGTTAAAACCACAACATTGTTCTCATCGAGTTAGTCTCAACACACTTATTTTTGACTGCCCACTGTGTGCACTCCCCCAACACTCGATTCAACCTCTCCACTAGACCATTGGTTTGGGGATGATACAACGAGCTTTTTAGAGGTTTTACACCACTGGATTTAAAAAATCCCTCCTCTTCACTAGACACAAACTGGGTTCCATTGTCAGAGACAAGCATAGCTGGGAAACCTTCTTTTAGAAAAACATCTTTCAAAAATTCAACAGCTGCTCCAGCTGTGACCTCCCTCACAATCATGACTTCTGGCCATTTTGAGTAATAATCCATCATGACTAACACAAATTTTGATGAAGGTGCCAATTTGTGGAAAGGTCCCACAATGTCTATTCCAACTTTCTCCCATGGTTCGGCAGGCAGTTCAATGGGACACAGGGGTGGAGTGCGCATTTCGATAGTTTTGTCACTGCCAGCACATATCACACATTCTTTGACTACTTCATCAATCTCCCTGTCCATTGCAGGCCACCAAAAGGACAGCCTAACCCGTTTCTTTGTCATGGTTGCCCCAAGATGACCTTCATGGGCATGAACTACGATTTTCTTCCTCAAAACAACTGGTGGAACTAACTTATCTGCCCTCAACAACAATCCATCCTCAACTGATAGGTCGTGCGCTACTTTTACAAAAGTCTTGAAATCAAACTCAAGATTTCTTTCGCACGGCCAACCTGACTCCACATATTTCATGACCAACTTGATAGAAGTATCTTCTTCCAAGGCCTTTCGTTACTCACTTTCGGAAATGGCATACAACTCTGGTAGATCATTTGCAGCCACCAAACAAACAATCTTATCATCATCTACTGCATCACTTTCTTCCTCAACACACTCAGAGCTGCATGACAAATAGTCCGCACATCCATTCTTACTACCAGGGATGTACTCTGGTATAAAATCAAATTGGAAAAGCTTTGATGACAGTCGTGTTATGCGTTGAGTAAACCCTCTCGTATTCCTTCTACTCAAAATGAAAATCAAGGGTTTGTGAACAGTTTGTGTCCTGAACTTCCTCCCCCACACGTAATTTCGGAACTTCATAACTGCCCAACAGGCCAACAGCTCTTTCTCAATTACTGAGTACTGTTTTTCAGCTGTAGTTAACATGTGTGATGCATAACCAATAGTTCTGATTTAACCACCTTCCTCTTGACTAAGTACAGCCCCCAGACCTACATTGCTATCATCCACAGTCAAAATGCATTCCAATGCAGGATCATAATGTTTTAAAACTTTGGGAGAAACAAGCTGGGTTTTGACCCAATCAAAACCTTCCTGACACTCTGCGTCCCACACAAAAGCAACACCCTTCATAAGTAAGCGTGATAATGGTCTCAACCTGCTGGCAAAATTGTGAATAAACCTCAAATAAAATTCACATAGCCCCAAGAAAGACTTCAGTCACTTGACACAGAATGTCCCAGATACTCAACCTTGTCAGTTAGAAAAACACACTTATCTCTCCTCAGTACCACCCCTTTCTTTTGGAATCTATCTAACACTTCCTCAAGAGCCCGATCATGGGTATGCCTATCTGGTGCAAAGATTAAAACATTGTCTTGAAATACAGACAACCCATTGATGCCTTTCAGTATATCCACCATAGTGCACTGAAAAACCGAGGCACAGATGCCAGACCAAAAGGCATGCGGCAATACTGAAAGGTATCAAACAGGGAGACAAACGCTGTTAAATGTCTTGATTTTGGCTCCAATTCAATTTGATGGTAGGTCGAGTTTGGTAAAGACTCTAGCCCCATTGTGACTAGCGAGTAGTTCATTGATGTTAGGTAAAGGGTTGGAATCTACCCAGATTTTTTAATTAAGGCAGCGCAAGTCCACTCAGATCCTAAGCTCCCCACTCCGTTTGCGATAGGTTCAATGCTGCCATTTTTCACTAAAGTGTCGAACTCCCTTTCTAGATCTTTTCATATACTGAATGGCAAACTCCTGAGCTTGTGTTTTACAGGTTGTGCGCCTTCTTTTACTATTATACGATGTTTATAGTCTTGAACTCTCCCCAATTCACCTGAGAATACATGTGGAAATTTATTTATAAGTTCCTCTAATTCATGCACCTCTGGTGGGCCGCGCAGATTGTAAGTAACTGAATATACTCCATCTCTGCCCCAATGTTCAGAATAGTACTGCTAATTCCTAACTCTGATCAGAGCACCCAAAGTACACGATGTATGCATAATGTATTATGGACATAGCTATCCAAGTACCAGGGGGGGTGGGGTGGGAGTTTATTTTCTCTTTTATTTTATATACAAGTAATTTGTTTGCAGTGTATGTCACATTTGGCACTTGGGATGGAATTTACTGAGACATGATCACAATGGAAAGACATATACTGTAACGATGGTCATACGTAATGTAATAATATGAGTATTGTTGCGAATTATGGATGTATGTAATAATCTTATTTCTTCTTTCTTCTTAACTGCAAAATTTAATAAAATCTGTTTTAAAAAAAAAAAGGTTCCTCTAATTCAAGACTGTCCCTTACCACCATCACCTGCTCACTAGCTCCTGGTTTGAGAACCATTCCAAACAAACCCTGGTGGAACCACACTAGGATGTTTAACCCCTTGTGAGCCACATAAACCTTCCCGGCTATTTTTCGCCCCTTGAATTCCATTATGTCTTCAATGTAGCCACAGAGATTTATACTGCGCCCCTCATATGATATCACTTCTCGGTCTGGTGGTTACAACTGCCTGGTGGGCCACACAGTTTCAAATAAACTTTGTGTGATCATGGTGATCCATGCTCCAGAATCAACCAACAATTTCAACTTCTTTTCCCCCACCATGATCTCGACATACGGATCTTCGCACAAATCAGCATTACCAGTTACAACCTCAGCACTTTGTACCACCATGACCATGTCCCTTAGATCCTTAGTTATGTACAGTTCATCCTCTCTACGAATGTCACTGTCCGACACACATGTGACAGATGACTGTTGCTTAGTCTTGGAAGCTTGACACACTTTGGCAAAGTGACCCTGCCTATTGCACAATCTACAAGTAACGAACCTTGCTGGGCATTGTCTCGACCCTCTTCCATGTGTGCGGTAACCACACCGGAAACAAATGTTTTGTTGGGAGAAAAACGATGTGGGTTTGTCAGGTTGTACTGGCCCCACCCTGTCTCCTTGTTTGTTGCCTTTCAAATCTCCTCCACCTTTCATTTTAACCACTCCTACAGGTTCACTGCTCTTTCCTTCCAGTTCTTTAGCAGCTATCTGCGAAGTTTCAACACTCTTTACGACCTTTATTGTTTCTTCTAACGCGGGATTAACCATGGAGAGCAGTTTTTGTTTAATAGACTTATCATTGCAATGACAAATAAACTGATCCCTTACTAGCTGATCTGCAAAGTTTTCGAATTGACACTCAGTGACTAGCCTTCATAACGCTGTAATGTATGTGTCCACATCTTCTCCAACATTTTGAATTTGCAGGAAAAATTTGTGCCGCAACATGACCAAACTCGGCTGAGTATCAAATCTAGCACTAAGTTTCTTGACTGTTTGTTGATATTCATTCAACTCCTCCTCCCCTGGAACAACAAGTTCAGGCAAATGTTTCAATATGGCTTTTCCTTCAAACCCTAATGCATCTAGAAGTAGGTACTTCCTTCGCTCCGCCCTGAAACGAAGTGCACCAATGGCCCCCAAATAATTTTTGAACGCATCAAACCACTGTCTCCAACGTATGGGAGGCTCACCTGGCATTTCTAGAAAAGGTGGTGGTGGTGTTACAGCCTGCATGGCTCAGATTGTAAAGAGCCAAATCAATAAATACAGTAGAGATTGCACAAAATGCTATGCGGTTTAAAATTAACTTATCAGCAACTAAGGATACCTTATTACTTACTCAAAATCCCTCCACAGATATAGCACAATGGCTGTGATGTAATCTCAGTTCACAACACAAGCAGTATGCACTCCAAAAATGCTGTGCAGATCAGTGTTGGTGCAGTGGTTCTACAATATAAAACACCATGGAGGACGCTGAAAACCAATGGAGAGTGATGCTGTGCAGAGCAGCGTGAAGTATACATGTACCTCAGCTGACCTGCTCACAAATAATCTTGTACAAAAGAATGCACCACCAATTTAATGACCTGCAATATTGCTGTGCAGATCAGCACTGCAAAGTACTTACTGCTGAGGAGGTTAGCATCGGCTTTGCCTCCTGATTGTGACACAGGGACCACACATACTCAAGTACACAATGCACCGCCAAATGGATGACCTGCAATTTCACTGTGCAGATCAGTGCTACAAAGTACTTACTGCTGTGCCGGTCAGCGTTTGCTTCGCCTCCTGAAATTGACCGCACACATGTTCAAATAACGCATAGCGCTTCTCTGCAGATCTTCGTTCAGCGCTGGACTTGGCTCGCGGATTCTCACTCCTCCAAGGAGAACAACTAGAATGCAGCAATACAGCGCGCGGTCCCTTTCTTAATGCCTCCTTTCGCACAGCGCCGCAGGGCCCCGCTGCGTCTTCATGACGTCAACAAACTATTGGTCTGTGGAGTGCGTAGCTGAAACGCAAGATAAATCATGCGTTCCAGTTGCCACGCAGCAATTACTTCGAGTCACCATTCTTCAAACAGATACTCAACTCCACTTTCGTTTCCAGGTGGTTGCACAAGCTGTCTGTGTACAGCAATGGCCACTTCACAGATTGTTTCCAATGAAGGATGACATAGATGGTTTCTGTGGGTTTGTGTAAGTGACTCGCCAGCTCGTCGTCAAAGTTCATGTCGTGATCCAACGACAGGGAGTCACAATTGATTGAGATAAACTTCTTTATTTCTTAAGAAGTTGGCTGGCGAGCCACCAGCAACTCTCTTTAACTAGAGCTGCCACTAACTATCACTCGCCCCTGAACCCCTCCTCGAGCATGGAACCCAAGTTCTGGATTCCATGCTCAACATTCTAATCAAGTCAAGAAGGTGAATACTATAAACACTTATTGATTGAATGCCCAAGCCCTACAGTGCTCCTATAGTGTATGCTCTTTACTGCTCAACTTCTTTTTCCACCATGCTAAACATCCAAAAAGTGCTGGTTCTTCTCTCCGTTTCCACCAATGTGCCTTCCTGGGATAGCAGTCCACAGTCCTGCTGAGAACTCTGTTCGGAATATAACATCCCAATGTATCTGAATCCCTTTTGTGTACCAGTTTGTCTCAAGGCCATATCATCTCTGGGTTGTCCTATCAAAGGACTGTTAAACTGCTCCTTCTAGTGCAGTCCTTTAGTGGGATTCCCTCAGTCCTTCCTAAAGACCTTAGCCCATGCCCATGCGGATATGGTCAGCCATTTTAGTTGCGCCTTGGAGTCACCCTCTCAGTTTCCTCTAACAGTTCGTATACTTTATACTGTCTTTTTGTGTTAGCTTAGCGGTAGCATTCTTTCCTGGGTTTATATTTTTGTGAATAAATAATAATAAGAAATAATCTTTTTATGATGGATCCAATAAACAAATGCTGAATTAACATCATTAGAATTGAAATATGTTTAATATGATATATAGAAGTGTGTGTATTTACGTATTTAGTTGTGTCACATTTATATAGAAACGCAATATTGGATAACATGAATGTGTGTCTGATGCTGCTTTTGCCAATCACTCTTGCTCTCCCGCCTCCCATCTTGTCCCTCTGTGAATCTTCTCTTCCCACAAGCTCTGCAGAAGCAAAGTCAAGCTGCTGTCATGGATTTTTACTGTGTGCTTTTGTTTTGAATGAAGTTCCTAGTCTTCCTAACTGTAGCAGTTTCAATGCCCTTCCGCTGTAGTTTCGTTGCTTGGCTTCACTTTATTCATTAGTGTAAAGCATCACTGATGAAATGTTTTATATTATTTTGATATCTCCGGATGGTAATAACATAAAATATGTTGGATGCTTTCTAAAAATGGGGTAGTGCTTATGAACTTACAGAGTGGCGCACATAATTCTGATTTGCTAAAAGTGTTGCTACTTGAATCGATACTTTTGTTATGAAGAAATTACATATAAGAACCTATTGATTTTGGGGGTGAACGAGATTTTTATTATTTTCTACTAGGCTGCTGTTCTTTACTTGATAATTTTGCTGCTCATTTGGAACTTAGACCCCCTGTATACTTCTGCATTTGAGCCTTCATTGCATTTATTATGTATCGCTTGAATTTTGAGATTTTGTTTGTAGTACAACCCATTAACTTTTCTCTGATCTAGAACTCAATTATTGAGTGGTCCCAGTTACTTATGATTATTGCTCGGCTAAATTGATGTGAGGGAGGGTGCCTTTTAGAGCAAGATCAACCTAGGGCAAAACCACCTGAGATAAATTTTGGGGTGGTCTGAATTTTGGGCTGTCCTGAATGTTGGGATACGGTTTTGCTCCCACACCTTTTCATAGCTTTAGGGTGCACAGGTGATAACCCATGCATTGACCCTTACCCACTCCAGCCAACCTCTTGCTTAAAGCCTTATCCTAGGTTTAGGGTGCATAGGTGATCGCCTGTGCATTGACCCTTACCCGCTCCAGACAACCTCTTGCATACTGCCAAATGCATAAATCTTGCTATTCACAAACTAATAAAACAGTGTTGCCACCTCACTTTTGTGAACAGCCTCTTCTATCGTCCGATCTGGCATTTTGTTCCTGGCACTGCCTGGCAATTTGTCCTCGGCAACACCTGCAAGTTTCTATCACAGTAAACAAACTCTGTTCAAGCTCAGATGCTCAGCTCTCATCTTGATAAGCCCATGGCGCACACATGTGAAAATTTTCTAAGTTGCAATGATACATTAAAATCACTACCTATAAATTTGACTGGTCTCATCCTTAAAGCTGCAGCCACACAACTAGATGGGGAGTGGGGGGGGGGGGGGAGGGGGTGCCATAGCACTGCCCAGAGCACACTATGATATGATTGATCCATCCAATCACAGGACCCAAACCTACCAATGAGTCCTGTCCTATCCTGTCCTGTCCTCTCCTCTCCTCTCTCTCTCCTCTCCTCCCCTCCCCTCTCCTCCTCAACCCTCCCCTCCCCGTTCCGCCCCTTCCCCCTTCAACCTTCCCCTCCCCGCCCCCACCCCTCTCCTCCCCTCCCCTACTCTCCTCTCCTCTCCCCTCCCCTCCCCTCCTCTTCCCTCCCCACCTCCCCTCCCCTTCCACCCTCTCCTCTCCTCCCCTCCCCTCCCTTCCCCTCCCCTCCCTCCACTCCCCTCTCATCCCCTCCCCTTTCCTCCCCTCCACTCCCCTCTCCTCCTCGCCCCTTCTCTCCCCTCCCTTCCCCTCCTCTCCCCTCCCCTCCCTTCAATGATGTAGCTAGGGCAGAGAGTAAAAATTAAAGTGCCTGAGCTTCAAATGCTCTTAGTTCAACAGGAGGGGATGTCTCCCTGCAAAGTGCAGGGGTCAAGGGATTCTGCTGAGGCAGTAGGAGGGAGCAATGAGCATGTTGAACGCACGACGAAAGTTGTTTTACATGTACCTTTCTTTGCTCGCCCTTTTCTCTTGATGTATGGACAGCTCGGGCTCCCATCATTCTCACATGGCAGCATCTTTTAAAGATAAAAACTAAATATAAGTAAGAATCTATACCATAATACCACAGAGATGTTCATGTATATGGAATTTTGAAATGGCTCTGAAAAATGCCAAAACATTCTTAATTCATCTGTGTCACTGAAGATCGTTTCATATTTTTCAGTTAGTTCTGAACAGTGTTTTTACGGATATGTTCTTTCATCAATGCACCAGGTGCTCTTGTCTTTTAACAAAATGTCTTTTAAAAGGGGCTTCATTGTGCGTCTGTGAATACTTTAGGGGCAGGCTTTTTCCCAAAGTGTTGAAAAAGCACCAGAAATTTAAAAAAAAGAAAAATTGCTCGAGGGAAGGCAAATGCCTTGATTATGTTAGCTGCTTAGCGTGGGAAGGAAGGAGGTTGCCACTGCTGATGCCCACCACAGGCAGCGTCTTTCAACCAAATAGGCCCCAAATTGTCCAAAATTCAACTGCTACCGGAGGTCTGAATGGTGCCTATGCTGTGTTCTCAAACATTAATTGCCATCCCTATGTGTCCTCAGATGCCCTCTGTTGTTGTCCCAGAGAACCTCTTCAGATCCCCAAAAACTGTCATGATCGGGAACTTTCAGGGCATCACTTCTTTTCCGATACCTGATTTCATTGCCCTGCTATTTAACCGTGCTAGGCATATATGGCAAGTACCACTGTGACACGTACAGCTCCTCTGCCCACCACCGACACCAACTGCTGTTTTTAGCTGCTACAATTCGTACTTTTCCTCTGTGTCATTGACACCCTATCCAAGCAAGATGTCTTTACGATTTGCCCCCTAGTAATTTTCCCTTCTATGTGCCTCCTTCTTTTGGTTGCAACACCAAATTTCCCTCTAACTGCCCCAAGGTACTCTCCCTCGAAGACACAGATTTCCTTTTTAGTTCCCTCACTTTCCAATCCTATATGCCACATTCTAGATGACCACAGAAGGCCTTTTCTCTGCGGCACATCTCCATGCACCAACTCCCAGTGGCCACTGGTAAGTACCCCGAAGTATCGCCTCTGTTTACGTCCCACAGATGCTTCTTCTACATGCCCCCCACCTGGTGTAACCCTCAAATTCACCCCTCATTCTGTGCCCCCTGGGCACCCTCTTTGTGCCCATTTTACAACTGTTTTAACTATGTGTGCCCAGGTACTTATTCGTTCTGTGTCTCAGATGCCACCACTCATGTCCCCCACCCCAACTCCACTCAAAGATATTCAAAACCTCCATGGATTCTCCTCCTCAATGAAAGGTCACAAAATCCAATGTACACTGATTGAGGGGCATATTTATAACTAAAGTGGCGGAGCGCAGCGTTAAGCCAAGAAGGCTAACGCCCCGCTCGGTCACTTTAGAAACGTTAGACTGCACCATATTTACAACAATACGGTGCAGCCCTGTGTTACTCCCTGCGCTGGCGCTAAATTTAGCTGCCTAGCACCAGCGCAGGCACCCTTGCACCATAGTGCAAGGGTGCCTGCGTTGTGGGAAATGATTGTTTATGTGCAGGAAGGTCTCCCTTCCTACACATAAACAATCATAAATGGCGATTTGTAACTTCTATGTGTGCTGCTTGTCCCCACACATAGAAGTTGCAACTTGTCATTTTTAAAATAATCGTTTATGTGCAGGAAAGGACAGCTTCCTGCACGTAAACAATCATACATGGGGGTTTGCTGTTTCTATGTGTGCTGCACAATGCAGCACACATAGAAACAGCAAAAACGAGGAGAAATACATTTCTCCTCGTTTCGCCTGTCTAAGAGCAGGTTTTCCCTGGTCTTAATTTTGGCACTGCCCTATATTTACGCCACCCTTGTAAATATGGGGCAGCCTCAAAATCAATGTGTGTTGCGGTGGAACGGCCACCACAACACCCATTGCCCACCCCTTTCACCCTAAGTATAGCTTGAAAGGGTGCCTTATTCACAAGGCGGCTCTAAGCCACGTTAAGTGGCTTAACGCCGCCTTCTGAATAAGGCGAAGCCCCATCGCCCTCAGGAACATAGATAAAAGTGACGTTCCTGTGGCAATAGGGGCTTGTAAATATGTCCCTAAAAATATAATTGCATCAGGAGGTTACATAATCATACATTTTAATCCCTCAAGGAAAAACAGGGGGGAGCCAACCTCTGGTATTATAAAGATTGTCAGAGAATACTTCAAAGCTAGGAATAGTTGCGAGGAAGTCCTGATCGACATTCATGGCAGGATTACAGCCAAGGACAGGGGCAACCAAGGTGAAGAATCGCCATACACGTGAGTGGCATCAAACTCAGTGCAATGCAGATACCCACGGACGGGCATGCACCCAGATCACAGGCTATGCTGCTGAACCCTCCCCCCTTGGTATTTCCCATAATTCTTAATAGAGACACAATTCTGCTGCCCACATGCAGTGGTAGTAGCCAGTCCGGGTGAGCGAATTGTACTGTTCAAAACTAAAGTCAGCCATTTGGAAGTAAGCATTACAAAGCCCAGTTTATAAAAACGTCCCTATATTTGCAACTCTGTTTTACATAGGAACTGTAAGAAATTACTTGACTTAATTTTCTTTTTATTGCAGTTTTTTATAGCACAGCTCGACCTGAAGGTGTTGGAGCTCTTTATATGAGCACCAGCTACATTACAGAAGGTCAAATTTATTTTTTGTATTTTTTAGGCACCGGGATATTTACCCAGAACCACGGGATGTTGAGCCGACGCCGAGACACGAACCTGGTTCCCCAGTTCGAAAGGGGTAGAGCAAGTCTGGTCCCCCAGTTCCAAAAGAGGCAGCTCTGGCTGTAAGGCCAAATTCTCTCCCCTATATTAATTGCAGCCAAACAACATTTTATGACAAAAACATAACATATTTTGACTGGAATTAACTGATTTGTTCCAGAAAAAAATCGATTTGTAGCAAGAAAAAATGATGTATAAACGGACCAGAGTGATTTGTTACAGCAACACCCCAGCACCCACCTCCAGCAATGTTGTATGATCTGGGCAAGAATGGAGGTTTGGCTCTGCTCCGCTGCAAATACATTAAACTAAGAGCCTCATCTACAAGAAAATGACGCAGCGCATCACCGCAAGCCATTTAGCTGCCCCATGATGCGTCATTTTCAAAGCACAAAGATGCTTCGTATTAACAACAATACGACACATCCCTGTGCTGTTGCACAATTGGCTGCCATGTGCCATTTTGCAAGGGTGCCTGCGCAGTGGGGATGGTTGTTTTGTGCAGGAAGGGACACCTTCCTGCACAAAAACAATCATTAATGGCATTTTTCTCTTTCTATGCGTGCTGCAGAATGCAGCACGCATAGAAAGAGGAAAAACAAGGCAAAATAAAAGTATTTCTCCCCGTTGCACCATTCCTGCGCCTCCACTGGGGAGGCGCAGGCGTAGGCTTCTGACGCATTCCCAGTTTTACAACATGTTATAAATCTGGGAATGCGTTAAGTTCCATGGATGTTGCATGGGAACACCCACAGCAACACCCATGGAATGCCCCTTTCACACAGAGTAATGCGTGAAAGGGGCCCATATTTTCAAGGCCATGAAGTCACGCAGGGCAGCCGCGGTCGGTGGTAGGAGTGCTGCCGGGCGGTGACATGGGGAGGGGTGGGGCAGGGTGGGGGGTAGTAAACTATGGATTACGGAGGTTTACAGGTAAGTAAACATATAAATAAATAAAACGAATTTCGTTGCGTGCACTGCATCGCATTTGGGGATGCAGTGCGCGCAACGAAATTCGTTTTATTTATTTATATGTTTACTTACCTGTAAACCTCCGTAATCCATAGTTTACTACCCCTCACCCTGCCCCTCCCCCTCCCCACGTCACCGCCCGGCAGCACTCCTACCACCGACCGCGGCTGACGCAGGGTGACTTTACGTGGCCTTGTAAATATGGGCAAGTCCATTGCGCCGCCGTTGCATCAAAAAAAGTGATGCACCTTACGGCACAATGCAAAAACAACAGTTGATGGACAGAATGCAGAACAATGTCATACATTCACCCCAGTACAGAGATCTGGGCCTAAATCCACTGTTTTTTTGCTCACCATGCCATTCCAGTTTGGACCCAGCCATATGCAAATCAGTCTTGACCCTGTGCCTCATGGGAACAGTCCAGCCCGAACTGCCAAGCCAGGTCCTCCCTAGACTGGAAACAAGCATCCTAGGACCGGTTTCAGGGTTTCACCCCTCTTCAGCCAGGATAGCTTGATTCCAGTGGCATGGAGAGCACGGGACCCACGTCTGGGCATACCCGACCCACTCGGGGTGACAAATGCAAAAACAACAGTTGATGGACAGAATGCAGAACAATGTCATACATTCACCCCAGTACAGAGATCTGGGCCTAAATCCACCGTTTTCTTGCTCACCATGCCATTCCAGTTTGGACCCAGCCATATGCAAATCAGTCTTGACCCTGTGCCTCATGGGAACAGTCCAGCCCGAACTGCCAAGCCAGGTCCTCCCTAGACTGGAAACAAGCATCCTAGGACCGGTTTCGGGGTTTCACCCCTCTTCAGCCAGGATAGCTTGATTCCAGTGGCATGGAGAGCACGGGAGCTTGTAAATAGCCCCTAACAATCATGACCAAAGATGATGGAGGTAAATCCCTCGGTGATATAAACATCAGCCTGAAGCTAATTCACCCCACACAGTCAACGTTGTTCACATACATTGATATGGAACACTCTCTCCTTTATTTGCTGCACTACTCTGTAAGTGAGGAATACCTCACTCACAATGAGACTGCGGGCGAATGAGTGAACACTTGTCAACTTAGACCTTTTTTGTGCATCACATCAGTGTCCACAAACAGATCGGCAGCCTATAAATATGAATTGATTGAAGTCAACCTTTCCTTTTAATATAATTGTAACTTTAAACATCAACACAATACTCAAGCATTGGAAAGTGCACACATGCTCTCATCAATATGTTGTCTCTCTACTAATACAAGGTTGCATGGCATACATGGTAGACTAAACAGTACACAATATTTAGTTTAATCTTTACGTTACACACATCATTCCCACTTGATTGTCATCAAACACAATAATGTTCTCTTCCATACAAAAACGTGTTTCAGCCCTTGCGTTGCTTTATAGCATAATGTCAATGTTTAGCTGTTACAATACTTATTTGTTGGACTTGGCCCTTTTTGCAGGGTCATCCCTAAACTTTTTACCTTCCTCCTATATTTTTTCTGACCTGTTGTTGGCTGTTTTATGACTCTGGGCACTTTACCACTGCTGATCAGTGCTAAAGTGCATATGCTCTCCCATTATAAATTGTGTGATGGATTAGTGACTCCATGATTGGATGATTGGTTTACTTGTCAGTCCCTAGTACAGTGCACTCAGTGTGCCCATGACTTGTAAATCCAATGCCGCTGGTGGGCTTGCAGCACTGGTTGTGCCACCCACAGAAGCGGCTTGTAAAATGTGTCTCAGGCCTGCCATTGCAGAGCCTGTGTGCAGCCTAGGGCTGGCATGTCGACTTGGTGAGTACACCCACTTACCAGTCCCTAAACCTTCCCTTTACTGCATGTTGGTCACCCCTAAAGTAGGCCCTAGGGCAGGGTGCATTGTAAGTACAAGGTAGAACATGCCCTGGTGTGTGTGGCATGTCCTAATAGTGAATTACAGCCATTTTCGTTTTTCACTATTGCAAGGCTACCTGCTCCCCAAAGGCCAGAATGGGCAGACTGACTATTACACCTTATAGTCAGAACTGACCCAGGGAACATGGTAGAAAAACGAATTTAGTATGCCTGAACTCAGAATGATAAAATACATCTTTTAGTGAAGTTGGTTTTAACATTCTGTGTTTGAAAATACCACTTTTAGAAAGTGGGTATTTTCTTGCCTAAACTTCCAAGCCTGCCTCTGCTAGGTTGTGTATTCCTTGTCTGGAGATTGAGTGACAGGGGCTGGGGGTGGCTACAGGAGACAGGGTGAGTCAGCGCAGGGCTGAATAGAAAGATCTGCATCCAGAGTGGAGGGAGGAGTTGCACCTGGGTCTGAATAGGGCTGTGCCTGCCTTCCACAATGCTGGCTCCACCTCCTGCCGAGCGGCTGAGCACTCTGCCCCACATTCTGAAAGGAAAGAAGGAGTCAGAAAAACAAAGTGCTCCAGGACTGACCAGAACTGGTTTTGGACTAGGCAGAGACCTCTCTGCCTTCAGAGAACAAAGAGAAACTGTGTATAAAAAGGGGTCCCAGACCCCAAGGAAATTAGATCACTTTGGGAAACAAGAAGAAACCTTTGCTGAGGAGCGGAACCAAGAAGAAACTGAGGAGAAGCCTATCCCTAAGCTAGAGGGATCTGCCTGCAGTGGTTGCCTGACTGCCAAAGGAAGGAGAAAGGACTTTGTGTGCACTTTTATTCAACTTGTGAATGATCTCCAAGGGCTTGACAAAAGAGCTTGCCTCCTGCTGAAGTCTCAGGGACAACAGACTTCAACCACCAGCTCCCCAAGAATCCTTTGGAAGTGCCTGCTGCTGTTTTGGGCCTTCTGAAGGGACTGCGTGTCGCAAGGAGCTGGAAGCGCGGCTCATGAGGGAGAAGCATGTCGCCGTTGCAGCCGCTGCCGTCGCATCACGGAGATGACGCCGCTGTAGCTGTCGCATTGCACCGCATCTCGAGAAACGTCCCGCAACCCCGAAGAAGCGTGTCGCAGCCGCTGCCGTCGCATCGTAGATGTCGCCGCTGTAGCTGTCGCAGTGCACCGCATCAAGAGAAGAGTCTCGCAACGAGGAAGAAGCGTGTCGCCGTCGCAGCCGCTGCCGTCGCATCGTAGATGTCGCCGCTGTAGCTGTCGCATTGCACCGCATCGA
The DNA here is from genome assembly GCA_963921515.1 of Calotriton arnoldi. NCBI lineage: Eukaryota > Metazoa > Chordata > Amphibia > Caudata > Salamandridae > Calotriton > Calotriton arnoldi. Next base: position 379,466 of record CAWUFW010007529.1, read on the forward strand.
GAGAAGCGCCTCGCATCCACGGAGAAGCGTGCCGCCGTCGGAGCTGCTGCCGTCGCATCACGGAACAAGGGTGTCGCCGCTGCAGTTGTCGCATCGAGCGGAAGCGTCTCGCAACATCGGAGAAGAGTGTCGCCGCCAAAGCCGCTGTCGTCGCATCACGGAACAAGGGTGTCGCCGCTGCAGCTGACGCATCGAGTCGAGACTTCTCGCAACATCGGAGAAGCGTGCCGCATCAGGAAGAACTTGACGTCTTTATTTCTTTGCACCAGAACTTTGTCGCATCTCCATCTCTGCAACACTTCCGTTGTAGAAACGTGACGCATCGTAAGGTACATTGACTCAAAGTGTTGCATTTTAAGAACTGAAGAGAACTAAGCTAAACCTACAAGTACAGTATTGTGGATTTTTGTCGTTTATGGTCTTGTGTTAAAACTATATAAAGAATACTTATTTTTTATATAAACCTTGTGTGGTGTCCATCTGTAGTGTTGTCACTGGATTACTGTATGTGTTCACAAATGCTTAACACACTGCCTCTGAGATAAGCCTGTCTGCTCGTGCCAAGCTACCAAGGGGGTGAGCAGGGGTTATTTTAGGAGTGTACCCCCCTACCCTGACTAGAGGCGAGGGTCCCTATTTGTCACAAGTACCTACCTGTGCCAACTAGAGACCCCCAATTCTAACATTGGTGGTCAGCGGTGAGGATTCTGGACTTGCATTTGTGACTCATGTACAGTGATTGGTGAACACTACTAGTGAGTGCAGACCAAACGCAACCACATACTGTTTTTCTGTTTTATGGTGTCCTCCTGGAGGTATTTTTGATACTATGACTCTGGTTAGTTGTTGCAAAATGGAACTCGACTTCTGGCACATGTTTTTCTACACAATGAAGGAACTACGTGTGTTTTGCAAGGAAAGGGGGCTGCCTGTGAAGAGAAGGTCCAGGGAGGATCTAGAGGCATCCCTATTTCAGTATGAGTTACCCAGCTGGAAGGCAACACTACCAGTTGAGTCTGAGAAGGAGGAATTCCCTAAAAGTGAGGGAGAAACAGGAAAAGATAGCTGGCTTCTGGCTCATGAGCAGAGGCTGAGAGAGATTGACGAAGAGCTGAGAGAGCTTGAGGAGGCTCAGAGGGCCTTAGCCCAAGAAGAAGAAATTTGGGCAGCTCAGGACATGAGCTTTGCTGAGTGGAAGGGGGAGTCCAGCTCAGATGGTGGCAGCAAAATTATGTTATCTAGTGCTGAGGGAGTAGTACACACACCCAGAGATGTGGCGCCTGACTTGGAGGGGGTTAACATACACCAGGAGGTTCAAGGACATGAGGTAGCTCCAGTAGTGCGCTGTGTCCCTGAGAGGAATAGGGAAACTGACGCAGGGATTCATGGTCCTAGTAGCAGGAGGGACACTCTACTGACTCTAGATGGGAGGTGCAGGGAGAGTGGTTCCCCCACAGTTGAAGTCCTGGTATGTGAGTGTGAAGACCGCCCAGAAGAGTGTGGGTTGAGTGACAGAGACAGTCAGATACTGTCTTGCCAATCTCAGAAGAGTGGTGTGGGGTACGTGTGCGAGGCACTGGATGGTGAGGTGAAGGATAGTTTGGTTAACCCCTGTGGGGGACTGTGTGATCCAATTTTGTGAGAGCATATTGTAAGTCCCTGTTTTCCAGAGCTATGCCAACACCTGTTGGAGTGTGGGTTCTCTGACCTCAGGGAGCTCACATTGGAGGCAGACCTTTTGGTGGATTCCAGAGGGTCTGAAGAGGCATTGGGGAGTGACCCTAAGAGGAGTGGCTCAGGTGTCTTCCAACCCAGAGTGGTGGGAGAGGTTCAGTGTAGCCCAGCTAGGTCCCGTGGTAATGGGAGGGGTGTAGGGACTCACGTCCTGTCTCAGTGGAGAAGGAGTGAGTGTGGGGCTGCATGTCCCAAGGTGCCCGAAACCCAGTCTCAGAGCCTGGATGGTTCTTTAAGGGAACACCAGGTAGGGAGCCTAGGCTGTCCTGATGGGCCGCCTGTTGAGGAGGATCTCCTAGTGTCTAGAGAACCTGGAGCGTCTGTAAATGGAGCTCCAGTGTTTCTGGTATCTGGCAGTGCCGCTCCACTTGGGAGGGTGCAGAAGTCCAGAGTGAGGGGTTAGAGGGGGAGAGAGTCCCCAGTGGAAGAACCAGTGGGTCAGGGACCAGCCAGAAGGGCTGAGTCACCAGTGAATGACCATGGGGACACCACTTCTGTCCTGGGGGATCTCCACGTGCTGTCAGATGGACAGGGGTCGGGAGATCTGCGCCAGGCAGACTGTCACACAACACCTGAGAGATGTGTTACCCTCTGGGGGGGCATGCGTGCTCCTCAGGAAGTCCTGGTGCACCAGGCAGATTCTTACACAACTCTAGAGGAGTGTGTTTTCCTTGGGGGGGGGGGTTGGTGTACCCTCCCGGAAGTCCTGGGTTGCCAGGCACAGGTCCAGCCTATGGGTACAGACCCTGGGTTGGAGGGCCAAGTTCAGGGTGTCCCCCTGACCTGGAGGAAGGGGCAGCTGCTAACAGTGTCCCTACCAGTTTGTCTTCTGGGGGCACCGCTCCAGGTGGGAGGGTGCAGGACCCCAGTAAGGGGGGCGGGGAGAGGACAGCCTCACCCCTGGCCTCTGCCCAGTCTAAGGGTACAGACCCTATACAGGGATCCCAGTTGCAGGATAGAACCCCTGAACTGGTGGGCGAATTGTGCAGGACACCTGCCACAGGTGCCCTGACAATTCTGGAAGGGGGTACCACTCCTGATGGGAGGGGGCAGTACTCTGGAAGGGGGTGCAGAGGGAGGGAGTCCTCGCCTCTGACCCCGGTTCAACTGGAGGGTTTAGACCCTAGATTGGAGGACCAGGTTCAGGGTGTCCCCCCTGACCTGGACGCCCAGTTGCAGGATAGAACCCCTGAACTGGTGGGCGAATTGTGCAGGACACCGGCCACAGGTGCCCTGACAATTCTGGAAGGGGGTACCGCTCCAGGTGGGAGGGTACACAGCCCCAAGGAGGAGGACCAGGTGTGGGAAAGCCCACCCCAGTCTCCAGTCCAGCCGCCGGGTACAGGTCCAGGGCTGGTAGATCAGTGTCAGGATGTCATACCTGACCTGACAGGAGGGAGAATGGACAAAGGGTGCCAAGCACCTGGGGCTACTGCCCCCCGCTCTCTGACGCCACAGAGGTTTGAGAGCCCTGAGAGGCATAAGGCCTGGGTCTCATCCCTGACCACTGTCAGTGGCCACTGTGGCTTGCTTTCTGTCTGTTGGGACACACCTGTGAGCAAGTTAAGGTTAGGTGCTGCACAGATGGTGTCCACAGGTGAGGAGAAGGGTTCCCCATGGATTAGCTTGGTGGACCCTGAGAGTATGGACAGAGGGATTTCAATAGGTTCAGATTGGCGTAGAACTGGAGTATGCCCCTGCTGTTGTGGGCCAGGGTCCAGGTTCTATCGCCCAAAGCAGGGAAGCCCATCAGGGTAGTGATTGGTCTCCCCTGCGTTTTTGGCTGGAAGGGGTTGTGTTGGACTTGGCCCTTTTTGCAGGGTCATCCCTAAACTTTTTACCTTCCTCCTATATTTTTTCTGACCTGTTGTTGGCTGTTTTATGACTCTGGGCACTTTACCACTGCTGATCAGTGCTAAAGTGCATATGCTCTCCCCATTATAAATTGTGTGATGGATTAGTGACTCCATGATTGGATGATTGGTTTACTTGTCAGTCCCTAGTACAGTGCACTCAGTGTGCCCAGGGCTTGTAAATCCAATGCCGCTGGTGGGCTTGCAGCACTGGTTGTGCCACCCACAGAAGCGGTTTGTAATATGTGTCTCAGGCCTGCCATTGCAGAGCCTGTGTACAGCCTAAGGCTGCCATGTCGACTTGGTGAGTACACCCACTTACCAGTCCCTAAACCTTCCCTTTACTGCATGTTGGTCACCACTAAAGTAGGCCCTAGGGCAGGGTGCATTGTAAGTACAAGGTAGGACATGCCCTGGTGTGTGTGGCATGTCCTAATAGTGAATTACAGCCATTTTCGTTTTTCACTATTGCAAGGCTACCTGCTCCCCATAGGCCAGAATAGGCAGACTGACTATTACACCTTATAGTCAGAACTGACCCAGGGAACATGGTAGAAAAACGAATTTAGTATGCCTGAACTCAGAATGATAAAATACATCTTTTAGTGAAGTTGGTTTTAACATTCTGTGTTTGAAAATACCACTTTTAGAAAGTGGGTATTTTCTTGCCTAAACTTCCACGCCTGCCTCTGCTAGGTTGTGTATTCCTTGTCTGGAGATTGAGTGACAGGGGCTGGGGGTGGCTACAGGAGACAGGGTGAGTCAGCGCAGGGCTGAATAGAAAGATCTGCATCCAGAGTGGAGGGAGGAGTTGCACCTGGGTCTGAATAGGGCTGTGCCTGCCTTCCACAATGCTGGCTCCACCTCCTGCCGGGCGGCTGAGCACTCTGCCCCACATTCTGAAAGGAAAGAAGGAGTCAGAAAAACAAAGTGCTCCAGGACTGACCAGAACTGGTTTTGGACTAGGCAGAGGCCTCTCTGCCTTCAGAGAACAAAGAGAAACTGTGTATAAAAAGGGGACCCAGACCCCTAGGAAATTAGATCACTTTGGGAAACAAGAAGAAACCTTTGCTGAGGAGCGGAACCAAGAAGAAACTGAGGAGAAGACTATCCCTAAGCTAGAGGGATCTGCCTGCAGTGGTTGCCTGACTGCCAAAGGAAGGAGAACGGACTTTGTGTGCACTTTTATTCAACTTGTGAAGGATCTCCAAGGGCTTGACAAAAGAGCTTGCCTCCTGCTGAAGTCTCAGGGACAACAGACTTCAACCACCAGCTCCCCAAGAATCCTTTGGAAGTGCCTGCTGCTGTTTTGGGCCTTCTGAAGGGACTGCGTGTCGCAAGGAGCTGGAATCGCGACTCAAGAGGGAGAAGCGTGTCGCAGCCGCTGCCGTCGCATCACGGAGATGACGCCGCTGTAGCTGTCGCATTGCACCGCATCTCGAGAAACGTCCCGCAACCCCGAAGAAGCGTGTCGCCGTCGCAGCTGCTGCCGTCACATCGTAGATGTCGCCGCTGTAGCTGTCGCATTGCACCGCATCAAGAGAAGAGTCTCGCAACGAAGAAGAAGCGTGTCGCCGTCGCAGCCGCTGCCGTCGCATCGTAGATGTCGCCGCTGTAGCTGTCGCATTGCACCGCATCGAGAGAAGCGCCTCGCATCCACGGAGAAGCGTGCCGCCGTCGGAGCTGCTGCCGTCGCATCACGGAACAAGGGTGTCGCCGCTGCAGTTGTCGCATCGAGCGGAAGCGTCTTGCAACGTCGGAGAAGAGTGTCGCCGCCAAAGCCGCTGTCGTCGCATCACGGAACAAGGGTGTCGCCGCTGCAGCTGACGCATCGAGTCGAGACTTCTCGCAACATCGGAGAAGCGTGCCGCATCAGGAAGAACTTGACGTCTTTATTTCTTTGCACCAGAACTTTGTCGCATCTCCATCTCTGCAACACTTCCGTTGTAGAAATGTGACGCATCGTAAGGTACATTGACTCAAAGTGTCGCATTTTAAGAACTGAAGAGAACTAAGCGAAACCTACCATTTTAAGTACAGTATTGTGGATTTTTGTCGTTTATGGTCTTGTGTTAAAACTATATAAAGAATACTTATTTTTGATATAAACCTTGTGTGGTGTCCATCTGTAGTGTTGTCACTGGATTACTGTATGTGTTCACAAATGCTTAACACACTGCCTCTGAGATAAGCCTGTCTGCTCGTGCCAAGCTACCAAGGGGGTGAGCAGGGGTTATTTTAGGAGTGTACCCCCTACCCTGACTAGAGGCGAGGGTCCCTATTTGTCACAAGTACCTACCTGTGCCAACTAGAGACCCCCAATTCTAACATTATTCAACAAGTTTTCTTTTTTCCTATACAAATATCAATTTAAACATGTAAAGGAAAACACAGAATATTAACCCTCTAACCTTCTCACAGTTTAGGTAACATGAATAAAACCTAAAATGATGGCAATAATATGGATCAGCTACTCGAAGGAAAGAAAAGTATGCAAACTAAAAAAGCAATAAAAAACAAACCAATCTAAAATATTACAACATTATAAGATAATAAAAAATCCCTAAATAATCCCTGTTTATGATCAATGTCCTGTTCACTAACATTGAAATTCATCTTGTCTTACAAATATGTCAAGGATAGGTTTTCTAAAGGTAACAGTCCTATAGATCTAGAAAATCTTCCCAAATTAGATTAAATAGCTCAAATTGAATCACGAGTTTGAGCAAAACCTTTTCTATTAGTGCTAGATGTGCTTTGTCAAGGGTTCAAATATCACTATGTATCTTGCTGAAAGACTTCTCTTCTTTCAAAAAATTATTTTTCACCGCCATTAGACAGAGTTATATCACATTTTAAGATCAGATTTATTCTAATATTAATTTATTTCCATGTTCTTTAAATTAATAGAAAGTAGAGAAACATGAATAAACTTCGCATGTGGAGATTGACATCAGCAACATTACCTAGACTCTAGCACTCCATGTTTCCATTTTTAGGTCTCGCCTAGCGATGCAGCGCCATGTGCTGCTCGCTAAGCGAGATCTATTGTTGTCGACTTTCTTAGCGATGCGGGACAGGACATGTGCACGCGTATGGCAAGACAGGAGATGTGCACGCCTACGGCTCGCGGCGTTATTACAACTCCTGCTCTCACCATACGCGTGCACATCTCCGGTCTGTGCGCGCCACGCTTACTGAACACGTGTGGACAGCTTGTTCTTTGTCAGCAGCAGAAGAGCACACGCACCGGCAGACGGCGCACAGAGAGCAGCCGCCCCGGTAGCACACAGTGTACTCGCCGTGAGTAGTACTTGCCTGGGTGAGCGCTCGATCCTCAGCTTGTTGTGGCTTTGGTGCGGAAGGGAGGCAAAACATGTGCGCGCCCGGACAGCCGATGTACACGCTCACGGCGTGTGCATCAGTTTGGTCCCGGACAGCACATGGGCACGCGCACGGCGTGTCTTTCAGCTTGCGGTGTATTGTAAGGTTTTCGTAAGCAGCGCAGCATGTTGCCTTCAACTTTAACAATGGCAGCCCTCCTTTCTTTCCCCGCCATTGTTAAGATAATGGTGGCATACTGCGCTGCTTAAGAAAAAATACAATATTGAAAAATATATTTTTCTTCGGCGCCGTTGGTTCGCCCCTAGGTGGCTGGAATGAATGTATGTAGCGCCTCTGGGCCTGCTGCCTTTCAGCAGTAGCTCTGGCTGCTGTCCTGTGCCGGGTGGTGTTCCTCAGTGCTGCGCCTCTATATGGCCCTGGACGCGCCTGTCACCATCTCTCGTTTGTGCCCCTGGGCGGGGCTCCTGTGTACTGCCCCCGGGGTAGACATTGCTCTGCACGCTCACCCCCTGCCCGCGCCTCCCCCAGGGCCCGTGGTTGGCAGGCACCAGGGACGCTGGCAGCGTGGAATGTCGGGGGAGCCGTGGAGCAGTGTGGCGGTGCCAAGGGAAGGAATGCGGTAGCACTCGATGTACCGTGGCCTCTGAACCATGGAAGAGGGAGGAAGCAGAGCCACATACCTGACAACACTGGGCAGGGCCCGACCACCACAGGCTGAGTGACCCCCCCCCCCAGCCCCGCACACACGAGCACCCACAATGCTGTCACGGTCTGCAGTTACAATCCGATGCCATCATACCCGCACACTGACACCCACACTGTCTCCAAAACCATGCCACCCTTCCACACAGACACTCCTACACAACTGTCAACGATAACCTCGACATACACTGACACCGAAGCACCTTTCCTCCTTCCACTCAGGCACCGCAACCTGCCAACTCCCACAATGACACCCGCACGCTGGCGCCCCCTGACTACTTCCTACACACAGACACCCCACTCTGGTACACCAAGCCATTGCTCACACGAAATCACGAATAGCACTGACAGACTCTCATACACTGACTGCCCACACTTCTACACCATTGCCATAGTATCCCTCACCCAACCAGCACTAACAGCCCAGGCAACACCCTTCCCCCTCACACTCCCCACACACTGAGCCACCCGACCCTGTCACTGCACACCGACAAACCCCACCTTCACACCCCCTATCACTGACGCACCCACACTGACAGGCTCCCCAGACTACCACCCTGTCACCTGTGACCCTGCCACCCATCAGTACTCCGCTCGCCAGATGACACCCTCACCATGCCTCCCTACTCTATGAAACACCGATGCTTCTCTCACCGACCCCCCTACAAACACTGATGCCCTGACGCTCCACGCGCCATACTGTGTATTATCTCATCTAAATGTGTAAAACACCTGGGCACCGAGCACATTGTTTTCACTTTGCCCGTTTTGAATTAAATCGGTTTATTTTCATAGTATTTTCGCATCATGCAAAAGCGTGTTATAAGAGCAGAAGAACGCAAGCAGCAGTGAGGGACCACTTTCCGGACTCCATATACAAAGCAGTATGACTTGCGTTCCTAGAGCCTGGCGGGTCTGATCAGGGGCGTCGCTCGGTCACTACGATTGGGGGGGGGGGATGTGAGCTTCAGGTTTTCCAAATACAAACAAGCAGGGCTTATGAGAGGGGCTTTAGGAGCAGTGTTAAGGGAGAATAATACAGATTGGTGGGGGTGCTAGATGAGAAAAAACACAATATTTTTTAAAATTGCCAATATTTTCGAAGACTTTCAAACCAGAGAGGGTGTGTGCATTTTTGTCTGTGTGTATGCAAAAATTCCTTGTGAAATCATTGCAAATAACAATGCCTTTTATTTTTGTTTTGGTTTTAAAAACATAAATAAAAGGCATTGTCATTTACAAAGCCATTAGCTTAAACTCGGGTAACTGCGAGACCTATTGCATTGCAAATGCTTGTTCATGAAGTCCAGTAAACTCGGTGCAGTACTTTGTGTTGAATCAAAAGCATTTGCATTTTAACACTTTTTAGGGAGGGGGTGGGGGGAGTGCTATTTAGGAATCTCAACTAGCTTTTCCTTGGGATGTCAACTAGTTTTCTAAGTCAGCAATGTGTCCGAGTGAAATTTCACTCTCCCATCATTCAAGTTATACATTAGTTTTTCATCCCTTCCAGTATTAGATGCATAAATGTCTTCAGCAATCAATCAATCAATCATGGGTTTATATAGCTCGGCTACTCACCCATAAGGGTCTCAGGAGCTGCAAGGGTCCACTTACATATCCTGGAGCCAATTTTCTATTTTTCATTTGTGTTGATGAAGCCATTGTACTGCTATCCCTTTCTTACCTAACAAGATGTGTCAGTTTGATACATTTGTGTTCTTTTTTGCTTCCATTAGGCAGTGGCATTAAACTCCATAACCATCTTTTTGTGAGGTTAAATAAATAAATAAATCCAGGATTCGTAAAGCGCAGCGAATCACCTGTGAGGGTCTCAGGGTGCTGAATTGTAGGTAGGGGGAGATTAAGTGATTTACCTAGAATCCCAGGATGTTGACACAGATGCCGCGACACAAACCTGGTTCTCACCAGCTCCAAAGTTCGCAGCTTAGGCTGTTACCCATATCCTCTCCCTGCAATATTCCGCAGGTGGTCATGGCTTCTTCCCAGAATTTTCCTGTCATTGAACAGGACCAAATCATAGAGAGAAAATCTTCACCCTCTATCTTTCATTTGAGGCACTCAGACATGGCTAATGTTGGATTGTATTTAGTAAAGATGGTGTGAAATACGCCCTACACACAAAATTAAATTGCAGCAATTTAAATCTGACATTACTAGACACATTATGGACATGTAGTAATCCTCTGCCCCATTCTGCTTCTGGTATGAATGTAGACATAGCTCAGTCAGCCTCCCTCTTATCATTTACACTTGCCTCATTTAAGTTTTATCTGCATAAAAAGATGTAACAAGCATTGGCAAAGCCAATTAGTCTCACCTATGCAAGAGCTATTGGCTTTGCCAATATGTTTTAGCAATGTTATACACCAGAGAGGCTGCTGTTCAGCATGGCTAAAGGTTTGTTGGGTACAGGAGAGTGGCGTGGAGTGGAGTGTCATAAAGTGGAGCAGAGTGGAGTTTTATGGAGTGGCGTGGAGTGGTGTGCAGTAGAGTTGAGTGGAGTGGAGTGAAGTGGAGTGTCATGGAGGAGCATACAGTGTTGTGATGTGTCATGGAGGGAGTAGAGTGTTGTAGCATGGAAGGCCATAGAGTTGAGTGGCATATAGTGGAGCACAGTGACAGAGTTCAGTAGAGTGTCGTAGAGTCGAGTGGCATATAGTGTGATGGAGTGGTGTAGCAGAGTGGAGTGGCACTGAGGGTGTTTTGGAGAGTGGAGTAGAGTGTTGTAGAATAAAGTGGTGTACAATGGAGTAGATTTTCATACAGTGGAGTGGCATTGAGTGGAGTGGAGTAGAGTGGAGTAATGTGTCATAGAATAGAGAGGAGTAAAGTGGCATGGAGTGGCATAGAGGGAGTTGCTTAGAGAGTTGTAGAGTGGAGCAATGTTTTAGAATGGCATAGAGTGGAGTAGAGTGCTATAGAGTGAAGTGACATAGAGTTTAGTAGAGTGTCAGTGGAGCAGAGCTTACTGGAGTAGAGCATCATGGAGTGGAGTATTGTGGAGTGGAGTGTCCGAGAGTGTAGTGTAGTAGAGTGGAGTAGAGCAGCCTAGAGTGAAGTGGCATAAAGTACAGTGCTGCAGAGTAGATTGGTATAAAGTGCAGTGGCGTAGAGTGCATTGGTTTTGAGTAAAGTGGTGAAGACTGCATTAATGTAGAGTGCAGTGACATAGAGTAGGGTGGTGCAGAATAGATTGCAGTGGCTTAGAGTGCAATGGCATAGAGTGGAGTGGCACAGAGTGGAGTAGAATGGTGCAGAGTGGAATAGCGTGGCACAGAGTGAAGTGGCATAGAGTGGAGTGATGCAGGGTAGGGTGAAAAGTTGTAGAGTAGAGTGGCATCGAGGGCATTGGTGTAGACTGTAGGGGTGTAGAGTGAAGAGCGTAGACTGTAGTGGTGTTGAGTGGTGTAGAGCTGAGTGGTGCAGAGTAGAGTGCAGAGGCATAGAGTGTAGTCATTCAGAGTAGAGTGCCAGAGTGCAGGGTCGTAGAGTGCAGGGTCATAGAGAGTTGCAGACTAGAGTGGTGCAGAGTAGAGTGGTGCAGGGTAGAGTGGTGCAGAGAGCAATGACGTAGAATACAGTGGTGCAGAGTAGAATCGAGTGGCGTAGAGTTTAGTGATGTAGAGTGCAGCGGTGTAGAGCGACATAGCGTGCAGTGGCATAGAGTACAGTGGCATAGAGTAGAATGTTGCAGAGTATAGTGGTGTAAAGTGCAGTGGTGCAAAGTAGTTGGCATAGGTGCAGTGGCATAGGGTGCATTGGTTTTGAGTAAATTGGTGTAGGGTGCATTGGCGTAGAATGCAGTGGCTTTCAGTACAGTGACATAGTACAGACTGCAGTGGTGTAGAGTGGATTAGAGTGGTGTAGAGTTCAGTAGAGTGGCATTGAGTGCAGTGGCATGGAATGCAGTGGGGTAGAGTAGATTGTTTCAGAGTAGAGTGGAGTGGTGAAGGGTAAAGTATAGTGGTGGAAGGTAGAGCGCAGTGGCATTGAGTAGAATGGTGTAGAGTAGAGTGCACATCATTGATTACAGTGACATAGAGTGGAGTGGTGCAGAGTGGAGTAGAGGGGCATAGAATGCAGTGGCATGGAGTGCAGTGGCATAGAGTAGATTGTTTCAGAGTATAGTGAAGTGGTGTAGAGTGGAGTGGTGTAGGCTAGAGTGGAGTGGTGCAGGGTAGAGTGGAGTGCTATAGAGTAGTGGCGAAGAGTGTATTCTGCGCAGAGTGCAGTATTGCAGAGTGGAGTGGTGCAGAGTGGAGTTGCCTAGACTGGAGTGTTGTAGAGTGCAGTGTCATAGAGTGCAGTGGTGCACAGTAGATTAGAGTAGCATGGAGTACATTGGCAGAGAGTGCAGTAGAGTGGCATAGAGTGGTGCAGAGTCAAGTGTAGTGGCATAGAGTAAAGTGACAGAGAGTAGAGTGGCACAGAGTAGAGTGGCATAGAGTTCAGTGGCAGAGAGTGCAGTGCTACAGAGTAGAGTGTTGTAGAGTGCAGTGGGATAGAGTAGAGTAGCGTAAAGTGCATTGGTGTAGAGTGCAGTGGCGTAGAGTGGCACAGAGTAAAGTGACAGAGTGCAATGGTGTAGAGTGGCATAGAGTGCAGTGTCATAGAGTAGAGTATAGTGGCATGCAGTACAGTGGTACAGAGTAGATTGGTATAGAGTGCAGTGGCGTAGAATGTATTTGTTTTGAGTAAAGTGAAGTAGAGAGCATTGATGTAGAGTGCAGTGGCATAGAGTGCAGTGGTATCAAATTGAGTGGCGTAGTGTGGTGTGACATAGATTGGATTCGTACAGAGTGGAATAGAGTGGCATAGACTGTAGTGGCATAGAGTAGATTGTTTCAGAGTAGAGTGCAGTGGTACAGAGTAGAGTGTCGTAGAGTGCAGTGGTGCAGAGTAGATTAGAGTGGTTTAGAGTGGATTGGCATAGAGTACACTGGAGTAGAGAGGAGCGATGCAGAGTGGAATGACATAGAGTTCAGTGGCAGAGAGAGCAGTGTTGCAGAGTAGAATTATGTAAAGTGAAGTGGGTTAGAGTGGAGTTGTGCAGAGTAGAGTGGAGCAGTGCAGATTTGAGTGCAGTCTCATAAGAGTGAAGTGATGCAGAGTAGAGTGGTGTAGAGTGCATTGGCATAGAGTAGAGTGGTGCAGTGGTGTAGAGTGCAGTCATGCAGAGTAGAGTGTCGTAGGGTGTCGTAGAGTGCAGTGGCATAGAGTTCAGTGGTGCAGAGTAGAGTGGTGCAGAGTAGAGGGGTGCAGAGAACAGTGATGTAAAGTACTGTGGTGCACAATAAAATATAGTGGTATAGAGTACAGTGACATAGAGCACAATGGTATAGAGTGACGTAGTGTGCAGAGGTGTAGAGTGCAGTGACATAGAGTAGAATATTGTAGGGTTTAGTGGTGTAAAGTGCAGTGGTGCAAAGTAGTTGGCATAGGCTCAGTGGCGTGGGGTGCATTTGTTTTGAGTAAAGTGGTGTAGAGTGAATTAGCATAAAGTACAGTGATTTAGAGTAGAGTGGCATAGCGTAGAGTGCAGTGGCGTAGACTGGCCCAGTGTAGAGTGCAATAGCATAGAGTGGAGTGGCGCAGAGTGGCATAGAGTGCAGTGGCATAGAGTGCAGTGGTGTAGAGTAGATTGTTTCAGAGTAGAGTGAAGTGGTATAGAGTGCAGTGGTACAGAGTAGAGTGTCGTAGAGTGCAGTGGTGCAGAGTAGATTAGAGTGGTTTAGAGTGGATTGGCATAGAGTACCCTGGAGTAGAGTGGAGCGATGCAGAGTGGAATGGCATAGAGTTCAGTGGCAGAGAGAGCAGTGTTGCTGAGTAGAATGATGTAAAGTGAAGTGGGATAGAGTGGAGTGGTGCAGAGTAGAGTGGAGCAGTGCAGAATAGATTGCAGTCTCATAAGAGTGAAGTGATGCAGAGTAGAGCGGTGTAGAGTGCATTGGCATAGAGTAGAGTGGTGCAGTGGTGTAGAGTGCAGTCATGCAGAGTAGAGTGTCGTAGAGTGCAGTGGCATAGAGTTCAGTGGTGCAGAGTAGAGTGGTGCAGAGTACAGGGATGCAGAGAACAGTGATGTAGAGTACTGTCGTGCACAGTAAAATATAGTGGTATAGAGTACAGTGACATAGAGTACAATGGTATAGAGTGACGTAGTGTGCAGTGGTGTAGAGTGCAGTGACATAGAGTACAATGGTATAGAGTGACGTAGTGTGCAGTGGTGTAGAGTGCAGTGACATAGAGTAGAATATTGTAGGGTATAGTGGTGTAAAGTGCAGTGGTGCAAAGTAGTTGGCATAGGTACAGTGGCATGGGGTGCATTCTTTTTGAGTAAAGTGGTGTAGAGTGAAATAGGATAAAGTACAGTGATTTAGAGTAGAGTGGCATAGCGTAGAGTGCAGTGGCATAGAGTGGAGTGGCGCAGAGGGGCAAAGAGTGCAGTGGCATAGAGTAGACTGTTTTAGAGTAGAGTGGAGTGGTGCAGGGTAGAGTATAGTGGTGCAGGGTAGAGTGCAGTGGCATAGAATAGTGCCATAGAGAACAGTGGCTTAGAGTAGAGTTGTGTCGAGTAGAGTGGCTCAGCATTGACTGCGGTAGCATGGAGTGGAGAGGTGCAGAGTGGCATAGAGTGCAGTGACATAGAGTTGATTGTTTCAGAGTAGTGTGAAGTGCTGGAGAGTGGAAAGTAGAGTGGTGCAGGGTAGAGTGGAGTGGTATCGAGTAGTGGCGTAGAGTGCATTGGTGTAGAGTGCAGTGTTGCAGAGAGGAGTTTTGTGGAGGGGTGTAGAGTGCAGTGACGTAGAGTGCAGTGGTGCATATGAGAGTGGTTTAGAATGCACTGGCATAGAGTAGAGTGATGCAGAATGGACTAGAGAGGCGTAGAGTGAACTGGTATAGAATGCAGTGTCAGAGTGCATTGGTGAACAGTAGATGAAAGTGGTATAGAGTGCGACTGCTTAGAGTGCAGTAAAGTGGCATAGAGTGGTGTCGAGTAGAGTGCAGTGGCACAGACTAGAGTGGCATAGAGTAAAGTGGCACAGAGTTAAGTGGCAGAGAGTAAAGTGTTGTAGAGTGCAGTCTATACTAGCTTTTCCTTGGGATGTCAACTAGTTTTCTAAGGCAGCAATGTGTCCGAGCGAAATTTCACTCTCCCATCATTCAAGTTATACATTAGTTTTTCATCCCTTCTAGTATTAGATGCATAAATGCCTTCAGCAATCAATCATGGGTTTATATAGCTCAGCTACTCACCCGTAAGGGTCTCAGGAGCTGCAAAGGTCCACTTACATAGCCTGGAGCCAATTTTCTATTTTTCATTTGTGTTGATGAAGCCATTGTACTGCTATCCCTTTCTTACCTAACAAGATGTGTCAGTTTGATGAATTTGTGTGCTTTTTTGCTTCCATTAGGCAGTGGCATTAAACTCCATAACCATCTTTTTGTGAGATTAAATAAATAAATAAATCCAGGATTCGTAAAGCGCAGCGAATCACCTGTGAGGGTCTCAGGGTGCTGAATTGTAGGTAGGGGGAGATTAAGTGATTTACCTAGAATCCCAGGATGTTGACACAGATGCCGCGACTCAAACCTGGTTCTCACAAGCTCCAAAGTTCGCAGCTTAGGCCGTTACCCATATCCTCTCCCTGCAATATTCCGCAGGTGGTCATGGCTTCTTCCCAGAATTTTCCTGTCATTGAACAGGACCAAATCATAGAGAGAAAATCTTCACCATCTATCTTTCATTTGAGGCACTCAGACATGGCTAATGTTGGATTATATTTAGTAAAGTTGGTGTGAAATACGCCCTACGCACAAAATTAAATTGCAGCAATTTAAATCTGACATTACTAGACACATTATGGACATGTAGTAATCCTATGTCCCATTCTGCTTCTGGTATGAATGTAGACATAGCTCAGTCAGCCTCCCTCTTATCATTTATACTTGCCTCATTTAAGTTTTATCTGCATACAAAGATGTAACAAGCATTGGCAAAGCCAATTAGTCTCACCTATGCAAGAGCTATTGGCTTTGCCAATATGTTTTAGCAATGTTGTACACCAGAGAGGCTGCTGTTCAGCATGGCTAAAGGTTTGTAGGGTACAGGAGAGTGGCGTGGAGTGAAGTGTCATAAAGTGGAGCACAGTGGAGTTTTATGGAGTGGCGTGGAGTGGTGTGCAGTAGAGTTAAGTGGAGTGTCATGGAGGAGCATACAGTGTTGTGATGTGTCATGGAGGGAGTAGAGTGTTGTAGAATGGAAGGCCATAGAGTTGAGTGGCATATAGTGGAGCACAGTGACAGAGTTCAGTAGAGTGTCGTAGAGTGGAGTGGCATATAGTGTCATGGAGTGGTGTAGCAGAGTGGAGTGGCATTGAGGGTGTTTTGTAGAGTGGAGTAGAGTGTTGTAGAATAAAGTGGTGTACAATGGAGTAGATTTTCATACAGTGGAGTGGCATTGAGTGGAGTGGAGTAGAGTGGAGTAATGTGTCATAGAATAGAGAGGAGTAAAGTGGCATGGAGTGGCATAGAGGGAGTTGCTTAGAGCGTTGTAGAGTGGAGCAATGTTTTAGAATGGCATAGAGTGGAGTAGAGTGCTGTAGAGTGAAGTGGCATAGAGTGGAGTAGAGTGTCAGTGGAGCAGAGCTTACTGGAGTAGAGCATCATGGAGTGGAGTATTGTGGAGTGGAGTGTCCGAGAGTGTAGTGTAGTAGAGTGGAGTAGAGCAGCCTAGAGTGAAGTGGTATAAAGTACAGTGCTGCAGAGTAGATTGGCATAAAGTGCAGTGGCGTAGAGTGTATTGGTTTTGAGTAAAGTGGTGAAGACTGCATTAATGTAGAGTGCAGTGACATAGAGTAGAGTGGAGTGCAGTGGCATAGAGTAGAGTGGTGCAGAATAGATTGCAGTGGCTTAGAGTGCAATGGCATAGAGTGGAGTGGCACAGAGTGGAGTAGAGTGGTGCAGAGTGGAATAGCGTGGCATAGAGTGAAGTGGCATAGAGTGGAGTGATGCAGGGTAGGGTGAAAAGTTGTAGAGTAGAGTGGCATCAAGGGCATTGGTGTAGACTGTAGGGGTGTAGAGTGAAGAGGGTAGACTGTAGTGGTGTTGAGTGGTGTAGAGCTGAGTGGTGCAGAGTAGAGTGCAGAGGCATAGAGTGTAGTCATTCAGAGTAGAGTGCCAGAGTGCAGGGTCGTAGAGTGCAGGGTCATAGAGAGTTGCAGAATAGAGTGGTGCAGAGTAGAGTGGTGCAGGGTAGAGTGGTGCAGAGAGCAATGACGTAGAATACAGTGGTGCAGAGTAGAATCGAGTGGCGTAGAGTTTAGTGATGTAGAGTGCAGCGGTGTAGAGCGACATAGCGTGCAGTGGCATAGAGTACAGTGGCATAGAGTAGAATGTTGCAGAGTATAGTGCTGTAAAGTGAAGGGTGCAAAGTAGTTGGCATAGGTGCAGTGGCTTAGGGTGCATTGGTTTTGAGTAAATTGGTGTAGGGTGCATTGGCGTAGAATGCAGTGGCTTTCAGTACAGTGGCATAGCATAGACTGCAGTGGTGTAGAGTGGATTAGAGTGGTGTAGAGTTCAGTAGAGGGGCATTGAGTGCAGTGGCATGGAATGCAGTGGGGTAGAGTAGATTGTTTCAGAGTAGAGTGGAGTGTTGAAGGGTAAAGTATAGTGGTGGAAGGTAGAGCGCAGTGGCATTGAGTAGAATGGTGTAGAGTAGAGTGCACAGCATTGATTACAGTGGCTTAGAGTGGAGTGGTGCAGAGTGGAGTAGAGGGGCATAGAGTGCAGTGGCATGGAGTGCAGTGGCATAGAGTAGATTGTTTCAGAGTATAGTGAAGTGGTGTAGAGTGGAGTGGTGTAGGCTAGAGTGGAGTGGTGCAGGGTAGAGTGGAGTGCTATAGAGTAGTGGCGAAGAGTGTATTCGGCGCAGAGTGCAGTATTCCAGAGTGGAATGGTGTGGACTGGTGCAGAGTGGAGTTGCCTAGACTGGAGTGTTGTAGAGTGCAGTGTCATAGAGTGCAGTGGTGCACAGTAGATTAGAGTAGCATGGAGTACATTGGCAGAGAGTGCAGTAGAGTGGCGTAGAGTGGTGCAGAGTCAAGTGTAAAGTGACAGAGAATAGAGGGGCACAGAGTAGAGTGGCATAGAGTTCAGTGGCAGAGAGTGCAGTGCTACAGAGTAGAGTGTTGTAGAGTGCAGTGGGATAGAGTAGAGTAGCGTAAAGTGCATTGGTGTAGAGTGCAGTGGCGTAGAGTGGCACAGAGTAAAGTGACAGAGTGCAATGGTGTAGAGTGGCATAGAGTGCAGTGTCATAGAGTAGAGTATAGTGGCATGCAGTACAGTGGTACAGAGTAGATTGGTATAGAGTGCAGTGGCATAGAATGTATTTGTTTTGAGTAAAGTGAAGTAGAGAGCATTGATGTAGAGTGCAGTGGCATAGAGTGCAGTGGTATCAAATTGAGTGGCGTAGTGTGGTGTGACATAGATTGGATTAGCACAGAGTTGAATAGAGTGGCATAGACTGTAGTGGCATAGAGTAGATTGTTTCAGAGTAGAGTGAAGTGGTATAGAGTGCAGTGGTACAGAGTAGAGTGTCGTAGAGTGCAGTGGTGCAGAGTAGATTAGAGTGGTTTAGAGTGGATTGGCATAGAGTACACTGGAGTAGAGTGGAGCGATGCAGAGTGGAATTACATAGAGTTCAGTGGCAGAGAGAGCAGTGTTGCAGAGTAGAATGATGTAAAGTGAAGTGGGATAGAGTGGAGTTGTGCAGAGTAGAGTGGAGCAGTGCAGATTTGAGTGCAGTCTCATAAGAGTGAAGTGATGCAGAGTAGAGTGGTGTAGAGTGCATTGGCATAGAGTAGAGTGGTGCAGTGGTGTAGAGTGCAGTCATGCAGAGTAGAGTGTCGTAGGGTGTCGTAGAGTGCAGTGGCATAGAGTTCAGTGGTGCAGAGTAGAGTGGTGCAGAGTAGAGGGGTGCAGAGTACAGGGGTGCAGAGAACAGTGATGTAAAGTACTGTGGTGCACAATAAAATATAGTGGTATAGAGTACAGTGACATAGAGCACAATGGTATAGAGTGAAGTAGTGTGCAGTGGTGTAGAGTGCAGTGACATAGAGTAGAATATTGTAGGGTTTAGTGGTGTAAAGTACAGTGGTGCAAAGTAGTTGGCATAGGCACAGTGGCGTGCATTTGTTTTGAGTAAAGTGGTGTAGAGTGAATTAGCATAAAGTACAGTGATTTAGAGTAGAGTGGCGTAGCGTAGAGTGCAGTGGCGTAGACTGGCCCAGTGTAGAGTGCAATGGCATAGAGTGGAGTGGCGCAGAGTGGCATAGAGTGCAGTGGCATAGAGTGCAGTGGTGTAGAGTAGATTGTTTCAGAGTAGAGTGAAGTGGTATAGAGTGCAGTGGTACAGAGTAGAGTGTCGTAGAGTGCAGTGGTGCAGAGTAGATTAGAGTGGTTTAGAGTGGATTGGCATAGAGTACACTGGAGTAGAGTGGAGCGATGCAGAGTGGAATGGCATAGAGTTCAGTGGCAGAGAGAGCAGTGTTGCAGAGTAGAATGATGTAAAGTGAAGTGGGATAGAGTGGAGTGGTGCAGAGTAGAGTGGAGCAGTGCAGAATAGATTGCAGTCTCATAAGAGTGAAGTGATGCAGAGTAGAGTGGTGTAGAGTGCATTGGCATAGAGTAGAGTGGTGCAGTGGTGTAGAGTGCAGTCATGCAGAGTAGAGTGTCGTAGAGTGCAGTGGCATAGAGTTCAGTGGTGCAGAGTAGAGTGGTGCAGAGTACAGGGGTGCAGAGAACAGTGATGTAGAGTACTGTCATGCACAATAAAATATAGTGGTATAGAGTACAGTGACATAGAGCACAATGGTATAGAGTGACGTAGTGTGCAGTGGTGTAGATTGCAGTGACATAGAGTAGAATATTGTAGGGTATAGTGGTGTAAAGTGCAGTGGTGCAAAGTAGTTGGCATAGGTACAGTGGCATGGGGTGCATTCTTTTTGAGTAAAGTGGTGTAGAGTGAATTAGGATAAAGTACAGTGATTTAGAGTAAAGTGGCATAGCGTAGAGTGCAGTGGCATTGAGTAGAGTGGCGCAGAGTGGCAAAGAGTGCAGTGGCATAGAGTGCAGTGGCATAGAGTAGACTGTTTCAGAGTAGAGTGGAGTGGAGTGGTGCAGGGTAAAGTATAGTGGTGCAGGTTAGAGTGCAGTGGCATAGAATAGTGCCGTAGAGAACAGTGGCATAGAGTAGAGTGGTGTCGAGTAGAGTGGCTCAGCATTGACTGCGGTGGCATGGAGTGGAGAGGTGCAGAGCGGCATAGAGTGCAGTGACATAGAGGTGATTGTTTCAGAGTAGTGTGAAGTGCTGGAGAGTGGAAAGTAGAGTGGTGCAGGGTAGAGTGGAGTGGTATTGAGTAGTGGCGTAGAGTGCATTGGTGTAGAGTGCAGTGTTGCAGAGAGGAGTTTTGTGGAGGGGTGTAGAGTGCAGTGGTGCATATGAGAGTGGGTTAGAATGCACTGGCATAGAGTAGAGTGATGCAGAATGGACTAGAGAGGCGTAGAGTGAAGTGGTATAGATTGCAGTGTCAGAGTGCAGTGGTGCACAGTAGATGAAAGTGGTACAGAGTGCAACAGCTTAGAGTGCAGTAAAGTGGCATAGAGTGGTGTCGAGTAGAGTGCAGTGGCACAGACTAGAGTGGCATAGAGTAAATTGGCACAGAGTTAAGTGGCAGAGAGTAAAGTGTTGTAGAGTGCAGTCGTGTAGAGTAGAGTGGTGTAGAGTGCATTGGTGTAGAGTGCAGTTGCATACAGTAGAGCAATGTAAAGTGACATATAGTGCAATGGTGTAGAGTAGGATGGCATAGAGTGCAGTGGCATAGATAAATTATAGTGGTGAACAGTGCAGTGGTGCAGAGTAGATTGGCATAGAGTGCAGTGGATAGAGTGTATTGCTTTTGAGTACAGTGGTGTAGAGTGCATTGACATAGAGTGCAGTGGCATAGGGTGCAGTGGCATTGAGTGCAGTGGTGTGGTGTGGAGTGGCGTTGTGTGAAGTGGCACAGAGTTTAGTAAAGTGGCATGGACTGCAGTGGCAGAGTAGATGCTTTCAGAGTAGAGTGAAGTGGCGTAGAGTGCAGTGGTATAGAGTAGAGTGTCGTAGAGTGCAGGGGTGCAGAGTATATTAGAGTGGCTTAGAGTGGATTGGCGTAGAGTGCAGTGGCATTGAGTTTAGTGGCTTATAGTTCAGTGGCGCAGAGTTCAGTGGCTTAGAGTGACATACAGTAGAGTGGCAGAGAGTGCAGTGTGGATTGCATTGGCTTAGAGTGCAGTGGTGCAGAGTACAGTGGTGTAGAGTATAGTGGCGTGGAAGGATTTCGTGCAGAGTAGATTGGCATAGAGTGCATTGGTATAGAGTGCAGTGGTATAGAGGGCAGTGTTGCAGAGTAGTGTAGCATAGAGTGGAGTGGTGCGGAGTGGTGTAGAGTGTAGTGGTGAAGAGTGCAGTGGTGCATAGTAGAGAAGTATGGGGTAGAGTCCATTGGCATAGAATATAGTGGAGTGGTGTAGAGTAGCGTAGAGTGTTCTGGCACAGCCAATCAATTGAAAAGCAGGACTTCTACAGGGGCGATGAATGCCCCCCCCCCCCCGACCTCCTGGGACACCTCTCGGCAGCTCTCGGCACTGCTGATATATCACAGGAGTCTCATCAGGTGTCCCGAAAGGTAGGAGGGATTGGAAGAGAGAAAAGACACTGCTACTCCTTGCCGCCTTGTCTTGCTGGGCATATGTTTTCCTGGAGACAGAAAGCATGCATATTATTGAGACATTCCGCTTACTGAGAGACCATGAGGACTATGTATCACAATGTTATGCCTTGTAATCACCTGACACTAGAACAAAGCTCTTTTAGGATTATCTCTCCACAGCAGTTATTCTGTAGCCTGGGACGGATGATAACTTCTCACCCTAGGCTGAGTTCACTCAGATCAATGGTTGGCTTCCTTATGATGAATCTCACTTAAACGCTCCCACTCATGGGTCTCTAGACTAGACACTTTCTCTTAGGAATCTTGGCAGCTTCGTTGACAAATTATAACGTAACTACCTCTGTTTTCCGAGCCGGGGCACGGAACCACAGCCCCCAGGCTCCAACGCTGCCTCACCCTCCCTGACGCCATTCCTGTGCCCGGAGGCGCTTTAAGAGTGCTGCGAGGCCCCGATGCACGGGACCTCTGTTTTCCGAGCCGGGGCAGGGAACTACAGCCCCCAGGCTGAAAACGCTGCCTCACGCTCCCTGACACCATTCCTGCGCCGGGAGGCGCTTTAAGAGTGCTGCGAGGCCCTGCTGTGCGAACCGCGCCCGGGCAAAGCCCGGGCCAAGGACGCACTCTCCTTGCCCGTCACTGACCGGAGAAGGCCGGGCTGGGCCCCCCTCTGACATTTGTGACTCATCATCTATTGAAGGTACTGTTTAATGGTTAATGATTATCCTGTAACCCCAAAGTAGAAGTAATTTAGTAACGGTTGGCAGGTTCTAGTAGTGCCTGTTTGTATTCCCAGGCAGGCCCGCACCTCTGGTCTTCAGCTTAGGGGGGTTTTATTCCTTTCTCTTTCTTGGCCGGTTTGGTGGACTGAGACACCCCTGGGACCCAGTGGTTCACTGGGAAAAGTCTCGGTTATCAGTTTATGGTCATTGGGCACTTGATTATTGTGGAAAGGTTTACACCCTCTCGTGACCTTGTGATCTGGATATTTGAAGGTGTGGGTGAAGTAGAGTTCAATGGGGAAAAGGAAAGTAGTCCATCTGAGCGCCTCAGTGGGGAGGAAGTGTATGACCATGGACTCGTTCTTGGCGAAAGCTGTGGGGGGCATTACTAAAGGAAGTGACAGGGCTGAGAGGAGGCTCTCTTTGGACTTGGTTAATCAGATTGCCCTACAGTGTGGTGAACCTGCAGATGTGACCACTCAAAGCTCACCGGCTAGACCCGGTGCGGCAGTATTGGCGGTCACAGAGACCCCTAGAACTAGAGCCAGTAGCACTAATAATACCACTACCGGGACTAACAGCGCAAGCAAGGCGAGCAAGGACACATATGATAATGCACAAGGAGCGAATTCGGGGGGGCCCCCAGCACCAAAGAAGCCATGGAAAATTAACAAAAAGCCAAATCCTGTCAAAAAAGGGAAAGAAATGGCAAATACTGACCCATGGGTTGTGAAGGAGATCTGGGCTCCATTGAAGCAAAAAATCACTGAAGTAATGACAGTGTTATTGACTAAATTTAGTGATGAACTTATCAAAATCATGGGGGAGTCCAGAGACTCATTAGCTAGAGTCGAAAACACCCGGGTTTCCATTAGTTCAACACCGCTCATTGCTACCACACAGCAAAATACAACGCAAACGGGACCTCTTCCCATAGTCAACCGGAGTGCTGCTGAGCCTTGACCCTCCAGCTCAAGAACAGTAGGATGTGCGAACATTGAAACTGAGAATATGGGTGACAGGCTTCGGGCCCTTAGTAAGCAGCCACTTAGTTCTGCCTTGACCCCGTCTCAACTGCAGTACTTGCCACAAAATAGGGAAGGAGCCATAGACAGCACATTAACGGCCAACAGCCCGGGGTTGCCAGTAATCGATCTCCCGCCGGCTTGCTGCCCCAATACGGTGGTTTTGGTAGGGATCCCAGGATTGGGTGCTCAAAGTGACGAATCACCTGTTCAGCTGATTAACAAATTATCACACTGGCAGTGTAAACACGCAGAATTTGAAACGGCTGATTACAGACATATCTTGATGGCTAGGAGAGTAGCATGGCTAGGTCGGTCGAAGAAGTCATTTGAGGGGGATTGCGTGATAGTCACACTGAGACATCCCGACCTAGCGCGCAATATCTTACATCAGTCATCACAGCCCCACCACTATGATTCCAGCATCAAAGCTTTACCCTTGGGTTTCTTCTATAGGCCTTCACTCATTACCACATCTAGTAACCATCCTTCAACCGTGGGGTGGGGCTCCTGTGTCAGTGGGAGGTATACAGTCAATGCTTAACCCCTATGCGCCCCTCAGAGACCTGAATGATATAGACTGACTACACGAGGGAGATAGGATAAGCAACGCCAATGTTATTCCAAGGATTCTACCGTCACAGAGTTCAGTGACCAGATTGTCGCCAGTGGGTCCAACTGTAGATCAGGTCGGCACCGCTGCAGATAGCCCGGATTTGAAAGATAGGGGGGCTAATAGTCTAATCCTGGGACCTAATAAGCAAGCATTTAAATTTCACCCGGGAGGTGGCGAAAATCTGATCTTGAATATCATCTCTTGGAATGTTGCAGGGTTAGCCGCTAAATTTATGGATGAAAGATGGTTTCAATTTATTAGATCTTATAATTTCATTTGTCTACAGGAGATTTGGGAGATTGATAATAACCTTTTTCTTGAGGGTTATAAAACCTTCTTTTGCCCAGCAGTGGGTTCAAGTATGGGAAGAGCAAGGGGTGGATTAATTATTTTTATTGATTTGACACTCTGTGGTGCTGTGAAGTATTTGAATTGGGATTCTAAAATTGCACAAGGCCTGACACTTGCAGTGGGTAAATTACTTCGCTTCACTTTAATTAATTTTTATAATGCAAAACGAAATACCAATGGTCCTTCAAGCCTGGATGAGTTAAATGGTTGTATGGAGTCGTTGCTGGGGGAAGGTTTTTCGCAGGGTGACTTGATTTTAGCAGGTGATTTTAATTGTCATCTCTTTTTGGAGTTATTATCGAACACAAGTGAATAGGCCACATGCACAATTAGGGATGGGTTGCACATGGAACACTCTGTGGAAGGTCAGAGACTGAATAATTTGTTAGATACGTATGGTTTAATCTATTCCCTAGATTATAGGGGGTCATGCCCTGATTTCTCCCTGCGGCCTACGTACAAAGGCAGGGGTGCTGCTACAATTATTGATTTTATTTTCATCTCCCTTTCCCTGAAGCGGTTTATACACCTCTTTAAAACTCCGCACCGCCCTTTTAGCGATCACAATCCCTTGAACTTGGTGCTTGAAGTGCTGGGCAGAACAACAATGCCCCGAAGGGTGACGGTGGGTTCACTTGCCGCAACTAATCAAGGGAGGCGTCTAAGATGGTCACAGCTGGATATTACTTGTTTTAATCAAGCACTTTTTAGTTTAAGGCAACAAGAGATTTTTAAGTGTTTGGATTTATCAGTCGCGGGAGAGGAAACTATAGGTGCATTTATTGAAATTGCACAATCAGTCGCTAGTCTACTAACAGTACCAGTAGCTACTGTTAGTACTGACTCACCAAAATGGTTTTACAGCGAGTGCTCCCGCGCCCTGGGTCAACTAAAGAAGGCCACTGAACAGATCCCACGTGACAGGGCATGGGTGGCAACATGTCACAGTAATTATAAGGAGGCCATTAAAGGGCGGAAGCGATACCTCCAGAAACAAGCTTGGGAGGAGCTGACAGAAGCATGTGAAAAGAAGGACTGTACACTTTTTTGGAAGATCATCAAAAGCCCCTGTTACACAGACCCAGAGAAGCCAGGATTAGCTCATAATATTACATTTGAACAGTGGAAGGCCCACTTTGAGGGAGTGTACAACCACGGTTGCAGCGAGGAATCCATTATGGTTGATAGCTCTCCATCCAGCACAAGAGCCATTGCTTTTAGTCTTGATGAGGTGAAACTGGTAATTGAGGGATTATCATGGAACAAGGCTCCTGGTCCCGATGGGATCCCTCCGGACCTTTTTTGTGATAATATTGAGGTTTGGGCCCCACTCTTAACTAGGGTTTTAAACGCTGCCGTGAGGACAACAATGCCCCCCTCGTGGTCCTCGGCAATTATTGTACCGATCTTCAAGAAAGGAGACAGGGACAGCCCTCACTGCTATCGCCCTATATCGCTCATTAACGCTACAGTCCTTGGACGAATGTTATTAAATAGGCTCTCAGTCTGGGCGGACACTAACCAAGTCATCTCAGAGGTCCAATATGGCTTTCGCATAGGCAGGTCAACCACGGACCAATGTTTAAACCTTTACCTTTTTATAGCGAAATACACAATAGCTAAGCCGGGAGCTCTTTTCTTAGGTTTTATGGACCTTACTGCAGCGTTCGATCGGGTGATCCGCTGCAAACTATGGGCGCTTTTGGGTGACCTCGGGGTTGACCCCGCGATTACAAATGTTTTAATGACTCTACATTTTAATACTAGTGCTGCAGTCAGATACACCCAGGAAGGGCACGTGACTGATCATTTTAAATATTCTAGAGGGGTAAGACATGGATGTATATTGGCCCCATTTATATTTACGCTATATATTAATGGATTGGAAGCGTCCTTGATTGCACAATCCTCTAGAGGCTTGCAGGCCTTATTGGATGGATTTGTGGCCTTCATGAGCGGGATGGATCTCTCAACGAACTTGTCAAAATCATACATAATGGAATTCGGTAAGCAGATCACAAAGAACAATACCTACAATGTAGGCACGCATAGGCTAGTGAAGGTCCCGGCATTCTCCTATTTAGGTATCTTATTTGATGATAAGCTTAATTTTAAACATTTGCAGGAGGAAAACACTTGAGATGATAAAATCTATTGGAGCAATCGCAAACTATGCACATAGACTGGGTACTTGGTCACCGGGGTAATAGTAAAATTGTACAACTCTTTTTGCATTTCAAAGGTGTTATATGGTAGTGAGGTATGGGGTTATGTAACGGCGAACACTCTCCAAACCACAGAAAATAAATGCCTCAGAAGAATTCTTAAAGTGCCCCAGGGTACTACTGCTTATATAGCACACGAAGAATTAGGAATGAAATACTTAATAGATTGGGCGGCGGTTAAACCTCTGATGTGTTGGGTGAAGATATGGACAAGCCAGAAGGCGGGTTTTAACCACCTAGTGATTGAGGATTGTCTCTCTCTTGAGCATGGTTTAAAAATTCCATGGCTAAGATATGTCAAGGATACCCTAACGGCCCTAAGTAGAGTAACTGTCTTCACGCATCGTGATACAGTGAAATCACTTGATAAGCACATAGTGAAAGAACTATTCTTTAAGCATGCCATGGCCTCAAGGGAGGAAAAGGAGCTTAGAAAACCCATGGTAAGAGGGCATGTCCTAATAAAATCAGTGTTGGGAATGGAGAATTATCTATTGATTTTAACAAATGCACACAATCGATTTTTACTTACCCCTTCAGATTGAACCTAGTGCATCATTTATTGGCTTCACCAACTGGCTTTGTTGCACATGTAGAAGCGAGAGGTCCTTGTGGCTGCGACAATAGGTCTCCACAAGATACCTTACACTTCATATTTTTATGTAAATATTTTACGTACCCAAGCCGGCTGTTTCTTAAACCTCTTTTAAAAGAAATTAATTTTAGGCATGCTCGTGTCCCCTACTGTATCTCCAGCTCCTGCCTAGCGCCCTCACGCTTTTTTGTGTTGTCAAGTTTGTAAGAGCTGCTCTAAAGCCTAGACATTCTAGAGATGACTAAATATGTAGGGGGATTGTTTCTGTACATTGTAAGCTACAAGCTGACATTGAAGTATTTGTTCAGGCTTTTAACAGGGCCTTTCTTTGTTTCAATTGTGTGTCAACAACTAAAGTGGCTGGGGTTTTTTTATATCGTATTTGGTTATTTAACTGATGGGGTAGGTGATTAATGTTTACGCCGACAATTTGCGAATTTTGCATATGGTGCTATGCTGTCAATAAGTGGTCCTGTTGCTTATTTTCATTTTAATGTTGTCTCTTTTATGGTTGCGACCAATGCCGAATAAAGATTATTATTATTATATTATATATAACGTAACTATAATAGAAAAAAAACAAGGAGGTGGCCACGAGAACTTCAGCAGGTGACCAACACTTGTAAACAAAAGGCAGAACTAAAACAGAAAAAATAAAGGGAAACGGACTTCAGGCGTTCACCACTCACTCATACACCAGGCTGTACACTCGCATATCATATGACAATAGAAAATACTAATTGAGCAACACAATTGCTACTGAAAGGTGGGTTCAATCTTGAGTTGTCAATGCAGTCTCAAAGTTCTATCAGTCTCTGCAGAGTTTTCAAGTTCAAAAGCACTGGTGCGATTCTTATGCGTCCAAAGTTGAGGCCTAATGCACCCAACAGTCTTTCAGGAAGCGTGCTCCATTTATCTGTCAAAACAGCTTTGATGGTCTGTTACGGCTTTTCCAGAACTCCGGGGCTGACTTGCTGGAGTCCACAGTTCAGGAAACACTAGGTTCAGAGGTGGGGTTTCCGATGAACTGACCGGTGAAGAGAGGTAGACTCGACGAGAAGGAAAGAGCCAAGCACAGCCGTGTGCGAGACCTGGTTATTTATTGCCAATATGGATTGCCGTTGGGGAAATGCGTGGCCAAACACTCCACTGGTTGGAGCAAGGTGGGAGTCACAAAGGAGTAAACAGCCTCCTCAGGAATGTGTAGAGCGCTCAAGCGGCGATCCCTGAAACAAACATTGGCAACGACAAGTGTGTTGGATAAGGCAACAAGCATTGTCCACAGCAAATGAGGCATAATACGGCAACAATCATTGGTAATGTACAATACAATGAGTTTCACACATCACAGTGCCACAAGCAAAAAACATTGGCAATGTGCAATAAGGTCATCACAGTGCCACAAGCACATGATTAACCAAGGACCCCCGGGGATGGTGATAGATTACACAGGACTGGGACTGGGGATTCCTGACAGTAGAGTGGAGTGGTGAAGAGAAGAGTGCAGTGAAGCAGTGTGGAGTGGGGCGGCTTAGTGTGGATTGGTGCAGAGTAGAGTGCAGTGACATGGAGTGGTGCAGAGTAGAGTGGAGTGGGGCAATGTTGAGCATGCATGGTATTCTGCCATTACAGACAACACATCTTTAATTGAAATGACCATTACATGTGCACTCACAGACAGTTTTACTGATAAAAGTATATATTGCACAAACGATAATGTGTGGAAATGTCATCACCCAATGTATTGATTTGATCGTCAGCACAGTTCATTTATAGACATTTAAATTTTGTTGTGTGCTAGAAAAAAACAGCATCTGTACAGCCTTCCTCAAGCAGCCCCCACTAGCCAGCATGATTGTCACATGAATCCTCTCACTTTGAAGTCAGAGAAAGGAAAATAAACACCAAGCTACCTGGAAGACACAGCCTGACATTTGACCTCTATCTTTGAATGCACAGCAAATGTGACAAGATAAGAACAAGATTTAAAGGCCTGTTTACAGAAAGCAAGTTTTGTGAAGAATACAATAAACAAAGTTTGGGCAATGGGATGGGCAAACTTGCGCTGGACAGTCAAAAGCAAATAAAGCCAGCAAATAGAAAGCCAGAAAATGTGAGTTACAAACCACAAAGGCAATGGTAAGCAACGGGAGGAATTACTTCCTAGGTCAACTTTCTGAATGTCCCCAAGACGTCTTTAGCCACCCAGAAAGCTGTACTGTCTGGTAGACTGTGATCTAAAAAAGGGAAACAGCCTTTACAACACAGCATTTACTATGCATTGCCTTTACCACGCAGGTCTTTATCACACATATATCTTCACCACTCATGCCTTTACAAGCAAATGGTAAGTATATATCAGGTAAAGGTATAAGTGCGCACATCTATAACTATACTATATATATGTTACCTGGTTGAAGGCATAAGCCAAAACGCGTAGGCGTCCTGTGTTGGGTGTTGCTGCATTATTGAAGTAATAAAACAGTATTGAGCACTTGGACAGTGGTGTGTCATCTTCATGGGACAAGAGTGCGGCTGATCGTCCTTGGAATGAAGGCTTTGTGGTGGAATATATATATATATATCCAAACCAAAGTCCCGTCCCTCTTATTCCAGCGAGATGGAAACATCACAGGTACGGACCATCAACGTATTCTAAAGAATCCAAAGGTTCAAAGTTCCATAGTTTATTTGGTATTCACCCAAGGGAAACAGACAAGTGTCCGCCCCAGACGCGTTTCGATCACCACAGCGATCTTGATCACCTGACGCGCTGGTGACGAATCACTACACTTATACTCAGTGCGGCCAATCACGACAAGGGATTGATAAAGATTAGTGCAAAATAGAAATAGAAAACATACTGTTAAACGGAGCCTACAGATGAAAACAGTCTTTCTCATACTTTAGCATTGCTTGTGATTCGAATACTTCAATATAAATAAAAACAGTGCATAATTTACATCAGCTCTAGGTAATTTTTCAATACAAATGAATATTGCTCAGAGGTTGAGAGACAGTCAATGTTCCACATGCAAATTGGCATAAACAATAAAATGCACTAAAAAACAAAATCTAAGCACACAATTGCTTGTCATCATATATATATATATATATATATATATATATATATATATATACCATGTGATTTGACTATAGGGGAAGCTGAGGGACTGTTGACCCTAGAAACTCTACAAAGGGAAAGTGAGGGCCTAGATCCCCATATTGATATGGAACATCTCATGCAGGATTTGGGGATCGATATCAGATCAGCCAGCATGAGTGGTTTTAAACCTAGGTCCCGTGCCATCCCCATTACAGCCCACGACAATATAGATACAATTCATGAAATGGTTATCCATAATCTAGTTGAGTTGAGAACTAAAAGTGGGGGATATGCAGATAACCTAACACCTGAATTGAGGAAGGCTTTGAAAACCTTAAAAGAAGATACCTCCATTGAAATTAAAAACAGTGATAAGGGAGGGAATGTGGTAATTATGGATGCTGAGAAATACAATCAAGAAGCTATGAGGCAATTGCAGGATGTTGGGTGTTATCAGGTCATCACACTTGATGAATATCGTGCTTGTGTTAGTAGATTTCAAATACAACTTAAGTCTTGGCATGATGCATGTATTCTAGATCAGGATGAATTTAGTTTCTTAAGATCTGAGCACCCCAAAATTCCCTCATTCTATCTGTTGCCAAAAATCCACAAAAGATTACACAATCCTCCCGAGAGACCGATTGTCTCTTCCAATGAGAGTTTCTTGGAAAATACAGCCATATACATCAATTCGTTCCTCTTCCCCTTTGTCAAAACATTACCATCTTACTGCAAAGATAGTGGAGATTTCCTCACTAAAATCAATAATCTGACGTGGAGTGAATCTTATATCATCATTACTCTTGATGTCACTGCCCTGTATACCTCCATTGGTCATGATCTGGGGGTACTAGCATGTGAGTACTATTTGAAAAAAAGACCAGCTTGTTTTCTGGAACACATGCGAATGCTTCTGGAGATGATCCGTGTCTGCTTGAAGGATAACATCTTCATAAATGACGGAAGTCTGTACAGGCAGACTATGGGGACTGCTATGGGCACCTGCCTCGCCCCCAGCTTTGCCAATTTGGTTATGGGCTGGTGGGAGAAGCTGGTGGCCTGGACAGATGAGAATGCCAAATATGTACAACATACACTGGTCTGGACCCGCTACATTGGCGATTTGTTTCTGCTGTGGAGCGGGTCCAGACAGGAGACTGAAGAATATGTTAAAATTCTCAACGAGAACCCCTATAATTTGCATTTTACAGCACATATGAGTGTAAGCGAGATATCCTTTCTGGATGTCTTGCTACAAGTAAAAGAGGGCAAAATTAACACCACAGTATACCGCAAGACAACAGCTGGAAATAGTACTCTACATTTCAAAAGCCAACTTCCGACCAACTTGAAAGTAAGTATCCCCTATGGGGAAACATTAAGGCTTAAAAGAATTTGTAGCCAGGAACAGGAATTCCGAGGGCAGGTACAAAAGATGAATGAGAGGCTAAGCAAACGTGGATATATTACCCGAAGACGTTGGTTGAGGTTAAACGCAAGTCGGATAATGTTACTAGAAATCAGCTGCTGTATCCTAATGATAGAGTTCAAAAGGAAGGGACATCGGCCAGATTCATCACCTGTTTTAATCAAATGTCTCCCAAAGTATATCAGATCCTGAAAAGACACTGGCAGGTAGTCAAGAATGACAATGTGATTGGTAAAGATCTACCTATGGCACCTCCAATGACTTACAGTAAAGGGATAACATTGGGTGATAATCTGACACACAGCTATGTCAATGGAAGCCGGAAACCAGAAACCTGGCTATCTACCATGAAGGGGTTCTTTAAGTGTAATCACTGCCTAGCCTGCAGGATGGTGAAAAATGTCCTCACATTTAAATCCAGTGATGGACATACGAAGAAGATAAATGGGTTCTTTAATTGCAATACTGACCATTGTATTTATGTACTTAGCTGCCCATGTCCCCTGATGTATGTGGGGAGCACTATCTTTCCTCTCAAAAAACGTATGTTGGAACATCAGCGGGTGATTAGGAATCAGGATATTACATACTCTGTAGCAAAACACTTTTATGACAAACATGAAAGTGACCCTGGACTACTGATGTTCTTTGCTGTAGATAGAATTCCCCCGAACATAAGAGGAGGCAATAGAACCATGAATCTGAGACGTTTGGAATCCAGGTATATCTTGGATTTAAATACAAAATTTCCAAATGGGTTGAACAGGAATGAGGAGTTAGAGGTACATCTGGGATGATGGGTCATCACCCATCTCCCTGTTCCCCTTATGGTGTCCAATAGTATGTCTCCTATTTGGAAAATGGATGGATCTTAACAGGTTTCTATAATGGAGGGCTGTGCAATAAGAGATGAATCTTTTTCTGCACTGGAACACTTTAGATATTGATGATCCATTGGCGGTGAAATCTTACATTCAGACACTCTATGCACTACATATGTTTTGTATCTCGATAGCTATTTATTATATATAGAGAGAAGGATTGAATTCATATATTGTTATAGAGTATTTTGATATGAATATATTTATATATGACTTTTATAATTATATACTTTATGGTATATGATTTATCAGGTATTATATCATATTTGCTATTAATTCATCCATTTATTTATATCCTCTCATCCATAGCTTATATAATGTATTATGTGTGTAGTGTATTTAGGATGATGAGAATGCCTTGGGCTGACCATGTTCGTTACATAGAAACCATTCTTATGACTCCTGGTATGTCACACAATGCCTTTATTTGGTTGGGGCACTGGCCCAAGAGTTTGCTTCCAGATTGTTCCCCAAGTCTAAGTATGGAATATAGGAAATCTAAATGTTAAGTTGGC
The DNA here is from genome assembly GCA_963921515.1 of Calotriton arnoldi. Classification (NCBI taxonomy): domain Eukaryota; kingdom Metazoa; phylum Chordata; class Amphibia; order Caudata; family Salamandridae; genus Calotriton; species Calotriton arnoldi. Next base: position 412,358 of record CAWUFW010007529.1, read on the forward strand.
TTGTTTTTATATAAAAGAATATATTTTTTTTAAACATTAAAAAATAAAAAAAAGAGTATAAATATAAATATATAAAAATGATTTTGACATGGATATGTACTTAGTCAGTTTAAAAGACAGTATGCATAATGATTGGGGCATGCAAAGCAACGGATGTTGTTTCTTCTATGTCTATATGCACTGTGCCTTTAAATTTGAATGAATCTAAAGAGAATGTAACTTTGAGAAAGGTTGGGACCAGCCGAAACGTGTCAGGGCGGACATCGCATTGTGAATAATAAATAAATTACTTGATTTGCTTGGAGTGCCCACCTCTGCTCTTTTCGTAGGAGTTTCAAAGGAATATATATATATATATATATATATATATATATTTTTTTTTTTCAAACGAGTTGCTCCTCCTGGGAACTCCGCCCGTAGTGCGGTGGCGCGATCAAGCCGGTAGAGCAATGCCGGCATATAGATTAGTCCACAGTTGCAAATAAGCACGCGCTCTCAGATTCCTGCTCCCGAAACGCGTAGCCTTGAACTACATTAAATCCTTTTGACAGGAATCTGAGAGCGCGTGCTTATTTGCAACTGTGGACTAATATATATATATATATATATATATATATATATATATATATATATATATATATAAATATCTCACAACGATCCCGGTTGGGTGCAGAAGCTGTCACGGGCGGTCCGAGTGCGGGTTACCGGCAACCCTGTATTTAATAACTCCTTCTTCACTTCCCACAAGAATTACTCGGACGCTCTGCTTGCTCAATAAAGTTTTAATGAGCTCAACGACACGTTTCGGCTTACGCCTTGATCAAGGCGTGGCCGAAACGCATCGCTTGAGCCATTAAAACTTTATTGAGCAAGCAAGAGCGTCCGAGTAATTCTGTGGAAGTGAAGAAGGAGTTATTGAGATATATATATATATATATATATATTGCCAGTAGGTAGTTATAGTTAGGACCATGTTTCCATAGCAAAAGCGTTTTTTGACTTGCCTATATCTTTGACACCGTTTGACGAATCTTAACAAAATTTTCCCAAGAAATTGTGGCAGTGATTCTTGTTGTGAATGGAATGTTTTAGGGTGATCTGTCAAGCGGGGGCTGAGAAAAGGGGTGGGTCAAAAAAGTGTTTTTCCAATGTTAATTCCCATAGGGATTTTAGTCGCGACTACAGCTTGAACCATTGGATGGAATTAAACCAAATTTGGCAGAAAGGTAGCTCTTGGTCCAGAAAGAACCCTTTTTGTTATTGTATTTATATTAATGGGAATGTAAATTTGTATATATAGGGATGTGGATCCTCCGACGATCCACAGTCCCCGTGCTTAAATGTGATTGACTGCCAACACTTCAACCTTGAAGTGTTGACAGCCATCTTGAGACTCAGCTTCAATCGAGTCTCAAAAAAAGATGTAAAAAAAAAGAAAAGGGGACAGGGTAAAAAATACCCTGAACCCCTAGGCCTCTTGGGGGAGTCCCTCAAGGACCCTGCCGTGCAAAAAAAAGATTTTTTTCGGCAAGAGTCATGCTGGATCCATGGCTCCCACCGAAAATTTTCCAAAAAGAAGCGCAGTCTTCTGTGCTTCTCTACTGTTTCGCCCCCCGGTGGGCCACATCCCGGGGCTTAATTATGCCCTGTAGAGCACGACCTCCCCGGTGCTTATGAGTTAATAAGGGGGGCGCTCGACCCCCCAGAACCCGGAAAGCACCATCTCCCCGGGGCGATATACAAAAAATATATTGGAGGGGCCATGCAGAAACCCCCGGCCCCGGGGATGCCACCTCCCTGGGGAAAAATACACATATTTAAGAGATAGCGTCTGCGTGGACCGCCGGTCCGGGGGACCACAATCTCGACTGGGCTTTCTATTGTTTTTAAGAAGTGGAGCCGTGTAACCACCCTCACGGGCCATTCTCGGCCCTGGGGACTACCACCTCCCCAGAGCAGGCCCATGAAAGTGAAAGGAAGGGGGCCACGCAGTGCCCCTCCATGAACCAATAATGACCTTGGGGACCACCACCCCCCAGGGCTGACTCCTGCTATGTCCCGGATTGCCCACCCTCGGGACATAGCTGTTTGCTGTGGCTTTGTGGGAGCTTTGACAGCTCATGCCAAGCCACAGCAAACACTCCTCTTGTTTGCTAGAATCAGAGATTTCGTTTGTTTCCCTGCCCGATGTCAAGCGGGCTGGGAAACTGACGAAACAATTGGTCTCAAAGACAGGAAGCTGGGGGGAGCGCGCGGCGACAAGATGGCCGCCACTTGAGGAGCTCCGTAACACCGGGACTTTCCTTTTGATGAAGGGTCCTTTTTACCGCAACGTCGACACTCACAAAGGGGTGTTATGGTCGTCGGAGGTGGCCAGGAATGCTGAGGCAAGTCTTCCTTTGGACATTATGGGCTTTTGACCCCCTTTGTCTGCCTGGCCGATGCGCCTCAGAGCCTTCAACAGTAATGGCCGCCATTTTAGGTTTCTCCCTTCTCGCAGCGGTCCCGCAAATGGAGGTGGTACAGTCGTTTTGACGTCTCTTTTCTCTCGGGAGGTCCTGACTGCTTTCCTTTTGGCATGTGTCATTTGTATATCTGGGGCCAGTTCAACAAAATAATGCAACATTCTTGGTCTAGTCAATATGTATTGGAGTTTCTATTTCTCCTTGCACAGTAACTGCGCCACTTCTACGCATATGCTAATTATCTATGCGATACCTCCTTCTGCCAAAGGGTGGATTGGCATGGTGATGGCATTGTCAGGCCGTCTGTCTGGTTCTTGGTAGAGCTTTGCTGACGCCTTGTTTGACAAGAACATCGTCTATTCTACATCCGTCAGGAGTTTTCTGCTTGTCTACACGTCTGTTGGCTGCTACATTTTCTTGTATCTGCTTCGTGGTGGAGCTCGTCTGCCTGGAGGTCTCCTTCTCTAGCCCACACGCTGTTCCGCAGTCTCAGGCTTTTGTTGTTCACTGGATATTTTTATTGCGATCTTTTCGCCCTTACAGCCTGTATTATTGACTTTGACTCACTTGCCCCCTCACTATGGATCACACGCAGTCTAACAGAGTTCACGGGACTGCAGGTGCCTCTAGCGGTGGGCGTAAAGACTCAGCAGCTACCACCACCAACAAACGAGTCAAGAAGGACCCATCATCTCCCTCGAAATCACCTCTCCCCCTCACGTTAGAGGACGTCATGGAGGAGTTGCGCCTTATTCGCCCCTTTATGTCAGATACTTCAGCTACACTCCAGAGAATAGAGGACAAGTGGTCCGGCCTGGACATGAGACTTTCAGATGTCGAGCAAAGGATAAGCGACGCGCAAGATGTTACCGCTAAAGTTGAGGGTTTAACTAAAGAAGTCGCCCAGCTCAAGAAGACTACAGAGGATTTGGAAAACCGCAATCGGCGTAATAACCTACGCATTTACGGAATTCCAGAAAACTCCGAAGGTTCTGACATGATTTCCTTCTTGAAAACTCAAGTTTTGCAGATTATTGGCCTTCCCAAAACAATGGACTTTAACATTCAGAGAGCGCATAGATTGGGTCCCCAGTCTGCATCCTCGCCCACCAAACCAAGAGGCATCATTGCCTACTTCCTGTTGTATTCTGACCTCATGTCAATCATTAATGCTGCTAAACAGCACAAGCAGATGTTCTGGTCTGGACACAAAATCTTTTTAGTCAGGATGTATCTAAACCAACAGCTAGCAGACGAAAAGAATTCCTCGATCTCAGACCAGCCTTGAAATCCATGAATGCTCAGTTACGGCCTCATACATCCTTGCTTCTTCAAAGTGACTTATAAGGATAGAACATTTTCTTTCGACGATCCAGCCGATCTCCGGAGGTTTATTCATGATCATCGTGGAGAATCCATGGATCTCAGCAAACATTGATTGTCATGTCTTTGTTGTTTTCATTATTCTGTTACACATATGTAATCTGTTGGTGGCTGTTAATTGGTTCCTTGTCTTTTCTTATTTGTATTTTTTAGGTCCTTACTGTGTCGCGTTGTGTTGAAGGTTCTAGTCCACCTCACCTACGTGTTCATAATGTCTGACTCACTCCGTTGCTTTGTCCCCTAATGTATGGTAAGTTCCCTTCCTTCTTGTTTCAATTGTCTAAGTAGTTGTTCTTGGAGTTCCTTTCGTACTCCCTTTCCCTCATATCGTTATGTTATGACTGCCTGTTTTCTCTCGGTGTTGCTCCGTCGGGGGTGGCTGTCTTGGTTTTGCACGCTCCCCTCCCCTGTCAATGTTTTTTGTATTTTTGACTGTTATGGCTAAAGCTTCTGGGCTTTTGGCCATCTTTTCTTTCCTATTACTCCCATGGCGATTGGGTTCCCTTGCTCCTACTTCCCTCTTCCCTGTCCTTTCCTTCTTTCTCACTTCTCTTGCTTTTTCTTCTTCTTATACATATTTGCATATCTCCATCATCTCATTTCCTGCTTTTGGTACTCTATTGTTCACTCATTCCTACCTGTATTTGGTGTCTCTACACAAGTTTTCCTTCTTTACTACACCTCATGTTATCTTTTATTGTTCACCAATTCTCTTCAGGGAGTTCGTTCTCTCCTCTCATTTCTTGATAAGCTTTTATTTCCTTCTCTATTTTTATTTAAAAATTACTGATGACTGGTTTTCGTCTTGTCTCATGGAACGTCAAGGGTATTCGTAATCCAGTCAAAAAGCAACGTGTTTTATCCCATCTAGCAAGACTTAATTGTCATATTGCTCTGCTGCAAGAAACACATCTAAGGTTGCAAGACTTGTCTTCACTGCGCAAACAATGGGTGGGAGAAATTTTCTGCTCCCCGGCAGTGAATAACAAAAATGGTGTTGTTATTTTATTTCATAAGTCTCTAAATGTTCAGATTTTAAATGAGTCTCATGATGATAATGGTAGATGGTTGTTTCTAAATACCAAGGTTAATAACACCCAACTTTCCTTCTGTAATATTTATGGTCCCACTGGTATTGATGTAAACTTCTGGAAGGACTTTTCGACTCTCCTTTCCGCACATACTGCTGATGACTTGACTGTGGGTGGAGATTGTAATCAGCTTATGGACCCCTTTTTGGATCGGAAATCACAAGCCAAATATGTTCCTAATAAGATGCAGAAAACTTTTCACAAAGCCATTGTTCACAGAGGGTTAGCAGATTCGTGGAGAATCTCCCACCCTGATACACTAGAATTCTCTTTTTTTCCCCCGTCCATAAATCTCACTCCCGTATTGACTACATATTTCTCACTCACCATGCCCTGCAATTTATGACTAGTTCAGAAATTGGATCTATTCTTATATCAGATCACGCTCCTGTTATCTTAGATATGGAATTCCCTTCACCCCCTCCTAAAATCCCGTCGTTGGCGCTTTAACAATTCTCTTCTCTTAGATTCTCAATTTGTTGATCAATTTACGATTTTTATTGATGAATTTTTCAGAATAACCTAGCCTCGTCTCCTCAATTCCACTTTATCTGGGATGCCTTTAAGGCCTCCGCTAGGGGCTTCATTATTGATTTTGTTTCTCGTAAAAAGAAGAAAGCACTTCTAGACTCTTCTCTCATCCTTAAACAAATTAAAGTTCTTGAGCACCAATATTTCACTTCTTACTCCACGGGTTGCTTATCCTCTCTTATCAAGGCTAAAATGCAATATAATAAAAATTCCTGGGATTCTGCAAGCAACAATCTCCTTAAATTTAACGCTAAAATGTATGGTGGACGCAATAAGGCCGGCAAATCTCTTGCCAATTACCTTAAAATCAAAAAACAGAGATCCAAAATCATAGCCATAACAGACAACTTCGGAGTTCGACATACCAAGGATGATAAAATTCTTGATTGTTTTGTCAAATACTATACCACCCTATATACTCCGGAGTCCAACCCTACACCGGCACAAATCGACTCCTTCTTTAATTCCATTTCAAAACCCCTGATCATCTTAAGGACCTCACATCCCTTGACGCTCTAATATTGGAAAACGAAATATTTAATGCTCTCAATTTTCTACCCAAAGATAAAAACACCGGGCCCTGACGGTTTCACGGTGCGATTCTTTTCTTCACTTCAAAAACACTTTAATACCTCATTTATTCTCATTAATCAATTATTTTCTTATCGTAGGAGAGTCGAGGATCCTTCACCCAGGCAATGTTATGCTTGATCCCCAAGAAGGATAAAGACCCTGCTCCTGTAAAAACTATAGGCCCATTTCTTTAATTAACACTGACTGTAAGATCTTTGCTAAAATACTCGCGCTTCGCATTAATAAAGTTATACCTGAACTCATTAATATTTACCAATCTGGATTTATCAAAGGCAGATCAATCACCGATAATTCACGAACTTTCCTCAACATCATCCACATTGCTTCCAAAATGGAGTCTCCGGTGGCGGCCATTACATTGGATGCTGAAAAAGCATTCGATAGGGTTGGCTGGGATTTTATGTTTGGGGCACTGAGATGGCATGGTTTTGGTCCTCCTATTATCCAATATATCCATTGCTATACTCAGCACCCTCTACCTCTATCTGGGCAAACGGATGTCAATCTAAATATTTCCCTCTTTATAGAGGTACTAGACAAGGTTGTCCTCTTTCCCCGCTTCTTTTTATACTTGCTTTAGAGCCCTTTCTAGAAAAAATCAGGCGTTCCTCTTCCTACACAGGATTACAATGTCGTGATATTGACATTAAATTTACCGCCTATGCTGACGATATTTTATTATATATCTCCAATCCGTCCACTTCCCTGCCTTCACTGTTCTCGTTATTACAAGAATATTCCCTCGTTTCTGGCTATAAGCTGAACATTGATAAGTCTGAAGTGTTACCCTTAAATAAATGTTGTCTTCCTCATATGTTTCATGGCTCTGACTTCGAATGGAGTCCCAGAAATATCAAATGTTTAGGTATTCTTTATGCCAACACCATTAGAGAAACAATTTGTATTAACCATGCTGAAATACTTAAAAAGATCTCCGCTCTTATTGAGAGCTGGTCCCCCCTTTTTTTTGTCCTGGTGGGGTAGACTGGCCACAATTAAAATGATGCTTCTCCCCATCATTAACTTCTACCTCTCAATGCTTCCTGTTTCCTCCCGCTCTCCTTCTTTAGTACTATTAACCGTTCTCTTACAAAGTTTTTATGGAATAATCGTAAAGCTAGGATCTCTCTTTCCCGCCTTCAACTTCCCAAAGACTCGGGTGGAGTTAACTTCCCTAACCTTAGCCGATATCATTCTGCTTTCACGTTGAAGCAAATATGGCCGTCTTTAAGCGATTCCTCTCTTTCTCCCTTAACGGCATGGAGCTCTTTAGAAATTGCACAACTCCTACCCTTTTCCTTCTCAACAGCGATTCGCTTATCCCAACCTCCAAAGCGTTTCTCTACCCCTATTTTCAATCATTCCAAGGCCCTTGCCCTTTCTCTGTTTCGTTCACATGTTACTTTTGAAGATCTTTTTTCCTAACTCCCATTTGGTACAACAAATCCTTAAAGATCAACAATAGGGCGCTTTTTGGAAAGAGTGGATCGACAAAGGTATTATCACGTTTAATCACATATTGACAGACAAGTCTCCGAGGGATTTTTCGATATCTGTGAAGAGTTTGGTATCTCAAACACATATGCTCCCAAATATCCCTTACTGAAGGCCTCTTTATCACTTATTCTTGCTCAGAGGTGCCCTCCTGTACCCCCGGTTTCGGCTTCTTCCTCCTCGCTCGATTTCTCTACACCCCATAAAGCTGCTGTCATTTATAAACTCCTCTCCCGTCCTTCAGCAGACAGATCTAAGTCCAAAATAGAGCTCTTATGGGAACGTGATCTTGTCCAGGAATTCTCGTTCCAGACTTGGGACTCTATTTGGTCCAAAATACACACCTCTTCACGCTCCGCTAGCACCACACAGACTCTATATTTTTCTACAACAGACTTTTTTTTACCCCGGCTGTACTTCACAAATTTAGAATACTAAAGAACAAGAATTGTTGGTCTTGTTCTGCTGTGGACAGTGATTTTATTCACATGTTCTTTCAATGCCCAAGGGTTAAAACTTTATGGACTCGTATCTGGTCTAAATTAAATGATATCCTATCCACAGATTTCCCCTTTGATATTGTCCACATATTTCTGGGAGGCTCATCACCTCTATGGGAAGTTCAGAACAATGTACGTAAATTCATAGACCTCTTTTTGCCATATCACTGCAGATCATCACAACTAACTGGAAGGATACATCAAAAATCTCTTATTATGCATGGTGGAACCTGTTGTGTCATCACCACAGGCTTGATCGTGCTTTTGCCATAACGGTTCCTTTGCAAATCAAAAAGGACTTGGTATGGTTACCTTTAACCACTTTTTCTTTCCAGATTAGCCGCCTAGTTGACCTTCCCTCTCCGAGTGTACCAATTGTTATTTTATTAACTGGTTTATTATTAACTGTTCATAGAAGTAATCGTCATTTGTAAATGCTTTTCACACCCCCTTCCTCCTACCCTTCTCCTCTTTCTCCTAATTCCTTCTTTCCCTTCCTCCTTAAAAATTTAAAAGGCAATTTTTCTTAAGTATAGTTTCTATTTCCTTTTTTGGGAATGGTTGCATAAAATGCATTTTCTTCCATCCTATTTTCCATTTATGTGCATAAGCATCTGTACTAATGTTTTACTATGTTTAATAATTTCAATAAAGCTTTCTAAACTAAAAAAAAAAAAAAAAAAGACAGGAAGCTGCATGTTTAGCAGTTCCATGTCTGTGAGAGCAATTCCGGCTCTTGCAGGAAGCTGGCATGGACCGTGGGGGCCTTGAGGCTCCCCCCGAGGTCCCGGGGGAAAAGAGGAGACAGAGGCAAAATAAAGGTCAGAAACAAGCAGAAAGAGGCAGAATAAAGGTCAGAAACGAGCAAAAAGGGCAGAATAAAGGTCAGAAACAAGCAGAAAGAGGTAAAATAGAGGTCAGAAACGAGCAGCAAGAGGCAGAATAAAGGTCAGAAACGATCAGAAAGAGGCGGAATAAAGTCAGCAAAAAGCTGAAAGAGGCAAAATAAAGGTTAGAAGCAAGCACAAAGAGGCAAAATAAAGGTCAGAATTGAGCAGCAAGAGGGAAGATAAAGGAGAGAAACGAGCAGAAAGAGGCAGAATAAAGATCAGAAAGAAGCAGAATAATTATCAGAAAAAGGCAAAATAAGGGCAAAAACGAGCAGAAAGAGGCAAAACAAAGATCAGCAATGAGCACAATGAGGCAAAATAAAGGTCAGAAATGAGCAGAAAGAAGCAAAATAAAGGTCAGAGAGAGAGACAAAATAGATATTAGAAACGAGCAGACAGAGGCAAAATAAAGGTCAGAAACGAGCATAAAGAGGCAAAATAGAGGTCAGAAACTAGCAAAAAGAGGCCCACAGCAGCCACAGGGACTTAATTCCCCAACCAGTAGTGCACCAGGAGGCCCCTTTGCAGAGTTGTTGAGAAAAGGGGTGGGGCCTCCGACGAGGTCTGAGCAATCTCGCTGTAGGGGACAAACTTGTGGCAACAATAGGGGTTCTTGGCCCCCAAAGACCCTCAGCAGCCAAGGGGACTTCATCCCCAGCCAGTAGTGTGCCAGGAGGCCCCTTTTCAGAGTGTTTAAGTAAGGGGGCGGGGCCTCCAATGTGGTCACAGAAATCCCGCTGTGGGGGACTTACTTGTGGCAACAATAGGGGTTCTTGGCACCCAACGACCCTCAGTAGACAAGAGGACTTCATCCCCCAACCAGTAGTGCGCCAGGAGGCCCCTTTGCAGAGTGGTTGAGAAAGGGGGCGTGGCCTCCAACGAGGTCTTAGCAATCCTGCTGTCGGGGACTTACTTGTGGCAACAATAGGGGTTCTTCTTGGCCCCTAATGACCCTCAGTAGCCAAGGGGACTTCATACCCCAACCAGTAGTGCACCAGGAGGCCCCTTTGCAGAGTGGTTGAGAAAGGGGGCGGGGCCTCCGACAAGGACTCAGCAATCCCGCTGTGGGACACTTACTGTTAGCAACAATAGGGGTTCTTGGCCCCCAATGACCCTCAGCAGCCAAGGGGACTTCATCCACCAACCAATAGTGCACCAGGAGGTGCATTTGCAAAGTAGTTGAGAAATGGGGCGGGGCCTCCTACGAGGTCTCAGCAATCCCGCTGTGGGGAGACTTACTAGTAGCAATAATAGGGGTTCTTGGCCCCCAATGACCCTCAGCAGCCAAGGGGACTTCATTAGGGGTAGCTGAGCAATACTCCGCCCGCTCACGGAAATCCGCAGAATTTGGTGGAGTTTTTTGGTAGCTCCGCAGAATTCCGTAGAGTGAAACCCCAAGAACTCCACCCAGGCCTACAGAAAATGAGCGGAAAACATTCAGCACCTACTCAGGCACTCATGCATCCACTCACAGAATAACTCCGACACTCTCACAGCCACTCACAGACCCATTCACTCCTGCACTCCCTACCAGATGAACTCAGATATGTACACCCACTCACAGACACAGGCAGACACTCATGCACCCACTTACAGAATCAATCATACTCTCTCTCACCCACTCACAGATCTACCCAGAGACTCATGCACCTACTCACAGACCCTCTCAGATACTCACACACCCCCTCACAGAACCACTCAAATACTCATACACCCACTTACAGCCCCACTCATGCTCTCACACCCACTTACAAACCTACTCACACACACATACACCCACTGAGACACTCATGCACTCACGCACACGATCAGTGTCAAAGGTTAGTGGTTACAGATAGGAAATAACATTAAAAAGCCTAACAAATTCACTTAAAAAATAAAAGGTTACAGGGACGTTTTATTTAGGAAATATAATTTCAAAAAATTGACTGAAAAACCAACAGAGGTGACAATGAAACAAATAAACATCCTGCTAGAGGGGCCCCTTTTAACAGATTAAATCAACCCACTGAAGGGTTACAATGAAATAGCAATAATGAGTAAAAAGTCTAAATTACGACTACAACGCCCAGAAGTCAGTGCACCTGCCCACTGGAGGGCACAACATGGTAACAAAAAGCAGATCCAAACACTGAGAAATGTTTATCGTAAACCATGAAAGATGGCTGGGTCACTTTTGAGACTGAATGCTTAATACTTGAATGAATTTGCAATAGTATAAAAAGACCAATGGGGCTGTAAATTTGCATTTGAAGCCAATAAATGGAATGTACACTTGCCTTATTTTAATACATAATGTACTTTTAATTCACGTTATATTTGCACGCAATGCACATAGCATGCGTACTTAATTAAAAACTACAAATCCCATGTCATGTGGAGGAAGTTACAAAGCAAAATATATGTATAAAAAATTGTAAAGACTGCTAGAAAAATATCCTGTGAGCAAGGACCCAAGGGGGCATTGTCCAAGCCGATTTTTCTGCTTATTGAATAAAGGAAATTGGACCCCTAACCTTTGAGTGTGACTCTCTTTTTGTACTGGATGAACTGTAGTTGTGGCAAAGATATTTAGCGGCGTGGTCCTGCCACAACTGAGGATGCACCACCTAGAGTGCCATGGCAACAGTGGACCGCAGAAAGTATATATGCTTATTCAGAATAAAATTAGACAAGCACTCGCGGGAGAGTTAAATCCTTTAGGATTTATTCATACCTCTGTTCAAAACGCGTTTCGGCACTTAGCCTTCGCCAGTTTATATATATATATATGTATATATATCTATATATCATCCAAAGTCGGTTCACTTTATCCGGGTTGCTGGAGCTCCACAAGGTGCGTGACCCTCGCGGTTGAACCAAACCGCTAAACATGCAGCAAATCCTCCGTTACAGAGAGATAAGGGTCGCACTCCAGCAGTTGTAAACCAGTGATTAATTTATTCTTGAATCATTTAAGTCAGCAAACACAGACCAAAACCAACGCGTTTCGGTATTCCCACGATATCTTGTTCACAGTTGAACAAGGTATCGTGGGAATACCGAAACGCGTTGGTTTTGGTCTGTGTTTGCTGACTTAAATGATTCAAGAATAAATTAATCACTGGTTTACAACTGCTGTAGTGCGACCCTTATCTCTCTGTAACGGAGGATTTTCTGCATATATCTATATATGTATATATACATATATAGATATATATACATAGATATATATATATATCTATGTATATGTATATAGCACGATTTTACTGCAGCCCGCAATAAAGAAGGAGAAGTCTTCCATGTGTGCAGGCGTTCTCACAAAGGTGAACTTTTGTGTGAGATTAATTTGCGGCGTGCCTCGTCGCGAGAACGCCTTGCCGCATAACAGCGGACCTACAGCGCCTGAAGTTTCGAGTGCTGTGTGGACATGGGAGTCCGTTATTGTGGGACTTTGAGATGGCAGCAAAGTCGATGGCTTTTCCTGAAGTTAACCCACTTGGGTAAGACAATTTCATGCAAATAGACTTGGCAGCACCCACTGTGGCGGAATGAATGGAACTACCACTACCACAAGGCATTGGGGCTTGAAAGCCCACTGGGGCGGGTCCAACTGGTATTTAATCATGGCTGCCGGGACTCTTGTTGCATTGCCAGTGATCAAGGGCTAAGGTTGCCCAAAACGCGTATGGCGCTTTTAGCGAAGGTGTGAGCACGATTTTACTGCAGCCCGCAATAAAGAAGGAGAAGTCTTCCATGTGTGCAGGCGTTCTCACAAAGGTGAACTTTTGTGTGAGATTAATTTGCGGCGTGCCTCGTCGCGAGAACGCCCGCCGCATAACAGCGGACCTACAGCGCCTGAAGTTTCGAGTGCTGTGTGGACATGGGAGTCCGTTATTGTGGGACTTTGAGATGGCAGCAAAGTCGATGGCTTTTCCTGAAGTTAACCCACTTGGGTAAGACAATTTCATGCAAATAGACTTGGCAGCACCCACTGTGGCGGAATGAATGGAACTACGACTACCACAAGGCATTGGGGCTTGAAAGCCCACTGGGGCGGGTCCTACTGGTATTTAATCATGGCTGCCGGGACTCTTGTTGCATTGCCAGTGATCAAGGGCTAAGGTTGCCCGAAACGCGTATGGCGCTTTTACCGAAGGTGTGAGTACGATTTTACTGCAGCCCGCAATAAAGAAGGAGAAGTCTTCCATGTGTGCAGGCGTTCTCACAAAGGTGAACTTTTGTGTGAGATTAATTTGCGGCGTGCCTCGTCACGAGAACGCGCCGCCGCATAACAGCGGACCTACAGCGCCTGAAGTTTCGAGTGCTGTGTGGACATGGGAGTCCGTTATTGTGGGACTTTGAGATGGCAGCAAAGTCGATGGCTTTTCCTGAAGTTAACCCACTTGGGTAAGACAATTTCATGCAAATAGACTTGGCAGCACCCACTGTGGCGGAATGAATGGAACTACCACTACCACAAGGCATTGGGGCTTGAAAGCCTACTGGGGCGGGTCCAACTGGTATTTAATCATGGCTGCCGGGACTCTTGTTGCATTGCCAGTGATCAAGGGCTAAGGTTGCCCGAGACGCGTATGGCGCTTTTACCGAAGGTGTGAGCACGATTTTACTGCAGGCCGCAATAAAGAACGAGAAGTCTTCCATGTGTGCAGGCGTTCTCACAAAGGTGAACTTTTGTGTGAGATATATATATATGGATATATATATATAAATATAGATTGATAGATAGATAGATAGATAGATAGATAGATAGATGTAAGTTTCACTTACCTGATATATAGTTACCATTTCTTTGTAAAGGCATGCATGGAAAGGCATATGTGTGGTAAAGACTTGCATAGCAAAAGGCAATGCAAGGTAAAGACATTGCGTTGTAAAAACTGGTAAAGACAAGCGTGGTAATGGCATGCATTGGTCCTTTGTGCATCCTGTAAAAAGAGTTAAGATTGATCTGCTCGCATCCCGTGTAAAAGCCGGACGCCACGTCTTTTTAGCGTTTTACTCTTATTGAAGGACTTCTCTCTTCTCTACCATTTTAATATTTAATGTTTACAACTGATTTTTGACGCTTGAACCTTTGTACTGTCATTCCCTATTTGCACACTGTATATGAATTTGAATTGTTTGAACTGAATCTAAATTCGAGCTTTTTCAGTTTGAATGCTTTTATGAGCTTTTAACTAAACTCTACCCACCTCCAGTAGCACTCACACCTCTCTCAGGGCGAGTAACGGGGGCGGCTGTACTTTGCAGAAGTTCCGGTAGACCAGGAAGCACCCAAGGGAGGGTCGGCGGTCTAGATGCCGAGCTTCAGGGGAGATAAAAGCACGGCCGCAGCGGGCACGCCGCGGTCGCGCCATAGGCACGCCAAAGGCAAGCTGCCAGTTTCAGCCCCCACTCTGCATCTAAGTCTATGTACACCGGGGACCAGCTGCGAGATTATAACAACAGAAGTAAGTGCTGTCGGAAACTTAGCCTTAGCTCCGACCCGTTTGCGTTACCTTTCCAGTGCCCAGATTGCAATCTTTACATCTGCCCTTCTAAACCACAATTGGGGTTACGCAGCTCAAATCTTGTCCCGAAAGGGCCTCGTAAGAATAGGACAGTCATATGTACCTTAATCAATGCATGCTCCCTTTGTAAACACGCTGCCGAGTTTGCTATGTTTGTGGAGGCCCATACTGTTGGCCTAGCCTTCATCACCGAGACGTGGGCCGAGGCCTCTTCAGATCCAGACTTAGCTATGGCTGTCCCCGCTGGGTATACAATGTTTAAACAAGACCGGGTGGGAAAAAGGGGCGGGGGACTGGCCATAATATTTCGAAGTAGTTGGAAAGGGACATTCATCACCCAAAACAATGTGTCAACTCTGGAATCCCTACTGTTCAAGATCGCTATAGACAATCAATACACTTTTAATGGCCTACTATTTTATCGACCTCCTGGCCCCCGGGCAGACTTTTTAAACACTGTAAGTCAATCCTTGGATGTGATATCCCAGTCATCAGACTTTACACTCCTGGGTGACTTCAACCTACACCTTGAAGACCCATTAGATAGGGACGCAGTATATTTTACTGACATTATGAATAGCCTAGGACTCACCCAGCAGGTGACTGGCAGCACTCATTCGGGGGGATACCTGCTTGATGGAGTATTTTCAAATAATAAGTTTTTACAATTTCTTCCTTCTCTACCGCTTATTTGGACGGATCACAAAGCTGTTATGTTCTCTCTCTCTTTCCACAACCCTCAGTTAGAGAAGCTGAGAAATAAACAGCCCAGAAGGGTCCGGCCTTGGAACAAGATTGCAACTGAAACTCTAGAAAGTTCCTTGGCTCAGAATCCACCCAAGTTTAATAAAAATCCGAATTCAGCAGCTGTTGCCTTTGAGCAGTGGCTCAGTAGCTCAATTGATCATGTTCTATCTGTTAAACTCATTACTAATCATAGATCAAGACACACTGAACCCTGGTACTCTGTACCTCTCAGACTTCAAAAACAAAAATGTCGCCACCTTGAAAGGAAATGGAGATTCTACTATGATATTGTTTATATTGTCTATAAACAAGCTTTGCTTGATTATAAAAAATTAGTGTTTGAGGAGAAAACCCGCTATTTTTACTACAGCTATAACAACAGCAAAAACTCTTCAAAATAACTTTTTAACACAGTAAAAAAGCTAGCTAAATGCACCTAAATGACAGATACACCAATAAGCCAGGCTTTCTGTAACTCCTTAGCCACTTTCTTTCAAGACAAAGTCAATTCAGTTTATAGTGGCTTTTCCACTTCTTTCTCTCAATGTGCGACTCTCTCCCCGGGTATACTAGCCACTCCCATTAGGACAATGGAAATCTCTTCAGCTACCCCAGATATTATCGACCTGCCCGAATTATCCCTCTTTCCTTCACTGACCTCTGACCAGGTCATCAATCTTCTTTTGTCCACTAAATCTGGTTCCCCATTGGACCCATGTCCCCCCAAAATCTTTCATCTTCTACCAGAAATAATTGCCTCTCATCTGTCTCCCATTTTTAACCAAATGTTCTCCTCAGGCATATTCCCCACCAACTGGAAACTGGCATCTGTTCTCCCTCTCCTCAAAAAAGCAAATCTAGACAGGGCAGATCCCAATAATTACTGCCCGATCTCAAGACTCCCCCCTGCCTGCAAAAATGGTCGAAAAAGCCATGAATGTGGTATTATCAGACTATATGGAGAAACATGCCTTCTTGGATGCCACTCAGTTTGGCTTTAGAAAGCACCATAGTACAGAACTGGCACTGATTTCATCGTCCGAACAGATTAGGCAGACGGTCGATGCAGGGGGTAACGCAGCACTTGTGCTACTAGACCTCTCTGCAGCACTCGACACTGTCAATCATAAAAAATTATTGGAATTCCTGGAGAGAATAGGCATCAAAGGAAAGGCTCTTACTTTACTTAGATCGTTCCTGACTGGCCGTGAACAGTTTGTGGCTTTTTCGGAATTTAAGTCACCTAATTTCACACTGCCGTGTGGAGTCCCACAGGGATCAACATTGAGCCCCACCCTCTTTAATATATACGTTGCTCCTCTGGCAAGGCTAATCAGATCTCTGGGTTTCTCTGCAATTTCCTATGCTGATGATACCCAGATTGTGGTTTCAGTGACAGACTCGCCTTCAGACACAGCAGCACAGTTCTATACTTGCCTTCGCCAGGTGGGGGACTGGATGGCCACTAATTGTTTGAAATTATACTCCAGTAAAACTGAAGTCCTACTCTTTGGCAGCAACACTAATTCTGGTCCCCTGCTTTGTGGCCTTCGGAGCTGGGCACGCTACCTATCCCTACAAATAAGGTAAAAAACCTGGGAGTCACTTTTGACTCCAAGCTCTCCTTTGAAGGCCACGTAAACCAGGTCACCTCTGTATCTTTCTTTACACTAAAATGACTTAGAAAGATCCTTCCATTTATCCCTGTTAATTTACGTAAACTAGTGGTCTCGGCTCTCGTCCTGTCCAGAGCCGATTATTGCAACGGTCTTTTCATCAACCTCCGGACAAAATGTTTAACTAAATTGCAGATTGTGCAAAATGCCGCAGCGCGTTTTTTGTTGAACATCCCTAAGCACAAATCTGCCTCTGCGGCGCTCAAAGAGCTACACTGGCTACCAGTAAAGAGACAGATTGAGTTTAAGGCTCTCTGTATAGCATTTAAAGCAACTCATGACATAGGGCCTGTCTTTTTTAAACAAAACTTTCAACTATACACTCCCGTGCGCCATCTACGTTCAGCCCACGCTCACAATCTGGTGATCCCCAGGTTCAGGAAAAGCTCCTGGGGTGGGAGAAGCTTTCTGGTCGGCACAACCAGACTCTGGAATTCGCTTCCCCAGAGGTTAAAAGATGAAACCCACTTGTTGGCCTTCAGGAAAGCGTTAAAGACTTGGCACTTCAATCTTTGATTCTGTATTAAGACCCTTCGGCATTTTTTTACCTGATGAGCTAGCGCCTTGACACCCCCGGGTAACTGTATCGCGCTTTATAAATTTCTTTTTCATGTCATCTACCTTAACCCACTCAGTATATCACATCAAAAATCAGGTGTGCAAAACCAAGTAATATTTTCCAGAACATTTTTTGAAAATTATTTACAATAACCTAAAATTTTGGAAATGACCCAAATAGTTTTTGCCTGTAGTGCATATGAAATTTTCACACAAGGATCTACCACACATAAAAATTCATTCAAGTTACCAGTAGGTTTGAGCAGAAAATGTCTCTCTCTTTGAAGGAAAAATGCACAAATTTGTGCAAAGCAAAACTTTGTAAATTTCACAAGTTTTGCTTGATATGAAATTCATGAATGTTGCAGCTTTTATGACACTAATTAACATTTTGGAATGGCTTAATCAGAATCAGTGTAAATTGTAACTATCCACCTAGTATGTCACATGCCGGGCTTCTAATTCTGTAGCAGCATCAAATATGGTTGAATATAGGGACCATAGTGACTGCTTGCCAAAATTTATCAAAGCAGCCCTTCATGTGGATCTCCCCAGCCCTGGATCAGTAATGGTGAAAGTTCACAATCCATCTCGTTATAATTGCTGTACCACAACTCTTATGGATACGTATTATATTAAAAACATATTGGTCTGATATCTTTCATAAGATTGACTTCACTGCTGACTTTAAATCTCCAAATCTGCCCTTACTTATGTTATTATATTATTATGGGAATGTATTCAGTTTGAACTGGAATCACATGGAATTGCTACTGTGAGCAGTATGAAGAGCTAATAGAGGCATCCTGCGACACATGTGTATACATATATATATATATGTACACACGTGTATATATAAAAATATATATACACATATAAGTACATATACACACACATGAGTATGTACGTATTTATATACACATTTAAGTTTTTATACATATATGTCTATATGTATGCATATAGGCACACAATTACATGGCTATGCATAAACCAGGACAGACCAGACATAGAAGTTAGACTAAAGGCTTTAGTCCTACTTTTATTTCTAGGCTGTCTCAGTTTTTGCTTTTCAAAATCTGGTCACCCTACCATGGACTTAACTTTCAACTGGAAAATGCATACTATATATATATATATATATATATATATATATATATATATATATATATATATATATATATATATATATACACACACACACACACACACACACACACACATATGTATATATCATGTTTTACCTACTGGCGACCGCCAGTAGGTAGTTTTAGTTAGGACCTACTTCGTTTTTTGTTTTGCTAATAACTTTGTCGCCGTTTGACAAATCTTCACAAACCTTTCCAAACTAGTTTGCCCCTCACTTCTACTGCTGTCAGGAAGGTTTAGGGGTGATTAGCCAAGCGGGGCCGAAAAAAAGGAGGGTCCCATAACGCATTTTCCCCATGCAATTTACTATAGGGATTTTAGACACGACTACAGCTTGAACCACTGAACGGAATTACACCAAATTTGGCAGAAAGCTAGATCTTGGTCCAGAAAGAGTGCTTTTTCTCATTTATTTTGAAACTGATCAGTAGTCTTGGAGTTATTAAAGAAAAAGATGTATGTATATCTAGAGACGTGGATCCACCACTGTGGATCTGCAGATCCACGCAGCAACAGATATGCCGCGATTGGTTGGCCGCAACCTGAGAGAAAAGTTGTGACTGCCATTTTGTGAATCGAGACATGGTTTCCGGAGGTGGGGGGAATAAAGTATAAATAGTATATAAGAGGTCAGGATAGAGGTATCCTGACCCCATGGGTTTGATGGGGGGTCTGTGAGGGACTCCTCATAGGTAAGAAATTGTCAAACATGTTTTATTATTGGCCCTTGAGGATCTGCGCATCCATCGCAGCACTCAGCGAGGCCCCCATGTGAATCCACAGCAGATCTGCAGATCCATACCCGATTAGAAAAACACATACACCCACTCACAGATCCACTCACACACTCTCTCACACACCCACACAACCACTCACCCAGTCAAACATCCATGCAGCTATTCACATGCAAACTCATGCACCCATGCAGTCACTCACACATCCACTCAGAGACCCAGACAACCACTCACATGCCCACTCACAGACCCACACAGGCACTCACACACCCATAAAGCCACTCATATACCCACTCAGAGACCCAGAAAACCACTCACACACCCATACAGACAGTCATACATCCATATAGCCACTCCTACACTCACTCCTACACCCAAACAGTCACTCACACATCCACTCAGAGACCCAGAAAGCCACTCACACACCCACTCACAGACCCACACAGGCACTCACACTCTGACACAGCCATGTACACACCCAAACAGCCACTTACACACCCATTCACAGACACACACAGCCACTTACACATCCACTCACACACCCATACATCAAAACCACTGACACACTCACTCACGCACCCATACAGATACTCATACACCACTCAGAGACTCACACAGCCACTTACATACCCATGCAACCACTCACAAATCCACTCACTCACACACTCATACAGCCACTCACACACCCACTTAGACCCAGAAAACCACTCGCACACCCTCTCACACAACCATACAGACACTCACAGACCCAGTCACACATCCATACTGTCATTCACACATCCTCTCATACACCCATACAGTCACTTATACATCTACTCAGACTCAGAGGACCACTCACACACCCAGTCAGAGACCCCCACAGGCACTCACACACCCAAAACACTACTCACCCACCCATTTGCACACTCATATAACCACTCACACACCCAATCACACATCCATACAGCCACTCACACACCCATACAGTCACTGATATATCTGCTCAGAGAACCACTCACACATCCAATCACAGATCACACAGGCACTCACACATTCTCTCACACACCCACTTACACACTCACACACCTACTCACACTCCCATACAGCCACTCACACACCCACTCAGAGACCCAGAAAACCACTCACACACCCACTCAGACACACAGGCAGCCACTCACACACCCATTTACACACTCATACAGCCACTCAAAAACCCACTTACAGACCCAGAGAACAACTCATACATCTACTCAAAGTCCCACACAGGCACTCACACACCCACTCAGAGATTCACACACCCACATCCACAATCATACAACTAATGACACACCCACTCTCAGACCACACATCCACTTACACACATAGCACATCCTCATACATACACTTACACACTCACACAATCACTCTCACGCCCACTCACACACCCATACAGCCATTTAGAGACCCAGAAGACCGCTCACACATCCAGTCACACACCCATACAGCCACTCACAAATACACTTACAGACCCAGGGAACCACTCATACATCCACTCACAGATCCACACAGGCACCCACTCACATACCCACGTACACATGCATGCAGCCAGTCACACACCCACTCACAGACCTACACAGCCACTGACACATCCACTGACACACCCACCACACATTCACACACACACTTACACACTCACATAACCACTCACACAGCTGTGGCCCTTGCAGGTAAGAGCAGTGGGGTGGTGGGGCCGGGTGGGGGTATTTTGACAGACGACGGCTAGTGAAAATTAATTATTTATTCAATTTTCCCTCGTGGTCATCTGTCGAATTCCCCCAACCCGGCCCCACCGCTCTTACCTGCATGGGCCACCACTGCACTCACATACCCACTCACACACCCATTCAGCCAGTCACACACCCATACAGCCACTCACACACCCACTTACAGACTCAGAGAACCACTGACACACCCATTCACAGACCCATGAAAGCAATAACACACCAGCTCAAACACCCTCCACACACTCACACACCCAGTTACACACCCACACAACCAAAGGTTACAGGGATGTTTTAGTTAGGAAATAGCATTAAAAAACCATAGAAATTCAGTTAAAAAACCAATGGTTATAGGGACAATATATTTAGGAAATAGAATTTTTTTTAAACTTAAAAATTCACAGAAAAAAACAAAGGTTACAGGGACATTATAGTTAGGTTCAGATTTTGCACACACAAAACCATAGAAATTCAGCAGTTATAGTTACCTCAAGTAACTATAACTCATGCTCTAAGGTATCTATAACTCGCGTCCTCGCCATGCGCTGCTGTTTACCTCATATATTACCTCACTCATGACATTTTCTATGACATTATTGATAATATCACTGCAACATTTGCAGTGAGATTATTGATGAGAAAACTGTGCTTGAGATAACTATAGCTGCTGAATTTCTATGATTTTGTGTGTATAAAATCTGAACCTAACTGTAAAGCCCTGCAACCTTTGTTTTTATAAAAAATACAAGTAAGTACCATGAGTGAATCCCAGGTCTGTTTTCTTGATCTTGAATTGCACGTGGAGAATCAGAGAATACATACTCGTACCAATAGGAAACCCACGGCAGGTAATTCCATTTTACACTCAGATAGCATCCACCCGCAGAGACTCAAACAGAGTATTCCTTATGCGGAACACCTTCGCATGAAGAGAAACTGTAGTGAGCTATCCTCCCTGAAAGATGCTCAGTTGAAATTATCTCAGAGATTCATCCAGAGAGGATACAGTGATCAGGTCCTGAACCAAGCCCTAAAGAAGGTGGAGGGGATCCCAAGAGATTCATTAATATTCCCAAATTCAGCAGGAGAAACTAAAAATGTGAAAAGTAAGGATGATATAAGAATGATTACAGGATACAATGCCTATCATGTCAAGGTGAGAGATTGCATGAATAGGCATTGGCATCTAGTAAGAAATGACCCTATAATTGGCAGCAATGTTTGACGCAAACCCCTTTTGACATTCAGGAGAGCGAAGTCAATGAGACAAGAATTGGTGATCAGCAGCCCCGAAGTGAGGGAAACGTAGGGGTGGTTAAAAGCCAACCCGGGGTTTTCCAGATGTTTGAAATGCAAGGCCTGCCAACATGGCATAAACCAGAAGGAAATTCAATCACCCTTACTCAAAAAGCCCTGGAAGATCCCTCGCTTCTTCAATTGTAGAAGCGATTATGTGGTTTACATCCTAAAATGCACGTGCCCCAAAGTATATGTGGGGAGTACGATCCATATGGTGCATGTAAGAATCCTCCAGCACCTAAGGGCTGTGAAAAATAAAGACAGGACCTATCCTGTGGCAAGACATTTTAATGAAGCTCATGGTGAAAACATTAATGAGCTCTTTTACTTCGTAAACTCAGTCCCTAAGAACAGAAGAGGGGGAAACCGAGAATTAAAACTCAGGCAGCTAGAGTCAAGATACATAGTCATGCTCAATTTGAAGATACAGCATGGCCTCAACTCAGAAGAAGACATGCATGTCCACATATAACGGCAGCCTCTCCCCGGACCGGTGATCTACAGTAGGAGATCAAATGAGGTTTTACTTATAGATAAATCAGGAAAAGGGTACTCACTTATTACATGTACTTCTTGTCTCGGAAATTATTTATGGGTAGGGGAGTTAGATGTTGAATAGCTATATGCACAAGCACATTTGAGGCAATTAAAACAAAATTCGGTTTATTGCAATAATGCACTGCCACTTTATCTCCCTTCACCCCCCTTTTTTCACATTGTACAAGGTCCTTAGTTTTAAAATATGGAGACATACTGTATAATTGTATAGTATTCTATTTTTATAGGCACATGCACTTTAACACTCGTGAGATTATGAATTTGGTAATATGTGCAATGTGGTGATATTTTATATCCACTTGGGCACTTGCACTTTAAACTGGAGTAGTGAAGTCAATATGAGTGATATGGGCATTTAGCAGTAACTTGATGGGGTGCATGGTCATAAATCAAATTTATGGAATGTTGTATTATGCACTTGCACAAAGCACTTTATAGAGAATGTGATATTGACATAGCAAACATATCCAGATACGAGTCCTAATTTATACAATTGTTGGTGCCTGGAAGCCCTTTTATTATCAAATAAGTATGAGTTAGTGCAATATCGAGGGATGCATTCCGTTATGCATGTGCACTTTGTAATTATGAACTGTCATCTATTTGTGCAATAATTGAGCAATTTGGACCTTTAAGCACTTGCACTTTTCAATCATAGTAAACGTGAATGGCAATTGAACATTAGAGAACAAAAACGTTTTCGAGAACAATTGGTACAAATAGAAGCAAAATTGTTGTAAGAGAACTGATGTCAGCAATGTTAAAGAAAAACTTGTAAAAAAAATGAGCAAACAATATAAATTATAAAAGGAAAAAAAGAAAAAAAAGTAATCAGAACTAAAATTTTAAAAAACAAAAAATGTTTATATCTGCTTTAAGAAACATAGGAGGAATTGTAATGATTCTTTAGCAATTGTTCGCACTGTAACCTTCTTGGTTTTGAAGTATGTCTTCTATGTCTGTGGCATCATGTGATCAACTGCTCTCAACAATGAACAGAGAGCAATGGTGCTCAGTGTGTAAGCAAGGCAGGAGATACTGCAGAAACACGTAACAGTGTACAATAAATAGAGTGCAGAACTTATTACCAAGTCTGCAGTGTCGATGTCCGGCTGCATTGGGGAACTGGAGATTGGAGATTATATATATATAATCATATGTTGCCCTCTTTTTCTCCTTTGGAGTATTATGAAAATTCTGTTACTTGTTTACATTTTATCAATATGCTGCTTCCTATTTTTAACCTTGTTGAATGGTTTGCACTTTGCACTTTATTAGGTGGCACTGTAAGGAAAGTTATATTTAGCACTAGCACTTTATGGGATTGCATAGAAACATGGTCGATGCCCACTTAGGGCTTTATTCAGCTTTCAGCCATACAAGATTCATGTTAATAGATGGCTTATTATGGTCTATAACGGAATCCACCCTATATTGTAATATAGATGTAGGGTATGGAAGGTTCATGATTAATATCAATTTATTTTAACTTGGTGTTTTTATGACCTTTTTAAATCTTTGCCCGTTATTTATATAATTGTGTATAACAATACTGTGCGATTATAGGTGATGCTTTTAAATGAATTTAATTTTAAGTATTCACATTGTGTATATGAAGGTACATATATTTATATAGTGTATATTCTGTGTATTTATATATTTATATATTTATATTTACATATTTCTATGTTGGTATGTTTATTTATATCACCATGTGCAATATTACAAATATACAAATCACTATTAGTGCAGGCTGTAAGAATTTAAACTTGCTAAAAGAAAGACCTGAGATTGAATGTTTCTTCTATGTTTAGCTGTCATGTGACAGGTCACGAGTATTTGCACTAGGCACTTTAAAAGGTATGGCACTACGCAGCGCGTTATGTGAACAAGACCTCTGGCAGGTCGAAACGCGTCGTGGCGGTGGTGCGGGGCATCTACAATAAAATATTTCACCTAGCACCAAGTAAAGGGTCCGGTTTCGTCTTTTCCATGCGGACTGGATGTTGTTGGCGAACTCCATTCGATATATATATATATATATATATATATATATAAACACGCACACATATTTACAAGCCTATGTTTACTAGTATTAGCTAGGTTAGGACCTCCATCCTGAGCTCCCCTGTCCTCCTCTCTACTCTGTCTCGCCTCTGCTGGGAGCCTGCATCCGACCTGCACAGGAAAGAAACAGATAAATTATTTCAGACAATAGAGGGGCCCAATGGAAAGAACCATATTTTTCTATTGAGCTTTGCCAAAACACAGGGACTTGCATTTAAAATTAAGAAAAGTCCCAGGACGCCAGGAAAGTACTCTGAAAAACAGAACTGTCCAGGGAAATCCGGGACAGCTGGTCGCCCTCGTCCATGGGCACTGAGTTGAGTGTGTCAGTGTCTGTGTCGGGTTACCTTTGTCTCATTACAGCAGAAGCCAATGTCCCTTTTAACCCAGCAATTTCATGTTTAGACTGGGACTTCTTCTCATATAAAATAAATTAATGTCTGTCAACACGTACCACTGACGAGGTCAAATAGGGCATCTCCAAAACCCCACTGTGATGGAATGTGTTTTAATAGTAGAGAGAAACATCTTGATCAAATGACAATAGTTGCATCACATCAAAAACTATTTTAAGGCCTTATGGGACTTGCAGGAGTGACTGAGAGCCAAATCCTGTGAGTTACAGCCAGCTATTCAGGTACAGTGTCACACATAGCCAGTTTTTTATTTTGTAGCACCATACGTTATGGTACATTGCAAAGATGGGCAGAAGTCTAATTGTCAGTATTCTTGTGACATCCTTTATATTGGACTCATTATCATCTGAGGCAAAGCCCACAGTTAAAAACATTGAGCCAGTCCACTGTGCTATCCTATACTGCAACTTCTACACAGTGCTCAATTTGTAAAAAAAAAAAAAAGAAGTGCCAGGGTCCTCCTCAGGAAGCCACTGCAGCTTGCACCACCCATTGCCCCTGCCAGTCCTGCCAATGACAGAATCAACACAACTGCTAATAGTCAGACTCCTACAAGAGTGACAATTCCAGCCTCCCAAAGCTATGGGGATGGCTTGGGCAGCAGATATTAGTCCTCTTAAATGTTTATTTAATTAATAAAGAACTGTTATGTGCTCATCTTTAATTTAGATAAACATCGCCACCATGTGGCAGACTGTCATAAGTACCGGTGTTGGCAATTAAGTGCCAGTGCCGAGCACCGTAAACCACCTGCTCAAATTAAGCACTGCTTCTACATCATTTTCCTGTTGGGACTTTAACTTAAAATTCTCCAAAGACTAAAGAGCAGATTTGCTGCATTTCATTGTGCAATGAGGAGAAAGTAGTGTACAGGCATATTTATTAAAAATGGCCTACTACTGTTATTTCTTGCGATGGAGTATCATAGAGGCTTCCATGCATCATGATGCAGTGGTGTGTGTGTGC
This sequence comes from Calotriton arnoldi, assembly GCA_963921515.1. Lineage (NCBI taxonomy): Eukaryota > Metazoa > Chordata > Amphibia > Caudata > Salamandridae > Calotriton > Calotriton arnoldi. The sequence continues at coordinate 438,725 of CAWUFW010007529.1, forward strand.
TGTCTAACATAGGATTTGTGCTGGAAGCATATAACATTTCTTCTTGTCAGCTCCTGTTTCAGGGAGACATTAGTTTTTGACACAAAGTCCAGCCTGGTTATTTTTGTAGATCAGGCTTTGTGGCAAAAACTATGAGCGCTTATGCAAATCGAACCAAGGTCTGTCCCTTTGACATAAGCGCTGCACTGTGAAAAGGGATATGGGTAACTACCACGCACTTAAACCCCACATTTGACTTTACCATGCATGGACAATGAGTACACTTACAACGCATTCACATCAAACCAATGGCATTTACCAGTACCACGCAAACCACAGACATTAATTTGCATACCATTATTTCACATACATACACACACACATATATGTATATATATTTATTTATAATTCACATATATATATATATATATATTTGCATAAATGAATATAAATATTTTTAAATTTTGACTCCCAATACTATCCTTCCTTAAAAAAACATTTACTGTCCATTACCGATACTCATTCCACATCCCTAAACATCCTTTAATACCCCTTACGGCTTCTCTTCCCTAAGTCCTAAAAAGAGCCTTACTTCCCCTTAATGCCAACATTTTCCCTGAACCCTAAAAACCACTCACTACCTCTTAACACTACCCTTCCCTGAACCTTAAAACCCTTACTACCCTTTAATGCTATCCTCCCCTGAACCCTAAAATCCCCTTACTAATCCTTAAAGCTACCCACCTCTGAACCCTATAAATCATTTACTGCCTCTTAACACTACCCTTTGCTGATTCCTAAAAACCCCGTTGCTGCCCATTACTGCTAGCCTTCCCTGAACTGTAAAAGCACCTTGTTACAGTTTAATACTGCCCATCTTTGAACCCTAAAAACCTCATACTACACATTAATGCTACCCTTCCTTGTCCCCCTAAAAACTCCTTACTACCATTTGCCATTATCCATCCCTGAACCCTTCAACCCCTTACTACACCTTAACACTACCCTTCCCTCAACCAGAAAAACCTCTTACTAAGTTTAAACTCTAACCATCTCTGAGATCTAAAAAACCATTTTTGCCCTAAACACCACCTATTCATGAGAACTAAAATTCCTTATACCTCAAAATATAGGGATCTTCCATAGGGAGATATTCACCCCGGTAGCAGAGCTATCCAGTGGTTGGCTATGTGTGCTGCTGGACTTACTTCAGCTCTGAGCTGGAGTAATTAACTAATGTTTGAGTCCCTGTTTGGCTGTAGTAACTTTAGAGGTGGAGTTTGTGAATAAGTATGGGCTTACTCTTTTGTGGGTGGGTACACGTCCCTCCTTAAATCACTGCCTGACCCTCCCATAACCCCTTCTTACTCCTACCTAGTCCCCTCCAGGAGTAAGTATTTCCCATTTTCCAGTCACTCCTGCCTTTCCCTCCCATAATTACTAATAAAATGTATACCTCTGTGTGCGAAGACTGCACACTTTGGGAGGAGATCTCCGCACATGAAAAGGTAGGAGAAGCGAAAGCGTAAACTCCACACGTAGGTTTGTGAATAGCAATTTGTAGTAAATATTGTACATTCTAGAAAATGGTTTTGAACAAGGACTCTAAGCTTTTTAACACCTGACAACTATAAGGAAGGAGGTCTCCAAAAGACCACCTTTCTTCCCCCGTATCCATTTCAAGTCTAAAAGCAAATCCATCTGCCCCTTGACACTCTGCTAATAATGGATTGTCAAAGTCAAACAATTTTCTTCCTTTTAAAAGAAATCATCATAACCTGAAACAATACAAGTTATTTGACATTGCAAAGCATTCATTGAGGCCATGGTGGTCCCTTCATGCCAATTTCAATATCAGATACAATACGTTTTCCTCTCAAATGCTGAATATAGCATGGCGGCAGGCCGAAAGATCATCTGACCATTACTCAAGACAGTTGAACTGCATAACTCTTAAAAAGTCCAGACTGCTATAAAAAGCAAGGGATTACATTACCTATCTCTTACTAATGATAAGAAGTCATAAGGTAGTTCAACCAAGAATGCTCTTTTTGGAATAGAGTCAAACAAAGTTAAATAAAGTTGACTTCTTCCTGTAATGGCACATGGTAAGTGGTAAATCATAAAGCAGGCCCATAACGAAGAGCTCAATCATTGAGAAGCACCACCTCAAGGATTTCCACTACCCTGCTTTGCGCTTTGCCAATTCCCCATAAATGAGGCCCGGTGTATGTTGTTGGTGGTGTACAGTGCGGGTGGTGGTATAAGTTGCAGATGGTATAGAGTGTAGTGGGTGGTATGTGGTGTAGGGTGTGTGCATGGTATAGAAGCATAGATGGTGTGGGGTGTAAGAGCAGTAGGCAGTGATATATGTTTAGGGTTTAATATAAGGAGGCAAAGTAGTTCCATGCAATTAGTAGTGCTGTTTTAGAATGTGGAATGTGAAGTTTATGGGTGCTTGCACAGGGTGTATGGGTGTATATGGAGGTGTAAGTTGTAACTTATGGTGTGGAGTGCTGGTGTTGTTGGTGTCAGTTGCAGGTGATATTGGTGTATGGTGTTGGTAGCCATGTAGGTGTAAGGTGCTGGTAAATGGTAAATATTTATTATATGCTTAGTTAATAAAAACCATTGCATAAAAAGGAGCATAAAAAATAGAGCAAGCAATGTATGCATAGCTAAATAAAACAGACAGTGTTGTCACATCATTATCTCGTTCATGTAAAATACTGAGGCCGTCTGTAAATTTTCTTCGTTCCGGATCTATAGAATCAAGTCTCTTATAACAGTTCTGAGTTTCTATAATCACAGTCTCTGATGGCCTTATTTTTTTTTTTTGCTTGTGCGTGATTTGTTTCAAATCAAATTTGCAGTGGGCGAAGGTCTTTGCACTTAACACCGTCAGGTTAAATATTAAAACAATCAGTTAACACTTTTCAGTTAAAACCGCTTTTAAGATATATGCAAAAGTGCACAGGAGGTTATAAGTTGCTGTCCTTTGTTTCAATGTTATATTCCTTCTCTGTCCCCTTTAGTTTCTTTCTCGCCACATCAAGGAAGCGAACTAGACAGCAGGCCAGCCGGATGTCCTCTCCGTCAAAGCAGGCCTTAACTGCCTGTCTGCAGGTTCTAATGCATAGCCTGTTCCAGGCGGGTTTTAGTATTGATCTTCTTTCCCTGTCTAAGCGTTTGCATGTGCAGACAATGTGTAGAATATCTTCCTTAGCCTCGGCACACAGTCTGCATGGTGTTTTAGATTGTGGTCGTTTCCATGGCGGTAAGTGCGGCAGTATTGGTAGAATGCCCATCCTGAAGTGCAGAAATTTTTCTTTTTTGGTCCTGGTAAATCCAGACCCTAGATAGGCTTTTGTGGAGCAGCTTTTATAGCTCTGGATAACGAACCATCCATGTGCTCTTTCAGACAGGGAGGCTTTGTCCTCGAGATTGGATACAATTTTTACTGTTTTGTTGACAAGCTCCTTGAAGGTTTTATGGACCCCAATTGTGTCCCAGTGAGCTTCTAAGGCCAAGCTGGCCAAGGAGTCTTTTAAATAAATCAGAGCTGCACAGTCTTTTTCCGGTTGGAGTTCATTCCATAAAAATTCATTTAGTGAGCCTGATTCTGCTCCTTTAATTTTGTGCCAGCATTTCAGGTAGGCTCCCTTTACGTGCATTCTGTTGTTTTGAAATGCCGAACTCTAGCCTGATTTGGGCTGGTGATGTATAACGTGGGAGATTAAAAATGATTCTCATTGCCTTTGTTACTGTCCTGTCTAGGGTGTCGGCATCTCGCCCCCTGAGGCACTCGCTTCCATAAGTGATGGTTGGGAGGAGTTTTGCTCGACACACCTGTAGCAAAGGGGTGAAACTTGGGCCGCTTATTTTTTGTTTAATGTTTTTTAGTGCGACTGCCAACAGGATTCCTTTGCCTTTTATAGATGCTTTTTGCGGGAGGAACGTGCCTTTAGTGTCCATAATTATGCCCAAGTATTTAAACTCACTGACAATATCGAGTTTCTTCCCTTCCAGAACCCATTGGAAGTGGTGTGGTTTATTTTTCCAATTAATAATAATCACTTTAGTTTTGCTCAGATTTATTCGTAAACCATTTCTGTTGGAGAAGTTGCTTGTGGTATTTAACAGGTGTTGTAAGCCAATTGGAGTGCGGCTAATCAGAACCAGGTCGTCTGCGTAGAGTAAGTTCGATAGGGGTAAACCGCCGAAGTTCGGGGCATGATGGTTGCACTTATCCAGTTCTGGCGAAAGATCTGCCAAGAACAGGTTGAACAAGATCGGCGCCAGCACGCACCCCTGCTTCAGACCCTTAGTTGTCGGGATTCCCCGTGATATACTTTCTCCAGCCCCTAGCTTGATTTGGATCCAGGTATCACTATGTAGTAGAATCAGCTGGTTCAGAAGTTTGCTCTTAATTTTCATTTTGGAGAGTTTTGCCCAGAGTTTATTCGTATTAATACTGTCGAAGGCAGCAGAGTAGTCTATAAAGCACAGGTATAACGGTCTTTTGATGAGTTTGGTGTCGTCTATTAGGAGCGATAGTGCCAGTGTGTTTGTCGTTGTGCCCATACTTTTCTGAAAGCCTTATTGATTAATAGGAATAGATGCCGTTTCCGATGCCCATTCTGTAATTTCTTCAAGCAGCAGCCCTGCGTAATATTAAGGTGGTGGTGTTGCGGAGTACATCTTATGCAGTGAAATTCAGTGATGTAAGTTGTGGATGGGTAGAACAGTCCACAAGCCCTTTCAAACAAGAGATCACTTACTGGTTTTGAGATGTGCTGGGTTGAAGTGGAAGGAGAATTGTGATCATGTCAGGCTTCAAGGATCTGGAAACCACCAGCAAACACAGATATTACTATGACTCCACACTCTTGATAAATCTTGTTACAATCCTTACTCCAGAATATCTCTTTTAAATTTATACAGGTTTGCTTGTTATTGTCCATGGTTGCCAAAATCCTTACACTTGGATTTCTTTGCTAGATGAACCAGTCTCGCTAACTTCCAAAAATGTCATATCTTTTTTTTCATCTACAACTCATCTGAGTCTGACACAGGGTCTGAGGGGAAAGATTGTGGCTGGTGTAGTTTATACATCCTGTAGGTTATATTGTGGTGCTATAATTTTGATAGGCTGTAGAATCTGGTGCATAAGAGAGGTAGTGTTTGAAGTGGTGGCAAGAGTAAGTGGTGTCTGTAGATGGCAAAGGGTGTTGTGTGCATGTGGTGTTCTGTAGATGGAGGGGCTTATTTATGAGATGCTTGCATTGCCGGAGAGTCACTTTTTCTGACGCTCCAGTGGCGCAAACCTCTCAACTATATCTATGAGGCCACGCAAAGCCACTTTATGTTGCTTTGCATGGCTTCATTGATATGGAGTAAGACAAAGCAGCGCAAGCTACTGAGTTACCTTACTCTGCACCAAGGAGGCATTTCATGGGCATTACGGTGGGTTTTCCCATGGATTTTGACGCTGCCCCAGATTTACTTAATCACGTAAACCTGGGACAGTGGCAAAACCGTATGCCTCTCCAGAGCAGGTGTAACAAGGAGAAATAGTTTTATTTCTCCTCATTTTTTCCTCTTTCCATGTGTGCTGCATTCTGCAACACACATAGAAAGAGGAAAATGCCTCTCTGAATTGCAGGAAGCTGCACAAAAACAATCCTGTATACAACGCAGACACCCTTGCAACATGGTGCAAGGGTACCTGCGTTGGTGCTAGGCAGCAAACTGTGCGCCAGCTCAGGGGGATAGGAGAAGAATGCACCGTATTTCATATATATGGTGCATTCCTGTCTTTCACATTGGCGTAGGACAGCGCAGCAAGAAGACTTGCGGCACTGCCCTTTGCCAATTGCCCATAAATGAGGCCCGGTGTATGTTGTTGGTGGTGTACAGTGCGGGTGGTGGTATAAGTTGCAGATGGTATAGAGTGTAGAGGGTGGTATGTGGTGTAGGGTGTGTGCATGGTATAGAAGCATAGGCGGTGTGGGGTGTAAGAGGAGTAGGCAGTGATATATGTTTAGGGTTTAATATAAGGAGGCAAAGTAGTTCCATGCAAGTAGTAGTGCTGTTTTAGAATGTGGAAGGTGTAGTTTATGTGTGGTTGCACAGGGTGTATGGGTGTATATGGAGGTGTAAGTTATAACTTATGGTGTGGAGTGCTGGTGTTGTTGGTGTCAGTTGCAGGTGATATTGGTGTATGGTGTTGGTAGCCATGTAGGTGTAAGGTGGTGGTGTTGCGGAGAACATCTTATGCAGTGAAATTCAGTGATGTAAGTTGTGGATGGGGAGGCGCTGAGGGGGGTTGGTAGGCTAGAAGGTTGGCGGTCTTGGAGATGCCTGCAGGATGAAGGAGGAGAGAATAAAGTCATTTATATTTACCCAGCTATTGTGCCATCTGTCTCTTGCATAAAAAGAAGTTGAGCAAAGCTGCCAACAGATTTGAGACATGCTACGGAAACTGTATGACCTGCAGGTGTGAAGCCCCAATACCAATGAGACAGCACTGAATGTTGAGGTGTAACTCACAAATATAGTTGAAAATCTGATCCTAAAGTTTTGCTACCACTCTTGAGGACAGATTAGGGTGCATGAAATAATTAGGTTCTCTGCAAACATTTGTGAAAGTTACATGAAACTGCATGATATTTTGTGAAATTAACATGGCAATATCTTGTGCCAAAATTGGTCTTTAGTGCATATCTCATGTTCCAAAGTCATGGGAGATAGCATCAAAGAGAATGGTTCTGAGACAAGATGCCAGCCACAAGAAATGTTATACTGAAATAGGGCAAAAAATCCATGCATCAATTTGAGCCAGGGATATTTTTCGAATTTGCAAAATTCAAATTTGTGAATTTTGCAGGTGTAATTACAAATTTCACATTACCCTAGTGCAAATAAAATGACCTAGTTGCAACTTTCCAGGAATTCTTCAAAAAAAATTAATTACATTCATGAGTACACGTTGTCACTGGAATTTCTTCATGCATATTTGTACAATGTATGCAATTGTTGAAATATCAAAACATTTGTGTAATGGCACAATTATTTTTTTCTCTAGAGCAAAAATAGTTTTCACCATAAAACCCCTTCACCCATCCAGTCTTAAAGTTTTTGGATGTTCGGTTTTGCTTCCCATTATGGAAAGAGATGTACTTCTGGCTGTGAAAGGGACATTTACAGGGTGGAAAAGGCTCACAGAGCAGTGTGTGAATACCCATAAACTCACACATTTGTGGATGCTGACAAACTTTCAAAGCAATCTATGCCTTGTAGTGTCTACTTCCGGTCTCATGCATTTTATTCCTGTGCACTATTACACAATCATGGGGTAATATTACAGGAGAGTTAAAGAAATTAATGATTGCAATGTCAGCTTTCCTGAATTCCTTACTCTCATAACTCCAGCCATTTGCTGATTTATGAGTGTAAATGGCTTTGTAAATCAGGCCCTAGGTGTTTGCTGCCACAATCTGTGTAACTTGCAGGTAACAGTTTATAATGGCAGTAAAAAGCTTGTGGGTTAATCATGTGTTGTACAAGTGTGTGTGTGCATGTGCGTGTGGGTGTGTGCGTGTGCATATGCGTGTGTGTGAGAGAGAGAGAGAGAGAGAGAGAGAGAGATGTACAGGGATCTACAGCACAAGCATGTGCATGGACCAGCTGAAGTACATCAATTAATCTAAGGGGCTGATGTTGAGTTTGAGTGGTGGATGGTACTCCTCTGGATGGAGGAGGACATTGCCCTCACCATTTCCAGGGACCTCTGCCTGTCAAATCTAGAGTTGTCCACCTGCCCCCCAGACAACTCTTAACATTGACATGAACCGCTGTCACAGCTGATCCTGTCAATGTCATTAAAGTCTGACAGACGACTGTGATAAATATGATGGCCCTCAGTCAAACTTTCATAAAGGTTTAAATTTTTCAAAAACAAACTCCAGAGGCGGGAGTATTTTTTTTTAATGTAAAACTACTTTCTCCCATGGTGTTGGAGTAAAAAAAAAAAATGATGACCCTCACCGCCAGGTGCATAGGCGACAGTGCAGACATTGGTGTAGGCCATAAGTAATGTAGTTGTAGGAAGAGCTTCTCCTTTAGGAATTATGTCTGAGGCTCCGTAAGATGATTTCCCAGATGATTTCCCTACTGGAAAACCATTTCTTTTTTAAAGCAGCACATGTCCATTTAAAGGATACAAGCTGCTTTACAAAACATGGTGCTAATTTAATAATACAAATGCAGGAACAGAGATCTGCTGTCTCTGGCTGGATGTCATTTCTTCATTTGCAATCAATCACAGGGGAGTGCAAATTTAAACCACCCTCATCGGTCGTTCTGCGATCCTCTGCAAATGGGGATTTTGTGATGGGATCTATTAGTCCATTGGTCGTATTGCAAAATGACAATCAGGTTGCCAAAACGCAGGTGTGTAATTTGCACCCACTATTTGTGACCCACATGTATATTGATCAGACCCCTCGCACTTTGGATAAATAGCAGACTACTTTTGCTGCTTTTTCAGGCAGCAGCCTGGACCAGCTCTAACGTCGGTGCTCTTATCGGATTGTGGAAAGTTTATCACACCTTGATCCCTTTGGAAAGTTCCATTGGTACTATTTTTAGAACTGGAAAATGCTTGTCATACTCTTGTCAAAAGAAAGTTTAGTAAATCAATAAAAGGTATCCACGTCACAGGTGTCTCTGGCACTAAACAATAATGTCTGATGGAAAGCTTAACATGCAGTCCTCATAAAAACAGAAACACTCAGCACACCTTTTGGTCAGCAGGTTCTGCATAAACAGGCTTCAGTTAAGCCCAACAGTAAACTCCTCTAAGGCATACCTGAAGCAGTTTAATATATGAATAAAAATCCCACCCTTTGGCAGTGTGTCTTCACGTAAAAGCAAGCATTGGCAAATAAATTAGGTCTGGCATTTGCTGCCAGCCTGCTGGCTTTGTCTTTGATTGCGTTGTTATGTCATCGTTTTCGCAAAACGTTATTGCTGGGGAACTGCAGTAATCTTGTCAATATAAAGTCCAAAAAACACTGGCTAAAAGCAAAAATATGTTTTAGTCTCTAAAAGAACACATTGCCATAGTAGTTCCTGGCACTAAAGAAAACTACTTTGTGTGTGGATATGTTCCTTATGGAAGGGCAATGCCGTCACTCACAGTGAAGTTAGCGAATGGCTGATGTGAGCTGACTCACTGCCCACTACTATATGGGGCAGAAGAAAAAAGTGAATGGCACAACAACAGATCAACAGATTGAGAGGGCTGGCTGAAAGCCCCAAAAATAAGAAGATTAGACAATAATTTTAGAAAAATCAAAAGGTCTTGGCTAAAGCAAGCCCTAAAAAAAAGAGTTGCTTGTACATGGAGTGCTAACCAGTGAATAGTCAAGGCCTTCTCGGGAAAGGCCCTGTATGCCAGTTACATGGAGGAAATTGTCTCCTAAAATAGATTTATACAAACTCCCTTTGTCCTTACAGTCTCAGAAAATTCTTACAGGGATTGTGGCCATAACATGCTACAAATTAGCCTGCATCTAATCTAATCACCTCTGGCAGAGAAAGTCAGATAAGTGTAGTGCTGAATTGCGCAAATTTGCTAAGACTTTTGTCTTGCACTTTGCCAATCATTTTCAGAAAGTGCAAAACATGCAAAATTACAAAGCTTAACCAAGCATTCGCAAAGCAAGATGTCTCGCCTTTATAATGTGGGTGATAAGCTGTTGGCTTTCCTAGAGTTTGTCTGTAAGGTATCGTTTACAAAAAGTAAAAGAAAAAACATTTCAAAATACTGAAGGAAAAGCAAGCACATATTGCATGGTATTTCAAAACTGTACATTGAAGTCAAAATTTCCTCATTTATTTTTCGAGCCCTTTTCACTCAAGAAACGCTGAACAGAACAAAAAAATAATATGGGTTTGTCAGAATGAAAAAGAAACCACTTGCCTGACCTGATTTACTTTTCAATATAATATAACCTATTGGTCTTCTGCATAACCTCAGGGAGCAGATATATGGACTCCAGGAGAAGTGTCATGCTCACTACACCTTCTTCCTCAAAGACCAACTGGCACTTGCCCCAGCAGCACCACAACCGCCTTTGTGTACCAAAGCCTGTGTTTTCATACAATATGTGGAAAGCAGGAGATAATACAAAAAACACAACACTTAAAGTCTACTCTTCAGCCTTTCCCTGGCAAAAATATCCCTGTTGCTGTTCTTTTACAGATAAGCTGTAAAAAGTGAAAAGCAATGCAGCACAGTGGGATATTTTAGGGGGGGAATCAGCACATTGGGGAAAGAGCTAGAAAGCCCATGCATTCTCATGGAGTGATGAAGAAAATTAACTAAGTAGTCCCCTAAATGTGAGCAGTGGAAGGATACAAGTTAGGCAATCAAAATGATTGTGAAGAGGTTATGCTCCAGGGAATGACAAATACAAGAAGAGGAAGCCAAGCAGTCAAATAAGAAGCATGGAAAAGAGAGTGACCATACAGCACACCAATGGTAAACAATCTGTGGGTTGTAAGCCCACTGTTAGTTCACAAAAGGTCTTTTGCAACCAAAAAGCTTGCTCTGTCTGGTAGGCGAGACCTAAAATGGGGTGTGGGTTGTGTGTAGGATAGTTGGAGTAGGGTCTATGAGGCTATCTAGTGTATAGGTAGCGTACAGGTTAGATGGTGTTGTAAGTGTAGTTTGTGGTATAAGTGCAGGGGGTTGTGTGGGTTTAGGTAGTAGTGTAAGTATAAGTAGCAGTGTTGGTTTTTGATAACACTTATGGCAGTGAATAGGTTAAAACTATCCACTTAGGAGAAGTGCCTCAGCTCCTTCCTGGAATGTTTGAGGGTGATCCATCAAGTAAGGGTGAGAAAAAGGGAGGGTCCCAAAACACTTTTTCCCCATGCAATTTCCATAGGGAAAATTAGACAGCAATACAGAAAGAAATAGCTGAACAGAATTGCACCAAATTTGTCAGAAAGCTAGATCATTACTCCCTTTACCTGTCCCCAGCCCTGAATCCTAAAATTTGTCTTACCACCTTCGACCTCTACTCACCCCTAAACCCTAAAAGTATCTTACATTCCTTTAACTCTAGCAACCCCTAAATCCTAAATTCATCCTTACCTCCATTTACCTCTACCCACACTTTAACCCTTTATTTCTTTTTATAACAAATTCTGTTATTTAGAAAATATATATATATACTTGCTTGAGAGGAAAAGTACTACATGGTAAAGGGTGTGTGGTAAAGGTTAAAACCTTTATTATGTACTTAACTGCATGATATTTACTTGAGTGGTATGATTGTGTGGAGAAGATTCTGCATGGTAAAGGCTGCGTGGTAAAGGTTATTTCCCCTGGAAATCAAACCTAGCAATTTTATCTAGTGTATGTTTGTGAATAAGTCTTTGTGGGTATAGCCTAAAGATATTCTGTAATCGGCTGACATTTTACACCTATTCATGGTTTTCTTTGAAGATCATGCTCAAGGAATTTACCTCAGAGTTCTGCTCATCTGAAAGATGTGCAATTGCTGTCTATAGATCCCTACCCATTGCATCTGAAGAATAGGCCTGGGAGAAGCTTTAATTATGCTGGCAAAAGTCACATAATTCCCGAATTTCATATTACACAAAATTCCTGAAATGACTTGAAAATTTGCATCATGCAATTTCTCTTATTATTTACGCGCAAGACTCGTTTGTGCAAACAATATTACACAAAGAAAGATTTGTTTGCACAAATCTTTTTCTTGCCAGTATCACGTAAAACTGTTTTACCTGAAGTTCACACTTGTGTGCAGATAGTCACATGAGATACCAGCAAACACAGCAAAAATGTAATTTCACTCAGTCTTTGTGGAATTTCATCAAATTTTACAGGAGAAAACAATTACACTATTTCATCCATCTTTCCTCAAGAGATTGAACTCTTGATCAAGTTGACCAAATTGTGCCTTGTGGTGTTGCCCATCTAAACAAAAATGTTGTTGTGAATGAACGAGGGATCGAATGTTTTTAGGGCTAGACATACTGTGTTGATGTCCAACAGCCGACAAGGTGCCTTGAATCAATCCTGAAGCTATCCTATCAGAGTCTGCCAACTCATCAGTAAACTGAGTAAACATTTCTTTAAAAACTGCCTATTTGCAGCACCTCTTTTTCCTAGGTTGATGCAAATGATATGTGAGGCATTAATTCATGTATAGCTTTACAAGGATCACTTCTTCAGTAGGAAATGACCAGGTTAGACAACATTGGATCTCAACTTTTAGTGTTAATGTATGAAGCATTAGTCACCAAGGAAGTTCATAGTTCTTTCCTACCAGTCATAAATCTCATTTTCCTAAAAGCATGTACATCAGTCTGAAACAGATGATCTGCTTGGGTTATATTATTTGAACTCTAAATCAATGATAGGGAAGGGGTTCACCAACTAAAATCCCAGATGGTAATGACCTTGTCATTAGTCTGGCGATTAGATCTCACTAGAGCAGTGATAATACTACAGATCAAGTTTTTCAGAGGTCATTTTACAAAGTACTTTGGTATATATGACTAAGGTGAAAAGGAAACATTTTCACCTCTGTACGACAAAATTGATATATGAATATGCATAATGTATTTGAAAATCCCACTCCAGCTTTTTTTAAATGTACACATTTTCTTTTTATATACGTTTTTTATTGCTGAATTTTATATCTTTTTGTAGGAATATATGAATGTATTTTAACTGTGTGCACTTTTATGATTATCAAATTTGAAATGCAATAAAGTTCTTTTGATTGATTGACTAAGGTGAATGCATGTACGCAATCAGAGGTCTTGTAAATGTATTATGTGGGTCAGACAGAACCACTTGTGAAACTACAGTGGAAAGATCACAGATCAACATTCTCACAAAAAAAAGAACAACTCATCTATGGCAAGGCACGTTTTAGAGTTTCAGCATAATTTACATCAAATAAAATATATTAATTGTGATATTATCCCCAAGCAGAAGAGGTGACAGATTAAATGCAATTGCAAAGACATGAATGTAAATGGATAGACCACCTAGAAGTAATGACCCAGAGCAGGGTGAGCGAAGAAAATAATTTCATATTTAAATTCTATTGGGGACTACTTTTAGAACTAAATAAGAGGTCATGATATACAATAATGGAAACAACTATATGTCAGACTTAGCCAATGATGGGTGTTCACTCATGCTTTTTGGGCCCCCTATCTTTAGCCTTCTTGAAACACTTGGACTCGGGGTGTGTAGGCAGGCTGCACAAAGAACAACAGTGCTTGAACTTGCATGTTCCTGGGGCTCTGGAGCAAGTCCTTCTATTGAAGTCCCAGCATGCCCCCTTTCTTGCCCCGCCCCCTGAATTACTGTTTGCTCCGGCACCTACCCGAAAGGGCTGGCTTGGGCTGACCACCACCCTTTGTGGATACATGTAACGCAACCATGGGTTCACCTCCAACTGATTCCACCCCAAAGTGGGTCTAGTAGCCTTAATACACCTGACTTCCTTGTCATATTCCCTCCAAGCCATGCCTCCAAACTAGCCATGCGCACAAGCTCTCCTATTTTGGAAGCACGCCAACTGCCTCCCCAGAGTTGGGAACCTCTCTGCCATGATTGCCTGGAAAACAGAGAAACCTCTGACCCAATTCATGATGGTCTCTTCCACCCTCTTTTTGAATAGCCAATGCCCGTACTCCCAGGATTGTGAGCACTCCTTGCACCATTTGGTCTCCTCCCTGTCAGGCGTATCTAAAAATAATTCACATATATCCACATAAGCGCCTTTCAAGATCTTCTCCTTATCGTCTGGATGCATGTGCCTGCCCAACGGATCAGGCTCTGAACGCATGTCCCCCGGATCCACGCTTAGCAATTGCTGAAACATATCTGATGGTGTGGCTTCTTTGAGGGGAGGTAGGAGCCCACTACCCATTTGCAAGGTGCGAGCCACTACTGCTCCCTGCACTGCTGACACACCTGTTACTCCTGGATGTCCTTGCATACCCATGCCATGTCCATGCGCCACCAACATCTTGGGCCTTTTGATATGGTCGCCCTCCACTACCCCTGCCAATGCACTCATCAACAACCGTGCGGACCACACGCCTGCCTTTGAAAGCCAAGGCAACACACTGGCTAAGCTTGCCACCAATTCTGGCTACCCTGTCAAGTCCACTGGAGCTGCCACACTTGCAATACGCTATTCCCAGTCTGTATGCTGCTGCCGCTCGCTGGCGACACTACAACTGTAGGAGAGCTGACCTGCCCATCAGTACCACTCCCTCTGCATACCGGCACCACCTCTGCGACAGCACTGCCCAGCCCCCCACTTATACTGCCAAGTGGCACAGCCTCAGTGGTGGCTCGTGGCCCTGACCCCCTTCGCCATTCATCCCCTGCCGCACCTCCTTACTGGGGGAAATGCTGCCCGAGGTGCCATCCCTGGCCTTCGAGGCCAGTCCACCGGCACTCCCGTCCATCGCCTCCATCTTGCGCTCCATCCTGAGCATCATTTCTTCCATCCTATTAACAGGGCATGCCTTCTTGGCACCCCTCTTTGCTACCCCAGGCATGCTTGTAAGCGTGTGCAAATTCTGCTAATAGTGCCCTGATGAACACAACCTGCACCCCCTAAAACACTAGACACTCGGCTTGCTATGCAAAAATATCAATAAAGGTGAAAAAATCAGCCTATAGAAACAAGAGCTTCTCTCACCCACCTAAACCACACTTTCAAAAGCGCATCCAGTGCTCAATCAACAAGCGCTATTCCTCAGTGCTAGCTATCTCCCCCTTATCAACAATCCTGCTCCCACAGCTGGGGCTTGCATTTTTGCCTCAAAGAGGCTCGTGGCCCCCCAAAGGCTCAGACCCTTGTCTGTGAGCTAAGTTCACACCAAGTGTTACCAACTACAAAACAAACACCTACAAAATCTCCCAGAAATCCCTTCCGTGACCCCTTTACCTTGCGTGACCCCCTCTCACCCTCCGGAGCCACCACCGAGAGTCCCAATGCCTATCGAGGATTCTCGGGTCAGGTGAAAACTCAAGCCTGTGCGGCTCCCAGTAGGGCAATGCTGTGAGGAGGGGGCCCACTAGCCGCGGGCAGCATAAGGTTGCTGCGGGGATGGGGCATCCTGGGCACAGCGACTGTGTCTTCTCCGACCACGGGCAGGAAACAAGAGACCTGCTCGCTGCTGCGTGGCCACTTATATATGGGCATGATCGACCTACGCTGCCCCCGGAAGCACTTTAGTGCTTCTGGGGTAGCGCTTGCCATGATCCAATCACTAGTGATCTCTCCCCGGTCAGGCTGGGGCGACCATGCCCCATTCGCGTGGATGGCCCCTGGCTCCTCACCATATCATTGGCTCTCCCGAGGAGGGGAGAGCCTCTGTTAGAGGTCATGAGATACAATAATTGAAACAACTATAAGTCAGACTTAATCTCATTCCAAGATGGCACTTCATAGGTAATAAAGAGAGAGAATGTTATGGGTATAGTCATGGGACACGTGATGACATGGCTCGCATCATCAGTAATATAAACATTATGTGACAGGAAGTTGATCAGTTGGAACAGCTGTTTTTGGGTGACTGTTGTTGCCTTCTTAATTACAAGAATCATTCTGGACTACCATCTGAATGAAACCCACTAGACAGTAAATGCACAGATTTATATTATAGACACTGAAGCATTTTGGACCACATTCACAAAGGTAGACTTACAAATTTGTGTAAATTTAGGATTTTTTCCTATTTTACAAGTAGCCTCTTTATGACTGCGAAGTCTCCGCACTTGTGGCAGAGACTGCGCACATGAAAAGATAGGTCAGTCCTATATGTTCATGTGTGGAGTCTCTGCCATGAGTGTGGTGACTTCATAGTCGTAAAGTTACTACTCATAAAATACCTTTGTGAATAGGAAAAATCATAAACTTACACAAAATGTTAAGTTTACTTTTCTGAATCAGGCCCATAGATTGCAGGTCATTCACTCAATGAAGGTTTTACAAGCCAAAATACATTAGGATATATATTGGGAGGAAAAGCACTTCAATAATTATTTACTTGGATTTGCACAGAAAATGCATTAGAAATTTTTTATGAAATACATTATTGTGGAAATGAGATTCAAGCAAAATTAATTAATTAAACTTAAGTATTTTGGAACTGAAGAGCAATGTGATGTTTTCATACAAATATAGTACTTTCTGTAGATGACGGAAAAGAGTTTCACTATAGACGTGATGGTACAAATAAAGCACCACTTAAAGCCAATTTTCACATTATGCAGTTAAACGGTATGTTGAGACTATTTCCGACATCTTGTACTTAAAATTTTAAATGGCCTTTAGTTTTTCTAGATGAAAGCATAAAAATAATACATGTAGTGGCTGTGCCCCTTACCGTCTTTACACTGTGCTAAAGTATTGGAACTGATAATCTTTTTCCTTTGGTTAGTTCCTTACCCTAATTGATGTATTGCACTTTTTCTGAAGTGTAGGCCATGAGGTAAAACAATCTACAGCTCATTCATTACTTGAGAATGTAAATCTTACACCTGACCTAGATTTAGAATTTCACTCACATTTTGCATATCAAAAACTTTATGCTACGGGGGCCATATCACTAAAGATGTGCGGACACAGAGCAGGTCTGAGAGCTTTTTTTTAAGTCTTCATTTTGACTAAAGCAGATACGCTTTGGGCCTGATTCACAAACTGAACTTTGTAGTACATTTTGTAGTGCTACAGTAGTTCTGAAAAACGTACTACAAAGTGTTATTCACAAACTGCACTTTTATTCTAATTTACACTTTTGTGTAAGTTTATTACTTTTCAGTATTCACAAACTCGTATGCTGCTGGGCAAGCTTATCACAACAGAGACGCAGGTATTTGAGGCCCATCCTTAAGCAACACGAGATACGATCATGCAAGGAAGCACTACTATTCATATATTCATCTGTCACTCCAAAAGTCGTAGCACAGGTCGGCAAATTCTTCGTGGAAGCAGGCAGAATACTACGAGAGTCTGGATCGCCATTAGGGGAAGCTGATAATTGCACAAAATCCTCCATGGAGCCACCACTGTCCCGCATGACAGTACCCAGTAGAACTGCAGCACTTGGAGCGGACACTTTTATAAACCTGCCTGTTCAAACGAGCTTGCACATGCTGATTGCCAACCATTAAAAGACTTAGGTTCCATCCCACTTCAAACACTGAGAAACTTGCACATTTCCTTATAGTTGAGCCTATTATTTCTGTCTGCACGAGCTATTAGGAGGGGCAGAACAACTAGACTGGCTAATCAAATAATCACATCATCCTTCTCGCCACAAGGATCTGATGAAGAGACACTCAAAAAAGGAACCAATGAAATGAAATGAAACGGAGATTTGTAGAGCGCGAAACATTAACCCAAGGGTGTCAAGGCGCTTGCTCATCAAAAAACAGGGTTTAAGCTAGGTGGTTCGAAAGCGCCTTAAAGACTGAACAGCCATGTCTTCAGTTCTTTCCTAAAAGCCAACAGATGCGTTTCTTGTTTCAGCCTTCTTGGAAGAGAATTCCATAACTTGGTCGCGCCAACCAGGAAACTTCTTCCCCCCCAGGAGCATTTCTTGATCCTGGGGACAATCAGATCATGGGCGAAGGATGAACGGAGATGACGGACTGGAACATATGGTATCAGATTCCGTTTTAGAAAGCCGGGTCCTGTGTCCTGTATGGCCTTAAAGACAATGCATAGAGCCTTAAACTCAATTCGTCTCTTTACTGGCAGCCAATGAAGATCTTTAAGCATCCTTGAAACAGATATGTGTCTTGGGATGTTCAACAAGAGCCGAGCCGCAGCGTTCTGCACTACCTGTAGTTTAGACAGGCATTTTTTCCGGAAATTGGTAAAGAGCCCGTTACAATAATCAGCTCTTGACAGAACAAGAGCTGAGACCACTAATTTGCGTAGCTCGGCAGGAATGAATGGGAGGATCTTTTTCAGAAGCTTTAACGTGTGGAAGGAGAGGGAGGTGACCTGATTGACATGACATTCAAATGAGAGTTTAGAGTCGAAGATAACTCCCAAGTTCTTTACCTTGGTCACTGGTGTTGGTAAAGGACCAAGCTCCTGGGGCCAAAGATCAGGGGACCAAAAATTTGTGTGGGCACCGAAAAGTAAGACCTCCGTCTTATTAGAGTTAAGTTTTAAACAATTAGCGGCCATCCAGTCCCCAACCTGACAAAGGCAGGTATGAAACTGTGCCATAGTGTCAGTAGGTGAACCTGACACTGAGACAATGATCTGCGAGTCATCGGCATAAGATATAGCCGAGAAACCCAGGGACCTGATCAACCTCGCCAGTGGTGCAACATAAATATTAAAAAGGGTCGGGCTCAAAGATGATCCCTGTGGCACCCTGCATGGCAATGTAAAATTGGGTGATTTATAATCATCTAGGGCCACAAATTGTTCCCTGCCCGACAGGAAAGATTCAAGTAAAATGAGTGCCTTCCCTTTAACACCGATCCTCCTCAGAACTTCCAAAAGATTATGATGGTTCACCATGTCAAATGCGGTGGAGAGGTCAAGCAGCACAAGTGCTGCATTGCCCCCTGCGTCAACTGTCTGCCTAATCAATTCAGATGATGTGAACAAAGCCAGTTCGGTGCTATGGTTTTTTCGAAATCCGAACTGGGTATCATCAAGGAAACCATGTCTTTCAATATATTCAGATAGAGTGTCATTCATGGCTTTCTCCACCAACTTCGCCGGCAACGGCAGTGTAGAGATTGGGCGGTAATTGTTAGGGTCTGTCTCATCTAAATTTGGCTTCTTCAGAAGGGGGAGCACAGATGCCAGCTTCCAGCTAGTGGGGAATATACCTGACAAAAACATTTGATTAAAAATAGGAGTCAGATGGGACGCGAAAATCTCTGGTAGAAGATGGAAGATTTTTGGGGGGCATAGGTCCATTGGGGAGCCTGATTTAGTGGATCGCAGCAGGTTTATTATTGCTTCCGTTGTCAGTATTGGGAAAGCAGATAATTCAGGGAGGTCCCTAGATTCAGCGGGGGCTCCGGGGGTGATACCAGCAGTCCCGGACCTGGCTGAAGCCTCTAATGAGGGAACCATTCCTTGATCCATAGGCCTAACAAATCCATTATAGACCGCCTTAACTTTCTCTTGGAAAAACGTAGCCACATTGTTACAAAATGCCTGGGTTTTAGGTGAATCTGCCGCCTCCGAGCAGTTGGCTAATCGTTTTACTGTTGAGAAAAGTTCCTTTGAGGAGTTTTTGCTGATAGTATAGATGTGGTGAAATAGCTAGTTTTCTCCTTAAAAATAAGTTTTTATACTCAAGCAAGGCTGATTTATAGTTGGCTTTATCCTTCAATTCATATGAGGATCTCCACTTTCTTTCCATACGACAGCAATTTTGTTTTTGTAGCCTAAGCTGTTCTGAATACCAGGGTTCAGTGGGTCTGGGCCTATGGCTGGAAATGCATTTAGCTGGTAGTACTTGATCTATTGATTTCCTCAGCCAGTTCTCGAAAGCAGCAACAGCCTCATTTGAGTCTTCTAAGAATTGAGGAGGGGTTTGAACTAATGCTTTTTCAAAAGCGTCCAATGCCAAATTATTCCAAGGCCGGACCATTTTCCGCTGCCTGTTTGTCAGTTTCTTTGTCTGAGGGTTGTGTACCAGAAACGAGAACATAACAGCCTTATGGTCCGACCAGGCAAGTGGCAGTGATGAAAGGTATTGTAAATGGCCATTACTGGTAAATACTCCATCCAGTAGATGACCCCCGGAATGCGTGCTACCGGTCACCTGCTGAGTGAGGCCCATGCTGTTAGCAATATCAATAAAGTGTGCAGCATCGCTATCTAATGGATCCTCCAGGTGAAAATTAAAATCACCCAAGAGCGTAAAATCCGGTGACTGGGATATAACATCCAGGGAATTGCCTATGTCCTTCAAGAAATCAGCCCGAGGGCCTGGGGGTCGGTAGCATAGCAAACCATTAAAGGTATGATGGTTACCTATCATCAATTTGAAAAGTAGTGATTCTAGGGTGGGTCCATTATTTTGAGAGGTGAAAACCCCTTTCCACATGCTTCGAAACAGGACGGCCAACCCACCCCCTCTTTTACCCACTCGGTCTTGCCTAAATAAAGTGTATCCTGAGGGAACCGCCATAGCCAGATCAGGGGCTGATGAGGCCTCTCCCCAGGTTTCTGTAATGAAGGCTACATCTACACCGTGTGTTTCCACGAACAAAGCAAACTCAGATGCATGTTTGCAAAGAGAGCGTGCATTGATAAGGGAGCCTAACAATGACTTTCTTTCGTTTTTTTCAACCAGTAAATTCTTCCGACTAAGTGATGGCTGGGGTAAATTAGAGGAATGGTAAGAGAAACCACAGGCATTGCATTTAAAACGAGTCGCAAAGGAATCGGTGCTAGTGCAGGTGTTTGAATCGCACCTACCATTTTTGTGGAGGGCTCGTAATTGTTCCCCGGTGTAGGTGATTGCTGCAGAATGGGACCGTAAACCGGCAGCATCACTGGCCCTAGGCACGGGCCAGGCGCGGACGGGCGCAGACGGGCTTGCCTGAGATGACACTCTTAATATCCTGTTTAAAGCTTTACTCATTGCTGATAATGAAGCCGGCCGCTTTAACCACTAACAGCTTCATGGTTTTAATATTGTTAATCTTCTCTTGACAATTAATTCTTTTTATCGTGTCTTATGTTTTATTGCGATAAATGATTGTTATGGTTTTAATTAACTAAAAAATAAATTTTGATACAATAATATTCACAAACTGCACTTTTGTAGTAACTTAACCTTTTGCAATAAGTCCATACCTCTATTATTTTCTTTGGGTGGGTGTTGAAGTGCATGTGGTTGGCCCTGTGTAGCACTGGACTTACGACAAAAGTGTTCATTTACTACAAAAGTGGAGTTTGTGAATACTGGAAAGAAATAAACTTATTCAAAAGTGCAAACGTACTCAAAAGTGTAAGAATCAGGTCCTTAATTCGGATAGAAATTGTCCCTTACACAATCTTTATATACAATTATGTTATGCCTCAGGTTACTGGCAAAGTATTCATGCATTGGAGAATTTTGGCACTCTTATAACCTTATCCACTTATTCAAATTTGCAAAAGTTTACGTTGATTGTCTGAAGTGGTTCATCAAAGATTTTTCAAGGGGAGAAAGAGGTAAGGAATTCCACTTTGCTGAGGTGACAACAGAAAGGATGCAATCACCAAACAAGGCTGTTCTTGATCTCAGAATAGTAAGAAGAAACTGATCATTGGAGATGAATCTGGTCATTGGAGCTTAATTGACGGCTTGACCTATACCAGCCAAATATAGGGGAATTATTTATAGATAGCTTTCTGAACAATGGCCATTGCCTTAAAAACAAGTCTTTGATGACCTGGAAGCCAATGGAATTGTTTCACCAAAGGAAAAATATGATGACATATGGGCACCATGCAAATGAAATGGACATTTGCATTTGGAATGATTCAAGATCATTGATAGACTTTGTAGGACCTGTAAGAAAATTGAGTTATTGTAGTCTACATGGGATTGTATCAAGGCTTTCATGATAAAGATGTGACGTATTTTATCGATGAATAGAAGGATATTATGTATTGTTTTTAACTGGAAGAAACATGTACTTGTTTATTTGGTAACCTGATGGCCAAAAGAGAGATTAGAAGAGAGATTTGAATCAAAACGAATACTCAAATGCCATGCAACAGAGGAGGGAGAGGGATGACAGCCTATCTCAACAAGACAGCGATTCCAGATTGGACACCCCACTGGAGATCGTCATTATTTCAGTTTTTTTAACGGATTACATTTCATAAAATGTTAAGACATTCACAAGAGTACAAGGTGTAAACTGTGAGATGGAGCAGGAGTGGCAGGGGAATCCCAGATAAAACCAAAGATCAATTGGGTGTCATCTGCGTACATGCAAATTCTCACCCCGGCGTGAGTTAGCAGTTGGATGAGAGGATGCATACAGATGTTAAACAAAAGAGGGGAAAGTATGGAACCCAGAGGGACACCACAATTGCGAGCTTTGGGTTCAGACTTGCAAGGAGGTAGAGTCACAATTTGATGACGGCCTGACAAATATGAGGGTAACCATTCCAGGTCATTGCCCGAGATACAGATTGATCTGAGTCTAGTCACTAAAATGTTGAGGTCAATGTTCTTAAAATGAAGCCAAGAAGTCTAATAAGACTAAAGCTGTGACTTCCCCATTATCTGCCAGTATACAGAGTTCTACTACAAAAAAAAAACACACCACTAATTCGGGGCTTCTGCCCTATCTGAAATCAGCCTAAAAAGTTTCAAGGAGGCCATTATCATCGATATAATTTATGAGTTGACTGAAAACAAGTTTTTTATGAAGTTTGAATCAATAAAGGAGTAAGGAAATAGACATAAAATTGTCGTATCAAATGAGTTTGAGGCAGGTTTCTTAGGTCGAGCCTGTAACAGCACAAGCGTTGGTTGCATATGTGCTCTCGCTTGCGAGACTTTTGTGTACAACAAGGGACTTGCAGCCTGTCCATTGCTTACCATTCATTGGCTTTTTTGTCACTCTTCTTAAGTGCCGCTTTATTGGCTACCGAAGGCTAAGCTGTTACCTTCATTTCTTCCTGAGGAGCATGGGCCAAGCATAGATTGATTCCACTTAACTTGTGCCTGTCTGTTGATCATGCTGGGATTCAGATACTATTTCTTCTTTCCCCCTCCCACTCTCCATTGTATAACCAATGTAATCTAGGTCCATATTAAAGACATATACATTTCTGCACTTTACACAGAATGCATGCTTCTGGATTGTGTACGACACTGACTGCCCAATGAAAAACCCTCATTGCGCATCAGATAAATCTATCCACATACAAAACTAAAACAATCATGCTGTATAAACGCCTTAAGGAGGGGTGAATTATTTTACAGGTTAAATGTTTTACAGATACCAAGAGTGTATTTAAATAAACAATACACATTAAAATTGGAGGACAGTAAGCCTCAGAGATAGATTAGCTAGGTCTATGAAAGGACACAATGCATCCTGAGGACACACGCACATGCTGCCACACAACACCGTATTCTCTCCTGTGTGTTTTTTACCAAAGGTCACTGACTTTGCTGCTGCTGTCTCCCTACACATGTCCAGGACCAGCCACCACATTAGCAGGTTCATGTGAGTGCAGTGACTCTCAAAGCACAGCTCAGAATGGCTCGGACAAAGCCCATGGCAGCCCTGCTCACCCAGGTATCTCTCATGCTGCTTGGCTCAGGAAACCAGTCGTCACCCCTGGCTGAACCATTGGCAGGGAACTCCAGGGAGATGAGCTATTCCACTTTACCAACAGTGGGCCAAAAGCTTGGGATGATATCACTAGTTATACCGCAACTGATCTAATTAACAATACTTCTTTCAGTATTCCAGCAGTCGCATTCAGGGTGTAAAAGGTAAGTATGTCCATGATACTTACTGGAAGGCCTAAAGTTCTTTATGTAATATATATACAGTTCACCCCACATGTAAATACTGAACAGCCAACCCCAAATGCTCTTTTGATGCTCTATAAAACACAACACTAAATAGAAGTGCAGTCACGCGAGTTGCCCCAGGAGTCCTTCATTTCCAGAGAAGCTGTAACAACTGCCTGTTAGTTCATGGCTAAAAAGACAGGTGTAGATTTATGAACTTTTCACGCAGTGCAGCGCTACAAGTCACCTTGCTGTGCTGCACTGCGTGACAGGGAAAGGGCAGGAATGTGCTGTACTTAAGGCAATACAGCGCATTCCTGCCTCTTCCCCTGAGCTGGCGCCCTTTTGTCAGCCTAGCACCAATGCAGGCACCCTTGCCCTGTGTTGCATGTAGGATTGTTTTTTGTGCAGGAAGGACACCTTCCTGCACAAAAACAATCCTGAGAGGCATATTCCTCTATCTATGTGTGCTGCAGAATGCAGCACACATGGAAAGAGGAAGTAATGAGGAGAAATAAAGATATTTCTCCTTGTTACACCTCTCCTGGTAAGGCGTATCTTTTTGGCTCATTCCCAGGTTTATCAGTTCTGGTAAATCTGGGAATGCAACAAAACCATGGGAGTTGCATGGGAACACCCACGCACACACCCATGGAATGCCTTGCCAGGGAAGAGTAAGGCAACGCAACAATTTGCGCTGCATTGTCTTAAAGACTGGACTAGCTGTATCAGGTATCAGGCATTTCCCCAGGAGGCTTGATGGGTGGGGGGCACTTTTGTTACTGGGGTCCGGTTTTGTAGAAGTGCAGCAGCTTTAAAAGCACTGCACAGTTGCTTGTATATCCTACAGTTTTCAGGCAACAATAAAAGTGCCAAGATAACGCTGATGATTAATGTACCTGCTGGAGTGAGATCAGAGTTTTGTTTAGTGGCAGTTTTGGCTCACCTAGGGTAGTGCAGAGGGTTAATATGTCTGCAGCAAAGAGCGTGTACTATGCAGATTACAGAACAATATTTTAAGTGCATAGCTCAGTGGGTTACTGCTTCTGTCACAGAGATCCTTTTGTTACTGTGCAGTACATAAATTACAATCTAGGTTACAAAGATATGTTTTTTCCCAGTCTTTCATTATTCTAATTTTGTTAAAAAAGGGTTTGTTTGGGTAGAAATAAATTCTTATTAGTGAATGCAACCCTAACCACTGTGTTGCGTTCTGAATCCTGAGTTTGTGTTTCATCAGACCAAGCCCTCTTAAAAAATGCCTACGCTGTATGGATGACATGTGAGTCCTATACCTTGTAGTCCCCTTTGTTCAACTTTGTCTTATGTAACATTTTCCATACACTGATTTACACACGTATGATTCATTGTCTTTGTATGTGTGTGTAATGTAAAATGCTCCCACACCCTACACTGGTATGAGAGGGGCTATAAAACAAATATAATGCATGTGAGAGAGGGGCTCTGGAGAGATGAGAAGCACTGTCAGAGGGTGATAGTGAGGGAATCGTTGAAGAGCCCCACTGAAGATTGCTGCATTCTGGTGCACTGTAAGGTCATCATTTGTTATGCTTTAAAAACTAATACAATTGAATATATTATGAAAAATGTGTTGTGGAATGCAGCATTTTTGCAATTCTTTCAAAAGTTCTTGGGTGGGAGAACCCCCCAAACCTCCTTGTAGTGATCAGGCTCGCTTGCTGCCCTTGCTCGCTCTTCACTGTATGGGGGCTGGTCTGACTAAATTTTTCAGAGCTGCTTTGGATTTCCAATCTGGCCCTGGTTTCCTTACCCCAGATTTACTGAGCCACTCAGGATCACGTTAAGTGGCCTTGCATAGTTTCATAAATCTGACTTAAGGTTTGCGTCGCAAATCAGTTCATAAATAAGCCCCACAGTTCTGTATTCTTTGCTGTTTTACTAACATGCAAGCTGTACAGACATGCGTGCATTGTTCAGATCAGCAATCTTTTTTTGTTTTGTTTTTTAAATCTATGCTATTTAAAAACTGCATCACAGTGTTGCTCAAATTACTGAGTTGAGAAAACAAGTCAGAAAACGCAAGACAAAATGACCTTTTTTTATGTTGCACTCATCTCTCGGCAGTGTCCGTGTTAACCCACTGAGCTGTCTATCTATGAAGAAGTAGTGTCTGCATTGGGAGCTCGGTGGCTTCCTTTCTGGTAGTTGACTGGTCTGTCTTGGGTATGGAACCAACAGTGTATGGCAAGGGTTCGACTCTGCAACCCAATAAATACGCTCAGTGCTGCAGTCGCTGGTTCAGCTGTTCCACCTGAGCAATATCTGATCTGGTTAAAATCGATCCACTGCCCACTCGGTCACAGGGGCTGTCTAGTGCCTCGCCATTTTTGTAGGACAAGAGGTGTGTACACTGAGAGCTGGATAAACAGACATCGATACTGATCGATACATTGGGTGAAAGCTCAGTGGGTTGAACTCTGCCTATAGGACTACTTCTGAATCTCTGCTGTCTTTCATAGAGAAATGAAAAAGGTCATTGCATCTACTATGAAAGTGTCAAGAGTCAACTAATAATGCAGTGTGTGCTGTATAAACAAAGAGCAGCTCATTCAAACCTGTTTATTCCTCTTTTCACACTGTTAGTCCTCTGTGTATAACTGGTACAGGAAAGTACGTATTGTGACATTATCCATTTATTTGTGAACAACTTTTAATATTCACTAAATTACCAATTTCTTATATTTTTTACTGGCATTTCAGTTAGTTAAAGGGCCTATATTGTCACAGTAAAGACCACACAATGATAGCAACTCATTAAAGTCAACAGCAAAACGCCAAACATGCTATACTATGGCAGGCCAAACCATACCATACTATAATAAACAATACTAGGCCATACAATACTATATAATTACAGGCCATACATACCATACCAAACAATGACATACCTCACCATACCATACTATACAATGACAGGTCATACCATACTATAAAATGACAGGAAATACCATAGCAAACAATGATATACCATAACATACCATACTTTACAATGACAGGCCATACCGTATCATACCATACCATACTATACAAAGGGAGTCCATAGCATACCATTCTATACAACGACAGGCCATACCATACCATATCATACCATACCATGCCAAACAATAGCATACCATAGCATAGCATACTTTACAATTGCAGGCCATACCATACCATACTATACAATGACAGGCTATACAATACTATACAATGACAGACCATAACATACCAAACAATGACATACCATACCATACTATACAACGACAGGCTGTACAATACTATAAATGGCAGGCCATACCATACCAAACAATGACGTACCATACCATACCATAGTATACAATGGCAGAACACACCATACCATACTATACTATACAATGACAGACCGTACCATACCATGCAATGACAAGCCATACCATTCCATACATGACAAAAAACACTGACAAATCAAATATATTTCGTATAGGTGAGCACCTATTGCCTTTGCCAATGCTTGTTTAACAGAGATTTTACTACAGCCATTTTCCACGTATTGAGAAATAGGTTAGTTGTTGAAGATTTGTTAAAAATAGCTAATAGTGAATGCTGAAATGGTGAATTCATGTGGCATGTCCCAAATTGAGCGAGGATACTGAAGGGCAGCTACTCCTAATAGCATCCATAAGTGGTTCTATTGAAAGAGTGTCAAAGGCTACTAGGTTAAGCAGACAAAGGTCAGAAGCACTTTGTGTATACCTCTGGGAATTGGTCAATGCTTTATAAAAATGTGTTGCCTAAGTTTGCATAAGAAAGCCTCACTTGGAATAATATTTCCTTTCCTTTGAGGAATCCAGTGAACCATTTCTGTAACTGAACTAAACACATTCTTAGGTGTAAGCAATATCTCGGAGGAATCAATACCTTTCCCTGCATTCTTTAGTGATAAATCCAAAGAACCCTTGTAATTCTCTCCGAACATCCCTTGTAGTTGATGGAGTGAGGTTTGTAAAAATACATCCTCATGAAATTAAGTAACCCCATAATAATGTATTGACTGCATGGACTAACCAACCCTGAATGCACACATTTACATGAGGGGTAAACACATTTACATAATATACTAAAAGATGTTGGCAAGAGTATGTATTAACTGTTTGCGCTTTGAAAAATCGTACTACTACATGTTTATGCTATGTTGTACATTGCACATTTTGCATGTTGTGCACAAATAACGAAAAGGGTTGCTTTAAATTAATAGCTTTTGCTAGGATTTAATTAATACAGGGTATTAGTATGGTGGGAGGTAACCATAATGGGTTTTATTTCATGAATTAATATTCTTTTGTGTTTATTTACTTTAGTACGAGATTGGGCCTGCATGAAAATGGCCTCTTGTTTCAACCAGCATGCGGTTGTCTTGGTCGGTATGGAGAGCGCATGCTCCAAGATGGGTTGCCTGCTTGCAGACTGCAGAGTGTACCAGCTGATGTAATCCGTGTGAAGGCCATGTTGACCTGTGTCCTATTGTTTATGTGCCAAGACGTGACAGCGACTGTGGGAACAGCCATCACTACGTGCAATTTGAATGTGAAACGGATATCAGAATGTACAATTGTTGCAAAATGTATAATTATGGATGTCAGTGGTATACGAATGTATTAGTCTTAAATCCTTCCTTTGTTAAAACCGGTATAGGATGGATTTGTGAGAACAGGATGAGGCGACCCTAGTATGATTTATGACAACCAATCACAGACCGAGTTTCTACTGATACTGCAACATTGTAAGATGGTGAGCTAGACAGTAGGGTATAATTGATATCCCAATTGGGGGTGTGGCAGATCGGAGATCAGAGCTCAGAGAGAGAAGGATCGGAGAGAGATCAGACGAACCTGAGGCAGTGCGGTCCGGTATAGCAGAACAGTCTGGCGTGGCAGATCAGAGAGAAGAGCGCCAAGACAGCGAGAGCAGACCAGCACCAAGCCAGAGAACGCTTTAGGTACGAGAACGTTGCGGGAGTGCTTGGGAGGAGACTGCGTCCGAGGAGAACTAGATCAAGGTAGATTGATCAGGAGATTAATTTTAGTTGTTAGTCTAGGGCAAACTTGGCTATACCTATCCTGTTAACTTTGTCCTCTGAGCCTATCTCTGGGGACCTCTTGCCACAACCTCGGCCAAGGGAGTGGTTTTCCTGATTCCTTGGTGGGTATCACCCTCCTTGATTGCTTTAATTTTGCAAATATATTTCTGCAAGTATTTATGCTGTACCTTCTCTTCCCCATTCCTATGCACGCTTTGATGTCGATATAAATGATTCATTTTGATTACATTGCTTGATAATTTGTTCTCTTATATGTAATCTTGTATGTGCACTGACAATTTAAATTAAGAGCATTTAATAAGAAAAAATCATTAACTGAAGAAATGACTCTGTGGTTATTTAGTTAAATATTAAACTGTTTAGTTAATCATAGTCACCATCAACTCTTCAACTAACGGTTCATCGACCAAAGGAAGAAGACAGTTGAGATTACGAATAGTCAGAATTATATACAATGTTATTAATGTGAAGTGTAGTATTGTACTTAACAAAACTGACAAATTAAACCCCCCAAATCCAGCGTCCGTCTTCAGGGATCATTTATGGGTAATGTGTGATGGGCCCGTTGTTTGGTAAAGCAATTTATGTGTGATGAGATTTCCCTTGGTCCCTGGCTCATGAATTAGGGGTTGCGCTGGATCAGTTTTTCTGGTAGCAGAATGATGGTTCTTATGGATTAGTTTGGTGATTTATTGATTATTGATTAAATGTTTAACATTCTATGTAAAGTGAGTTGGTATCGCGTTTCTATGTAGTCTTTGGAACACAGGTACAGAAGGGTATCTGGGAAGCCGGCAAAGTAAAAGTTAGCCTGAAATAAGGCAGAAGAAAAGTGTGAAAAGTGAAATCACACGGGAATAGGTGCATTGTCTGTTTAAATTAGTGGTAACACTTATGTGTTATTTTAAGGACTATTTAGAGTGTATGTAGAGAAACAGTGAGATAGCGAAGGGTCCACCTGTGAAACTTTGGCCTTATCCCCGGAAGAGTAGCGAGACCTCCTTTTCAACAAAAGGTCCTCTTGTGAAATTTTGGCCTTATCCCTAAAGAAGTAACAGGTCCTCTCCTAGCTTGGATGAAGGGAAGGATAGCGGAATTGTTATACTTGCCCGTATTGAAAGGAATGTTCTTGTGAGTGAAAAACTATCTCTTTAGTTAGTAAACGGACAGTGTGGTATTGTTTTATGTTGTGACTAATAAGTTATTGTAAAGAAAAAGGACTTAGAAAAGTGCTGATAATTTTTGTAAAGGGAGGGTCAGCAGCAGGAGGAGAGGCTGACGTCACAAAAAGCCACGCTGGCATTGGTCAGACTGTGAAGATAGAGTAAGCTCAGATTGGCTGGTGGGTGTGAGCCGCGCTGGTATTGGACAGGATAGCGGAGACATAGAAAGCGCCGATTGGAAGAGTTAGAGTGTGCAGCGCTGACATTGGGCAGGTGTTTAGGGAAGCAAAGGAGTTTGATTGGTGAATTATAGTGGATTGCATTGACAAAGGATTTGGATTGAGTAAAGTTGTTGACAAGTAACAAAAATGTATTTTGAACAACCAAAACAGGAGAAATTGACTTTGTTTGGCAAAATTAAAAGATTCTTTAAAAAGGACAAACCTGTAATAACGAGAGAAGGAGTTCCTATCCCTCCATCAAAGACACCAGCGTCTTATATGATGTTAAAATATGGTTATCACACATGTGTTTGGCTAGAACATTGGGTAGGATATACGAAGAATGATGGTGTGCTAGCTTTTCCAGAGCATGGTTGTTTTAATTTGGCAGTATTGCGTAATTTGAGAGAAAAGATGATGGCATTAGACCCAAGACATAGACCTACACAGTTTGAAGCATTAGTAGAATGGGAGGATGAAATATATGAAAGGGAACGACATAGAGGTGGTAGAGTTAATAGATTTATGTTTGGAAGATTTCATGATGAAAGACATGAAGATAGAATGAAGAGATGGAGAAATGGAGAGATAACTGAAGGATTGTATCCAGTTTTAATGGTAGGAGAGACTGCAGGAAGTAAATGTAAGGAGAAAAGGAGACATTTAGAGCAATTTGGTTATGGATATAACCCGAATGAATCTGATGATGAGCTGCTGGATGATATATTAGTTAAATGACCACCACCTTATCAGGAGATTTCAGCGATGGTGACACCAAATGCACCGTCAATGGAAACCCCAATGACACCTCAAACGACACCAGTTCCAACTGTAAGCAATGTAGAGCAGGAAAAAGAAGCAGAATTGGCAATAAAAGCCAAAGAATTAGTTGAAAAATTGAATCAGATGAATATGAAAATAGATGCAATAACTGTACCAGTAACTATAGGTCCAGCAATACCTGTATTCGAAAATAGACTTATCCATGAACCTTCCTTGACTGTCCCATTAAATTCTGCTATAACATCAGCTAGTAGTAGAATTAACGCCGTAAGTGTCCAAAGTGAACAGCCCACTACAGTTACTAGGTCAACACCTCCGACTAATCTAACAATAATTGAAACACCTAGGGAGATAATGCAGTTACAGCCCAAAAGAATAGAGCTGGAAGAAATCCCCAGAAGTGAAGTTTCAATAGGTCCAACAACCGAAGAATTAGATGATTGGGTGAAAGGGTTACAAAGGAGAAAAACACAGCCACACCCTATAGATGTATGTAAGTTGAGAGTAGATTTGGAAGAAATGATCATTGGGACCATAAGTCCAGACAGGCTAAAGACTTATCAAGATGATGAATTGATGTATCTATGTAAGAGTATTACTTGGAAAGCGAAAAATCTACATGAAAGGTTAATGGAAGCTGCAGAGGAGTTGGGAATAGACATAGGAAGATCAAAGGTGTTGCAGAAGACATATAGAGTGGATTTTACTGAAAAGGATATAGAAAATATGAATACGTCTGACGATTGCAGATAAAAGAGTTAATGGTTGTTTTGAGAAAATGGGGAGACGTGGAAAGATGGAAGGGTAGATGGATGAGGAAGAAAGAAGAATTGGCTGCTAAAGAAATACATTTACATCCAGTAAGAGAAGAAGAAAATGTATCTTTGGAATGTCCCATGAGAGAAGTTCCAGGAGGAGGTTATGTGCATGTTCCGTTGTCTAGACAGGATATATTGTCCTTTACCAATGAGTTTCCCAGGTTGAGAGAAAAGCCAGTGGAATGGTACAAACAAGTTGAGAGGTTCATGAAAGTCTCGAAAGTATTGTTAAAGGATTTAGATGGATTATTTGAAATTGTTGTCCCTGCAGATTTATGGACTGAATGTAAGATTACAGTTGATTGGCCAAAAGATGAATATCCTAGGGATTCCAAAACAGGAGCACCTTCTGATGAGGTGATGAAAAAGTACCATCAGGTGATTACTTTCTTGAAAAGTAAAATTTCCCCTAAGGAAACTGATTGGGTAAAAATCGATAGAACAACCCAAGAGCCGAAAGAGTCTGTGCATGCTTATTATGAGAGGTTATTACAAGTTTTTAAGCAGTATAGTGGTTTTGAGGATATTGGAGACAAAGATATGGGTCATTTTGTGTACAGGTTTGTGTATGGATTAAGACCTGAGATTAGTCAGATGATACAGCAGCACATGTTGTGTTGGCAGGCCAAAATGATCGATGAGATTTTGAGGTATGCGAAATACTGCAGCGATGACATTGAGTCTCGCCATCGCAAATTAAAAGAAAAAATTATGTGGGCGCAAGTAAAAGTAGCAGAACAGCAAGAAACTCAGTTGAATTCTCAGTCTATAAACCAAATGGGAGGAGTTAGTCAGAATGCCCAAAGACCCAGTGGAGGTAGAGGTAGAGGACAAATGAGCAGAGAAGAGGCGAAAAAGAAATTTCCTTGTCATGGGTGCGGAAAGTAAGGACACTGGAAGAATAAGTGTAGATCAGTGCAGAGGACTAATGGAGGAAATCAAATTTTAACTCCACAGGTGCAGAGTGAGGTAGGTGTGCAACAGACACCGCAGTAGCAGGTAGTTACTACCCAGTCCCGCAACCACCTTTGCCACACAATGTAAATGCTCAAAGATACAGTGTGGATACAGGGTTCCACGGAGGAGACCAGGTTGGTAAAAATACTAACACAAATGCGATTCCCCAATTTTGGATGCAATGTGATGGAAGTGATGTTGAGTCCAATCAATGACGCTGCCTGAGGGGGAAGGAAGAGTGCGTGCTTGGCGCTACTCTAGAGGTAGATCAGTCAGGTCCATTTGTTGATGGAAAAGTGGAAGGTAATGATATCACCTTTCTTGTGGACACTAGTGCTACCCGTTCTACTGGGAGAGCAGCAGAAATTCCAAATCTACCCCTCTCGGGAGAAACTATCCAAGTAGTAGGAGTCTCAAATAAACAGATAAATACTCCAGTTACTAAACCAATTGAAGTGCATATTGGTCCCTTTAAAGACATGCATCGGTTCGTAGTGTGTGACTCGAGTCCAGTGAATTTGTTAGGAAGAGATTTGCTGTGCAAGATGAATTGCACAATTTATTGCACACCGGATGGTATTGCATTTCAGACACCTGATGAGGATGTCGCTTTTAAAATGGTGCTAGCAAAGCAAGGAACAGAAGTGAATGAGTTATTTTCACTTCTTACAGACAAAAGTGTGCCTGAAGAATTGATGAAGGTAGTGAATTCAGAAGTGTGGGATTTCACAGGACAGGAGATTGGGTTGATGAAGAAAGTGGATCCGATTAGAATTACAGTGAAAGATGGGGTTGACTATCCAAATACACCACAGTATAAAATGAAGTCAGAAGTAATAGAGGAATAACTCCTGTAATTGATCAAATGATTGAACAAGGAATTTTAAATGAAATACTGAGTAGCCCTTGTAATTCACCTATTATGGGATTGAAAAAGCCAAACGGAACTTATAGAATAGTACAAGATTTGAGAAAGATAAACAAAATTGTTGTGCCTTGTTGTCCAGTTGTGCCAAACCCAGCAGTGATTCTCTACCAAATCCCACATGATGCGGAGTAGTATACCGTGATTGATTTGTGTCATGCATTCTTTTCGATTCCCCTGCATCCGGATAGCCAGTATTTATTTGCTTTCCGGTTTGGAGATCGTGTTTTGGCATGGTGCCGAGTTCCTCAAGGCTATACTGAGAGTCCTTCAATTTTTAACCAGATATTGAAAAAGTGTCTGGAAGATTTGAGAATGTCTGAAGAGTCTGTTCTGGTTCAGTACATTGATGACCTACTGGTGGCATCAAAGACTCAAGAAGCCTGTGTTGCAGACACAGTTGCTTTACTGAACCATTTGGCAGAAGGTGGACATAAAGTGTCCCCTGCAAAATTACAATTCTGTCAGCGGGAAGTTCAATACTTAGGTTATAAGATTGAGAAGGGAGTCAGAAAAGTAACATCAGAGCGTATTCGAGTGATTAAGGACATGAAACCACCAACCACACAAAGAGAAGTGCGAATGTTTTTGGGAGTGGTTGGATTTTGCAGACAATGGATCAGTGGATTTTCACTGATGGCAAAACCTCTACAGAGGTTGACGAGGAATGATGTGAAAGACCCAGTTAAATTGGATGAAGAAAGTATGGATGCTTTTGTTAAACTGAAAGACAGTCTGTGTCAGGCTCCAGCGTTGGGAATGCCTGATTATTCAAAAGATTTTGCATTGTATTGCAGTGAAAGAGATAGGTGTGCACTTGCAGTTTTAACTCAAAGGCATGGAATGTCGAGACGACCTGTGGCAAATTTTTCAGCTACTTTAGATTCAGTGGCTGCTGCATTGCCTGGATGTTTGAAAGCAGTAGCTGCTACTTGTGTGAGTCTGGAACAGAGTGAAGGGATCATAATGGGTCATCCTGTGAGAGTGTATGTGCCACATTCCGTTGAGATCCTTTTAACAAGAACACGGACTCAGCACCTCACCTATAGTCGGCTGACTAGGTATGAGAGAGTGATTCTGGGTGCAGAAATGTGACAATAGTGAGATGTACAAATGTGAATCCTTCTACTCTATTGCCAGATGTTTGGGAGGCAGAAGTAAAGGATGAAGCTGAACATGATTGTTTGTATGTGACTGAATTTTGTACCAAGCCCCGTCCTGATATTAAAGATGTTCCTCTTGAGGAATCTGATTGTGTGATGTTTGTTAACGGTTCTTGTTTGCGAACTGGAACAGGTGTGTTGAGTTCTGCCTATGCCGTCTGTACTGTAGCGGCAATCCTGGAAGCATCCTGTCTAAAAGGGGTAAAATCTGCACAAGTTGCTGAATTGATAGCTCTAATTCGAGCCTGCAAATTGGGAAAAAGTCAGAAAGTGACCATAATTACTGATAGCCAATTTGGCTTTGGCATTGTGCATGATTTTGGAGAACTGTGGATGCAGAGGGGTTCCTGACCTCTTCGGGGTCCCCCATCAGGAATAGTCAATTTGTAAAGGAATGCTGGAAGCATTACAATTGCCAAAACGAATTGCAGTGGTCAAATGTGCCGCACATAAGTCAGGAGATGATTATGTGACTCAAGGCAACAGATTTGCTGACCAAGTAGCACAATATTGTGCAAAGAATGAGACTTCCATAAATCAGGGAAAAACAAAAGAACATACAGTTTGTCAACTTATGTTTACTAACACCATTGAAACATGGGATGAAGTGAGACAATTACAGGAAGAGGCAGGTGATGAAGAAAGACAGGAATGGGAAAAGGCAGGATGTAGGAGACGAGAAGATGATGATCTATGGGTATACATTAATGGGAGACCAGTCATGCCAGATAGTTTACTTTCTCATATGGCAAGGATGTACCATGGAATGACGCATATTGGTCGAGATGCCATGGTCAGATCATTCAAACAAACGTGGTTTAATACCAAGTTCAGGACTATTGCAGAGAGCCTTTGTCAGAGATGCTTGACGTGCCATCAGCAAAACCCAGGAAGAAAGACAATAGTTAGTTTGGGAACAATAGGAAGGGCAGGAGTTCCTTTTACCAGACTACAACTCGATTTTATCGAGTTGCCTCCATGTAACAAGCTCAAATATGTGTTAGTAATTGTGTGTTTGTTTTCCCGATGGGTAGAAGCTTATCCCACAAGGAGGAATGACAGCCTGACGGTGGCAAAACTTTTGTTGAGGGAATACATTCCTAGATATGGTTTTCCAGTCACTATGGAAACAGATAGAGGAACACACTTCACTAGTGAAACAATCAAACTGATTTGTGAGGCATTGAAAATTCAACCAAAATTTCATTGTGCTTATCGTCCAGAGGCTTCTGGAATAGTAGAGCAGATAAATGGCACAATCAAGAATAGGTTAGGGAAAGTGTGTAGATCCACAGCACTGAAATGGCCTGATGCTTTACCCCTAGTTTTGATGAGTCTCAGAAGCATTCCTGACAAAAATACAGGATTGAGTCCCCATGAGATCTTGATGGGAAGAGCAATGAGACAAGCATTTGTACCTGCCAACAAATTGATAAATATATCTGATGATCTCATCCTTGACTATTGCAAAGTATTGGCTGATGTAGTACGTTCTGTGCTTCATCAGGTTGGAGCAGACGCGACCACAACACAGCAGACTCAAGCGCATGATCTGAGCCCTGGTGAGTGGGTTCAAGTGAAAAGGCATAGAAGAAAAACTTGCCTAGAGCCCTGCTGGGAAGGACTATATCAGGTCATATTGGTGACGACTACAGCAGTAAAGTGTGCTGGCTTATCAAATTGGATCCATGCCAGCCACACTCAGCGAGTCCCAAATCCACTTGAACCATGAGTAGAGCGGCATCTGGAGATCTCAAGTCCGAGTTCTGAATCAGAGGCTGAAGTACAAGAAATTGGTGAAGCTAGAGCAATAGACTCTGAAATGGGTGAACATAACCCAAAGGACTCTGAAGAGAGGCTTGATGAAGAATTGCTTAGCACAAGTCAAGTAAAGTGGGTACCAGCTACTGGGACTGAAGAAACTGCTGTTGAACCACAAGAAAGACAACTGTTCGATAAAGAGGGAAAGGATAGAAAAGAAATAGGTGAAAGAAATACAGAAGAAGAAAAGGAAAAAGAAGAAGTAAGCAAACTCAAAGTAGGTGCAAAGAAACGAAGGTACGAATTGAACAAAGAAGAAGAAGAAGTTCTACCAAAAAGGGCAAAGACAGACGACCATTGGCCAAGCGGAGTTAAAAGACTGAAATACAGGGTGGTGAAAGGAAGACCTGAGAGTAGGCCAGAACAGATAAAGGAAGTTTCAGGTGAAATAGGAGAGTCGGATGACGAATCAGTGCTGCGACCAAAGAGAGTAAGAAAACCAAACAAAAAGTTCAAGTCACCTGACTGGATTTGCATAGTGTTAGAAGAAATTGAAGAAGATTTAAACAAAGAAAGAAACAGCACTGACAACGGGCAAGAAGAAAAAAGTGACCTAAATCCACCTTAAGAGACTGTAAACAAACTAAGAGGTCATGTTAGCAACTGAAGAAATTTTCTGAAGATTCAGAAGACGTCCTGCAAAATTGGATTAAGTTAAAATAAAAGAAGGGGTAAAGAAGAAAGCTTTTGAAGTGTGGGATCACACATTTTTTAATTTTTGTAGAATATATTTGAAATAGATTTAGAAAATCCATTTAGAACTTTATAAGGATTAATATTACTATGGCAGATACACAAGTAACAAGACCTAGATGTAGTTTTATGCGTAGGTGTTATAAAGCTTGTTTATGTTTATTTTGTATACTGGTAGTATTCTGATTAATATTAACAATTATAATACCTTTACATTTGATTAAAGAAGATACACCTTGTCTTAACAATTTGACAGATCCAAGGGTAGACCCTGACATTAAGCAAATCCCTGTTACTGACTTAAAACAGATAGATGCTAGTAGTTTGCATCATGATAGATCAGTTACTAATTTTTCTCTGAATGTTTTCACTAAATTACTCTACGAATATGTGGAAACAGTGGATGTGAGTGACTGTTATGTGTGTATACAGTTACCTTTGTCTGTTTCAGAAGGTGTGACTTACCATCACCTTCCTTTGACTTATGGTGTGACCTGGAGTGTCTTATCAAGTTTGTTGTATAGAACAGGTAAACTAGATTATTATTATTCCAATGTAGATACAATCTTTTCTAAAGTCCCTGTAATACCTGAGTTGAATAAGATAGCACATGCAAATGTCATGGGAAATTTTTTCCTGACTACCAAGCCTTTAGATATAGAATACGCTAATAAAAATAATCTAACATGTAAATTGAAAAAGGAAGAGAAAATCTTTTTGGAGATGGTGGAAGAAAGAAGGGCTATGTTTCAGAGAAAAGCTGTTGAAGAGAAATTAAAAACACCACCTTGGGTTTTTAGAGAAGGCAACTATGACAAAGACGAGACTTATGCTGCAATGGCCCTGGATTGGTCGCAGAAGGGAAAATTATGCTTACGTAGGTAGAAGACTTACTACAACAATTATTTCATCGGTTCCAGTGAATGTGAAGATACCTATAAAATTATTGGGGGTTGGGGATTAAAGGGAGGAACTGACACTGTTTTGTCAGGCATTTATTATGTCTGTGGGAGGAAAGCCTATTATCGGCTGCCAGATCACTGGTATGGAACTTGTTATCTAGGGATTGTCTTTCCAAAAGTCTACCATGTAGACAAAAGTACAAATGGAATCGATGAAGTAAAGCAAGGACTAAAACGTGTAAAAAGAGAAAGTTTTTCAGGAATTGTAGGCGATATATTTGGAGCATTGATACCTGGAGTTGGGGTTACACTGAATGCATACAAAATTCGACAATTGTCCACAGTGGTTGATTGTTTGTCAACGGATACTGCTGGAGGATTCTTGATGATTGACACTGAAATGATTGCCATGAGATCTATGGTTATGCAAAATCGACTTGCCCTTGATATATTATTGGCAAAAGGGGGTGGACTCTGTGGAATGCTGAAAGTTCAACATTGTTGCACTTACATTCCAGATAAAAGTAAGAATTTGGAAGGATACATTCAGAATATCACTGATTTGCATAAAAAGGTAACCCAACTAGAGGTTGACGGTGTCTGGGAGTGACTAAGTAAGAGTTTTTCTACTATAAGCAATTGGTTTTCTTCTATAGGTAGTTCCTTAGTAGGAAAAATAATAGTACCAATAGTATCTGTAGCTGCTATGATACTCATGATACGAATGACCTATGTTTGTATGAAGAAAAGTCGCAAAGAAAGAAAAGAAAGGAAATTAAGTAAGGAACGTAAAGAAAGGAAAAGAGAGATAGATGAGATAGAGTTGGAAGGTTTTAAAGAAAAATTGTACGAAAAATGTAAAGAGCAAGGGCCAAAAGATAAAATAACAGCTATATAACTTGGAAAACCGTATGTTTGGGGATTTTATGATGGTAAAACCATCAAAGGGGGGATTGATGGAGTGAGGTTTATAAAAATACATCCTCATGAAATTAAGTAACCCCATAATAATGTATTGACTGCATGGACTAACCAACCCTGAATGCACACACTTACACGAGGGGCAAACGCATTTTACATAATATACTAAAACATGTTGGCATGAGTATGTATTAACTGTTTGCGCTTTGAAAAACCGTACTACTACATGTTTATGCTATGTTGTACATTGCACATTTTGCATGTTGTGCACAAATAACGAAAAGGGTTGCTTTAAATTAATAGCTTTTGCTAGGATTTAATTAATACAGGGTATTAGTATGGTGGGAGGTAACCATAATGGGTTTTATTTCATGAATTAATATTCTTTTGTGTTTATTTACTTTA
Organism: Calotriton arnoldi; assembly: GCA_963921515.1. NCBI lineage: Eukaryota > Metazoa > Chordata > Amphibia > Caudata > Salamandridae > Calotriton > Calotriton arnoldi. The sequence continues at coordinate 478,172 of CAWUFW010007529.1, forward strand.
GTACGAGATTGGGCCTGCATGAAAATGGCCTCTTGTTTGAACAAGCATGCGCTTGTCTTGGTCGGTATGGAGAGCGCATACTCCAAGATGGGTTGCCTGCTTGCAGACTGCAGAGTGTACCAGCTGATGTAATCCGTGTGAAGGCCATGTTGACCTGTGTCCTATTGTTTATGTGCCAAAACGCGACAGCGACTGTGGGAACAGCCATCACTACGTGCAATTTGAATGTGAAACGGATATCAGAATGTACAATTGTTGCAAAATGTATAATTATGGATGTCAGTGGTATACGAATGTATTAGTCTTACATCCTTCCTTGTTAAAACCGGTATAGGATGGATTTGTGAGGAGAACAGGATGAGGCGACCCTAGTATGATTTATGACAACCAATCACAGACCGAGTTTCTACTGATACTGCAACATTGTAAGATGGTGAGCTAGACAGTAGGGTATAATTGATATCCCAATTCGGGGTGTGGCAGATCGGAGATCAGAGTTCAGAGAGAGAAGGATCGGAGAGAGATCAGACGAACCTGAGGCAGTGCGGTCCGGTATAGCAGAACAGTCCGGTGTGGCAGATCAGAGAGAAGAGCGCCAAGACAGAGAGAGCAGACCAGCACCAAGCCAGAGAATGCTTTAGGTACGAGAACGTTGCGGGAGTGCTTGGGAGGAGACTGTGTCCGAGGAGAACTAGATCAAGGTAGATTGATTGGGAGATTAATTTTAGTTGTTAGTCTAGGGCAAACTTGCCTATACCTATCCTGTTAACTTTGTCCTCTGAGCCTATCTCTGGGGACCTCTTGCCACAACCTCGGCCAAGGGAGTGGTTTTCCTGATTCCTTGGTGGGTATCACCCTCCTTGATTGCTTTAATTTTGCAAATATTTTTCTGCAAGTATTTATGCTGTAACTTCTCTTCCCCATTCCTATGCACGCTTTGATGTCGATATAAATGATTCATTTTGATTACATTGCTTGATAATTTGTTCTCTTATATGTAATCTTGTATGTGCACTGACAATTTAAATTAAGAGCATTTAATAAGATAAAAACATTAACTGAAGAAATGACTCTGTGGTTATTTAGTTAAATATTAAACTGTTTAGTTAATCATAGTCACCATCAACTCTTCAACTAATGGTCCAGCGACCAAAGGAAGAAGACAGTTGAGATTACGAATAGTCAGAATTATATACAATGTTATTAATGTGAAGTGTAGTATTGTACTTAACAAAACTGACAAATTAAACCCCTCAAATCCAGCGCCTGTCCTCAGGGATCATTTATGGGTAATGTGTGATGGGCCCGTTGTTTGGTAAAGCAATTTATGTGTGATGAGATTTCCCTTGGTCCCTGGTTCATGAATTAGGGGTTGCACTGGATCATAGTCAAGTTATCTTCTCTCTTTATTTCAGTTCTTCCTGCATGCTTTCTGGTTACATCAGAGATGTGGGACTTCATTAAACAGTGCTGCTCAGATGTATAATATTTATAATTCTCCTTATGAGATCTTGGAAAGTGTGCATATTTTTTTTAATCACCCGAGCCCTGTATGAATGCTGATATATAACTCTACACCCTTAAACTATATTATTTAGCACAAGGCCCTTTAGGATGCTTCAATAATATGACTCGATTCTATTATTAATTCAAAGTTTATTTCTTCATGATTTGTAACTCTAATGAGGTCCACATGAAGAAAAGGCCACACATATATAATACAACACCAGGGTAATACCATGAATAGTAACATCATAAAATAAATAACCCACCATAGTACAGGCAATTTCATGATCTAAGAATATACAATTATATCCAAAAATTCAATTCAAATTTAGGAATCCTTTAAAAAGGTAACAGAAAACTCTGGAAAAAACATTCCATTAAGAGTAGGAGATAACGGCTGACTGACAACAGCTGTTATTCAAGAATGATGTTTGTTTTAAGGACGGAGGTATTATAAAAGTGCGAGATGTAATAAAGCGGGACAAATAACACCACATCAATCACACACCGTGGTACAATCAATTTCATAATCTAATTATAAAAAATTGCACCAAAAAATAAAATACAGATTTAAAAATATTTTAAAAAGTTAGAAACTGTAACACAGAACATTTTGTTTGGAGGAGAAAAAAATAGTTGTATATCATCTGCTGTCGTTCGAACTTGATATTTTAAGAACATGGGTCTCATAAAAGTGTGTCAATATAATAACAGGGCGGAACAAGGAAATAACATGTGTTTTAAATCTTGGACACCATTATTGCAAAGATTACATATATTAAATGATTTATACCATTTAGAAGTTAAAATTTGTAAGGGTAATATATTTAAACGTAATAATGTGCAGAACCGCCTGACACACTAATCCATGTTCTAGGTCAAATATTGTTGCGGTTTTTCAAGATACAAGAATTCCTTACCATCTCAAACTTTTCTTTTTACCACAAACCTCTGTGTCAAATGAAAACTTAAGTAAGAAGAGGTGAGATTAAGAGGCGATTTTAACTCAGTTACAGATATAGATGATACCTGACCCAGGTCTAAGTTAAACAAGCTGAAAGCATATGTGATATTCCTAAAAAATGTGGATTTTTCTTTTTCCATCACAAAAATGTCTTGGCACATTTTTTTATTAGCTTATTTTGCTTACAATAAGTAAGCCTACACACACAACACATCTGTTGGGTATAACTGCCTATAGTACTATCCAAATTTTCCTTTCCTACCTTATATGAGGCAAATATAATAATCGAGAAGACACTATATGTGAATATTCTTCCATCATAAACACCCTGCCAGTGTTCCAAAACATGCCTGGAGAAGAGAGATCCTTCTTATGCATTCTTCCAGCTTGTGAGAACTGCTACATTGACCCATACATTTCAGAGAACCAAACTATACAGGGAGCTGCGCCTACAAGGACACTGCCGTCTTTTGCTGGCATAGCTGAGAGCTGTTTCGGGGCTGAGTACCTCTGGCTGTGCTACATATGGAATATATACCGACAAATATAGTACTTGAGTTTTTCATCCTACATGCTGTCTTTATCCATGATGTTGATCATATAATTGTGATGTTTGCCACTATAAGGCCTCATATACTCTATACTGGGTTGGTATACAGTAAATAACTTTATCATACATATCTATATGTCTTGTGCTAACTTTGGGAGCTGGCTAAGGGAAATCAACCAAGAACCAGCTGGCTCTACTGACTACTTGGCCCTATATTAGTCGTATTTCTGGTGTGGTCTGAGGGAGGGGCCAGGACACCAGTCTGTTTCTTTTACTCTTCTGGAAATATATAGTATACCTTTATGACAGGAGGGCAAGAGGAATCTATCAGCCCTTCTGGAAATTTGCCAAACAAAGATTACCCCTATTTTAATGTATGGTTTAGAATATATTACTATAAATCGATTGGGGGTTTTTAAATCTCAAGGAGGGAAAACTCTTACGTATGCCTACTACTACAAGCCAAGCCACTCCCGTTCATGCACTCTGACTGGAATTAGGGGTAGTGAGTGCATATACAAGAGCTACGGCAAACCTTGTCAGGTGGGCTTATAACATACTGCATGCACCTGAAGGTACATTGAGATCAATTATATGTCAAGAAACTTTTATGGACGGTCCATGAATAAATACGTTTAAAGGAAATTGAGAGATTGCTTTGGAGCACTTCCAATGCTCCAAGAATCTTTTACAAAGTTGGTCTCCAGTACTCCTTAAGTTTTTTCTGAAAAAATATACTCCGAGATTGAGCTATGAAATGGATAAACTTTATTGTCAACAGTTATCGCATTATAGGTTTGGTAATGATAGAAGGTTCAAGGGTTACCCTCCTGGACGTATTAGCCTTATATCTTGTTTTTAGAGGGGGTGAGTCTCGAGGTATTGAACCTTTTGGTACCTCAGTTAAGAGTAAGCGAGTGCCTCCGCCACCATTTTTCAGTTCATTCTAGAGGAAGAAATGCTTGCAGAATTCTGGTTGTGGTTTTATATCTGTTTATTTGTCCAATATTCATTGCATGGTAAGACAAAGAGACTTTCACACAGCCAACACGTGTTTCGCCCCTATGTGGTCATTTGGACCAGGGCTTCCTCAGGGCTTTCTGCCGTCGGCTCGAGCTCAGCAACATCACGACGAGAAGCGCGGGGAGCCCGAACATCGCATTATAAGCTCTCACAAGCCAGGGTAGAGTATAAAGAAATCACAAAATATTTGAGTTTTATATTGGACCATAAGGTTAGGCGTTGCATCCTGATGGTACGACTGAGGACATTACCACTAAAAGATATAACAAAAAATAGGGGCGGTAATTTTGATAAAACCGGCCAATGTGATTTGTGTAGTGGAGGAATCCAAGATTTGGTACATGTCCTATTTGTCTGTCCAAATAGTAGCTTGGTAGATGCACGCTCTCGATTCTTAAAACCGATTTGCACAAAATATAATATTTTTAGAACAATGGATTTGCTTGAGCTTATAAGAACTCCACCTGATTAATTTGTATGTTACAAAGTTTTTTTAAGCGTTTCTCCTGCTATTTTAGAGATGTTTAAATTAAGAAGAATAATCTCTTTTGTATATAATGTATTTCGTGATATATCGTGGTACTATGGAATTGGAAATCTGTATATACTATTTTAACATATTGTGGATCTCAGAAGAGGTCTATACCAGAAAAAAATGCATTTCATTTCAGGAATCTATTGGGTGTGTCCACAGTTTTGTCACACTTTAAGTTGGCTCACCACATGTCCTCTGCCAATGGGAACTGGAGATTTCTCTTGGGATAAGCTGCAAGAGGCACTGAGTACCAACTCAAAAGCTACCACAAAGGCACAACTTATAAAGGCATTCTGAAAGACATTGATAAGAACACAGTTCCTTGCCAAAAATCCCTAGGAGCTAGAAGACTCGAACCTGACATATTTGCCTCTCTATCCCAACTGTCATGCATTCTCCATCAACTCATCAACAGTACCAACATTCCACTGTTGACATCACGTGGTGCCTCACCTACATCACTAAATCATTCTGCATTATAGATAGATACACAGACACTTGCTTTCACATAAACAACAGCTTACTCCATAGTAAATTTTTTCAGAATAAATAAGCAGTCCAATTCTGCCTTGAACCCCGCCAAGCAAAATCAAAGAAGGCTCAGTGCCTGGAATTCACCCCACTAAACAAGTATCATACACAATAGCCCAAAAACCTCCTGAGAGTTACACTACATCCTCCTAGGAGGTGGGGGGGGGGCAGCTGTGTTTGTTATTTATATGATGACATCCAGGTATATAAAACCAAAGCTCATTGGGCTTGTTGTAATGACAGTTGTTGGCATGCGCCATTCCACTCTGATGGCACGTGACAATAACTGGCACGTGACCCACCTGCACGAGAGTAGGTATTGTGATGTACTACCCTCTCCCTGTTCTCATTGGTTCCCCCACCACATTCCACATTCCACTTACTGTTAAACGTTGTTCTGGCAGTTATACCCCGGCTGCAGGACTGACCAGACGTGTATGGGGCTGTTACATCAAAACTTGAAGTAAGAAACCAGTGAGCGCCTTTGCATCTTTATAACAAGTGGCAACGAGCAGATGATAAGCCCCTCTCTTCGAAAATAATCCTGAAAAACTGCGAACCAACACCAGAACGTGTACGTGGCAGCGGACTCCTGAGACATCGTAACGGATGCAGTCCTGTGATAATATCCACTGCGAGTGAACGAAGAAAACTGGTGTTGTTGGAGGTGAACGTTGAAGGCATCCTTAACGAGTGGTGTATGCGCAGAACTTCAGAAGAGGATCGCCGTGCCATCTCTGGGCACATAGCGGTGAGATTTCAATTGCGCAAGTCAGCTGAGGGACAGATGTTAAGCCTTCGGTTGTGCGCGTATTAATGATGACGTGTGAACACATACATCATCGGTGATGCGCGCAACAGCATATCTCCACAACGCGCGCTACTGTCTATGAAAAAGAAAACGTAAACGAGCGCGAGGCGGCCATATTGCTCAAACCTTTCACTCGCATTCAGATTACTTGTGGACAACTGCTGCGTGCACCTCTCCGGTGACACGCACACCACTTAAAGCTAGAATAAAAGAAAATAGAAATATTGCGAGTGAGTGAAAACGGTGACACGCACACCACTGAAATACATATGCAAACGGAAAAGAAATGCATTGATAAAATAAGAAATTGAGCACACTTGGCACAACCAACGGAGACACGCTCACCATTTAAAATTAAGTGTGTGTCATCTCCATCCAGTGTGTAAAACCATACGGCATCGGTGACACACTGACCTAATCTTGCACATCTCACAGTGATGTGCACACCTTTAAAAGTATTTTTTTTTAAACATTTGCATGGACATTAACAACTGAAGTTAAAAGATCTGATAGTATCAAGATTATTTAATCTACATTGAATAAATCTAACACAAACATCAACTCACCATGTGTGCCTTAGGTTCATTAAACCTATCTCAGCCACAACCCTTCCTTCAAGCCAAAGGAGAACCTTGCATGCCATGGAAAGAAAGGAAGGAATATTTTTGTAATTACATAGAAACTGTTGAGGAAGAGGATTTCACGCCGGATAAAAAGAAAAAAGTTCTACTTTATTGCCTTGGTCCAGGTTGTCTGAAAACCTACAACCGAATAGAAAAAAAAGCAAGGGATGGTGATGATGTATTCCAACATGCTCTTGATGATTTAGATGCACATTTTTCACCGATTGTATGTGTAGCTGTTGATCGTTACAAATTTTTTCAAAGAAAACAAAGCAAAAATGAAACCATTGATGAATATGTGTCTGCTTTAAATGCTTTAGCATTAACTTGTAGATTTGGGTATTTACAAGAGGAGTTCACACGAGATCAGATCTAATGCATGCTAGTAATCCCAATATACAAGATAAACACTGGGTCAATGGAGAATCCCTGTTCAAAGAAGTTGTTGCTCTAGTTAAAAAAGCAGAACTCACTGATAGGTGTGCAAAAGCTGTTTTAGAAGAATCCTCTGACATAAAATTAGTAACCACCACAAATACTAATAAATACAAGCCAAAGGAAAATAAGAGTAGAAACAACTTTAATGCAGACTATAAGAAAAAGAACAATGATGATAAAATGTACTTGAAGAAATCCAATGAAGATTCAAATTGAAGGTGTTATCGCCTCGTATCTACGTTCCACCTTGCTGACTACAAAAGGTGTCCGGCTAGATTTCAAAAATGTGCTTTATGGCTTAATAGGACACTTTGCTAAAGTATGTAAAAGGAAAAATTACAAACGAGGTAAGTCAGTTCAACACATACAAGATGATAATAGTACAAAATCTGATGAATCGGAAGAATCAGAATCTGACAACATTAACTATGTATTTTCTATTGAGTACGACATTTTAGATGTCAACCCAACTAAAGTCAAGAAACGTATCTGTGAGATTAAAATGGGTGGTGTGTTAATGAACATTGTAGCTGATTCAGGCTCTCCATTTACAATAGTCAGTGAGAATATCTGGAAACAACAATTTGCAGACAAAGTGGGAGCTTCGCTTGAGAAATCTAATGTTATTGCTAAAAGTTATACTGGAGACAATATCGAATTTATTGGAACTCGTGAACTAGAATTTGAGTTCAAAAACAGAAAAGCTATTTGCAAACTCTTCGTGACGAAGAAAGGACCCTCTGTCCTTGGTTGTAACGACCAAGCAGATTTAGGCATCATACTTGATCCAAACAGTGCTAATCCAGTCATGTCCATTGATGATAAAAATGAATTTAATAACAACATCCTCAAAGAATACCCTGAAGTCCTTTCTGGTAATGTGGGTCTACTAAAGAACTTTCAACATAAAATTGAATTGAAAGATAATGCTGTACCCTGCATGCATAAAGTCAGACATTTGCCAATATCAATTAGAGATGATGTTCAGAAGGAACTCAACAGACTAGTTAACAATGGGGTCATTGAGACGGTTGTTTCTGCCGAATGGGTTTCCCCCTTAGTCATTGTAAAACATCCAAATGGCAAGGTCAGACTTTGTATTGATCTGAGAGACCTTAATAAGAATATAATTGTTGACCAATTTCCACTGCCAAAAATTAATGAAATGTTTAGCGTAACTAAATGCATGAAAATGTTTTCCACCATAGACTTAAAGTCTGCTTATCATCATGTACCATTACATGCCGATAATAAAAAGTGCAATACCTTCATTACACCATTTGGTTGCTATCGCTACGCTTTTTCAAAGGATAATGTCATCTATCTTTGAGGGCACTGTTGGCATAAAGTTTTTCCAAGATGATATCCTAGTCATGGGCAGTGACAAAACGGAACACGATACACGTTTGAAATAAGTATTTGAAATCTTAAAACAGAATGGTTTGACTGTTGAACTTGACAAATGCAAATTTGCACAAAAGGAAGTTATATATCTGGGTCATTGTATCAGTCAGGATGGTATTAAACCAAAACAAGGTCTTGTAGAAGCCATTATCAAGGCACCGTGTCCCACCAATAAAGTCGATGTTAGGGCATTCCTTGGTTTAACTGAATACTATTCTAAGTTCATACACAACTTTTCAGAAAAAACATACCACATTCGACAATTACTTAAAAATAAAGTAAAATTCAGCTGGTCCTTGTTGTGCTAGAATGCATTTGACAACATTAAAAAAGAAATAAGTAATGCACCTTTTCTTAAAGGTTTCGATCCCAAAGCTAAGAATTTCATCACAACAGACGCCAGGAACAAAGGGCTTGGAGCTGTTCTTTCAGAGAAGGACTCTGACAACAATGAGTGGGTGGTGGCTTTCGCGTCTCAATCACTGACTACTGCTGAAGAAAGATATTTAGTGATTGAGCGCGAAATGCTTGCATGCTCATGGGCTCTTAACTACTTTAGAGTTTACATATGGGGTTATAATGTTCTATTATGTACTGATCATTAAAATGATATTAAAATTCTTTCTACGGCAGGATTACAAAACGCTTCTCCAAGACTAAGTAAAATGTCTGTAAAGTTACTAGATTACAGCTATACAGTGGAATACTGGCCTGGTGTAAAGAACAAAGTTGCCGATTTTCTTAGTATATTATCATTACCCAATATGGAGGTCAGAGAGGATCCGGAAGACAATGACAAAGTAGCAGTACTTTTTTGTGAAGATTTTAACGGTATTACAAATAAAGAATGGAAAGAACACATGAAAAAGAATCACACATTACAAAACATTTGCAGATACTTCAATAGCCATTGGCCAGATAAAAAACACCTTGATAATGATGTCAGGATCTTTTGGGAACTCAGAAATGAGTTAAGTGTTGAAAATGATTTACTATTTAGGGTTAGTAAAGCGGTTCCCCCTGACACACTTAAAAAGAAAATACTTAAACTTTGCCATATTGATCACCTTGGCATTTCAAAAACTAAACAAAGAGTTAAAAGTAACTATTGGTGGCCTGAAATGGACAAACAAATTGAAGTCTTAATCAGAGACTGTGTAAGCTGCAATGACTCAGACAAAAGTCTCAAAGTTGGAAAAGTTCCTTTAAATCCAATAGAATGTCCCAGTATGCCTTGGGAAAGAATAGGGTTGGACATAACGGGACCCATTAAAGGTCACGATGGTGTCATCAAATACATACTAGTTGTCATGGATCACTTTTCTAAATGACCAGAGATCAAAATTGTTCCCAATGCAGACAGTACCAGTATTATATCATTTCTGGACAAACTTTTCATGAGTGAGGGGTTACCTAAATGTGTCTTAACGGACAATGGACCACAATTTACATCAGATGCATTCAAATCATTCCATGAAAGGAATTGTATAACTCACAACACCACTTCACTCTATCATCCTGAAGGAAATGGACTCGTTGAACACTTCAACAGAGTCATAAAAGGCAGCATACAATTATCCAGAAATAGCAAGCTCAATTGGGAAGAAGAGATTTTTAAGCTCATATGGGTGTACAGAATCACACCCTGCAATTGAATCTCCGTTTGTCCTCATGAGAAGTAGACAACCCATTAGCAAGGACCAAGGGTGGATGCCAACGTCAAAACAAATTGAATGGTCACCTGAAACCATCAGAAACAAAATAGCGAAAGCACAAATGTGTTATAAAGAATGGTATGATAATAGACATGGAGTTAAAGAACACTCCTTTAAGTGTGGTGATTTTGTTAAAGTTCGTCTAGAGAAAAAAGTCAAGAAAGGAGAGAGTAAATTCACCAACCCCCTTCGTACTTGCAAATTGTATAACAATGCTGCTAAACTCAGTGATGGCAAAGTTTGGCATATGAACAGATTGGCAAAATGCACAGTGGATGGCAAACAATCTTTGCTCAATCAACAACATAAGGACAGATGTAATAATGATTTAAGGATTGACTATGATGAACCAGAAAATGTACCCAGATCCATGAATTCAAGTAATGAAATGTATTACAGAGATAATGACTCAAATGTTGATGATGTTCCATCTTCTTCTGAGCCTACTGATCATCCCACGTCTGATCTTAGTGGTGAAATCGATTCACACTCTGGTTCAGATGATGCAGGTGTTAGTCATGGCATCACCGGAAGATTTGGTAGACTCATTAACAAACCCAAAAAATTCAATGACTTTATTAGTTATTAACACCTCACATTTCTGCAATGTTTTAAGAGAGGAAGATGTGTTGTAATAACAGTTGTTGGCACGCGCCATTCCACTCTGATGGCGCGTGAGAATAACTGGCACGCTACCCACCTGCAGGAGAGCAGGTATTGTGATGTACTACCCTCTCCCTGTTCTCATTGGTTCCCCCACTACATTCCACATTCCACTTACCGTTAAATGTTGTTCTGGCAGTTATACCCCGGCTGCAGGACTGACCAGACATGTATGGGGCTGTTACATTAAAACTTGAAGTAAGAAACCAGTGAGCGCCTTTGCATCTTTATTACAGGGCTTAGAATTAGAATGTTGAATCTACATACTAGAATCGACAATGCTTCAGTCTCAGAGGATAAACCAGAGGAGGACAATGTGCGTTGGCCGTCCTGGGGATGTATGATCTAAAATTACACAGGGCCCAGGTCAACGCTAAGTGCATTCTCATTGCATACACCTGGCACAGACTGGCGCCATGTCATAACATAAAACATTAACATTTCACCAGTGCTGTGTACTCAAGAGTACATTGCATCAGTAACATATAGAAAGTCAGTTTCAAATCAGTGATCCATCTTGCATTGCTGGCCAATCGACACTTTGAGACAGTTATCTACCACAAGGTGGGTGCACGGTAAACTGCACCTGCTGGTTGTGGCCCCCATTCCATCTCCAATGAGGTGATACAGAAGCCACTCTGTGTGCAGCTCCCTAGGTGGCTTACAGTCTGCAATACAGTGCAGGCCCAGATGCAAAAGTGTTCCCTCATTTGCATGGAGCCTCACCTTTTGGCAAATTAACAGCCTCTTACTAAGCATGGGTGCAAAATGTGCACCCACATGATGCCTGTGACAGGAGAGGACAAGCAAAATATGTGTCCTCTCTATATAAAAGTGCTCCAGGGGCCCAGAAAGAGGCAACAAACACTTGTTGCACCTCTGGTTTTGCCTCCCCGGGCTCTTCTATGACATAGCAACTGGTGCTTTAATGGTTGAAATGTACTACGTTTATATGCCTGGAAAGCAACTGCTCCTCCGCAATGGCAGAGGAGTGTCGCCCCACTGGCTCAGAGCCTGCAGCTGAAAACTAAAATGATATTTTACTGTTGTTTTATTTTTCAGCTGCTGGCTCTGAGCCAGCTTGTGCCAGGAGGGGTGGGCTGGGTTATGGAAGGGGGGAGGAGGAGTAGTAAATGTGCACTTTTGAGTGTGCATGTCAATTTGGCCGGCCGTTTCAGGCCAGCCAAACTGACATGCGCACTTAGGTTTCTTCAACCTGGCTGTATTGTACAGACGGGTTGGAGAAACAGCACTGACTCCCTGTGCCTGAGCGATCGTAAATCTAGCCAGCTCAGGCCAATTCCCACGCTGCTCTAATGCTTGAGAGCAGCGTGGGGATTGGATGGGGAGTCTGATGCTGTCCCAGGACTGCTGGGACCAGGAAGAGAGGAGCGTGAGGCATCCGGCAGCAGCCGCAGCTCCAGGTAAGCTTTTTTTAGAATTATTATTATTACCCCCACCGCGCTCTCCCCCTGCATGCTTCCCGCTGGCCCCCTTCCCCCCATGCCCCCTCCACCCGCCCTACCAGTCTTAATACCTGTCGACCACCACAGAGTCTGGACAGGAGGAGTTGGGAGCAAATCTAGTGGCAAATACTTAATTAGTATGATTGGTTATCACTTTATAAGTCTTGAAGATTTGTATAATAAAACTTCTCTCTGTGCATGTGTTTGCTAGTGCAAATTAGTGGAATGGATGAGCAATGGTGGTAGCTGACCTGCCCACACTACCACAGGAGGCATACCAACTTTCTTGCACATCCTTCTAATCTTGTCACTGCTCATGTGCATAATAAGATAAAGATGAACCACAAAATCGGAATTACAGTGGGCAAGGAAAGAGAGGTGCCAGCGATTCTGAATACACAATTGTCATCATGAATATAGGTGCCCTTAATAATAGGAAGATGGTGTTGTGAAGTTCCTATAAAAACTTATACAGGATCTGCGCGTTCGGACAACATACACTGTAGGACTGGTGTCAGACTGATTCTAAACACCCCCACCGGGTATGTTGGCCTTCTGTATCAGCTAGCTCACAGTGCCACTAGAATCTCCTCTTACCAAGGAGAGAATAGTTCTTGGCAACCATCGAACATGACAACCCTGATCCCTCAGGACTTTGGAAACAGTGTACTAGTTTTCGCTCAGTCACTCGTGCTCACGTAGTCTCAGAGAGATACACAGAATAAACGGTCTGGACGTTTTTCAATAAGCATTTATTGAACAGTCGTAATTCTAGTGTAAAATAGATGAGCTGCAACAATCACTAGACAGTAACAGATATAATTGATTAGAAGCACTATGAAAGTAAAAGGATGATAGAGTTCTACCATCTTGCAATAATCATGAATACATACGAGTATATAAAATACATGATAATAAAAAGTGTGTACTCCTACAATGCCTTCCTAACTAGATGTACCTAAGTGTACCTAGCATGTGTGCAGGTGTTAAGCCAAGAATCCCTCTAGGATAAAGTCAACCCCATTACCTGGATTGAGAGACTGGCTCCCTGGCGACCGCCTCGTTCCCCGATGACTGGAAACACGCCGAGGTCAACCCCCTCCTGAAGAAACCCTCAGCGGACCCCACCGACCTCAAAAACTACAGACCCATCTCCCTGCTCCCGTTCCCAGCGAAAGTCATCGAGAAAGCCATCAACAGCCAACTCGCCACATTCATCGAAGAACACAACATCCTCAACTCCTCCCAATCCAACTTCAGAAAAAACCACAGTATGGAAACCGCCCTCCTCGCCGCAACAGACGACATCCGCACCCTACTGGACAAAGGAGAAACAGTAGCCCTCATCCTCCTCGACCTCTCAGCGGCGTTCGACACAGTCTCTCACCGCACCCTAATACACAGACTCTACGACGCAGGAATCCAGGACAAGGCCCTCGACTGGATCCGCTCCTTCCTCTTTGGCAGAACGCAGCGGGTCAGACTCCCCCCTTTCCTCTCGGACCCTACACCTACCACCTGCGGAGTCCCCCAGGGCTCCTCCCTCAGCCCAACGCTCTTCAACGTCTACATGGCTCCACTCGCCCCCATCGTCAGAACCTTCCGACTCAACATTGTGTCATACGCAGACGACACCCAACTCATCCTCTCCCTAGCCAACGAACCCAACACCGCCAGACACAACTTTCGAGAAGGCATGGAAGCCATCTCCAAACGGATGAAAAACAGCTGCCTACAACTAAACACCAACAAAACAGAAGTACTCATCATGGGCCCAAACCCCGACGCCTGGAGCGACACATGGTGGCCCCCCGCCCTCGGAAACCTGCCAACCCCCACGGACCACGTACGCAACCTGGGAATCATCCTGGACTCCGAGCTCAAAATGGACCGCCAGATCAACTCCGTCTCGTCTTCCTGCTTCCACACCCTCCACCTCCTTCGTAAGACCTTCAAATGGATCCCCCTCGAACACAGAAAGACCGTCACTCACGCCCTGGTCACCAGCAGACTCGACTACGGCAACGCACTCTACACTGGAATAAACAAAAACCTCACCCGCAAGCTACAGAACATCCAGAACGCCGCCGCAAGACTGGTCCTCAACCTGCCAAAACACTGCCACATCTCCCAGCACCTGCACACACTCCACTGGCTCCCCATCGAGGCGAGAATCACCTTCAAGCTACTCACCCACGCACACAAGGCCCTCCACGGCACCGGACCAGCATACCTGAACAGCCGACTCAAATTCCACGCACCCCAAAGGACCCTACGATCAGCCCAGCTCTCCTACACCGTGGTCCCCCGCACCAGAAAGACCAGATCGGGAGGCCGCTCCTTCTCCTTCCTCGCGCCCAAAGCATGGAACGCCCATCCGCTCCACCTCAGACAGACAACATCGCTCCCCATCTTTGCAAGAAACCTCAAAACCTGGCTCTTCGACAGACCCCCTCCTTGATGGAATGGAACCTGCACCCCCCCTACCCCTAGCGCCTTGAGACCCTTACGGGTGAGTAGTTGCGCTTTAACAAACCCCTGATTGATTGATTGAGAGACTGTGGGACCGAGTCCTGGTCTTGGGTTGGACACCCCGCGAGGGATGTTAGACCACTGCGAGCTGGAGTATCTGCATCCAGGAATCTCAGCGTCTTTGTTCAGTGTGTCGGCCAGGAAGCCCTGGTCTCCTCTGCCTGTCTTATGTGATGTGATGTATATATACCCATAGGTCTCCCCGGGGGTTCTACTTCGCTGTATTACTTTGTCGGACTTAGGATGACGTCGGGAATGAACTTTGTACATCGATATTATACAGGAGATGGTAGTCCTGCTGTGCTTCCAAGAATCCTCATGCATAATGTATGAGACTTTTATCAGGGAAAATCCTGCGTTCTGTGTGCAGTGTCAAATGTAGGTAAAAGGTCAGTCCATAAGAACGGTTATGTATGTAATGTAGGGGAGAATATAGGTGAAGGGTTATGATGTTACCTGAGCCTATAATAGGGTACCTATATGGAATATAACACCCACTCCTCATCCGACTGGATGACATAATTCAAATTCTAAACGTGCTACTAGGCTGACTAGGCACTGATACGCAAATAACTATAGTAAAACAAATAGTCATGCTCATAAAATGTTTTACAAATTCTAAAACAAATCTTTAAAAAATAGAAAAAGGAAATTGTCACTCAAGCCATAGCTCTAATATAGCTCTAACATGTCCGTATGTATAGTTCGAACTACTACAAGCGTCTGAAAGCCATGCATGTCCATAAAAAGCGTCAATTTGTTTCTGAGTTCCAATTTTAGTTTGTTTAAAAAAGGACGAATTTCTTCCAGCACACAATGAGCCAATTGTTTATGTGTCCTGGCTGGTAGATGCAACATTACTGTTGCCTGCCTTCGCAGACGACGATCCCTGAGACACCTTGCAGATTACGTCAATTGAGCACAGATGATCTTCCGTACTGCCTGCAGCCGATGCTGGGGCAGCCTGTGCGCCATCCCAGGCCTGGGTGTCAGTGGAGGAGCCGGTATCCATTCCAACAGGAGCCGTGACTACCTGTGGAGGCTCTAGGAATGCCGCCATCAACATTGGAATACGCTGGGGTTACTGCAGAACATGGGCCGATATCGGGTCCAGTAAAGCATCAACACCCGATTGCGCACATGATGGGAGTGTCAGACAGAGATCCAACACGCATCCTTCTCCGCAAAACAGGCATCGGAGGACAGGTAAGATGCAGTCCATCCAGACTGGTCTAAATTACAAGAACCAAGATGCACTTAGTTCTCTCAGGCGAGGTGTGCCAAGATGTTGTACCATGCGATCACAGTATTTACGCTCCTGGAGTGCTTTTTCCATCTCCTTGGTGACTGGGACGTCCATTGCATAGCAGAAAAATGACAATCAGGATACCTGCTATTAGAAACAGGATTAGCGGAAGTCCCCCAAAAATGCTTCCGAATACGGAGTGTATAAAGTTTGGTATAACCCCGAGAACCGTCTGAAAGGTGATTAACAGTCCTGAACCTATGTTCTTAAATAGGTGGACGATACCCGTCGTATCAGACATGTTAAAGATACGATTTACCATTTCTGCGAAATGGAAGGGGCAGTTCATACGTATGAGTGCCTGTATCTCGGCTGAAGACCTTGCGATCTGGAGATCAAAAGTCTCTCAAGCGGAGGTTAAGGGCATGGTCTTCTGTAGAAGCATGGCTTTCATTCTGCTCAAAGTATCAAACGGTATTAACCCCTTCGGTGCTCATGACGAGCTCAGCTCGTCATGCTGCGCAGTGCTCGTGTGCGCATGACGAGCTGAGCTCGTCATGAACCCGTTCACTCAATGAAACGCCCCGCACAGGGCGAAAATCGGCCGCGCACCGAAGGGGTTAAAGAAACATTTAGTGAAGGCCATAACAGCGCCTCCCTGACTGTATGTGTTGGTGGAAACAATACTTGCATACAGCAAGTAACCCTGGAGCTCACGGTTACCAGATATGCGATGCCCGGAAGCATCCCACAACAACCTTGATCGTTCAGCATCAAGTAACTCCCATTCGAAAGTAGCCTGAACACTGGAGTAATCACGGCTGCCGGGGCACCCCTCAAGTGACAGGATAAGTTAGCTACTGAACCATTACAGGCCCCATGCAGCATTATATCCTGGCATATGAGAGATCCGCTCAAAGCGTTCTCACAGTTTATACCGCTTAGAAACACTTCTAGATCCCCACTCCTGAATCGAAATCTGTACGGTAATTCCCAAGATTCCTTGATAAATTCCCTACCCATTTCTTCATATCTGCCTGCCTGCTGTTGTTCTAGGCAATACTGAAATTGGAAAGTTGTGACCGGTAGAGTGATATGGCCATGGATTAACCATTCTGTGGATGGTGATTCTGCCACTGTAAAAGCTAATCTGTCCAGTTTCTCAATACGCAGCATTGTATATTTTGCTCCCCTTTGTGCCATTTTTGTCTGTTTTTCTGTCAGATTGTATGCAGAAAACAGAGACGTGCTGTTGATAAAACGCCTGGGCATATAGCCTGCCAACAAAGATTGCAGCGCCCAGCTCAATAACATAATAGAACGCAATTGTGATTGCCCATGCTGTAGTATGGACAAATCTTGTTCTAGTACATCAATAGCAGAAGATACAATGTTGCCCAGTGAATATATCCTGGAAGTTAACGTAGTCATACCATTGTCAACTACGGCTCAGGCTTTCTCTAAGTTAATCCTATCTATTTCTCGTAACCTCTCCGCAGCTTCTTGTTGGGAGATTTTCCAGATTTCGTTATAGACAGCATAATAGAAACGTTTTTGACGTGGCTTTCTGGGACCCAATAAAAAATCCCGTAGGTCCACATCCTCTGTAAGTAAGGATAAGTGTTGTTTCACCTGTGTGAGTGTTGAGGTTTTTAGCCAATTGAGGCATAACTTCCCAACACTGTATGACTTCACTACCCCTGGATGTTCTCTTTGTACATAGCGTGGGTCTAGCCTGTGGATACTAAAACCTTCGGTTGTACCTTTGAATCTTTCCTGACATCTATTATTGTCTGTGGTCCAAACCAACCATCCCTTCCAATTGGGGTCTGATCTATTATATTGCATGATGTCATCTAGCGTAATCCCTTCTCGTGATGTAAGGTTACCCTCAGTATGTGATGATGTTGGAATCCGAGGTGCGTTCAAATCCTTATTCTTGGCTATTCCAAGACAGGTGGTTTGTTGCACAGTATCATTCAGAAACATAATCTGCTGAGGAATGAGGCATGCTCTAAATAGCTCTTCTGTTCCCTGGACTTGCCAGTCTCTAGAACCCCAGACTGATTTTGTGTCTATTGTGTCTTTCCAGAAGTCGAAACCTTGTTCAGACAACTGGGTAATAAAGGAAGCAGAGTAAATCTGTTTGGTGTTTGTCAACATATTTTTCTGTGCTGATGTCGGTGTAACCTTATAATAATATGAGGCTGGGTCAGACATGTTAAACCCTGAAAAATATGAAAATTTCTGTGCAAATGTTTTTGAACTGCTTTTCGGCGGTGTTAAGCAATGTTCCCATTGGTGGTATGTAAAAACATTTCTGGGATTGGCAGATTTGTGCAAAAAATGATGACCATAATGTTGATAGCAATACATTGTGTTGAAATCTGATGTGTCTTCCAACATTTCATTATTAGAAAAGGCAGCAGATTGTTCTAAATCAGACAACATATTATTCACAGTTTCATAATCCCAATCATCGGAGAATGTACTGGAGGTAATAATATCATTTAAGGATATTTTAAATAAATGTGGTATTTTTAAAAGTTCGGTCGGACCAAATATATCGTAATCAACCTTGTCCCACACTATACCATCAGGTATAGGAACTGCTGTAATGTTCACTGATGACAAGTCTCTTTGTTCACGATGTGATGAAAGGTGAGGATTCAGAATCAGATTCACTTTTGATGCTGCAGATCTTTGTCTAAGATAAGTTCCATTAATGAGCATGCTAAAAACAGTTACTAAGCCTATCCAGAAAAGAAAGAAAAGTATCCCGGTGATTACCCAAAGTTCTATCCAAGGTGATACCAGGTATGTTTGTTGAAGAAAGATGAAAAAGTCTTTAATTTGCTGGTGACGAGTTTTTTGGGCTGGCAACGTTTCAGGTTCACTTGGATCCAATGAAAACGTATCGAAGTCGATGAAATAGCCAGATGCAGTTTGATCTATTTTTGGTAGTTCCGCAGGTTTTGTTGAACTTGTAAATGGCTCTTGTTGAGACATGTTGATGTAGACATCAGTGTTTGGTCGAATAGAAATTTGTCTTTCATTTTGATTATGAATTTGAGTTTGAACTTCATTTTCAAGAGGAACGAGTTCCATGGCATTATTGCATAGTCCATCATTCCGTGCTGGGGACTCTTCGAACGTGATGAGTCTTTCTGTTTGAACTTCCTGTATAGTAGCGATAGGAGGGCGTCGGCTACTCAGGAGTCCATGAGGCCTACCATTCAGTATCGGCTACATAGTGTGGTTTTATCAGGTCAATGGAGATGAATCTTTTCTCCTTTTTCCCGGCAAGAGGCGGCAGAAGTACAGTTCTTGTTCCTTCAACGGCCAGGACAGGTACAGGCTATCTGTATGATGGCCCAAATTCTTTTTTGTCCGCTATTTTTTCTCTGACCAGATCCCCGACTTTAGGGACCCAGACAGGTCTTGCCGTGACTGACTTGACTTCCCCAGTGGTGGTCTGCTTTACCTGGATATTGCTTTGTAGTGCCCTGGATTCATTCAGATCCTGTAAAACAGCCAAACGTTTATGGATGTCAAAAGGTTTCTCATCCGCTACTGTGCCTTCACAATCAAGATCAGGTACCCACATTCTCTTCCCAAATAGGACCTCATAAGGAGTGACACCCCCTGGAGAACTTCTTGGCATGTTGTTCAAGGCTCTTTGTACTCCATATAAATGTTTGACCCAACTACCACCCGAACCTAATAATCTAGCTCTTAAAGATTGCTTTAAGTCCCTGTTTTTCCTCTCCACAACCGAATTTCTCTCTGGATGGTACGGAGAGGAGTACGGCAATGCTACACCCAAACCTCCCATGGCTTCCTTGTAAGCCCGAGAGCTAAACGCGGGGCCACGGTCAGATGTAATGTGCCAATTGTGTATGTCCCTATAAAGACTCGCAAATCTTTGATAACAGTTTGAGCGTCAGCCAATAGCTGGGGCCACACCCATAGGAATCTCGAGCAGGAACCACTGCAACCATGATATACCTGTTAGCCCCATCTGTTTGTAAGGGGCCACAGTGGTCCAAATAAACACACACGAGTGGTTTGTCTGATATTAATAATGGTGTCTGCGCTGGACGTGTTATGGTGGAGCCTTTCATATGCTGGCAGATGTCGCATTTTAAGACATAATCTTTAGTCTGCTTTGTTAATCCTGGCCACCAATAGCATTGTTTCAGCAACGAAACAGTCGCCGTAACCCCTGCATGCGCGGAACCTAGACCCTCATGTGCAGCTAATATTAAGCCTAATCTGCGATCCATGTTTGGTATTACTCTATCCCCCACTCCAGGAATCTGAGCAAATGGAACGTTGTTTGCATCTAACTTGTAGGAGTACTTGAGTGGAAATCTTTTCAAGTGCCGATTTATTGCGTGTAGCAATAATTGCAACCATAATCTCACCGTCAATTCTCGTTTTTGAATGAGTGATTGCAGCTACGGAAGCCGTGCGTACAGCTCCCTTTGCGGCTTCATCAGCCAATGAATTCCCTTCAACGTGAATGCCATCACGTTGATGACTCAGTGTGTGTATCACGTGAGATCTCTGTAGTTCGTTTTTCAACTCCACTACCTGTTCCCATAGCGTTTTGTGCTTAATTGTGCCACCTTTTGCATCTTTGAACCCATTTTGACCCCAGTGGTGTAAGTACTCATTGTACGACTGTACACAATAAAATGAATCACACACAATTGGTGTGGGGAATTCTCGATCCGTATTTACCAGTGCCAGTAACAGAGCTTTTAATTCTGCTAGCTGCGCCGTGCAATCTCCTAGAGATTGTGTTTTTGTACAACTTGGATGAAGTTTTCCATCCTGCATGCGTCCTTTAATGATTGCACATGCGGCGCTGTATTGTTATTTACTTCCAATGGCCGGCTGAGCAGATTCGTCAGTGTAAATTATGTATTCATACTGATCTAGAGGCATTATTTCATTCCGGAGAGGATATTCTTGTTCGTATTGCAGGAATGCTTGTGTTTTTAGACTTGGGTCGCACCTGTATTCTACGTCTGTTGCAGTAAGAGAATTAGCCCATTGTATCCATCTCGGATGTAAGGCTTTTGCGTTAGGGACGCTTGCCTTTGTCGCAGCCTCTAAGGCCGGTACTGGAGTCAAAACAATTATTTGTTTCCCCTGAGCCAGTGCTCTTTCTCTCACTACAGCAGTCTGCACTGCTGTCAGAATTTTTCTGTTGATGCGAAACGCATCTCAGCATTTGTGTACACATGTGAATTGTATGCTATCGGTACTGTTTCACCTTCATTGTATGTTAGGTAGGTGTACCCTGATTGACCTGCAACTATACGGATCACTAGGTTGTGGAAATTCATGCATGTTTTTAAGTGTTTAGATGCTATCATGTCCGCTTGTAGGGAACGTAGGATATCTGTATGTTCCTGTGTCCATTGCCTAACTGAAAAATTGGGTCTTATTAGATCGTAGAAAGGTTTAACCCTTTCTGCGTAATCCAAAATGTATGTTCTGCCAAAGTTCAGGAATCCCAGTATTGATTGTAAATTTTTCAATGATTTTGGAGTTTGGAGCAGCGCACACTTTTCTAACAAAGTTAGCTGCTAAGCTTTTTCCTGCACTTGAGAGCTCATATCCCAGAAATAGGACATTGAGGTGGGCTATCTTTGATTTCTTAAAATTTAATTTATAGCCTTCAGAGGCTTTTGTTTTTTGTTATTGTCCCACTTCTTTTTAGAAGAAGCAGGTACCTGCTTGAAGGTGTCCTTTTCAGGATCACCCATCAGCTGAGGTTTTACTGCTTTTCCCCCCAAACTGTCTCTGCCTAATACTGCATATGCAGTCTCAATTATTTTGGGTAATTCATGTTCCTGTTGTAAAGGACTAAACTCCCTTAGGCGTTGATGGATTGCCACCGATGCTGCTTCCCCCTTAATATTTGCTGATATTATAGCTGATATCTGGGCAAAATTACCAAGTAGTTTCATTCCTAAGTTTAGAGCAAGTTCTGCTCCGTACTCATTCTGTATTTGTCTTAATACATCCGGTATTACTGCTAACGACGGGATACCATGAGTCCTGGTAAATATGGCAGCGAAAACTGTACCCCATGAGGTACAATCCTCTATTTGTGGTGTTATCCCCTTGGGCAAGCAGATTGTTAACATTCTGTGTTTTTCAAATGGGCTTGTATTCAGGAATACTGCTTCTAGCTGTGTTATCTTTTGAGCTACCCAGAATGGCATTTGTTCACGTTTTGCGGGCATTTTACGCATTACTGCGTGTAACGTTTGTGGTGTGATTTTAGTTGTTGAATTCTGATCTGGACTTGTTATTGTAGCCATTGCTAGCTGAACCGTGAGTGTCCTCATCATGAACTGTGTCATATTTCTGTACAGTTTTATTAGTTCTTTATGAAGTGTAAGTAAGTCTCCTGCTGGCATTGTTTCAATGTCAGGATGTGATGTGTAGGCCGCTAATATCGGCCATGTTGCTCTGTCTCTTCCGAGCGGTCCGAGTCTTACTCTATTTCTTGTATGGGGGAGGGCGCCTTTAAACCAATATAAGTGTTCCTGGTAAGTTAGTGGAACTTCAATGTCCTCATAGGGACAATATTCATCCGGTATTTCATCTTCTGTGTAGTAATGAAATGTCTTTGTTATTGTATTCGCAACTGGGAATGTAGCCCATGAATAGAATACCTCTGTTCTAAATAATTTGTGTGCCTCAATCACGAATGTTACTTGTCCACCCTTGGATGTTAAACCATGTGCACATAGTTTTATGGTGACGGCATTCCTAACATTTTCTGCAATGTGAATTGCGTCTGCATCTTCTTCTCCGGCTGAGAGGTGTAGATCTTGTACTACGTTATCTACTGGCTCAGTCATTGTTTTAGTAAAGAAGAGTTTTTCCAAGGGAACTAAGATAAGGTGTTAGGCACAATTTAGGAACAATGTGTCCTTCAAGCTTGATTAACCAACAGTCAATAAATAGGATCTTTCCTACTCAGCTTCGGCAGATTTTGTACCCTCCCACTCCAGACGTCTCTGGGGAAATGTGAGTAGGGGGTCTCTGAGAATAGCATGACTGAACTACTCAGTTTTGACTGTTAAATAAGTACCCAACCAACATTGGCGGCGCCATGTCGTGTAGTTCCTATAAAACCTTATACAGGATCTGCGCGTTCGGACAACATACACTGAAGGATTGGTGTGAGACTGATTCTAAACACCCCCACCGGGTATGTTGGCCTTCTGTATCAGCTAGCTCACAGTGCCACTAGAATCTCCTCTTACCAAGGAAAGAATAGTTCTTGGCAACCATCGAACATGACAACCCTGATCCCTCAGGACCGTGGAAACAGTGTAGTACTTTTCGCTCAGTCACTTGTGCTCACGTAGTCTCAGAGAGATACACAGAATAAACGGTCTGGACGTTTTTCAATAAGCATTTATTGAACAGTCGTTATTCTAGTGTAAAATAGATGAGCTGCAACAACCACTAGACAGTAACAGATATAAATGATTAGAAGCACTATGAAAGTAAAAGGATGATAGAGTTCTACCATCTTGCAATAATCATGAATACATACGAGTATATAAAATACATGATAATAAAAAGTGCGTACGCCTACGATGCCTTCCTAACTAGATGTACCTAAGTGTACCTAGCATGTGTGTAGGTGTTAAGCCAAGAATCCCTCTAGGATAAAGTCAACCCCATTACCTGGATTGAGAGACTGTGGGACCCCATCCTGGTCTCGGGTTGGACACCCCGCAAGGGATGTTAGACCACTGCCGCTGGAGTATCTGCATGCAGGAACCTCAGCGTCTTTGGTCAGTGTGTCGGCCGGGAAGTCCTGGTCTCCTCTACCTGTCTTAGCAAGATGTGATGTATATATACCCATAGGTCTCCCCAGGGGTTCTACCTCGCTGTATTACTTTGTCGGACTTAGGATGACGTCAGGAATGAACTTTGTACATAGATATTATACAGGAGATGGTAGTCCTGCTGTGCTTCCAAGAATCCTCATGCATAATGTATGAGGCTTTTACCAGGGAAAATCCCACGTTCTGTGCAGTGTTGTATCTAGGTAAAAGGTCAGTCCCTAAGAACCTTTATGTATGTAATGTAGGGGAGAATATAGGTGAAGGGTTATGATGTTACCTGAGCCTATAATAGGGTACCTATATGGAATATAACAATGGAGGGCAGGGTGCAAAGAGGTCCTAGCTGCCTTCACACTCTGCCACCCACTTTCATATTATCGCACAAATGAATAGGAAAAATATTTCAATAAGAAAGTGTTTTAAAATACACATTCTCACAGTCCAAATATCAATCTACTACACAACACAGATGAAACACAGGAACTGTTCATCCATGTAGCACGTGGAGAATCCCCCACCTCTTGAAGAGCCCTCACTGGGTCCAAGGTCTTTGTCTATCTGTGAGGTGGGCAAACTAAGTGAAATATTAGAGCCCAACAGCAAATTTTGTAGCAGGCAGGTGTACATATCTCTAGTACAACAGTTACACTGGCATATGGCTGGGAGTCTTTAAGGGACCACTGCACCCCAATTGTGGCCCTATTTCAGTACCAAAACATTGGTGTGTGTGGGGGGAGCCTTGCTAGCTTGCACCAGGGTACCTTACATCCTTGCTACACCACTGTAGCTGGGCCCATATTATTTATGATATACCACTCACTGTACAGGCAGCTCAAACCTATGTCCAACCTGCTCCTCAAGGCCTCCTGCCAAAACCAATATGGTACCTTAGTGTGATTGGTCAGCAAAGCCTGCACACTGGTTTATAGTGACATCCTCAGGAAGTAGGCAGATGTCTGCTTTGTTGATAAAATATAAAAGAAAGGAAACAGGGGTGTAGTGATAAGAAGTGTGATATAGGGTACAATTAAAGTTTATAAGAGAAGAATAGGAATGGCCAACAAAAAGATTGGTAGATAGTACATGAGACTGATGCACATTAAACTCAGAGGCCGAGGTATACTATGGCTTTGCGCTGTCATAAATTGACACAAACTGACACATTGGTATTTGCTTTCTAGCGCGAAAGGTATTTTGCTCTAGAAAGGTGGCCTTTCCTGAGTGCAAAAAGCACTTTGTGCTGCTTCGCATTAAGGGGTTTTTACTGGGTCATTATTTGGGAGTTACTTGGGTGGATCATCAGAAATACCCAAAGGTTTTGACACAAAGCCAGGGACACTGAGATAGCCAGCCAGACTCAGCTTTTCCTCAAAAAATAATGCCTCCTTGAAGCAGGCATAAACAAGGGAAAATGTGTTTAATTCTCCAAAACACCCAAACAGAGAGCGCACACTCACGTTTGGACCCTGGTAAGAGGCTATGTACCATGCAAGCCAGCCTTAATAGAGAGCAAGTGCAGGAAATGACAGCAGCAGCAGGTCAATCTTAGTAATATGCTCTGCGTTCTTTTTCCCTGTTGCCAAGACCAGTAGGTGGGCCGTTTTTTTGGTGGACTAAGCAGTCCAATCAGCCAGGGCCCTCCCTGTCTCTACTTCAACTGCACAAAGTAAAAGGCTGTTAATACAATCTTTGCATACATATACTGAGCCTGCCCCACCCCAGGCTGGCTAATTGTCAGAGGCAGAATGACAATGGGCTGCTCCCTCTGTCACAGCATGAGGTGTCCCCGACCCATGCGCCCTCCAGGTGCGACAGAGGCCTCAAGAAGCTGCTGATGGGAAGCCATTAACACTTGCTTTGCAGTGGAAAAGGGTAGGGTGGAGGACTGAAACTTGTTGTGGGGGGGCTGGTTATGGCTCATTTGTGTCCCTCTCCCCGTATGCAACGGGAGGGGGTGGTGGTTGTGGCATAAACTTCACACTCTGCCACCCACTTTCATATTATCGCACAAATGAATAGGAAAAATATTTCAATAAGAAAGTGTTTTAAAATACACATTCTCACAGTCCAAATATCAATCTACTACACAACACAGATGAAACACAGGAACTGTTCATCCATGTAGCACGTGGAGAATCCCCCCACCTCTTGAAGAGCCCTCACTGGGTCCAAGGTCTTTGTCTATCTGTGAGGTGGGCAAACTAAGTGAAATATTAGAGCCCAACAGCAAATTTTGTAGCAGGCAGGTGTACATATCTCTAGTACAACAGTTACACTGGCATATGGCTGGGAGTCTTTAAGGGACCACTGCACCCCAATTGTGGCCCTATTTCAGTACCAAAACATTGGTGTGTGTGGGGGAGCCTTGCTAGCTTGCACCAGGGGACCTTACATCCTTGCTACACCACTGTAGCTGGGCCCATATTATTTATGATATACCACTCACTGTACAGGCAGCTCAAACCTATGTCCAACCTGCTCCTCAAGGCCTCCTGCCAAAACCAATATGGTACCTTAGTGTGATTGGTCAGCAAAGCCTTCACACTGGTTTATAGTGACATCCTCGGGAAGTAGGCAGATGTCTGCTTTGTTGATAAAATATAAAAGAAAGGAAACAGGGGTGTAGTGATAAGAAGTGTGATATAGGGTACAATTAAAGTTTATAAGAGAAGAATAGGACTGGCCAACAAAAAGATTGGTAGATAGTACATGAGACTGATGCACATTAAACTCAGAGGCCGAGGTATACTATGGCTTTGCGCTGTCATAAATTGACACAAACTGACACATTGGTATTTGCTTTCTAGCGCGAAAGGTATTTTGCTCTAGAAAGGTGGCCTTTCCTGAGTGCAAAAAGCACTTTGTGCTGCTTCGCATTAAGGGGTTTTTACTGGGTCATTATTTGGGAGTTACTTGGGTGGATCATCAGAAATACCCAAAGGTTTTGACACAAATCCAGGGACACTGAGATAGCCAGCCAGACTCAGCTTTTCCTCAAAAAATAATGCCTCCTTGAAGCAGGCATAAACAAGGGAAATGTGTTTAATTCTCCAAAACACCCAAACAGAGAGCGCACACTCACGTTTGGACCCTGGTAAGAGGCTATGTACCATGCAAGCCAGCCTTAATAGAGAGCAAGTGCAGGAAATGACAGCAGCAGCAGGTCAATCTTAGTAATATGCTCTGCGTTCTTTTTCCCTGTTGCCGAGACCAGTAGGTGGGCCGTTTTTTTGGTGGACTAAGCAGTCCAATCAGCCAGGGCCCTCCCTGTCTCTACTTCAACTGCACAAAGTAAAAGGCTGTTAATACAATCTTTGCATACATATATTGAGCCTGCCCCACCCCAGGCTGGCTAATTGTCAGAGGCAGAATGACAATGGGCTGCTCCCTCTGTCACAGCATGAGGTGTCCCCGACCCATGCGCCCTCCAGGTGCGACAGAGGCCTCAAGAAGCTGCTGATGGGAAGCCATTAACACTTGCTTTGCAGTGGAAAAGGGTAGGGTGGAGGACTGAAACTTGTTGTGGGGGGGCTGGTTATGGCTCATTTGTGTCCCTCTCCCCGTATGCAACGGGAGGGGGTGGTGGTTGTGGCATAAACTAGTCTCTGTTCTTCTCCTTCTCTTGCCAGAGGCCGAGTTCACACTATATAAAACTACAAACAAATTAAAGATTCTGGAATGTGGGCCACTTTTTGGGGGGAGTGGCCGGGTCTAATTGTGATCCCAATCCGACACTGGCCTTGGCCTGTTGTGATCTCTTTTCCCTTGAGAATAACTTCCATCACAGCATTATCTCGAAAGGCACTGCAAGTTTCGTGCCCTGGCGTAATCTTTTAGACAGCCACGCAATAAACTTTTTTTTTATTTTTTAAAACAAACTCCCAAAGCTGGAGTTTGTCCTAAAAAACAAAAAACTAATGGCTCCCTCCCTCTGTCCGCCAGGGTTTTCCTGAAAAGAAATCAGACACCCACTCTAAATTTTGTGAACGTTCTGTTGTCCTTACTATGACGTCCTCTACTACGTAGGTCAGTCACAGCACATTTTACGACTGCGGAGCCAGGAGGGGCACCCATGTTGGAAAACTGACGGTTCACCCAAATCAAACATGAGCAGGTGGATCACCAAGGTTTTATGGCAGATAACCCTGCCCACCAACTCAAAATCAGACCCTTCGACTCCTTTGAGAAGCTCACTAACTTGCGACTGACTCTTCTCCAGGCCCTACCACCCTCACATAAAATATAACGGTTCTTGTAAATGCTAGTACATATTTGATTAGAAAGTTCAGAAGTTCAAGTGCTGTCGCCAAGTATGCGAGTTTCGAAATCACTATTTGAACTCAAACGTTTCTTGTTTTAGAATACATAAACCCTAAATGTTTTAAGATACATCTATTTAGTACATGATTAACAAGCTATGAGGATTTTTAACAAGTCCCGTTGGAGCTTTGTGCCGCATAATAATGCCCCCTCCTACTTCCACACCTCATCAAAATAGCAACCCGTGACTCAGATGAGGTGGATTCCCTGCACAAGAGGGCACTTGCATAAGCTCCAATTTAAACAACGCCTGTACCTCGTTGGGAGAATTCCGTATATTTTTGGTGTGCGGAAGATGTTTGTGTAAAGTCAGCCCTGGCTCCCCCGTCTATTTTTAGACCTATCATCAGACAGACTGCAGGCCCTGGCAGGCTGTCTGGAGGTGATGCTATACTTTCTGTTAAAGACTAGGTTCGTTCCTTAGAAAAGCATTTTCCTTTCTCTAATTGCTTACCTCTGGCTCTGTAAATAACTATAAACAGGGTCGGAGCTCAGAAAAGGAGGCCGTGTTTATAGAGGTATGCAGAGAGAAGGACTTTTTCTGAAGTATCATGGCCTCGTCGCCTTTTCTCTCTTCATTGCTGCTTCTTTTTAGCAATATTTTTTGGCTCTGCTCAGTCCCACTCATTTGCATAGATGGGAAAGGCCTGCTCCCTTGCTTTTTCTGATATTTCTGAGATGCCAAAAGCCATTCTTTGGATGGAACCAACAGAGGATCAGGCCTTTGTTGCACTGTTTTGATTAAAGTGAACCAGTGTGTCTTGCAGTGAAAAGAGTAATCACGAATTATTACTTCCTTTGTATACAATTCGTGTCTGCGATACAGTATTGAATGTGACAAAAAGTGTGATGATTGAGTGCACCTTTCAGATGTAAAACAGTCCCTCACACATTCCTCTGGAAGCCCGTAGACAGTGTGTCTAAAATGCGCATCTGTTCTGTTCCAAGATGTGATTGACAAATTCACAAGCCAATGGTTGATGAGGGCTCCTCCAAGCAAGCCAACGGTTCAGCTGGGGCTGACCCAACATCCACTCTGTGAACTAAACACAAAATTTTGGCTTGACTAAACCCAAAAATCACACCTTACAGTAACCACATACTCCGACTGCCAGATTTTCTTTAAACTCCTCTGAGAGTTCAAATAACAAATTGCTATGTGGGATTACTAAATCTTTAAATAATTCGGGGCTTAGTGAATCACCAGACTAAAAGCATTATCCCATGAGTTCTAGTTGTTGCTAAAAATGGATTAGCAATTGTTCCATGAATTAACTTTAACCCCTTCGCTGCTAGGCCTTTTCCCCTCCTGTGCTAAGCCTTTTTTTGGCTATTTGGGGTAGGTTCGCGCTTAGGCCCCTGTAACTTTTTGACCACATAACGTATCCACGCCAAATTTGCGTCCTTTTTTTCCAACATCATGTGGATCCTAAAGGTACCCAGGGTTTGTTGATTCCCCTGGAGGGGACCCAGAAATTAGCCAAAATACACCTAAATTTTGGTTTTTGGGGAAAAATGCGAAAAAGGGCTACAGATGAAAGCGTCTGGTTTTTTCCCTGCAAATGGCATCAAAAGGGGTTGTGGTGCTGAAATCACCATCTTCCCAGCTTTCAGGGACAAGCAGACTTTTGTCAGAAAACCAAAATTGTTTACACCGTTTTGGCATTTTTCTGGGACATAGTCTATTTTGCTATTTTTGTGCTTTCAACCTCCTTCCAGTTAATGGTAGAAATGGGTATGAAAGCAATAATGGATCCTGGAAAGCCATACATTTCTGGAAAGTAGACAAAATTCTGAATTCAGCAAGGGGTCATTTGTGTAGATCCTTTAAGTGTTCTTTATAGAAACAAACAGTTAAATATAGGAAAAATTGAAAATTAGTTGAAAAAATCAGCCATTTGTGTCAACGTTTTCACCTGTAACTTCTTCTAATTATGACAGCTATTTAAAAGCAATATACCGTTACATCCGCTGGACCTTTCTGGTTGTGGCGATATATAGGACTTGTAGGTTCACCAAGAACCCGACGAACCTAGAGCCAATAACTGAGCAGCGTCTTGCAATGGTTTTTTATTATGTACCGGGTATATAGCAATTATTCTGGGAAAATTTATACATGGAAAAATCGGTATGAAAGACACCTATGTATTTCTGAAATGGGAACAAAATATAGAGTTTAGAAATAGTAGATATTTGCACATTTCCAAAATTGGGAGTACCCATACTAGCATGAGAATTATAGGACATTTTTCAAAATGACTTCTTTTTTACACATTGTCTTTCATTTGGAAGGCAGAAATGCATCAAAAGTCAATAGATAATAACAGTTGCTCTACAATTTTGTGTTACCCTAAGTCTCCCGATAAAAATGGTACCTCACTTGTGTGGGTAGGCCTAGTGCCTGCGACAGGAAACGGCCCAAACGCAACGTGGACACACCACATTTTCACAGTGAAAAATGACCCTTTTTTGCAAAGTGCCTAGCTGTAGTTTTTGAACCCTAGCTCTGCCAGCACCTAGGGAAACCTAGCAAACCTATACATTTTTGAAACCTAGACACCCAGGGGAATCCAGGATGGGGTGACTTGACTGGCTCTCACTAGGTTCTGTTACCCAGAATCCCTTGCAAACCTAAAAAATTGTCCAAAAAAACAAATTTTCCTCACTTTTCTGTGGTGAAAAGTTCTGGATTCTGCGTGGATCCACAAACTTCCATGCACCCCACGTTCCCCAAAGTCTTCCGAGAAAAATGGTACCTCACTTGTGTGGGTAGGCCTAGTGCCCGCAACAGGAAACAGCGAAAAACGCAACGTGGACACACCACATTTTCACAGTGAAAAATGACCCTTTTTTTGCAAAGTGCCTAGCTGTAGTTTTTGAACCCTAGCTCTGCCGGCACCTAGGGAAACCTAGCAAACTTATATATTTTTGAAAACTAGACACCCAGGGGAATACAGGATGGGGTGACTTGACTGGCTCTCACCAGGTTCTGTTACCCAGAATCACTTGCAAACCTAAAAAATTGTCCAAAAAAACACATTTTCCTCACTTTTTTGTGGTGAAAAGTTCTGGATTCTGCGTGGATCCACAAACTTCCACGCACCCCGCGTTCCCCAAAGTCCTCCGAGAAAAATGGTACCTCACTTGTGTGGGTAGGCCTAGTGCCCGCAACAGGAAACAGCGAAAAACGTAACGTGGACACACCACATTTTCACAGTGAAAAATGACCCTTTTTTTGCAAAGTGCCTAGCTGTAGTTTTTGAACCCTAGCTCTGCCGGCACCTAGGGAAACCTAGCAAACCTATAAATTTTTGAAATCTAGACACCCAGGGGAATCCAGGATGGGGTGACTTGACTGGCTCTCACCAGGTTATGTTACCCAGAATCCCTTGCAAACCTAAACAATTGTCAAAAAAACCACATTTTCCTCACTTTTCTGTGGGGAAAGTTCTGGAATCTGCGAGGATCCACAAACTTCCACCCACCCCGCGTTCCCCAAAGTCTTCTGAGAAAAATGGTACCTCACTTGTGTGGGTAGGCCTAGTGCCCGCAACAGGAAACAGCGAAAAACGCAACGTGGACACACCACATTTTCACAGTGAAAAATGACCCTTTTTTTGCAAAGTGCCTAGCTGTAGTTTTTTAACCCTAGCTCTGCCGGCACCTAGGGAAACCTAGCAAACCTATACATTTTTGAAATCTAGACACCCAGGGGAATCCAGGATGGGGTGACTTGACTGGCTCTCACCAGGTTCTGTTACCCAGAATCCCTTGCAAACCTAAACAATTGTCAAAAAAAACACATTTTCCTCACTTTTCTGTGGTGGAAAGTTCTGGAATCTGTGTGGATCCACAAAATTCCACCCACCCCGCATTCCCCAAAGTCTTCCGAGAAAAATGGTACCTCACTTGTGTGGGTAGGCCTAGTGCCCGCGACAGGAAACAGCGCAAAGCACAACGTGGACACACCACATTTTCACAGTGAAAAATGACCCTTTTTTTGAAAAGTGCTTAGCTGTAGTTTTTGAACCCTAGCTCTGCCGGCACCTAGGGAAACCTAGCAAACCTATATATTTTTGAAAACTAGACTCCCAGGGGAATCCAGGATGGGGTGACTTGACTGGCTCTCACCAGGTTCTGTTACCCAGAATCCCTTGCAAACCTAAAAAAGTATTAAAAAAACACATTTTCCTCGCTTTTCTGTGGTGGAAAGTTCTGGAATCTGCATGGATCCACAAAATTCCACCCACCCCGCGTTCCCCGAAGTCTTCTGAGAACAATGGTACCTCACTTGTGTGGGTAGGCCTAGTGCCCGCGACAGGAAACGACGCAAAACGCAACGTGGACACACCCCAATTTCACTGTGAAAAATGACCCTTTTTTGGCAAAGTGCCTAGCTGTAGTTTTTGAACCCTAGCTCTGCCGGCACCTAGGAAACTTACCAAACCCACACATTTCTGAAAAGTAGACACATGGGAGATTCCATGGAGGTATGGCTTGCGTGGATCCCCCAATGTTTTCTTACCCAGAATCCCCCAGAAACCTGAAATTTTGCTGAAAAAAATCACTTTTTCACACATTATTGTGTGGGAAAGTTGTGGCATCACCGGGCTGACACAAATTTCCTACCACCCAGCATTGCCCCAGGTCTCCCGATAAAAATGGTGCCTCACTCGGGTGGGAGGCCCAAGTACCCACGACAGGCAAGGGCCCAAAACGTATTGAGGCGACATCAAAATGCCTATCACAAAACGACCTGGTTTTGCAAGGGGGTCCCATGACTTTTTGGCCCGGGGCTCGGCGGCCACCTAGGGAAACCTAGCAAACCCACACATTTCTGAAAAGTAGACACCCGGGGATTCCAGGGAGGTATGGCTTGCGTGGATCCACCAACGTTTTCTTACCCAGAATCCCCTGCAAACCTGAAATTTTGCTGAACAAATCACTTTTTTCACACATTTTTGTGTGGGAAAGTTGTGGCATCACCGGGCTGACACAAATTTCCTACCACCCAGTGTTCCCCCAGGTCTCCCGATAAAAATGGTGCCTCACTCGGGTGGGAGGCCCAAGTACGCGCGACAGGCAAGTGCCCAAAACGTATTGAGGCGACATCAAAATTGCCTATCAGAAGACGACCTGGTTTTGCAAGGGGGTCCCATGACTTTTGGCCCGGGGCTCGGCGGCCACCTAGGGAAACCTAGCAAACCCACACATTTCTGAAAAGTAGACACCCGGGGATTCCAGGGAGGTATGGCTTGCGTGGATCCACCAACGTTTTCTTACCCAGAATCCCCTGCAAACCTGAAATTTTGCTGAAAAAAATCACTTTTTCACACATTTTTGTGTGGGAAAGTTGTGGCATCACCAGGCTGACACAAATTTCCTATCACCCAGCGTTCCCCCAGGTCTCCCGATAAAAATGGTGCCTCACTCGGGTGGGAGGCCCAAGTACGCGCGACAGGCAAGGGCCCAAAACGTATTGAGGCGACATCAAAAATGCCTATCACAAAACGACCTGGTTTTGCAAGGGGGTCCCATGACTTTTGGCCCGGGGCTCGGCGGCCACCTAGGGAAACCTAGCAAACCCACACATTTCTGAAAAGTAGACACCCGGGGGATTCCAGGGAGGTATGGCTTGTGTGGATCCACCAATGTTTTCTTACCCAGAATCCCCTGCAAACCTGAAATTTTGCTGAAAAAATCACTTTTTTCACACATTTTTGTGTGGGAAAGTTGTGGCATCACCAGGCTGACACAAATTTCCTACCACCCAGCGTTCCCCCAGGTCTCCCGATAAAAATGGTGCCTCACTCGGGTGGGAGGCCCAAGTACGCGCGACAGGCAAGGGCCCAAAACGTATTGAGGCGACATCAAAATGCCTATCACAAAACGACCTGGTTTTGCAAGGGGGTCCCATGACTTTTTGGCCCGGGGCTCGGCGGCCACCTAGGGAAACCTAGCAAACCCACACATTTCTGAAAAGTAGACACCCGGGGATTCCAGGGAGGTATGGCTTGCGTGGATCCACCAACGTTTTCTTACCCAGAATCCCCTGCACACCTGAAATTTTGCTGAAAAATCACTTTTTCACACATTTTTGTGTGGGAAAGTTGTGGCATCACCGGGATGACACAAATTTCCTACCACCCAGCGTTCCCCCAGGTCTCCCGATAAAAATGGTGCCTCACTCGGGTGGGAGGCCCAAGTACCCGCGACAGGCAAGGGCCCAAAACGTATTGAGGTAAAAAACAAATGCGTCCAAAAAAATCCCTGGTGTTTAGTGGGCTTTCTGCCCCCCAGGGGGTGCAGAAAGGCTGTAATGGTGGCAGGTGGGGAGGGGGCATTGGCGTGCCCATTTTGGGCAGCCCCCACCCTAAAACAAATTGCGCACAAAAAAATCCCTGGCATTTAGTGGGCTTTCTGCCCCCCCGGGGGGGGCAGATTGGGGGCTACTGCCCCCATCTGCCTCCCAAGGGGGGCAGAAAGGCTGTAATGGTGGCTGGGGGCATTGGCGTGCCCATTTCGGGCAGCCCCCACCCTAAAAAAAATGCACCAAATAAAAATCCCTGGTGTCTAGTGGGCTTTCTGCCCCCCAGGGGGCAGATTGGGGCTACTGCCCCCATCTGCCCCCAGGGGGGCAGAAAGACTGAACATTGGCAATTTTTTGGGGGAGCAAAAGCCCTTGCCCAAGGGCCGCTCCCCTCCCTGGTGCCTTAGTGGGTGGATCTCTGCTTGGGGATCGCCCTCCTGGGGCGATCCCCAAGCAGGGATCTACTGGGAGGGGTACCATTGGAAAGGGAGATTCTCCCTTTCCAATGATACCTCTCCCGTCTTTCTATGTGCTCAGGGGCTGAGATAGCCCCTGAGCACGTAGAAAGTGAAACTGAAATGAGCCTAAAGGCTCATTTTAGTTTCGTTTTCAGTGAAATGAAGTCAGCACGACGTGCGTGCTGATCTTCATTTCACTGAAAGGGAGGGGGCCTCGGGAGCTGGGGAAGCTCTTCCCCAGCTCCCGAGGCTGTGGGGAGAAAGGAAATCCCTCTGCTGTCTGCAGCAGAGGGATTTCGTGCCCCTGGCCTCATGACGGAATGGTTCCATCATGAGCACAGGGGCACCGATGCTCATGACGGAACCATTCCGTCATGAGCATCGAAGGGGTTAAAATCGTTTTTCTCCTTATTTTCAAACTGGGTGGGTGTGGCAATGTTTTTGTTTTTATCAAAACAACATAAAAGAGATGTGAAAGTCCAAATTTTAACGAGAAAACACATGCAGAAAACTATACAAACTACATATAGTATTCCTGTATTCACAACAATTGCAGAAAGTTTGCAAGAGAAAAACTTTGCAACTCTGCGCCTTCCTAGAATTCTTCACTGCATGTTCAGGACTACAAAGGCAAACAGGCGGGCACATTTCAAATCAGTGAACCATATGAGTTGTTATGCGGATTTTTCCCACCCAGATCCTAAAAGAAGCATTGCATTCCAATGTCAGACAACATATTAGGCTTGATATTGATTTAGGGAGATGGCACTCTCTGTCTGTCGTATTTGTGGTTGGTGATTGGCTGATGATGCACTGGCTCCAGGTATAGGACTACACTGCAGTGAGAGAACGAAAAAAATGTTACAGGAATCAAGGCATTATGGGAGAGGTGCGGTATTCAGATGGTCAGTGCCCAAGGCAGAAAATGAAAAATGCCAAAAATCATTTGTTTCTGCTGGGAACCTTGTCCAAAACACATTTTACTTTTTGAAATGATGAAACTCAGGGGCATAAATGTGTATGTAGTCAACGAGATGGGCAACAATGTCATAATGCATCACTTATGTCATGATGCATGAATGAAGTGGCCCTAATGTGGTTTTGACGCGCATTCTAGCACATCTTTGGAGTCCATCATGATAGCCACAACTTTCTTTCTGGCACTGCCTGTGGCATTTTAGGGAGATGGAAGAAAGCTAACCAGTGCATAATTTTCTCTCATGGAGCTCTATGGTATCCATGTGTAGCAGTGAACTAACCAGGAAGAGGATGTGTCTAGAAACAGAAGAGGCGAGTGTGTCAATTTTATGAAATTCTCCTTTCACAATCGAGATATATCATTTATCACAGGCAAGGTGTGCTATGCATCTGAACAACTCAGTTAAAAGCAGAGGATATTTCATACACAGGTATCATTGTCACAGCACACTCATAAGACTGCTTGGACACTGCCTTCTGACTTCGAGACAGTACCTAAGAAATCTCCTTGTCACAGACATTGTTGGGAAGTATCTACTCTTGAAAACAATGTAATGCATGTGTAGTAAATCTCCCTTTTCTGCATGGTCACCATAGGTTGTTCGCCTTTTGAAGGACTCTATATTTTTGCTAGTTTTGGAACTCTGCACTTTACCTCTGTTAACCAGTAGTAAAGTGCCTGCGCTCCCCCTTTAAACATGGTCAAATTGCCATATTCCTAATTGGTGTATATAACTTATACATAAGTCCCTAGTATATGGTACAAAATGTATACAGGCCTGAAAGTTAAATGTCATTAGTGGACTGCAACACTCATTGTGCCATCTGCTATAGTGACAGTGTGAAAAATGGCTAGGTAGAAAAATAACGAAACAACTATTTTTAATAGTTATTACAAATCCAGTTCAAAGGTGAAGTTGGATTATTAATAAATATTAACAAAGAGTACATTTTTGAAAGTTAACTTTTCAATACAGGACGTTCCTGAAGGTTAAGTTTGCATTTCATCTCCCACTTCTGCCAGACAGTAATTAGCATTTGAATAGGTGTGAAAAATGTGTGAAATGCTTCCCAAGAGCAAAAGATAGGCTGACTAGAATGGACAGATATACTTCTCTGAACTTCACAGAATATGCAGTGTGGAGCTGTGAGTATTCTTTTTGACACTAAAGTGTCAAACCTTGATTGAATATGAAATCCTGCTTGACAGGTCTGTTTGGTTTACATATAACACTTGTGGCCGCAGGAAGGGAAACAAGATGCCATAGCAATTCAAATGTATCCTCTGTCTTGTTGCTGGAAACCCCTACTTCTTTTCTACCCGACTTATGTTTCGGGGTTTAATATTAGTACAGTGACCGACTCAAACTGGAGATTAGTGTTAGATATGAGAGGAGACTAGGATTACCATAATGCACATCCCACAGTCACACCACCTCTCAGAGCCCAAATTTAATGTGTCTAAAGAATTTTGCCATCTTGAAAATGCCCAAAGTGAGTAGCGTTGACCACAGGAACTTTTACCTCGTTGGTTAGGGTATGGCCAGGAGCCATTCACACCCACTGGTTCATGCCAAGCAAAAATATAGCACCTTCAGACACCCACTTCAGACCACTCCTGAACCTGAGGAAGACCAGAAGATGACTGACCCTGCTGTCTGTGACCTGAGAAGATCCCTGAAGTACTGGGCCTGCTCTCTGCTGTGCCCAGGACTAATAAGTGGACTCCAGCGGTTGTAAGGCTGACCTCCTGTTGAGGGACACAACAAGCTACAAGAGGCATTTTCCTGCAACTACCCAGCTGACAAGAGGAAATGGACCTGGACTGGACCGTGCTGGAAGCCTCTGAGTGATACCCAGTGAGCCTCTAAGTGCCTCCCATGAGGTCCTGGGGATCTTTAGAAGTGTACTCCTGTAGTAGATTGGGACTTAGAGGGGAAAGTCAGCAGATAAAATCTTTGACCAAGATGAACCTGGTTGATGTATCCGACCTGTACTCCATCACGGTGACCATCAAATTGCGCCCAGGTCCCGGTCTACGGTGATCATTCACATTCATTGGCATTATATGCTTCTTGGCACTATACCTACGTAAAACTTTATAAAATCATATCTCAAACACTCCTTGTTGGATTTTAGTCATTTCTGTGACGTTTTGTTTATTAAATAGTGCACTCTTTTTCTAATTCAGTTTAGGATTTTTGCTGTGCTGCATTTTGACTTTATTTCTGTGTTGGGCCTACATAATACTTTGCACATTGCCCTAAGTTAAGCATGTCTGTTCTGTGCTGGAGCCACCAGGGGGTTGAGCTCACGTTAATTTAATGAATTTGAGGGTTCACCCTGACAAGGGTTGTGATTGTTCCTTGAGGTGGGTAGTGACCCCTAAATCTCTAAATAACAATCCAATTTCTCACAGTATGGTTTTAAATAATGCCCTTTTATAGGCCATGCCATTTTCCCTCGTATAATGGTTCTTCATGTGTGTGTCAAAGGAGATTAAGTGATCATCTGGGGAGAGTTTCTGGTGGTCTTCTCTGTAGCAAAGGTTTCTCTGTACTTGGCACAGCTTTACAGTGAGTCTTGTTTGGTGGTATTAGGTCTTTAGTTGTGCCACTGTGGGAAATCTGTTTTACTTGGGAACAAAAGTGCTTACAGGTGGAATTGGATGTTGCATTCTAAAGCACTCTGATTCTGACGAGGCCTGGCCAAAAGTTAATTTACACCAGCATAATTAGCATAATTTGAGAAATTTTGCCTTAAGAATGTTACATGAAATTACGTCATTATGCCACATCACATATTTACGCTCCATTTATAGTACAAATGTACCATGAGGGTGCAATTCTCAGTAAAAAATTACTGCAAATGAACTGGGAACGACAGAACCCAAGCGGCTATTGTTTGCAGTGCTTTTGTTCTTTTGCACTATTTTTTTAGCTCAAAATGTGTCCTTGTGGCAAAAATTGATGCGATAAATGCATTTCCTATTAATATATAGCACAAAATGAGAAGTGTGAATTTTGCCCCAATTACTCATATTTTTTTGGGGGGGAATAATTACCCAAATGCAAATTACGTGATTTTTTGCACAGCCCTAATTTTGACCTCAATGGTCGAGCAGTTTTACCTGGTCGGTCCTGGGTAGGTGCTGTGGCCTGTATAGAATTGGAGAGGTCCAATGATTGGATGGCGTTGACAAGCATTCCTTTGAATATCACTTCATTGGAATATCACTTATGTTTTAAGTTGTTTGCAGGAGATTCACTTGCTGTCCAGAGATTCATTTAGCTATCAGCATGTGAATGAATGTTGGTATTAGTATGAATTGCAGCATGATCCACAGGACACGCTGCAAGGGTATTCCTGTAACATGCACCACAATGGTAGATTTGTAGATTTGTGTCATGTATAGCATTTGATGCTTTGCCTCCATACTGTCAGCATGAATGTCTCATGATGATTATTGTGATTTCTGTACCAAGAATTCTTCTGTACACTTGATGTTGGGAATTGAAATGCTAAGAGAGGATTTACACAAGTTTTTTTTATGCTTCTTTTCAATACTTATTGAGTGTTTTACAATTTGGTGTCCTCGATTGCTCAGTCAAGTATGTGCAGCTGCAATCCTACTCACTGGCTTTTTGTACATGCATATCACAAGAGGTGTTGGCTTTGATAAGAGTTAACTTTGTGCAGGAGGGGCATCATTGTTTTTGTGAGCAATGTTTAGTATTTTAGTGTTCATGCCTGTGCATTATGTTTTGACCTTCATAATTTTTATTGTTGTAGTTCATTTCTGAATGAATGTTTACATGTTGTTGCTCAAAACCCATGTGTAGTGTAATATGAATGGATATGCTGTTCAGTAGTGTATTCAGAGAGTTTTGTTAACAGAAAGTAATCACTGGCACTTTGTAATTTTTTTGTGATGAATGTGCCTTCTTTTTTCCTCTCTACAGGCTGGATGAGGTCGATTTAGGTTGGGACGCTGAGGGTCCATCAGAGACAAAGAGTCACGACACCCTCGCCTCACCCATTACCTATGAGGTGGATAGAGGAAAACAAGAAGGCTCAATGTAAGCCACTGTCATATACGATAAAAGTATCAGTGTGAAGACACGTAAGTAGATACTTATAAGTCACAACAAGGTGTCTGTCGATATCTGAAGCCGGTCCTGACGAAGGCTTGGACCCTTCTGGGCAATAAAGGGCAAAACATTTTGACCGTATACAAGTGATGCGAAGGACAATTTACACGTCCAAACAACATCATCACCTCACTTTTAAATCTTACCCCTAGATACTGCACTTACATTAAACATCAATTTTTAGATATAGGAGGTAATTTTAACTTTTTCACTACATGGATCCCACCAGTGCTTTCCCTTGAGAGGAGGCAGTATTCACCTAGGGAAGCTAGTACATAAGTACGAAACCCAATGATGATGCTGCCCGATACTACATCATAGTGGTGACCACTTAACACCACCAGTGGCCAATATTGGTTGAGGGTTTCGGGTAGGTAACTGGTACACGAAGACCAGGTAAATCATTAAGTTCACTCTCTTTTGATTAGGATATGAAATAACTATGTACTGGACAATTTTCCTTTTGCATTTTAAATTCCATGTGGTCACATTGTAGAATAGGTACGATTTCTTATTTAAAATGTAGCAAATTGATTCAGCTTCATTGTTTCCTCCTTATAAGGATGATAAACAATTTCACTTTTTGTATTAAAATTAGAGCTGAAACATTGAAGACATATACTGGTCTCTTTTACTTGTCACACGCATTGGTTGTTCTTGTCTTCACTTGAGTCTTCCAACTTTCCAAGTAGCATTCCTAAATTATTTGAACATCTGTATCAATCAATAAAATAGTCTTCATTCGACCTAAATAAGGTCATAAAAGAAAACAAAGAATAAATGCAATGCAATTTAAATGACACATTATAAAATTCTTTAACAGTAAAAACACATTTAACGAGAAAGTCCATATGTCAATTCATTGTTTTGACATATGAACTGCCTCATTAAGTGTGTTTGAACATCTGTACGTAAACATTGGTCGTTCTGGAAAGTAAGAATTCAATTTATAATCCATTTTAATAAGTTCCCAAAGTCTCAACATAATATTCTCAATTGAATTTTGTTGAAAAATGAAACGTAATTACTTATTCTAGCAGAATTATTTTTGACTGATAACGTTGTAAGAATCAATCAGAGATCTGAGCATCAGTGTCTTTGAGAACTACTGAATTGATGGCTCTTGCTGATGATCAGTCAGTGCAGCAGCCGAAAAACTCTAAAATTGACTTAAGTATAAAAGATCTTTGTATTTAATTAACTGTTCTTGTTTAAACCATCCTACTGAGGCATTTGACTTATAAGATCTGATAGAAATGTCAGGCTGAGAACCAATAGCAGACGTGAAAATCTAGTAAGACCCACCTTATACTACACTGAAGGCACAAGTCTTACTACCTGGGGGTGGGGGGCATAAGATGGTTCCTCCCACAAGAATATTTTGAACAGATGTATCCAACCAATGACTTTTACTCCGAGGTCTATCACTGTACCCTGGAGCATTATTCCTGTCCACCTTGTAGAACCCCATTCTTCCACCTTACCTTTGTCCCAGTAAAGACCTGACTGACAGTCACGCCGCCCCTCAGATTACACATCTGACAGACGTGTTGCTTTATGTTTAGTGTATGCTTGATGAACACCCTGTTCTGAAAAGTCAAAATCTCTGATCTCTGTATTGACCCA
This sequence comes from Calotriton arnoldi, assembly GCA_963921515.1. Lineage (NCBI taxonomy): Eukaryota > Metazoa > Chordata > Amphibia > Caudata > Salamandridae > Calotriton > Calotriton arnoldi. Next base: position 519,911 of record CAWUFW010007529.1, read on the forward strand.
AAGTAGCTATAATAGTAAAATCCTTCTCCGAGAGGTAGGCTAGAGTCTGGCTCAATGAAGGCTGCTACAGTAGTTTTAACTTTTATCTTCAAAAGAAATATCTGTTCAAAAATTACTCTACTGTGTAAATAGCAGTGAGCGACAGGGCCAGTGCTTCATTAAGGTAACTGCATGCAACTGCCTTGCAGCACTACCGAAAGACAGCACAGAAAGGCACTTAATTGCAACAGATGGCCTTGAGCATGTGCTTGTTGTGAGCAGGGGAGGGGTGGGGGAGTAACAAAAAAACGAAACGTCATTTTGCTAGGGACTGAAAATCCTTGAACCAGGCGTGATCCAGAGTGTGGATAGTCACTCGCACCTTGTTTTTTTATATGGAATAAAAAACACTGCAAGCACAGCATCAGAACATCACCGTAACCATTAAGCACCCACTCACTGATGCAGTCCCAAGGCTCTATTACGTTCTGCCGAGCATGCTTTACAAATAAGTAAACAATTCTACATTAAACATTTTCAGTATTCTGTATCGTTAAAACGTCATATTTAAGATAAAATGTCCCTGAAAAAGCTTAAATAAACCCCATGTTCCCCAAAACCAAGCAAACCATTCAAATATATGACATCCCCCTTCGTGTTTGTGTGCTTCAGAGTATATCACAGTCTGTCTTCTACTTTATGTCTGTATAATTTCAACCACTCTCAAATTTATGCCACATAGGGGCCCAAAAAATATATCTGTGCTCAGGGCAGCAAAAATCCTTACACTGCCTCCATACTGGTTGTCGAAATCCAACTCCACACAATACTCTGAGCAGAAAAGGACGCCAGGAGCAAAAAAGTCAAATCATTTTCCTTCTCTCTCCATTTTGTTTCGCGTCAAACTTTGATGGATAGGGCTCCAGAATGTCTTGCTGCTAGACACTGAAGCCGGAATATTCCTGTTTTCTCGCTTGCTTTGTGCGGTCTACGCTGGCTTCAGAAGGTGCTCACAAATATAACTGTGGCCCGCCCGCTGGCTGCCTTTCTCTGCGTTACCCTGCACTGCCACAGCAGGGAGACATCTGGGAAGGCAGTGACATCAGTGGAACGCGCATGCGTGCCAGAACGCATTAATGTCCGATCGTTATGGTTTTTAATTAAATATATGTTATCGAATCGTCCCCAGGTTGTTGCTACCAGCTGATGTACCGAACCAGAGCACAACACGGAAGCCCGGGAGAGCGATTCTGCATCTGGTGTGGATGTAAAAACAGCTCGCGCGCATCCATCATCCAACTGCTTGGCTCGGATGCAACGTTAGCCGCGCATTATGGATTTTTCTTGTAAGTGATACTCGGACTCGCTGACAAAAGAGCTGTCGTGTGCGCTCGCGCGCTGATCTGGTGCCAGGGGTTAAGGGATTCTGTCCTCGAGGGGTTCCCTTTGCGCATCCTGCAAGGCCTTGAGAGGCTTTGGGCGCCAGCACTGTCGTCAGTGATTGCTTCCCCAAGGCTGACAATACGCAGGAGGTGAAAAACGTTCCTGTCCCAAGTAATCCCTTTTTCGAGAATGTTCACGGTAGGTTGAGTGACTAAAATAAGAGCTAGTAGTAGGGTTGCCACGCGAAGAGTATTTTATTGGCATGCCCGTTATTGTTTTGCTACTAAAGGTAAAAAAAAGTTATACAAAATCATTTAAATCCTATATTTTTTCCATTTGAAAGACAAACTGAAAGCAACAAATTCAGAATGTAAGCATGTCAAAAGTAGTTTAATCTTGTCTAGACTATTACTACATTTAAAAAAATTGCTGTAGAATTGCTTTTATAGAAAAAAGAACACAGATGATTTTACATAAACGTTTATTTGAATAACAGCTTCTTCCCCGTCCAGAACCCCAAAATATGCACAAATAACTATTTGTATCTGAGAAAGGTCAAAAGCCTAGATCTGGGGATGTTGAGTGACTAAAATGCCAGAGCTAGTGGTACATTTGCTTCTCCGCTAGCATTTTTCTAGGATGGCGGGTATTTAAAAAAAAAAAAAGGTTAAAAACAATAATTAAATCCTGTATTTTTTCACTTTTAAGTACAAACTACAAGTAACAAATACAAGATGAAAACATGCTAAAAGAAGTTTAATGTTGTTAGACTATTGCATTTTTTTTAGAACAACAAATGGCAGTAGAATTGCCATTTTAACAAAGAACAGAGGGTTTTTACATAAACTCTTATTGGATTACTGGCTTCTGGCTCCCCGCCACACCATTCTGCTAATCAGCTCTGACCAAATGATGGCCGTACTCCCAAAGCACCTTGCTGACTCTGTCTTTGGGCCAGGTTGTTGCCCCCAAGGTGGATTATCAAGATGGCCAGGTGCCATGCTGTGTCCGCTTGCAGGTCCCTAAGGGCTGCTGGCAGATGATTCCATCTCATCCCTGGTTGCCCCAGCCATTGGATGCATGTGTTGACCGGCCTTCCTGTCCACTTGTGGCCCCCCCGCTGCCACCACGATTGCATCCGGGATACGAAGGAGTGGCCCATTACCCATACCAGGCGGGGTCACCCTCCTGCTGAAGCAATGATCACAAATGTCAGACGGCCTCTCGTGCTGGAGGCAGCGCCCCCCCGCGGCAGCCCTTATGTCTTTAATGAGTGTTTCTACAGTAGTTGGGGTCTTACGTAGGACTGGTATGCCCGGGACCGCCATCTGCCTATAGCTTGTATCCCTTCCTCGGTCATCCCGTGTTGTGCTGGTGAGGTTGCTGCCCCAATCCTAAATGAGTGAGAGCCAAATGCAGCTGAGGGTAGCCCTGCTGTGGCGAGGGCCTGGCACATCACTGCTGTGAACTGAAATTTGCTTAAGTGGCTTCCATCTCCATGCTTGAAAAGAGAGCCCTCCCCTGCTGGTCGCACCGCCATGTATGTAAGGCGGCAGCAGACCGTGCAGTATCTGTGGTCTTTGATCCACTTCAAATGCACCACCGTCCCCTTGCCGGCCTGATCCGTTTTTGACCGCCTCAGGAATAGCTCAACCTCTGCTAATTTGGGTTTGACATCGGCTGCCTGCAAGCAACGTCCGCTGGCGCAGCCCTCCTGGGCGCTACTAGCTCGCTGAGTCGAAAAGCCCCAAAGAATGCAGTTGAGAACGCCACCTTAAAAAGGTAGAGCTCAAATATTTACCCTTGTTATCGCCCCTAATGTGTCAATGAGCTGGCCCAATCTCGTGAAGTCTATGGGTCGCCTGCTGTCTGTCCTTAAACCCTCTGACCGCTTCCACCCTCTCATTGCTGCTTTGATGTAGTGGGAGGCCATGGGGTCCTGGCCTGCGCAACTCTCTGTGTAGTGAGCCAAGGCGGACAAGTGGGCCTGTGCCCATGATCTAGACCTTTTGCTGGTGAATGCCCACTGGATGAACCACTCGACTGCCCTTCTTGTTTCGCCCACATTTTCCAGTGTCTGGATTCTTCCTATTTGCATCACTGTCCCTGCATATTTTCTGTAGCGCCTGGCCACTTCTGGGGCAAGAGATTGGTTCACTAGCGCTGACAAGTCTATCTCGCCAAGCCCCAAAGCTGATCTGGAAAGGGGGTCATCACCTGCTCCGCCCCCGGGGCCAATTCCCTGAATCTGCTCATCTGTGCTCGTGACAGGGTGTCTGCCACAGCGTGCTCCAACCCAGGTATGTGACGTGCCTTCAGGTCTACGTTCCCCTCCAACTGCAATTTAACCAATTGACGCATTCATCTCGGTGTATCTGGGCACCTGGCTGAGCCTCTATTGATTGCCTGTACCACCCCTTTGTTGTCTGACCAAAGCATCAGCTTCATGTTCCTCAATTCCTGCTTACAGACAGTTAGGGCTACCACAATGGGGAGCAGTTCTAGATATGTAATGTTGTTGGTGATGCCCTGTTTGTGCCATCTTCTGGGCCATTGACCTGCCCACCATTTGTCGCCCAGGATTACCCCGAAACCTGTGCTACCTGCTGCGTCCGTGAACAGGGCTATCTGTCTGGCAGTCACCCAGCCTTCTCTCCAGATCAGGACACCATTAAAATCTGCAAGGAATGTGTCCCACATTAGCAGGTCCCTCTTGACCCCTGCTACCAGCCTGACGTGGTGGTGCTTGTGGGTGAGTCCTGCTGTTAGCTGAGTTAATCGCCTGGCAAAAACCCTGCCCGCAGGGATGACCCTGGCTGCGAAATTGAGTTTGCCAATCAACCTCTGGAGGTCGCGGAGCGTTGCCTTTTCGCGGCCGCAGAGGCCCCTTATCTCCTCCCTGAAACCCCTCACTTTTTCCTCGGGTAATCTGGATGTTCCCGCCACTGAGTCTAGTTCTATTCCCAGGAATGTGATTTTTGTTACAGGACCTACTGTCTTCTCTGCTGCCGCGGGATCCCTAGCTCCCTGGCTTACTCTTAAAAGGCTGCCAATGTGTCACCACACTCTGCTGACTCTGTGGGGCCTGTAAACAGAAAGTCGTCTAGGTAGTGGAGTTTGCCCCCGCGGGGTGCCTGTCATGCAGGGCCCATTCCAGAAAGGTGCTAAACTGTTCGAAGTACGCACAGGATACTGCGCACCCCATGGGCATAGCTTTATCAATGTACAGGGCCCCTTCGCACTGGAACCCCAAAAGGTGGATGCTTGAAGGATGCACCAGGAGGAGACGGAAGGTGGATTCTATGTCTGCTTTCGCCATGAGGGCCCCTTGGCCTGAGGACCTTACTAAGTCGATGGCGTCGTCGACTGTAGCGTAACCCACTGAGCAAGCTTCAGCGCTGATCCCGTCGTTTACTGACGTCCCTTCAGGAAAGGAGAGGTGGTGAATTAGTCAGAACTGTCTTGGTTCTTTCTTGGGGACTACTGCCAGGGGAGAGATTACCAGCCCCTTATGCATCTGAGGAGGCAGGGGGCCCTCTATCCTACCCAAGGATTTCTCTTTTCTAGCTTTTTACAGACCACCTCTGGTTGTTGTAGACCTGATTTTAAGTTTTGTCGCCACCCAGAGGGAGTGGGCCCTCAAATGGTATAACAAACCCTTCCTCAAAACCTTGCACAAGTACGGAGCGTCTGTCTTGTTGTGATATTTGTTGGCTAGCTTACAGAGTTGCTGTGTTGATGGGGGATCTGGCTAACCGGTTGTTGTGTAATCCCTTTGGACTCCCCCCTCTTTTCTTGACTGAATCACTGCTTTCTTTTCTTCTTCTTGTCCCCTCTATGCTCTTTTTTGCATCTGCACCCTGCTGCAGGGTGTCCTCCGCCACACGCGGAATATATGTGCTGGAATTTGCACGAAGCCCCCCAGGTGCATTCATTGGAATCGTATTTCCAGCAGATAGCCGCTGGACCGTTGGGGGGAAGAGATTTCCATGTGTTAAATGTTTTGGGCCTATGAAATGACTTGCCCTTCCCTTTGTAAAAAGAATCCCGAAAGGGCTGCTCGCTCTTTCCTGCCCATGTTTTGACCTCTTCAGCCACCATCATTTTGTGTATAAAACCAGACATATCTTCCTCATTCCACTCCATTTCCGGGTGTGTCTGCATCTTTAATCGGAAACCCTAGTCTTATTCTAACCATGCATCCCCAGGGAATTGCCTCTGTGCCCCATTGATGTTAGCCACATATAACCATAGATCGGCCGCTCAGCGCAGGAACTTTTCAACAATTATGCACGCCATTATTCTAAATGCGTCAAGCCAGTTATCAAAATTCCTTTTTTTCCGTTCCCTTCGCCTTTCCCTTCTATCCTCATCTTTTTTGTCACACACTGTCAGTTCCAGGCCGTCTATTTGGATCTCCAACAGTGATAAAATGTCAATAAATTCCTTTCTCCATATCCTTTCCTTTACTGCCAGGGGGATAAGGCTTGCTAGCCCTGTGACCCTTGTGGTCATTGATGCCAGGCCTGGTGAGGGCCTAGTGTATGCTTCTGGAGCTAAGGCTATTCTAGCTGGGTCGGTTGCTGTGCTTGCGCTGCCCCATGCTGCTACGGGGGACCCTAGTTCCCCGCGTGTCTCCTGCGTGACCTGTCCCCGCAAGCGCTCCTGTCGTGTGCATCCCGGGTCTATCAAATGCCAAGGTAACACAGAGACTTCCCCTTGCGGTTGAGATCTCGCTGTCCCCAACCCCTGTGAGCCCAGCCCCTTAAGCAACAGTGGTGCCATTGATTTTAAGCATTCCTGTACTACGGTGCCAATATGCTCACCCCTTGTTGCTGCTTCGCTGGTCCCTCTGTTAGGTCCTGCCGTCGCCGGGTTGGCTACAGGCGGCAGGTCGTTCCTCTGGCATCCTTTTTTGGGCGCCCCTGACCACGGTGGTTTGGTCGCCGCCCTTTGTCTCTTCCTGGATGCTGGCATGCTGGCGTTTTCAGGCAGCTGGTTGCTTGCCCCTTCTGCGTCTTGGGCCAAGTGTGACTGCAGCCAGCTGGTCCCATGGACCTCTGATGCAGCCCGAATTTGTCGTAGCAACTCACCCAGGTCCTCTGGGTGCCCATTTCCGCCTTGGCCCTCCATCGCATGTGCCTCTATGCGGGGTGCTGCCGCCCTCCTTATGCACCAAGCCTACAAAATTTCCAAGTCTGTCTGGGTCTAATTTCCAGCACTTCTACTCTCTCTTCTTGGCGGGGTGCTGCCGCCGTTCCCTGTGCACTAAGAGTTTTCTGTCTTTGACCCCTGACCCCTTTCTGTGTGACCCAGTGATCTTTGCAGGGGGCTGCACCACTGGCTGAGCTAGCGAGCCCGGGTCCCCGTCCCTTTCTGTCTACGAGCCAAGACGCGGTGGCTGCTGCTGCACCTCCCCCACATGTCTCTTTATTTCTGGTAACTCGTATTTGAGGCCTTTCTTCAGCGAGAGCGTTGTACCAAAAAGCAGTGCTTCTATTTTATGGTCTAAAGTGCTTTCTGCTTCAGGGCTCGGGACGTGAACATGTTCAACAAACAGCTTCTGAAGGGGAGCTTAATACAGTCACTGCCAGCGCTGGATACTGATCAATGAATGGCCGCACCCTCACCTTGTTACTTCATGAGTGCAGCTATTCCTTTGTTGTTGGAGGTGTTACCCTCCCGCGCTGCACACGTTGAGCTGTTGCTCCAAAGTCCGCCCCCCAGCCGCGCTCAGGCCTCGACCGCAGAGCACGAGTCACGCAGGTCTTACCGAGCCAAGCCGCTGCCGGGGCACGCCGCTGAAGGGATGGTGGCTTGACACGAAAAACAACGCCTCCCATTCCTCCATGGAGTCACCACTTCGAGGGACACACTGCCGCCAGGGAGGGGCGAGCGGTAACACTTCCTGCTTTTTCCTCTCGAGGGCTCTGCGCCCTGCAAGCCTTCAGCTCCTCGACACACTCCGGCCGGCCAGCAGTGCCGGACCTCGTTCCACACCAGCGGGCTCCCGGGCGGGGCAACCAGGGGGTTAAAAAAGACTTAAGCCACCACGGGGCCCGAGCCGCACCTGCCTGTGATCTGCCCGCACGGCAGAAGAACCCCCACACTGAGCGCCGATCCTCAGAGGCATCGGAGCAGCGAGGGGAGGGGCACGACCCCGTGCTCTGGGGGGGAAGCCGGAAGGACGACGAGCTCGTCGCCAGCAAGACTGCAGCAAGCCTCGCAGTCAACTGGTGAGGCCACACCTGTTCTCCACGACGGGTTGCTGTAGCTGTTGGCGCTCGCAAGTCTTCGTGGAGCTTCAGCTGGAATGGGTCCCAAGCAGAGCTTCGCCTCGTCTCGTCTTCGTCATGACAGGTACAAAAATTGCTGTTTGCGCCGCTTACCTGCTCCGCGATGATAGGAACTGCATAGGGTGAGCAGCGATTTATATCCCCCCCACTTTACCACCTCTACCGGCTGTGTCCCCCCATTGGGGGGTTTGTACCTCGCCAGACCCCACCATTGGTCGGGGGGGCCTGGCGCCTCTCTGGCACCCGTGGGGGGCATGGGGCTAGTCTAATTCCACTTCTGGGCACCTTAGGGCACCCAGAACCGGATCCTTCCAGGGCTCGGCATCGGTTATGGCGCCGGCCCTCGAGGCCCCCTTCGGGGGCGCCCTCTGTAAAAACAGCTTGCGTGCATCCATCATCCAACTGCTTGGCTCGAATGCAACGTTAGCCGCGCATCATGGATTTTTCTTGTAAGTGATACTCGGACTCGCTGACGAAAGAGCTGTTGTGTGCGCTCGTGCACTGATCTGGTGCCAGAGGTTAAGGGATTCTGTCCTCGAGGGGTTCCCCTTGCGCATCCTGCAAGGCCTTCAGAGGTTTTGGGCGCCAGCATTGTCGTCAGTGATTGCGTTCCCCAAGGCTGACAATACGCAGGAGGTGAAAAACGTTCCTGTCTCAAGTGATCCCTTTTTTTCGAGAACGTTCACGGTAGGTTGAGTGACTAAATTACGAGATAGTGGTAGGATTGCCACGCGACGAGTATTTTATTGGCATGCCCGTTATTTTTTTGCTACAAAGGTAAAAAAAAAGTTATACAAAATCATTTAAATCCTATATTTTTTCCATTTGAAATACATACTGAAAGCAACAAATTCAGAATGTAAGCATGTCAAAAGTAGTTTAATGTTGTCTAGACTATTACTACATTTACAAAAATTGCTGTAGAATTGCTTTCATAAAAAAGAACACAGATGATTTTACATAAACTTTTATTTGAATAACAGCTTCTGGCCCTTCCAGAACCCCAAAATACGCACAAATAACTATTTGTCTCTGAGAAAGGTCAAAAGCCTAGATCCGGGGATGTTGAGTGACTAAAATGCTAGAGCTAGTGGTACATTTGCCTCTCCGCTAGCATTTTACTAGGATGGCTGGTATTTTTTTTTAAAAAAGGTTAAAAACAATAATTAAATCCTGTATTTTTTCACTTTTAAGTACAAACTAAAAGTAACAAATACAAGATGAAAACATGCTAAAAGAAGTTTAATGTTGTTAGACTATTGTATTTTTTTTTTAGAACAACAAATGGCAGTAGAATTGCCATTTTAACAAAGAACAGAGGGTTTTTACATAAACTCTTATTGGAGTACCAGCTTCTGGCCCTTCCAGAACCCCCAAATACGTGCAAATTACTATTTGTCGCTGAGAAAGGTCAAAACCATAGTTAGCGGAAGTGGCATCACACACACCTTGATTACGTCATAGGATGACCAGTACCATAGCAAGGGACCCCCTGGATCTTATGTGAAGAAGGAAAATGGACCCCCATACTCTTTGGTTCAGGAGTAAAAAAAGAACCATAACTGGGTGCAATGGGCCCCCTTACACACTTGAGGCCCCGTGCTACAGCACCTCCTGTACCATTGGCAGCTTTGCCCCTACATCCCACCTTTTGGTGCTCAAGACCCTTCTATTTGCTGTTTAGGATCTAGGAAAAAGACAACAAAGTAAGATTTCCAGGTAGTTTTCTTTTGTTCCTGTTACTACTTTCCTGTCCCAAGACCAAATATAACTAGGGTAGTGCCGGGGGCAGTTTAACGCTAAAGGGAACACCCCCTACTTGAAATCCTAGGAAGTTAATCCCTGAATAAAGGCAGAAGCAGAAGGCAGAGATATGCAAATTTTAACTCCGTAATGTTGCAATTTAAAGGCAGTGTCACTATAAACTTGTCTTTATCAGCCAAAGCTGGCTATTACTCGATGTTCAGCTATCACAGACACATTGAGACATTGCGTTTGGAGTTTAATGTCTTACAAAGTGAGGTGGTTATGAACACTGAAGGCCTGATTCCAAAAGGTAAACTTACAATTTTGTGTAAGTTTACATTTGTTTTGGAATTCACAAAACTTCATTTTAAGGGTCGAGTGTGGAGACTCCCCAGTTGGGGCGGAGAACTCCGCACATAAAAAGATACAACATGCCTATCTTTTTATGTGCAGAGAAGGATAACTTTTGGCATGGAATATGTCAGAGAAGTAACACCAGCATCGCCCCACTGCTCACTGAGCAGTTCAAAAGGGAAAAATAAAATGATAATAACGCAGCAATATTATCGATATAGTTTACCGTACTGGCTCAGTTGATTGGGCTGTTCAGAGCTGGAGGAGAAGTGGTAGGCACTTTCTAAGTGCACATGACAGTTTGGCCGGCCGTCTTGGATAGGCCAAACAGACATGCGCACTTAGCATGTTCTCCACCAGGCTGTATTTCACAGCCTGGGTGGAGAACATCCACAGCCTCCCAGTCCCTCTCTGAGCACCGAACCACAGCACTCAGACCAATCACAATGCTGCTGTAAGGCAGCATCGTGACTGGGTAAGGGATTCTGGGAGGCTGTGTGCTTCCTGCTGCCGAAGAAAAGGCCGGAGGAGAGGTGGCGGCCAGCGGCACCCAGGTAAGTGATTTTTTTATCCCACCACCCCCTTTCGGAAGCAGCTGCTACTGAGTCACACATGATTCATCTATTTAAAGTAACTGTGATTCCTTGAGGCTTTAACTGAAAGCTTCAAAGACAGTAGGTAAACTAAGAGAATTTTTGAATAAGGTGGCAACACTTTACAAACTAAAAGATGATAAAATAAATGATTAAAAACACAACCTTGATCTCTTGAAATACAGCATTCCTGATATTGAGAAAGTGCAACAGCCCCTCCTCTAAAGAAAGGGGAAGAAGAAAGCAAGCAGGCACATCTTTCTCCTGGGTCCTCTGGAATGAAGTAAAGACATAAACAAGGCTTAGAAAAATCTAGGGCTCAGACTTAACTATGGCGTAAGGTTCCTCACACAGAAGTGGAGTGAGTGCTGACAATCTTCTGGGCTACATAATGGCTCCTAGTAACACCACCATTGTTGATAAAACTTACATTTTCACAGATTCCAGATTCTCACAAGAGTTAGACTGTAATGAGAAAAACATAAATGCAAGGGAGGAACCAAACGGCCACAAATGGGACATCCACCAAATTAATCTGTCCCAAACACTCACTCAAACACCCCTTGGTTCACTTAAATACTTGATTTATGCTCAATGAAGCTAAAGAGTGGAGACAGCCTGATCCAGATTAAAAACATCAAAAAATGTAATGAGAGGAGGAGCACAAGACAGAGGTTGTACATCATTGCTAGAACACCAATTCTGGAAATAAATTCTGTGCCTAATGTAAGAGTGCAGGACTTAAGGCTGGGGCTATAATTACAATGAGGCGCTTTTTCATTATTTTTTTTAACAAGTCTTTTTATTAAACATACATTAGTGATAATGTACAGCATTACTTTAACAAATGTCCGACAACACATATGCATCCCCCCTTACATCGTAGTCTGCAATCTTTTATTATGGCAATCCCAACGGATCAAGAGCCATTCCTTCTAGCATCCCATGACTGCTAACCCCCTCCCGTCTTGGTGACCTAACCTCCCTCCCTCTCTCACCGCCCTCAAGGATTCCTGTATGTCTCACATTGATTCCACACTTTTTCCCACTTTTTGGGGCAGCCCCTACTCTCATATATTGTCTTCTCAGCAGCAGAACACCAGTCCATGTCCATCTTCCATTGAGCTATCGTCGGGGGTTGGGCAGCTCCCCATGTCCTGGCAATGTTACTTTTGGCCACTATTGTCGCCACCAGCCGCCAGATTTTCTGATATTTTGGCCAAGTCTAATTCCCCGATACACACAATATGTGCCATCTGGCCTCCATAGGGACAGTCTGTCCAATCACATTTGACATTACCCGCACCACCCTCCCCCAAAATTGTTGTATAGCAAGACATTACCAAACTATGTGAAAAAAGGAACCCTTCTGCTCGCTACCCCGCAGACAACGGTCCGTGGGAGTGCGCCCTAATTTGTGCATGAGCGTGCTGGTGGAGTATGACCTATGGAGAATTCTTAACTGTACAAGTCTGAATCTCGCCCTGATTGCTACTTCTCTAGGGCTCTGTTTGGCCTCCGCCTAGTCGTCGTCCTCTAGCAATCCAATGTCCGTCTTCTATGCCTCACGCAAAGTCCTTAGTAAGTCAGGGGAAAATGATAATCTTTTTGTATGTACAGGATAGTGCCTTCTCTGGGATTGGGTCCAGTATGAGCCGGTCCTCTAGTGGGCTGTATTCAGGGAGTTGTTCCCCTTCTCTGACATGTCTACGCAGTGCAAGTCCCAATTGTAGATAGCTATATCTTTCTGTCTCAGGGAATTGGTATTCTTTTTGTAGATCTTCGAACGAGATTATCTCCTGAACCCTCCATACATCGCCAAGGTGCGCTATATCTAGTAATTTCCATTTTCTAAAACCCTGCAGGTTGCCCACCTCTCTTAACATATTGCTGTCCCACAGCGGTGATCTTTCGGTCAGTCTGTTGTCCCAACTTAGGAATATGTTAGCCCTTGTCCACACCTCCAGCACAGTCTTCGTGTGTGGTGGCATACTTTCTTTCCCTGCCCTCCGGAATAATGCTCCTGAGTATCCTCTAGACCCTATCACCCAGTGATCTACTCGATATGCAGGGTCATTCCTGTCCGCAAATATCCAATCATTGATCGTCATTAATTGCGACGCCCAATAGTATTTCTGGAGATCTGGTATGGCAAGACCACCCTCGTACACTCCTCTCTGAAGTTTAGCTAACGCAATTCTTGCCCCTCCTCCATCCCACAGTAATTTCCATAGCTCACTGTCAGCTTCCCTGAAGAATTATTCGGGTATTGGATATGGGGTGTTTTGAAGGATATACAACATTCACAGCAGTGTCATTATCTTGAATAGGACTGCTCTCCCCATTAGGGAGATCGGCAGAGTCCTCCAGTGGGCGATATCTCGTTTCAGACGTTCCATTTGGGGCTGCAGGTTTCCTTCCAGAAGTCACACCTCTGTCTTGGCAATGAGTATACCCAAGTATTTGAAACTATGTTTGACTTGGAGTTTTATCTCCCCACTAAACACAGGTGGGAGGCCGTCCGATAGCATGAACAGAAGGGACTTATCCCAATTAATCTGATATCCTGAGTATCCTCCAAATAGCTTAAAAATCTGTAGTAACCGGTTTATTCTAAAGCAGGGTCTTGTCGCGTACAGGAGAACATCATCCGCGTATAATGATATTCGCTCTTCCCATTGTCCACCCCCTGGAATTCCGGAAATCACTGGGTCCCCTCTCACCCATGCCGCGAGTGGCTCCAGTGCCAATGCAAATAAAACAGGGGAAAGAGGGCACCCCTGTCTCATCCCCTTGTGAAGGGCGAAAGAGCGGGTCACCGAGCTGTTCACACATACCCTGGCCAGAGGATTTTTATACAACAATTTGATCCAGGATTGAAACCGGGGACCGAACCCAAATCTTCCCAAGACTTCAAACAGGTAGTGCCATTCGATACTGTCGAATGCGATACGTGTGTCCAATGACAGCAACGCCGCCTCCTCCCCAGGACGGAATCTTATTAGGTGCATTACCCGTAGAGGTGCCTGAGGTTGAGCCTGGTGCTGCGGGGAGGCATGAAACCAGACTGATCTGGATTTATGAATGTCGTGATTGGCCCCAAAAGCCGATTCACCAGTACCTTAGCCAGTATTTTAACTTCCATATTCAGCAAGGATATAGGCCTGTATGAGCCACAGTGGTCCACCGGTTTACCCGCCTTGGGGTTTACAACAATGGTTGCTGTTCGTTGACCTAATGGCAAACCACCCTTTTCACCTCGCCTCATTGAACATTTCCAGGAGGTACGGCGCTAACACACTCGCCGTGCTTTTGAATAACTCCACGGGCAACCCATTTGGTCCCGGGGCCTTCCCCGCCTGTAAATCCTGTAAGGCGCCTGTTATCTCTTTGGTTGTTATGTCTTTCTCAATGTCCTTCCTATCGTTATCGAATAGCACCAGAAGCCTCATTTCAGCTAGTAATTCCTTACAGCCCATATCTGACCTGACAGGAGTGGATGTGTAAATCCCTTCATAATAGTCTGCAAAGACTCGCGCTACCTCCTCCCCGGTAGTGTGCCTGTCGCCCTGTAGGTCGCATATTTCCGCCACCCAGTTTCTTTCCCTATCCCGCTTCTCCAACCAAGCAATCATTTTCATCGTCTTGTCCCCCAAGTCATATATTCTTCTTTGTGTGGCTAATGCCGCCGACCTCGCGGCGTTGTTCACCATATCCTGCATTTCCTGTCTCTTGATGTCTAGGCGGTGCGTGAGTGTTGGATCGGCTCTTCCCCCCTCTATTAATTTGGCCTCCATTTCTACCACTTCCTTCTCCAGTGTATCCCATTGCAACCTTTTTTCTTTATTACTTCCACCAATGTGGTCCTGAATGTGTCCCCTTATGACTGGCTTAAATGCTCCCCATAGGGTACACGCCAAGTCTACTGTACCCTTGTTCTCCTGGAAATAGAGTTGCGCCATCTCTTTGACTTTTTCGGTTACTTCCTTATTTTTAAAGAACCAGGAATTTATTCTGGGTGGTAATGTATTGGTTCGTGTTAGCCCCCGCAAGGCCAACTCCACCGGGGAGTGGTCCGAGATACCTCGTGGTCCAATTTGGGCATTGCAGAACCACGCCTCACCCCCCCCCTGTGTGTTAAGACGTGATCTAGACGAGAGTAGCTGCCATGTGCTGCTGAGTAAAAGGTGTATTGCCAGGTTCGGGGGTTGTGAAGTCGCCATAGATCCACCAAGCCCATGGCCTCGACAAATGCTCAAAGTGGCTCCACCCCTCTCCCTCTAGTTGTAGTTTCCCTATCTTGCCCTGGGTCAATAGTGGAGTTCATGTCACCCCCCAGCATCAATATTCCTGGCAGGAGATCTACCAAGAGGGTCCCCAGAGCTGAGAACACCTCTGACTGTATGGCCGGCGGTATGTAAGTTGAGACAATATTGATAGTCTGTCCCTCCCATCGTCCTGTGAGAGCTACCGATCTTCCGAGGGGGTCGTGCCAAATCTTCCCCACCACCAGTGGGAGGCCTGTCTTTACAAGTATTCCCACTCCTCTCGATCCGGTTGTGTAACCGGCATGGGTGGCTAGTTTGTACCCATACCGGTCGAGTGCTCGATACTTGTTACCCTTCAGGTGTGTTTCCTAAAGCAGCACCACATCCGGGGAGCATCGGTGCAGATACTGTAGAACTATCGTGCATTTAATACGGTTTCCCAAACCATTCACATTCCATCACATGACTCTAAGACTAGTATTCCTTCGACACTCCCCTTGGTGTCGCCCTTTCACATTCTGAACCTTCCCCTGGGATATCACAACCTCTGCAGGTGCCATGTCTGTAATGGTTCCCCTACCACAATTTCAGTATGCTGTACTAATATCACAAACCAACGTCTCAATAGTAAATGAGAAACATTACCACAATATAAACAGAATAAACACATCGTTCCCCAACTGTAACTTCCCCCCTCCCTGCTACCCTGCTGGCGGGTGTGACAACCACCCACCGCCCCAACTCGCAGAGTGCCTGTCGCCCTAAAACTAATAACTATGTGGGGGTTGGCAGGTGCCGAACTATTGAAACACCACCTACGAGTCTCTCTTCCCCCAAATCCTTTAATGTTTGTTTTAGTCCTTCAAGCAACATAACTGACTTTTAGTCACCAAGATTGTCTCTAT
The DNA here is from genome assembly GCA_963921515.1 of Calotriton arnoldi. Classification (NCBI taxonomy): domain Eukaryota; kingdom Metazoa; phylum Chordata; class Amphibia; order Caudata; family Salamandridae; genus Calotriton; species Calotriton arnoldi. The sequence goes on from CAWUFW010007529.1 coordinate 535,435, forward strand.
GAGTGGGAGTCCATTCTCATAGTCGCCCCACCCCCTCCCTCTTGAACTATGGCATACGACCTGCTCCTCGCAGTCATCAGCATAGGTCTTCCGCAGTGTCTTCATTTTCCAGACCCACCTTCCACTGCGCCTGGTACCTGGGCAGGCGCACCCTTACTCACTGTTCTCCTTCGTTGTCTTTTTGTTGTTCTCATCGTCTCCCACGTTGGGAGTTGTGGCCCACATTGCGCCACCCCTCCAACCGCTCCCATGTTTCCTCTGCGGAGTTGAAGTACCATGTTTTCCCTTCGGCGATTACTCTCCATTTTGCAGGAAACATCATGGAGTACTTGATTTCTTTGGCTCGCAGTTCTCTCTTTACTCCCTCGAAGGCTCGTCGCTGTCGTTGGACTTGCAGTGTAAAATCCGGAAAGAACCGGATCACCGCGTTCTCGTGATGCAAATCCCCATGCGAGCGTGCTGTCTGCAGAATGGTGTCCCTGTCACGGAAGTTGAGGATCCGCGCAATAATTGTCCTGGGCGGGGCACCTGGCTTAGGCTTAGGGATGGGTGCCCTGTGTGCCCGCTCTATTGTAAAGTAGTTGGAGAGTCGTTTTGGCTGCAAGTGGTTTAGGATTAAGTCCTCCAAAAACAAATCAACACTGGGTCCCTCCATGCCCTCCAGGACCCCCACTATCCTTATGTTGTTCCTTCGTGCCCATCCTTCTTGATCTTCCAGTTTGGCCGCCATTGCCTCTTGTTATTTTGTGAGGGCCGGACTTGTTCCTCAATGCTTTTTGTACTGTTCTGCAGATGCACCACCTCCGTCTCTGTTGCGGCGACCTTGTCTGCCATTTTGTGGAGATCCGCTCTCAAGAGATTTACATCCACAGTCACTGCGTCAATTTCAGGGTCTATCGTACCCTTCAGGTCCGCAACGGCCGCCATTATTGCGTGCAGTGAGGGTTCCGCCAACTCTTCCGGTTGCTGGTCCTGGGCCGCCGCCATTTGTTTTGGGACCGCGTATTTATCCATCTTATTAGTCTGCGCCCCGGCGTGTCCCTTTGGCTTCATTCAGGTGCTCTATGTAGCAGTCTATTGTCTTGTGAATTGTTCGTAAGGTTCCGGCCTTCTAATGTATTCTCCTCCATGAGTGTCGTCTGTCTTTTCCCCTTAGGACAACGTAGGCTTGAGTACAGCACTCGGGATCTTACTTGCCCGCTGGCTTGTATCGTGGTTCACTCCCTCTCCCCTATTGGGTGTGTTATCTGTCCCTCAGGGTCGATCCCCACTTGTGTTGCCATAGGCCCTGGACGTTAAACTGGGGGAGAGAAAAAAAGGGGGGGGAGGCCCCTCTCATCCGTAACCCAATCGCTGTCTCTTTCATCCACCATGGGCTTGTTCGCCCCTGTTACCTTGCTGCACTCTGTCGCACCCAAAGTGTTCTGTGTGGGCCGCTCTCCTCTCTGTCCCTCCCACCAAGTTCTTGATCCCAGCTGCCTCCTGTACCTCGTCACCACTCAGCCGTTATCTGTTCTGTGCCAGCTTTTCTCCAGGTTCTGTGGTGCCCAGGACCCACTGCCACCGTGCAGTTGTTCCCCTCAATATGCCCCCAGCATGTGGCACCTGCCCCATGTTTCAGTGCGGGCTGTGTGAGTGTTTTTCTAGCTCCCTTATCCCCCGGGGCTGGCCCCAGCCATTTGTGCTCCTCTTCGCCCCCAGGAGGGGCGCTTTATTTCAATATGGCCAGGCACGTCATGGCGCGCTGTAGCCGGCACTCTGGCAGGGGACAAGGGTTATGGCTGTTCGGGGGTTTACCCTGGAAACACAGGCCCAGGGTTCGTCCAGCTCCCGGTCCGGTTGTGATATCCTCCCCTGCGGTGTTATGTAGGGAGGCGGGGAAGCAAGGCCACGCCCTCTCGTGTGGAGCACGTTCGTCCGCCCAGCCCGGCACAAACTTACGGTGCTCCGGTGCCGCCCTCTGTAAAAGACCCCACGTCGCCTTGCCTCAATCTCTGGATGGTGCTCGGCGGCACTGCAATGCTTCGTAGATTTCTCCTCTCTCGCCTCTCAATCTTTGGCTGCGCCCGACGTGCATGCCACCGTCCTGCAGGCCTCAATCCAGCTGGGTGGAAAAAGAAGCCTCACACGCCACGGCCCTTTCCGATACCGTGTCTGTCGTTGGCCCTCGAGGTTCTGCCGCACATTTGTGCTGTTTCCGAGGTTGCAGGATTGGCTGGATGCCCGGATATTGGGGTATTAGAGACCCGTCAGCCGGAGCTCCGCTAGGACGCCGCCATTTCACTCGGCTCCTAAGCCACGCCAATGAGGCGTATTTTCCTTGTTTGCGCCGGGCGCAGCTTTCAAATGGTGCGCTCAGAGCTAACAAGGAGAGTGTGTCGTATTAGATTGAATGCGCTGCCCCCGGGACAGCCATGAACTCGTGCTGCACTGGGGGCAGCGCATTGAAGTGAAATGCAGAGCGGCTTTGAAGCAGCTGCTCCGTGTTTCATTGTGCTGGGGGCAACCTGCCTGCACTTTTAAGAAGGGTGAGAGATCCCCTTGCAGATGGGTACAGTGAGTGACAGCACCCGCCTGCAAGGGGAACCCCCTAGGACCCTCTTGCCCCCTCCAGATGGCTGCCATCAGGGAGTGCACTGACAGTGCGCATCCTGACAGCTTTTTTACTGTTGCGCTCAGGTCCATAATATGGTGCGGGCGCAGAGGCAAAGAGATCCCCTCCTTTGCATGGGGTCACGCTCCCCTACAAATGAGGGAACACCTTCTGATGATAGCACTGGAGCCATATGTGCGCCAGCACTATCTGTATTACAGCTGTTGCGGGGCACATTGTATAATACGGCCCCCGGATGGTTAAATAGCTAAGGGTAGTTCCCAGGAGAGTCCCTATCACTGAATGCCTTACCTTGTCGATTTCATAGGGACTGCAGAAAAAAATGATGGTTTAAATGTCACAGAGGTTGTATAGAAATGATCCAAACTAAGACGAATGGCATCGGATGAACAATAGGCAACAATTTCTCAACGACCAGAAATATAAAACCAAAACCGACTTGTGTCTCCACTTTCTATACCCTGCAGGATGTGACAGATGAGCAGGAAGGGAGTAAAGGGGTGCAAAAGTCCACTCAGCCTTTTGTGAGAAAGTGCTTTGAAGCCCTAGACTTGGTGATGCAGAAACGTTCTACAGAAACTGGTGAGCAATATATTTTCTCAGAGTGTACATACTACTAAACATGCCCACTCAAACCTTAGCAGCTCTCCTGGAAGATTTCTCCACGATGGGGCTTCTCCAGGCAGAACAGCGCTTTAATCTCTCATCAAAGCCTTCTTTCTGCTTCTAGGCCATTCTATGACGTTTTCCCCCTGTAGGTACACAAAATGCTAACAAACCAAAAAGTTATTATATATTTTTTAAATTGTTCCCAATACAAGTGTAAAAATAATAATTAACTGTACTAATAAGAATAGCCTCACCTATACCCAAATTTCATACACAATCACACACATTTATAAACATAGTTTTTAGTACACATTGAACTGTAATGAATAAACTGCCCATAACTGCAAAACTCAAATACTGTATGGTCGGTGTCACTTAAACCCAAATAAAAACATTTCATATCACCAAAAGAGCTGAGCTCACTTTGTGCATTCTGGCCACTGATATATTAAACTCTGAAGGCTGCTCTGCTGTTCCCGTTGATAATGTACATTCCACACGGTTATTTTACAGCCTTTACTCAAGGGACTCACACCATACTAGAACCAAACCATTGGTAGAATCTGTAGGTATACAAATTGCAAAATAGTGAATATTTTTAAAGAATCCTGATAAATTTGAGTAAATATAGAAAAACTATTAATTGTGTTGTCTCTAGTAATTATGAAATTACTTCAAATGTACCTATTAATAATGGCACATTTATCAAGCTTTCACGCAGTGCAACACAGCAAGCCACCCTGCTGCATTGTGTTGCGCTGCATGAAAAGGAAAGGGCGGGAATGCACCATATTTAACATTATATGGTCCATTTCTGTCCTTTCCTTGCGCTGGCGCACAATGTGCTACCTAGCGCCATTTCAGGAACCAATGCGCCATGTTGCACGATTGCCTGCGTTGCAGGCACGATTGTTTTTGTGCAGGAAGGGGCACGTTCCTGCACAAAAACAATCCTCATAGGCATTTTCCTCTTACTATGTGTGCTGCAAAATGTATTGAACATAGAAAGAGGAAACAACAAGAAGAAATAAAGATATTTCTCCTTCTTATGCCTCACCAGGGGATGCGCAGCATTTTGACGCATTCCCAGGTCTACCAGTAATGATAAATCTGGGAATGTGCCAAAATCCATGGGTGGATGTGTGGGAACACCCATGCTTCACCCATGGAACGCCTCCCTGGGGCAGAATAACGCAACGCAGCAATTTGCGCAGTGTTGCGTTACTCCAGATTTATCAAGCCTTGCAGAGCCACGCAAGGTGGCCTTCAATGGCTTGATAAATCTGACTTAGTTGTTGCGTCGCCTTGAACCCCCTTGCGTAGTATTAGGACTCAATGAAAAATATACCCCTGTGCTTTGACGAGTTTTTCCGCATATCAAAGTGCAGAGTTAGGTCCAGCTCTTTGTTAGCATGAATGGATTTTCGGCGCTGTGATGCGTTCTAATGCAAAATTACCAGGTTTGCAATGCAGTAATACCACATCACTTTAACATAATAATCAATAACTGTGAGGTATAACACTCAAAGTTCATTTTACTGTACTTTTACACAAGCCCAACTTTCCATGAAAAAGACCTGTGTGCCTGCTTGTGCCCTGATCCTGGCGTGGTGTACCTTGGTGAAGGACTGCAAAGGGGCTCAGTGGTGTGCAAATGAGCATCAAAGATGTTTCATTTCTGGTGATGTGGGAATAAAGACGGAAATGGATTTCACGGACGACCCAATGGCAATATGTATGAAAGGTCACAAAGAAGACACTGGCATTCTGAATGTGGCCCCAGAGGAGCCACCATTTGCAAAACCTAGTGTAAAATGAGAGCAATAAGGAACAGTAGGACGCCATCATCATAGCCCAGGCCTCCTTGATCGCAAGAATGATGTATGGCTACACTTAGCTACTTAAGTTTCCCTTCACAACGTCTTCCATTTCACAACTAAGCCTTTCATGTTACTTGAATTTCAGTGTCCTGCCTCATAACTCAATCCTGAATTGAGTTTACTTTATTGAGCAGACACAGGACTGCAGGCTGCTGAAAGAACCTTAATAGTTAAACCATCGGAGGAAAGAAATGGAACAGTGTGCAACAGCCTTTGGTTTTTCTTTCTCAATTCTAGAGGTTTGTCTGGACCAAGGTTTAGTATACTTAGGGATTGTGCGTTTCTCCATCCTCTAAAAGTTGGCCTCTTTTTCTATCTGTGCCCTGTCCTTTGGTGCATTAAACATTTGGTGCTTTATAGCTGAATTTCTCAGGCCTAGATCCTGTTGAAAACGAGGAGCTCCTTATTTGGCTTCTATCCTGGTCTAGATATCATTAGTGCAGCACGTTTAGTGGGACCGAGGGTCAAAGGTGTGATAGATCCACGGAACCCCACTGTCTTTTACTACTTAACCTGGGGCAGAGCTAATCCTAGAATGTTTGGGGTCTGGGGCAAAAGGAAAGATGTCAGTCCCCTCTAATTTGTATGAGAATCAGAAGCCATGACATCACAGGAAGTGAAATCACAGGAACTGACATCACATGACTATTAATCTTCTTTGGCATCACTGAAGTGACTTGAAAAGTGCAGCTTCCCTATTGTGGATATCAGTAACAGGAAAAAAAGATAAATACCCAAATAAAATAAGTCCATACATTGCAAAGCTGTATTACGTGAATGGAAACATTAGGTGCAAGTATCACTAAAATGGAAATCTTTATGGTAATGTTACTTTATTGTTTCCAGATTAGTGCATCAATTAGGTCACTGTAAAAAATAAACAGCAGTGTCGAGTGAGATAAATTTGAGTTTTGATAACATGTACCTTTTCATTTTTATTTGAAAGTTTAATAAAACACAGACCAGGATTAAGAAAGGGCAGCAGAGTCGTATACAAACAAAGCATTAATATTTAGGATATAGAATGAATACATTCACCTCACAAGGAAAGAGAAAACAGGTGAGCAATTATAGCTTTTCGCAAAAAAGTACATAAAAGGAAAGATTGTAATCTGACAATGAGTGGTTATGTAGCTTGATATGTACAAAAATATAAATCCAGTGAAACTCTGAGTAATTCTATAGTTTTAGATCAGCGTTTCCCAATCTGATGACTGTAACCCACTTGTGGGTTGAAAGTCGATTTTTGGTAGGTCACACTCCTGACCTTGGAACTGGGCAACCAGGTATGCCATCAACATCCTTTGATTCTGGGAAAATCACTTAAATTTGTGGACATGCTTTCAAATTGCTTTGAATTACGAAAATAACAGATTCTACAACTGTAGAGTATGTGTTATAAGTGGAGAGTACCCAGGGAGTAATGATAAAGCTTTCGGAGGGTTTTATTGAAGTTGGCTCCAGGTAAGTAAACAAAAAAGTCACTCCCGCTAACTTAATTCCCCAGCCTTGGACTTCCCTCTCCAGTCTCCTGACTCTACTTGAGGCTTCTTTCTTCTCCTCTTGCAACCGGGTACAATGAGTGGATACCCTTGGGGGGGAAAAATCCACAAGCACAGGATTAATGGCCTATTCGTTTTATATGTAGTGATTCTATGCCACCATCACCTCGCCTGTTTTATTGTGCCTATCTCTCCCAGTATCTTTTTCATTCACTGTGTATGGTTAATTCTCCTTTTTAGGGTGGTTCTGCCCCTCTCCCCTCCCCCTCCTTAAACCACTACCTCCACAAGTGTGAAAAACAAATCCTGACACTTGCCTGTGGCTACAACCCATCTCCAGGGCTGTGGCTGTGGTACCAGGAGGCGTCCCCCTCCCTGTCCAGGCAGCCAGGCTTACACATAGGGGCATATTCACAAGGAGCTATCGCCGAATTAACGGCACTTTATCGCAGCCAAAGTCGTGATAAATTTACCCCCCCATTCACAAGCCGGTGTTAACAGCCCACAGCACCAGTTTACCCGCGATAGCAGCCACAAAAAACATCGCCACAGAGGACCCTCGCAAATATCGCTAATGAGATGCAGAGTAGGTGTTCCCGTGACAAAAGCCGAGACAACAGCACACCTCAACATTCACAACGACCAGCCACATCCGCGATAAAAACACAAAACAGGCGATAAGGCACATTAGCACCAGGAAATCTACACCTGCTCTGACCTGGTGTAAAGACGGACGGCAGCCAGCACCACAAAAGGGAGCACAGCCCAGGGCCACTTCCGAAGGGCAACAGATGCCATGGAGCAACTCATCATGTGGCCCGGACAGCCAAGAGGGCCACAACCCCCACTGCCACCACCCCAGGACCCCATGCCACACCCGGAACACCCCCCCGGGACCACCCCGAACTAAGAAATTGCACACCAACACCACGATTCCCAAAACAAACATCTTGCCTGATGTCGCACAAGCAGGAAAATAAACATACATGCGTGGCCAGAAAATGGAGAATCAGTCATACAGCAATGCAACCACCAACACAAAACACCAGACAAACAAAAGCAGAAACAACCCCTAGGATGAGTCCTAGCTGCTCCCACTGCACAATCCGTAGCACACAGCCCGGTAGACCAAATCCAAGAGAAGAAGGTGTGCCAATGCGCGCAACAAAGGAAAGAGAGGGAGAGAGTGAGGGAGAGAGACGGAGTGAGATAGCACAAGCAGCGCAAGGCTGCACGGGCACCTGGCTCCACATGCCAACATGTGTGTGGGCATCGCCATCCGTACACCATGAGCCCAAGGCCGTGTCCCAATCTCAGCGCCAAAGCCACATCACATTCCCAAAACGAAAGTAGTAGTCAGACAAACATCAGGGATGAAAGCACCATTGTCCCAATGCAGAAGGCGGGAGGACACCTGCACCTCTGACCTTGGTCCCGAACGCGCATGGAACACCCTGATAGAGATGCAATGGCAGATGGGGACGACTCCCACACCACGCATTCCGCAAATGAACCATCCGACTCATCCACAGCCCACACATAGAAGCCCCTGCCTGTGGTACCCCCGCATGGGATGCCCTTGACACCCAAGGAAACAGCAACCCATGCCCCACAACGTTGCACATACATTCGAATCATTGCTCAGAGCTGTGGCATATCCTCCACACAACAGCCGCAGTCCAGAAGAGTGCCTGTTCACGAGACGCACCAACGCAATGGCAGGCCATACCGGGCACATGCACAACCCCCGTCACGTGGAACAGTACCGTGCACGTATGCTGCATTTACTGAGCGCACTGCCACTGGCAGTGCTGCGGATCAGTTACAGGCTCAGCTTCCGCATTGCCCACGTCACCTGCGTCCAGCCCTGGTTCCACTGCCGAACATGCACATTCAGGTGTCCCATGGATGTCTGCCTATCCAACACAACTGTTGATGAATTGGACTATGACTTGTGTCTGCGCCCCCTGTTGTATCACAAACAGGAGTGTAACCGAGACAGCCGTGCATGGATGCCTTGACATACTGCGTATGTATTGGTAGTTGTGCATGGGAGATGGCACAATTTCTCGTGTGCAGTGACCACATCGAGGCGCTCCCCTATTGGGCTGTGTTGCGGATCGGTGAGACGGCGTGGGCTGAGCACACCTGCCCGGACCACCTAATGGATTGGCTCACCCTGGTGTTCCTTGAACACGACAACGACGTACTATTGGAACACATTGCACATGAAGCTGCACGGGCATTCATGGACGAGTAACTACGTACCTGCAGCCACATCCTATTGCCACCCACAGCACATGGCCCAACAACTTGTTGCACAGTGGGGATTGCTCACATATCCCACCAAAACAGAGGACACGTCTGCCTTCGGTCGTGCTCTGGATGCATGTGCGTGGAATAACGCGTGTGCACACACACCTGTGCAAGGCGACGCAGGTCCATGGTCCGAGCAACGTTGCCAATTCGGACACACTGCTGGGTGAGAGCACACACATGGCGATGTAGCACGACATGTGAACCTGTTGGACCCTCACACCTGATCACTGTCGGCAGAGCAGACAATCGGCGCACCCCGGAGGCAGAGCACCGTGCAGACCCCACGTCCAGTGAGTCGTGCCCCCTCACACGGGGCACTGTGCAGACGCCAAACAACCCATGACTCGTCCAGCAAGGCAAGGTGGGCTGTGAGCGTTGCCATCCGTGATGAATCTTGTCCATTTCAGCCCCAACATTATCTGCCCCTCGACATGTACCCATGCTGCGTGTAAGTGTCTTAAGCATGTCCCTGCCTGTTGTGGCCGTTGCCTCGTCCGTACTGACACGCACATGTTTATGTTTATGTTAGGGAATTTATTAAGCGCACGTATACCAAAGGTCTCTTGGCGCTATGAGGGGAGGGAGAACCTTCCTGAGGAATACTAACAATAGGCTAAAGTGAACAACCAAGTTTTCAGTTTTTTTCTGAAAATGGTGTACTCAGATGAAAGTCTGATGTCTATCGGGAAAGAATTCCAAAGTGTAGGGCCAAGAACAGAAAACGGGAACCGCCCGTTCTCTTGCGCTTAAATCTAGGAATAGTCAACATAGACATTGTGGCGGATCTGAGATTTCGTTTGGGTAAGTACCTTGAGATCTTTGCAGATATGAATTTGGGGCCCTTTTCGTGAAGTGCATTGAATACCATGCAGCCTGTCTTGAACATGAATCGCTGAGTCACCGGGAGCCAGTGTAACTGCTTCAGAAGAGGTTTAGTATGGCAGTGTCTCGGTTGCTGAAAGACCAGCCTATCTGCTTGATTTTGAATCAATTGCAGCCTATGGGTCTGATTAGCAGGAAGCCCTAAATAGATGGCATTGGCATAATCCAGCCTGGACATGATCAGAGCAAGCATGATAACCATGCTTGCTTCCCTGGCACATGCCAATAAAGCCTATGCCACTCCACTGGTGTCTAACTGTGAGGTGTGTTGTTAAGATTGTCCACTCGTGTGCCACAATGAGCCTCGTCCCAACACAGGGAGGAACTGACTGTCGCATGTGCAATGGGGGTGTGTCCCTTTGGCAAGCTCTGCCTCTGTGAGCCAGACATCGTTTTGGGACGACATGTGCACTTACATGACTCCAGCCATGTGTGTATGGTGTCCAACCTCTGCCCATGTGGAGCAATGTCATACATCACAACAGAATGTGTCCACACAGATGTGTGTAAGTCGGTATGCGACGTGAAGTTCTGCTGTCACACGTGGCGTGGGATACCACTCCTGGCCTGCCACCGTTTTGGTCACTCCTACACACGGCCCTATTCAACACATGTACGTGTGCCTAAGTTGGGGTGTTGTGAGATTGCTGTTGATGTGCAATGGGGTCACAGCTAGTACTCACCTTCACAGTCATCCAATTGGCCATGTGTCTCAGGGATAGACATGCGCATAGATGTCAGTTAGCAGGGTGTACCTTCATGTGCAATCATCGTCCACACATCCAGCCATACTTCCATACGTGAGTGAACATAGTGATGACACATCTGTGTGATTCAGAATGTTTTATTCACATTCAGGTGATTGACGGAGCTGGAGCTGTACCTGCCCATCCAAGCCCACAACACATGGAAGTCCAGTGGTGGCCCAACCAGAGTCCTTTGGGGAATGCACAGTGATTGGGAAGAGGGAGAGTGCAGTCAGTAGCAGGATTGCTGTGTGATTGTCCAGCGGTGAAGCAATGGCAGTCCGTGTCGGGGTCCAGGTGAATGTCCCAGGGTGTTCCAGAGGTCAGTAGGAGGTATTTCCCAGGGCATGATGCATAGGTCATGACCAGACAGGGACAGGCCATATGGCGGTGATGGATGCTACTGCCTCCTTCCTCACACAGTAGTTCCCATCCCCTTCTCACTCCCCTGATACGGGTTCTGTGTCCGGTGTGTGTGGCGGGGTGATGGCTGCATGGCTGTGTGCCCCTGACACATCAGACTGCGTAGGTGATGGGGCAGCATCACGGTGTGCCAGGGGCACATCAGGGTTCGGAGATGTGTGTGTCGATGTTCCCGCTGCAGTCATCTGGGAAGGGCTCAGTGGCAGCAATGGCAAGTTGGAGTACTGCAGGGCGTTGCTGTTCCCAGCCACTACTCGCTGGTGTCCAGCAGTGGCAGACATACTTCCGGCCTGCATCTGCTCCATGGTGTCCATTGCCCTCTGCATCCGTGCCAACTCTGTTCTGTCATGGCTGGTGCCTGTCTGACCAGACAGTGCTTGTATTAGACTCATGGCACCAGCAAGGTTAGCCAAGGTCTGTGGCGGAGCATGGTGCGTACAGGGGGTGTCCGATAGGGACTGTACGTGGTCCCTAATGGTACTCAGACACCCACGTATGGCATCGAGTTTGGCTGCCGCGAGCTCGAAACCCACCCGCAGCTGATGAGCCAACTCCACCTGGCAACCCAACACACGACGTTGGAATTCCATGTATTGGTCGGGGGGGTCCTGGGAGACAGCCGTGGTGGTGTGTGTTTCCTGCGGTGTGGTCTGTGCAGGTGGTGGGGTCACCTCGAGGCAGCTGGCCTGGCCTGCTCCTGGGGGTGGGGTGCAGAGGCTGTCCAGCATCCGTTGGAGGGTGTCTTGACATGTGTGCAGGTTGTCCTCTTCATCATCAATGGTGGGATGTGTGGTGTGCTCTGCAGGGGGTGTTGTTTGTCCCTCTGCAATGTAAAGGGGAGATGCAGGTTAACAGTTTCACATGTATGGTGATGATTTGCAGATGTTCACATTCAGACTGCATGCCAATGTACATTGTGACTGTTTTGGGGGAGCTGGCTATTTGATGGCAGTCAGTGTGTTTTTCGACTACATGACGGATGTGTGGTAGTACCCGTACATTATCATCACACAGTGTCAGGCAATGCCAGATGTGGGTGGACAGTTACTACGCACGAGAGGAACCTGTTGTGGGCTCTGTCCTGTGGTGCTGGTGTTGCACTTTGTACCACATTGCCTTCATTGCGGATGTCCTGTGATTGCTATGTGTGTGTGCTGCATTGTGGGGGAGTTGCCCCTGCAGCTCTGATTTTGTGTAGTCTTCTCCCTTTGAGACAGGGTGCCTTTGAATTGTGTGCTTTTCGGGGCCTGATTTGCTTTTGACTTGGGTCATGTGTGCTCGCGGACTGTTTTTGGGGCCTGGTGCATTGTTCGTCTGCTGCGTGTATTGTAAGGTATGGGTTGTGGGTGCACGTGGACACGTCGGAGTGTGACCTGCTCTTTTACGGATGTGATCCGCACTTGGCTACCTCCATGTCGCTTCGTGGGCCATGTCATTTTTTGGGGGCAGCTGCCATGCTATCGGACATGCAGTGTTACTTGCATAGTCAGTGTGGGTCACGGAGCCGCTGCTTTGCTGGATTCAGCACATGTGCACAGGTCGGTTGTGATTTTGGTGGTAGGGGGGGGCCGTCTGTGCACATTGTGGATGGGGGCCTACTTGGCGTTTCTATGTGTGCTGCAGTGTGCCAAGGCATTCAGGGACATGTTCCACGGTCATTGTGGGTGTGATGTGTGCTGCGCGTAATTGTGCATGTGTGCCATTGTGCCCATCTCCCCCCGTCCCCCCCGTCCCTAGTGGTTACTCACCCTGTTGCTGTTGGGTCAGGTCGTATCGTGCTGTGTCCAGGCCCCCCCAATCCTGCCACCATCTCCTCACTGCTGACTGAGGCCACCATTTGCTCCAGCTCATCCAGCTCCTCCTGTGTCGCAGGACTCCCACCTCCAGTCGCCGTTGCTGCCTCCCTGTTGGCGGCGAGCTTATGTTTGGTCTGCCTTTTCAGATCATGCCAGCGCCTCTTGACCTCCTCCAGTGACCTCCTGGACACTCCGACTGCATTGACATTGGTGACGATGGCCTGCCATATTTGGGTTTGGGTTGCCAGTGCCGCAGTGGAGGTGCCGAACAGTTGTTGATGGTGTTCGGTCACCCCCGTGACGATGATCTGGTCTTCCTGCGGACTGTACCTGGTCTTCCTCTTCCTCTTGTCCTTGCCCTTCCCCGACAGCGGGGTTCCTGGGTGGTCCTCCGTAGGGCTAGTGGTGTTCGACTTGTCCTCTGCACTTGTGTCGGGTGCCTCCATGTTGCTACGCAGTTTGAATTGTTTTTGGGCTTTTTTTCCCCGTTCTTTTATGGTGCTTTTTCCCGCCTGACTCGTAGGATTTACAGGCCTGTGGCTGGTGTTCGCTGATTTCTGTACCGCGATTGGCCTCATCGCATGATTTCTCGTGTTCGCGTTTCGCATTTTTTGGGCGTGGTGTTGATTTACACGCTGACATTTGACGCGTTATCTGGTGACTATCGCATGCTACCGCCTTGTTGTGAATTCCACGTTTACACAGGGTTATTTTCCCGTGATAGGCTGCGTTATTGAAAGTTGCGTTACGCTACTCTTGCGGTAGTTATCACACGTTCTTGTGAATATACCCCATAGTTGTTTGAGACTCTCGGAGCCTGCTGACACTGCCATAAGGATCCACTCCAGCATTATGCTCCGACTTCTCAGCCTCCCCTGTGGCTTCTTTGTCTCTCTCCACTTGCTCCGACATTACCCGTGTCCTGCTGGCGTCTTCCCGGTGCTCTTGTCAGGCTCCATTATTGCTCCAGTCGTCGTGTCTTCCCTCTCGCCATCCTCCATTTTCTTGTCATGGCTGGACGGCGCCTCGCTATGGATAGCAACCAGCACAGCTAGTACGTCAGCCGCCTGAGTCCACAGAATCTCGCTGGTGGCCATATTGAAATCCCCGCTTGATTCCAGGGAGTTCCCACAGTATGTTATTTTGGTAATTCACAGCAATTTGAAAGCATGCCTACTATAGTCACAACTACGCCATAGTGACTATGGTAGACATGCTTTCAAATTTCGGTGAATTTTGAAAGCATGTCATCTAAAGTCCCTACGACATTGTCCCATAGTCCCTATGCCATAGTGACTATAGTAGATAGCATAATTCTCCTTGAACTAAGTGGAGGGTTGATGTATCCCCTCGAGTGTGTTTTGGACTATCTCTTTTTCTGATTGCTTTTTGAATTATGCCTCTTGTTTATTGTTAGCATCCGCACAAAGTAAGAATGGGTAGGAAGGATTTGTATATGTATGTATTTATTTATGTATATGGTTTGTATGTTTCTTTGTTATAAAAAAGATAAAATATATTTTTGACTACTACTCTTGGAGTTGGTATTGGAGTTATATGAAAAAAAGAAAAAGTGTAGAGATCTAGGTGCAGGACGGCTTAAAAAAGGTGCAATGGTACAGCACCACATCATTTTGTAGGTGTTTGCATGTGTTCAACCTGCATGCACACATCTACAAAAAGAAACAGCCTTTTTGTTTTCTTTTTATTAATCAATTAGAGAAGGATCAGTAAATAAAAAAAAGTCATGCCAAAATGCTTTTGTAAATCATAGTATGAAAATGCTTTTTAAAAATAAAATGGATGAGCGGGTTTTGGGAGCGGGTTGTAGAGTGCTGTGGGAGAAGCAAACAGGTGAGATAGAGCATCATGAGTGAGGGCGGTTGGAGGGAAGCACATGGGCGAGAGACAGCAAAATGAGGAAGAAAAGCACTTGAGGGAGACAGCTGGAAAACACATGCACTCTCAGGGAGGGATTAGCAAAAAATAAAGTGAGTAGAGGAAGCATAGAAGCCAGCCAATCAAAGAGATTGTAAAGGGACTATGTTCCATGGAAAGTACAAACACAAGGTGGACAGGCTGAAACAAAGAAAGCCATCAAATAGAAAGTAAGCAAATATGAGTCACATTAAAATCAACCAATGGCAAGCAGAGGCTGCAGGCCCCTTTTAAGGTCTCGCCTACGCAGCGCGCATGCGCTGCATAGGAGACCTTTAGCAATTGATTCCCTTTTTCTGCCAAAAACGTGCACGCTTTGCATTGCTTTCAATGGCAACGCGTGCACGTTTGGCGATTCCCTTGCGGGAGCGAGCTTTGAAACCATCTGTTTGTAATTAACAGATGGTTCCTGCTCGCTCCCGCAAGGGAAACAGGCGCAGGCCCACTCCTCTCTCCCCTCCCCCTGCTGCCTCCTCCTCTCCTCGTCAAACTTGTGTTTTTTTTTTACTTTTAGCGCGTGGCGCGCGCAATTGTTTTATTTTTTTATTTTAATAGTGGTGACTACTGCGGTCCTTGCAAATAAAACACAGCTGCTGGGATAGCGCTTCCGTATGCGTCACTGCCTGTGTCAGAACATGTGCTAATGTATTTTACTCTGTGTTCCTTATCTCAGTGGCGCACAGGGAGTTCAGTGACACTTCTGCCTAATACCTATGTAAGGAGGCGACAGTAACTTTCTCGGTAGCGGTTTCTGGCTGTCCGTTGGTCTTGCCGGTGGCTTCTCTCGATCCAAGGGATCTTCTTTCCCACTGAGTCTGCGGCTACTCTGAGCGTAGGAGCCTCGTGAAACTCAAAGTATGTTTAAATAAGCGCCACACATTACGATCGTTAGCGCGTGCCAATATTGCAGGTTTAAGCCCGGGCAGCAGTCGTCACGCAGAGGGATGACTTCTGTGGAGAACTAACTCCACACTTCGTACGCTGACAGATGGCGCGAGGCTCCCGCCGCCGAGGGAGCTGAGGAGGGCTACCGCTGAATCAGCAGCGAGAATAAATATTGCTTTCACACGGTGAGATCAGCTTCTGAATGCCACCCACACTCTAATGCCATGCACCCTCTACTTTACAGCTTTCGTTGCTTGTTTTTAAACTGTTTTACAAAGGGATACGCAGTTCCGCCACTGGAGGGCAGTAGAGTGTGAATCGATAACGCCAGCCGTGCCTATCCTGCTGCCTGCGAGCCTGAGAAGCCTTCACGCGCCTGCGGGACCCTCACTCCCAGATACTGCTTGCTGCCTGTGGAGCCCTCTCACCACCACAACCTGTATTTTGCACTTGCCCAAGCTCACACGTGCTTATGTTGCTCTCCTGAAAATCTGTGACTGCTGAGGCCAGTGCTCTCTCCACACAAAAAACGCAACCTAAACCTGCCCCTTACACGAGACTGAGCATGTGGCGCATCAGAGGGACGACAATGCTCTTTTATTTAAGGACTATCAACCCCTGCCTTTATAGTCAGTTGCAAGGTCCTCACAGAGACTGACATGCCATACTCCTCGACCCCAAAACACTCTCCCTCAAATCTGATGCACTCTTTTAGCATTAGTTCTCCCCACTCCGATTCCTCTTGAGTTTTACATCTCTACTCTGAAAGCCTGGAACACTCTGCTACAGCCAAGGGTTCTCTCACTCCCTGATGTGTTCACCGCTTGGAGTAACGCTCTATTCTAGAGGCCGACACTTTTGCCTCAAGCCTCACATCCCAACTAGAAAATGACACCCACCCCTTAAGCCTGACGCTCCCGTCTCTCGCAGTCTAAAATTCTATGCCTGGCACACTCCTCCTATATAGCCTGGCAATCTCCCCTCCTGCAGTTTACACACTCAGTTTCTATAGTTTAACACACACTCAGAGTATGAATCTGTAACACATGCTCCCTAGAACTTGGTAGCTGCTCTTTTACACTGTCTAGTACTGTCTTGTCACAGGGCCTAGCATGCCACACTACCCCTTAGAGCCCGAGCCTCTCACCTACTATACTCGACACTCTTAGTTGAACCCTGACACCTTCGGGTATAACTTGACACTGTCTCTCGGGACCAGACACACTCATAGCGCCAACACACTCATTCCTCCTGTAGCCAAGCTATTTCCCTCCTTCGCAAAGTCCGATACTCTACCCAGGGCCCTGCAGTCTCCGTCAAGCATTGCTGCTGCCCACATTATCGTGTGCCGCCGATCTATTCATTGGTCATTGTATGTGCCCTCTGATTGCCCCCTGTGTCCGCTCACCTCCCCTTGCCCCCCACATCTCATCCTGCACTATGTCAAGCAAGCAGCAGCCATACAGGGGGCCAGAAGTGAGCTGCTGCGTCAAGTACTCCCTCTTCGCCTTCAACATCATCTTCTGGGTGAGTGTCCCGTGTGCGGGGTTGGAGGGGGGGAGGGGTATGGCTGTGTGTAATGTGTATATTGGGCGTTGTCTACTGTATGCCAGGTAGTTGCGTCCTTTGTGTGTGGGGGCGGGGGGATTGGGAAGGAGAGTTTTGAGGGACATTTCTTTTTGTGTGCATACCCGCCATGTGACCTCTTGTCACGTGTGCCATCTTTCCCTTTCTAGCAAAACCAAAGGGGATGATGGACGGAGTGTTGAACATTGCAAGCACTCACCCCCAGTCAATTGATCTGGGTTTAATCCATCATCATTCTTTAGCTCACTCCGCCACCCCATTTCAGACATGGCCATATGCAAATCAGTCTCATGGGAACAGTCCAGCCCGAACTGCCAAGCCATGTCTTCCCTGGACCGGAAACAAGCATCCTGGGACCGGTTTCTGGCTTACAGCCGTCATCAGCCAGGCTATCTTGAATCCAGTGGCAAAGTGAGCAAGGGACCCACGTCTGGGCATACCCTGCCAACTTAGGGCGAACATAGCAAAACCAAAGGGGATGATGGACGGAGTGTTGAACATTGCAAGCAGGGTCAAGACTGATTTGCATATGGCTGGGTCCAAACTGGGGTGGCGTAGTGGGCAAAAGAACGATGGATTTAACCCAGATCTTTTGACTGGGGGAGAATGTTTGCATTGTCAGCATTCCGTCCATCATTTGTTTGCTGTAACACTTTTCGCCCTAAGTGGGATGGGTATGCCCAGACATGGGTCCCTTGCTCACTGTGCCACTGGATTCAAGCTAGCCTGGCTGAAGAAGGGTGACATACCCTGAAACCGGTCCCAGGATGTTTGTTTCCGGTCCAGGGAGGACCTGGCCTGGCAGTTCGGTCTGGACTGTTCCCATGGGGCACAGGGTCAAGACTGATTTGCATATGGCTGGGTCCAAACTGGGGTGGCGTAGTGGGCAAAAGAACGATGGATTTAACCCAGATCTTTTGACTGGGGGAGAATGTTTGCATTGTCAGCATTCCGTCCATCATTTGTTTGCTGTAACATCTTTCCCTTTCTAGGCTTTGCAGCTAACGGTGGGTTGCATGCCGGGACTTGCAGTTTTATCTTTAGGACGAACAAACATAATAGGAGCGTCAGCTTGTAAAGTGGATTATAACATCAGCACTTGGAGGTATCTCACACGTCAATGGGCCGGCCATCTGTGAGCTGTGTGTGTTTTCATGCGAGAGACATAGAATGCGTGTGCTCTGTGTGTGAAGGGGGCGGGGGCGGCACCATGTGCGGTCTCTCTGGGAGCAATGTGTCTGTGGCAATCGCGTGCGAGGGACTGTGCACTGCAGGAGGGTCAACCAGAGGTGTGAGTCTGTTTGATGTGTAGATGAGTTTATGGCTTGTGTGAGGAAACAGCTTGTGCTTTGCATAGGAACAACGTTTTTTGTGTGGTGAGCCTGCGTGCTGTGCTGCAGAGTGGCACCGTGACAACTTGACCAGTCCTGGAGTTTTAGACAATTGCATGTTGTATTCCTGGAGTTGTAGTTTATTTTTCAATATTTCAAGTACGTGTTCTAAAATCCCAACATACAGTTTTGTGAGATATAAAAATAAGCATTGGCAATGGCAGTCTGGCGTTAATGTGCTAATGTATGCAAATACAAGAATGCAAAATTGCGCTTTTCACGCATTACAAGAACTTATATTTGGAACATTAAAGCCAGGCCTATTGGGTTTACCAAGTCAGGGATAAAGTAGAACAAGCATTGGCATAGCCAATAGGTCTTGCCTTTGGGACCTTATAAGTGTTTAGCCATGCAACAGTTGATGTTGTTGCACCACGGATATTGTCCCAAAGGCGAGACCTATTGGCTATGCCAATGCTTGTTATTCTTGATAAGACCACAATGTGTCTTCACCTCTGGTTGCACATCTTTATCCATTTTAGACACCTGCAGAAGAGCTTCAAGTATTAGACTCATCTGATATTGAGCAGCTTTCATGCTTTCCATGCAGCATTCCCACCGAGTAAAAGAGAGGATTTTGAGGGAAAGGGTCACTCCAGCTTCAGTTGACACTTTGCACTTTTTTATTCATGCCGAAAAAAATAAGTAAAGTCAGTGAATGACACCAAAGGTGATGGCAGCTTATGTAGATGAAGCTGCAGCATCTCCCAAGACCAGGTTTGAGTTGAGATGGGTGCATGGTTTAACAAAAGTCTGTGTGTTCTATTTTAAGATTCCAGCTTACACTCCACTATATTGTCCACATTTATTTGCACCATTGACTTGCCCTTGTCAGTACATCAAGCCTATGCAACAATGAATCAGTAAGAGCTTCTCAAGTTTACCCTTCCAGGGGAATTAATCCAATGAAATGCTCCGCAATGGTAACAGATCCATTTGTTGAACTGCCAAATCTAGCAATAAATGTCATTTGTTCCTTATGACTCAGATCAGGAGCGCAGCCAAGGAGCACTGAATAACATCTGTTTTTTCAGACACATCATAAGATTTCTTTGAGCACCCTCTCAGACATCAGCTCAATTAATAAATTGTGAATTTGCCAAGATAATCAGCATGATATGAATCTAATTTGTGGTAACTGTTCAAACATGTTCTGTGGTCACAGGCTCAAATTTGACTAAAGGTTGAACTAGCCCTAATTAGTTGCCATTGAAGGGTTGGTTCAGCTGATCAACACAGTTGCAGAATGCCAGAATATGTTCTGCTAGGTACTTTGTGATTGCCAGGAGCCTTCCCAATACATTTCACTAATGTACCCTTTCCTGCTGTATCTGGGTAAGTGTTTGCTTTTTTGTAGTGCATTTCATCCGTAGTCGAAGTTCAAACTCCCTCCACTTTCAAATATTTTTCATGTGCTCCTGAGAATTTTCGTGTTTATGTAAACGCTGTCCAAGAGGGTACAAGTCAGACAAATCGCTACTTACAAACTGAGTGCTCATGGAAGAAATTGTAAATAATTTCCACCAAAAGCAACATACTGCATTTTTGTACATTGAATAAAATAGCCAATGCTGATTAATTTCCAGACCATCACTCATGTAACTTTTTAAATAAGTAGGATTGAAGGATCGATTCTCAGAGACACATGGAAAAGAATGACATATTTTGCATCCAGCCTGGGCACATCATCTTTCTCATAGGTAGCAATGGATTTAATCGTCTTGAATAGTAGGCAATTTCCATGGGTTATCATCAATGTGGTGGAATACGTTTCTCACAGCTTGCAATGTTTGTAACTTTTTGCCAGTAGTTTTATTACTATTAGTAGTCTTTGCCACCTTTACAATGTCCTGGCACTGGTTCTCTAGTTTATGATCACAATATTTGGACAGAATATTAATGGTGGGCTCGACTCGCTGTTGTCCCTCTGAGTTCCCTCACACCTCTTTTTGGAAACTTCTTTAGCTTTTTCTTGCTGCTGGTGCTCCCGCTCTTGTTCTTTGGACTGGAATAATGTACCTTCTTTCACTTGATGTTTTCCCTTTGTTTTCTTTAACTCCTGGTCCTGGAAATGGGAGACTACACTGGTTGTGGTAGTAGTGATGTTTTCTTTTTTTGACCCTGGATGCTCTTCACCTCTTTAGTGGCATACTGGGAGAATACAATAGTGACGATTTGTGCTTGGAGCTAGTCCTGAGGGATCATGGCTGTGACATGGCCTCATGGAGAGGGCTTACTTCCAGGAGGGCCTAGCAGATATGATCCTGTGCTACAAGGCCCAGGAGAGCACTACATTATGGCTGTGAGGCCCAAGGCTAGGAAAAGCATTAATTTAAAGGTAGGACTGAACCAAAGTAAGATGAGCAAAATAAACCTAGAATCAGGGCTTTCATGGAAGCAGGTCTCTCTGGGTCACAGGTCCGGCAGTAGTGAAAATCTGACTTTGAAAGGGGTTCCTATTGAGCTCTAAGATGATGTCCTTTACATTGCAATGCACTGATATTTATCTCAACAATGACTGTAAGGTAACCCATGAGCTGTGAGGCCAAGGAGAGGGTACCTCCTGCCCTGAGCCTCACACCACTAGATAACTAATGCAAGGCCCAGTAAATTGGGCACCACCCCTGGATCTCACAGTCATGATATAGCTCTCCGAGGCCCAGGAGAGGGGGTTCCCTCTCCTAGACGTCAAAGCTGTAGTATTGCGCTTCAGTGATAAACACTGGAGCCCTGCTTTGCCAGTGTGAGACGGTTGTTCCCTCCTCCTCTGACCTATTTTTCTCAACTCATATGTTCGGCTCCAGCTGTGCTCATCCTGGAAACATAGGGTTGTCTTGGGTTGCCAGGAAACTGGCAACCAAAAACGGTGGACAAGGCTTCTACCTAGCTTTTTAATAAAGGCATAGCCCCACCCCTGATTTGGGTCCTTTGTTCACTTTGCCACTGGATTCAAGCTAGCCTGGCTGATGAGGGGTGTTACCCCAAAACCGGTCCTAGGATGGTTGTTTCCGGTCCAGGGAAGATCTGGCTTGGCAGTTTGATCTGGACTGTTCCCATGAGGCACAGGGTCAAGACTGATTTGCATATGGTTGGGTATGAACTGGGGTGTCGAAGTGAGCTAAAGAACGGTGATGGATTCAACCCAGATCTGTGACTGGGGGTGAGTGTCTGAAAAGTTTCAGCGTTCCGTCCATCATCTCCTTGTGGCAGCCCCACCCCTGATCTCGTGAGCCAACCCAGTTGCTGATTTTGCTGCTGCCCCATGTCTCCCACCCCCTCTTTCCCTTCCCGGCCACCCAGGAATGCCACCACACCCTTGGAACAGCGAGGTCAAACACCTCACTTGCAAAACCTATTATGGTGTGTCTGGATGAGAGAAGGAGCCAAGAAGCAGAAGGAGTACACAGTCTCATAGGGAAAATGTGGCCCTTGGCACATCGAAGCGGGCCCCATGTTTTGGAGCTGAGCATGGGCCCCTTAGAAACTGCCCATGCCTTATGCCATGCCAGGCCTGGGGCTGGGCAAACTGTTCAGTTTGCTTGCACTAAGGCCTATGGCAACATGGTTAGTCAACTATTTCTATTTGTAATAATAGTTATTGTAAGACACACTGGGGAACTTGCGAGCTAGGGCCATAAAAGCAACTCTTCATTTGATTGTAAGGTATGTAATATGCCTGCCTGCAAGTAGGGTTGTGTAATATATCAATCAATCATTGAATGTGGACTTTGCCCGCATGCCGCAGAGTACTCCTTATATATTACAAAAGAATGTTTTAATAGTGAGGAAATTCATAAATCAAAATCAACACTGAGGATAAGGGAAGCAGCTAGGATTCAGAAAGGGTAGGAGAGGGTGGCTTTTAGACAAGAGAGACTTTGAAAGCTTTTTCACAAGTCTCAGGGAAAACAGGTGTTAATGGGTTTAAACTGAGGCATTTACTGCTGGTGTCCTGGACCATAAAACTACTATCAAAACTAAGCAGCAATTGCACCAATTTAGCACTTGACCCTAAGGGTGACAAAAGTCAAGGAGGGAGGTGGTATGGGGTTGGAGACTCATAACTCAATATAATGTCCAACAAATCCATAAATCACTGTCCAACCAGTACTTTAGTTTATGAAATTAAAATGTAAATTTTTACTGGACACAACACAATACTGTACCTAATCATCAGAAGGCCCTGCAAGTGGTGTAGGGTTTTCAACTAGCAACCAGGGTAATTTCTTCGGACAGTCGAAACTGTTCCTTGGGGACAGGTAAATGATTTCTTATGTTTATTGGCCCGACGCCCTCGGAGTAGTTCTAGGGGAGTTGCCTGTAGGCAGCTTCTGCGGCTCACATTGCCCGGCACCCAGGGTTTTGTCTTGTAGCCCCAAAAGTGATACTTTTCCCCCCCTGCTTGGAGTCCCAATGGCATATGACCGCCATGTGATTTTGGTGTTGTATGGGCAGGCCCAGCCTGCAGTTTATTGTTGGTGGTCTCGCTGCTTGAGATGGTATGAGGTCCACAGAGTGACACTCACTTGCTCCTCTCCTTGGCCTCAGCGTATGATGGTTGCAATTCATGGTAGATGCACCCATGATACACTCAGTTGGGGAGTGCAAGCAATGCCTGTACTAGAAGTGAAGCAGCTGTGCTGCTCTTGGCTTGGTGAGGCTTCTTTTGAGGGTTCTTCTGATGGCCCAAACAGTAATTCCCACCCAATAGAACATTTTGTGCCTAACCCAGATACAGCAGTCAGATCAATGTGCTTGCAAAAAAAAGAAGCCCATTCTCTCCAGGCACAGTTCAGTCTGGTGTAACCACCAACTGTGGATGTAAATCGTTCAGCACCTAATAATTTTAGGCACTAGTTCTAGGCAGTAGACTCATTCCCCAAGCAGGTTGTGTAACTGTGAGTGATGCAGGTCCTCCCTGCATAACAGTGGCCATTGCAGCTCTTCATCTCCTCTGCATCTTTCCTCTCCTTTTCATCACGTAGTGGCACCTCCAATGTCCGTCTTCAACAGTCAGCCAGGTCCTTCCACCAAGACAGGCTCCAAAGCAGCTCCTTCTCATGCACAGTAAAATTTCCCAAGTTCGGGTCCAAAACTTAGCAGGGCAGTTGGTGGTGGATAGCACAACCCTAGAGCACAAAAGAGTTTCTTGGTCACCACTGGTATGCCCCTCGGATTCAAGTAGACACATTTTGAGACACTGGCTGAAAGTTTCTGCCCCATCCTAACTCTAAAGTTGCAGACAGCAGTTGTGTATTCCAAAAGTCAGCTCTGAGATAGTTTCGGGGAATCTATGCCCTTTTGCATATTTAACTTAACTTGTTCAGCTAAAGTTTTTGTAACAGGGTGTGAGCAGGATAGTGAGGTGGAGCTGGGAATTTCCTTTCAGGAAAAACCCTCAACAAGGCCACAAAGGTAAGGGAGGCTGTCATGCTTAAGTAGTTGCTACCCTTTGAGGATACCTCTTCCAGAGAAGAATAGGTCAGGAAAAGGCAGGTGGAAACTCCCTAACTTCAAAGGGCTCTCTTACCTTTGTGCGAGCTTGCTAAGGTGACACCTATTGGCTTTGACAAGGCCTGTTACACATGTGATATTGAAAATATACGACCGTTTCATGGTACCATAAAGGTAGCTTTCCTATCTGGTGACATGCACAAGCAACACAGCAGTCACCTTCCTGATTTATTAGGTCCACTAAAGCCTTTCATGGCGTTTTCAGTAGTGAATTCACACCTCTGCATATAGAACAGTAAACAAGAGTGCTTTGTGTGCAAAAAGCGCAATGAACACATACGGATGGTAATAATGTGCTGTACAACTGCAGATGACATCCCTTAACAAAACATAATAAGAAAAAAAAACATGAGCCCTGGTATTTGCTACTTGGTTGCAGTGTTCACCAAGCTACAATTGAATTCAAACAGAAACAATGCATCCGATTGCGACAGTTGGTGAGGCACCTTTGTATACACAATATGACTATTCCTGTTCTTTAGATGGCCGATGACTGCACACTGCACCAGAGAATACTTTCAGAAATGGTAATTCCACCTAAATGCAGATTTTGAAGGGGGTAAAGTACCCCCCTCCCCCCCACCCCCTCAAATCAATCCCATTGTGTTTGTAATTGTGTACACATCAATTTTCTATATTTAGGCAAGCTGATCAATCAATGCAAGAGTTAGTGTTATTGCAGGCGTATGGCATGTAATTATGGAAATCCATTTTATATTGCCTTCTGGGACAAATACGTTTTAATTAAAGTAAATCGCGAGCAGTTAGACGCACATTCCAGCAGGCAGGTATAAGCAGCTGACATTTCTGATTTGAGTTAACTGCCTAGCTCAGCTATTCAGGGGTCACGGAACTGCACAGTAGCCATTTTTTGACATTCCAAAAAATGTATGCTACCAGTGGTCAGTTTTGCAACAAGCATGGGGTGCGATGGGTATCGTTTTTTTTACTGCAAGCGTTTGCCACAAAAAAATGCACCTCCTAAATGTTGCTGCTACATGCTTGCAATAAAAAATCAAATGAAAAGAAGTAACTGTTGCATATAATTTTAATAGAACAATACTGGTGCTTCCTATCAGGCGAATGTATTAAGAGCAGGTGAAGAAACTCTTTTTAATTGTAAAACTTATCACACGAGAATATGGTTCTGAAGGGTGCAAAGACGGAGTACTATTGGATTTGAATTACTATTTCTGTAACCTTAAGGAAAAGTTTAAACAAACAAGGTTGACTTTAAAAATAAGCAACCATTAGTAAAGCCAATAGATCTCGGTCTGAAAAGGCCAAACTATTTGCTCTGCTAATGCACGTTGGCACTCAGTGGTGGCTGGTAGGCAACAAGGGTGACGCGGCGGGTGGGAGGCACGGTGGGTTGAAAATATATATTTTTTAAACTTACCTTTTCTGCTTCGTCTCCGTCTACGCTTCTCATCTCCAGGCCGGTCCGGTAGAAGAAGCAGGATGCTCCCGGTCACACAGGCTCCCCTGAGCCAATCACAACACTGCAATGCAGTATTGTGATTGGTCTGAGCACCGTGGATCAGCGCTCAGTTTGGGACAGGGAGCCTGTGCATATTCCCCACCAGGCTGCCCATTACAGCCTGGTGGGGAATATGCAAAGTGCGCATGACTGCTTGGTCGGGCCAAAACGGCCAGCCAAGCAGTCATGTGCACTTAGTGTGCACAGTCCACTCCTCCTCCCTGAGCCACCAGCCCCACTCCGCCCTAACCCAGCCCCGCAGCAACCAAAAATAAAATGATAATAAGGTAAGTTATTATCATTTTATTTTGCCCTCTTTCACTGCTCTAAGAGCAGTGGCGCAACGCTCCTCCATCTTAGCAGAGGAGCCGCCACTGTTGGCACTGGTATGCAAACTCATACCTCAAAGCACAGGCATGCGCAGGGAAACTAACGTTGGAATGGGCTTCTTTGTTAAAGGAAGCCCAGTCCAAGATGGCCGTTGATCGTTAATGCTCATGCATGAGTCATTACACATACACACACACACATACATCAAGAAGCATGCATAAGAGTGGGTCATGATGCACTGCAGCCATTTTTAGTTTATTGTTCTAAGTTGGTGGACAGCCATGATATAACGGTAAATTCAAATGTAAAAAAAAAATATATATATGATTATGCTATTGTATTGTCACGGAGGTAATATACTTCCAAGTGTTTATTTATTTTAGTTGGTATGTGTGTTTTCTGTCTTGTTGAATGGGCAGGCATAGTTTGTATGGAACCGGATTACCATACTACAAGAAAATGGTAGCAAAATTACTGCCAACCAAAACATTGACAAGGTCAGGTTATACATGTATTTATAGCCATACTATTGTGAACTGCACATCTGTGTGCCTTGGGATATGCATATCTTCAAGGTACACAGATGTGGAGCTAACAATAGTAAATATATACTTGCCTCCTCAATATTTTTCTTTGTCGATATTTTGCGATGATATTCTCATACCACGATATTAAGTACACAATATTCTGACATATGATGGAGAGTTGACAGAGAGACAGATGTTCTTACTAATCCCCACTTGTCTCGTTATGATACATTAACTTCCTACTTCTGAGGTAGCATATCTGCACCCATGACATCCCTAAACTGCGAGGTCGGACTGGCCATTTATCGTTTAGAGCATTTCCCCATTGAAATTTGAGTGGGATGGTTGGGGTCTGGCCTTTGGAGATTCATTTTTGAAGGCCCATAGTGGGCTGCTGTCGTTCTCGCCAGCACCCTAGGGTAGCAGGCACAGCAAGGGTTTAAGAAGAGAAAGAGAGATAGATAAATAGAGAGAGATGAGACAGAGAATGAGAACAAAAATAAGAATACATTGATGAAAAGAGTGTGTGTGAAGGAAGGGAGCAAAGCTGATTTTACCATTTTTGGCAGGGCTGCTCTAGATTCCCAGTCAGACCCTGATTACCATCTATCCTTTAAGTTCACTGTGAGACACATTGTGCAAGAAAAATGTCTCAAAACAGCTTCTATATCCTGCTGAAAACTCTACTTATGATGACATTTATAACAAGCATTAGTAAAGCCAATAAATCCACCTTGTGCACCTTTTTATTGTGGCAATGTTTTTGCAGCTGTTGTGCAGCATCAGCAAAATAAAAGGTGTGATGATGCTACCACTGCTGCCGATGTGGTTATTCTGTAGCCACATGCATGCACTATTACGTATGCATGCACATGCATTATGAAATGTGCATGCACATGCGCTGCATCTACTGAATGATGTGGGTGCCATTTTCTTTTTTGTAGACCTTTCTATGATGGCAGATGCTACTGAGGTTGGCAAAGTTAGAAAAGGAAATTTAAAGTGTGGAAAATAATTTTTCTTGTAGCAAAGCACCAAGCAGCAAACGGTATCTTCCGGGCTTGTCAACAAAATGCAAGTTAAAAACAATATATAAATGCACACACAGTGTGTGGGAGCAACAGAGGAGCCGGTGTGGGAAGAAACTGGAATTGGGCGGGGGATAAAATAAAAATAAAGCTGAATTGACGAGAAGGGATAAAGGAGGGGGAAGCAGCAAACAAGGGAAAGAGCAACAGGGAGAGAGGGAGAGAGGCACTTGAGAGAGAACATCAGATGAGGAAGAGATCAACCTGGTGTGCAGCGGTGGTCGATATTTGCAGGAGGAAAGATCACATGAGGGAGAGAGCTAGAAAACACATGCACTCTAACAGAGTGCTTAACGAAGAAGAATAAAGCAGTTCCCTCAAAGTGAGCACTGAAAAAATACAAATAAGCCATTCAAAAGGATGGTAAAGATGCTATCCTCCAGAAGAGGGACAAACAAATGAAGAGGAAGGAAGAGTCAAGAAAGCCATTGAATATGAAGCAAGCAATTGAGAATGACAATTAAGCCGCCCAATGGAAGCAGTGGGATTTTCTAAGCTCACTGTGAGTTCTTGGTGCAGCCCACAAAAGGCATTTAGCAACCAGACAGCTGCTAGCTGAGCTGTCTGGTCGGAGAGAACTAAATATGGGGCAAACTTCTATCATTATTTCTATTGAAAATAAAATCACTACAGAAGATCGTTATTCACTGGAGAAGCTGAGATAAATGCATAGACATTTTCAAAAAGACTAAAAAACCTAACCTAAATCACAAATAACTTTCTGAATCAATGTGCCAAAGAGTCAACGCAAAATAAGCCAATGACTAAACACTAATTTGGGTCCAAGTTGGTTTCTCTTTCTTACAGGGGTCCTCTTTTAAAGTGTAAATTTAGGAGGGAATACTATGATCCTGTAATACCTATGATTTAGAGTTTTACACCTATAAAATAGGAATAACTTGTAGAACTAACACTTTTGCATGTCTTCCTGCATTTTGGTGTGCAGACTTGCGTTCTAAACAGATAGACCATAAGCTATCAGCCTGGCACCTTACTCATCGGAAGCCCGGAAACTCATCTGAGGAGTGCCTCAAGGGTGGTCTCACATCGCCACCCTCTTCAACACATGCATGATCCCTTTGGCCAACGTTGTTCGAGCACACAACAGCAACATCATCTCCTACGCCAATGATGCACACCTCATACTCTCCCTTTCGGACAAATCCCCCAACACTAGGAACAAGTTCTCTGCCTGCATGATCTAAGTCGCTAACTAATAAATAAATAATAATAAGTGGGTGAAAGCCAACTGTCTCAAACTTAACACTGACAAGACGGAAGTAGTGATCTTCAGCAAGAGCACCTTGCTACGGGTCTCCAACGGGTAACCGGCTGAACTCGGACTCACACCTACACCCAGCACTATGCCAGGGACCTTAGGATCGGATCATAATCAACAGTAGTTTTGACATGGCCACACAAGTGAGTGCCATAACTGCATCCTGCTTCCACACCCTAAAGATGCTCAGGAAGATTTTCAAATGGTTCCCATGCAACACCCGAAAAACCGCCATTCACACCCTCTTCACCAGCAAGTTGGACTTTGGGAACACCTTCCATGCCGGTATGAGCAAGCAACTCACCAGAAGACTACAAACCATTCAGACATCGACATCCAGACTCATCCTCAACCTCCCACACTAACTCACATCGCACCACATCTCAGGGAGCTCCACTGGCTCCCTATACACAAACATGCTCAGTTCAAACTCCTCACTCACACATTCAAAGCACTACACAACTTAGGCCCCATCTACCTGAATAGCTGCATCTCCTTCCACCAACCACCCAGACACCTACAATCCGCAGGACTCCTACTTGCACATATTTTACTCATACACAGAATTAGATCTAGAGGGTGGGCCTTCTCATACATTGCTCCTAAAGAACAACTTCCCACTTTACATCAGAGCCTCCTCCTCTCTTCTTGAAGTCTGCAAGAAGCTGAAGACCTGACTGTTCAGTTAACCAGTAACACAGCACACAATGAGAGAGCGAGAGGGTAGGGGAACCTAGTCGCGTCCTCCCTAAGTTCAACAGAAATCACATATAGGCAACTAGGTTTGGATTCTGGGGTCAGTCTTGTGGAAAACCAAAAGATCTTGGAGCAGATGCCTCACCCACTAGGTATTGTGGCATGCTTCATCATCGGCGCCTATCCACACCATGGTAGGATAGTACCACCATGGTGGACTCAACCAAATTTGGGAGTTCTTAGATAAATCACTGCTGGAATTGGAGCAAGGATCCAGAGGAATAGAAATACCAATGTATCTGGGTATACCCAAGGAAATGTCCTTTATTATTTGAGTATCCTAGACATAATTAATACGCTGTTGTGGGTGTATTTTGAGTATCAATGATTCAATCACCCTTCTAGAAGCCAACATGTTCTGGCCTACACCTATTTGGGTCTAGAGCCTTTGTCAGGGCTGTTAGCATCCCTGCCTATCTACTCACTCGTACCGTGCATAGAAATGAGGCCTAGGGCTCTCACCTAATTTTAAAACTCCTCTTGGAGAAAACTTAGGATCACTAATGAATATAAACATTAGATGGTTGGTTTTCCACAGGACTGATCCTGGAATCCAAATCTAGTTGCCTATATGTGTTTTCTGTCGATTTCTGATTTCTGTCCAGTTAACCTCCCTGCCCTAGGAAGGGTCAGGCACACACTCTTACTCAGCACCAGGATGCCCTTGCAGATGATAGTGTGCTTTACAAATACACATAACACATATTTGCTGGTGGTAACATTTTCCCAAGCTCTAATGCCATATAACCACATTAGAAGTAGAAATGTACCAAAATTGTAAAGCAGCAATGATACTGCAGTTCACACAAGCCCACTTTCCCACACCCAGTCCTCATCTAATTGGGACTGTAAAAAGAAGGTGTTTGGAGAATGACGGCTGTTTGATCTCCAGTAAGTCTAATTGAGCTCCAGAAAGTCAATATTTCTGGCTTGACAAAAAATATTTATTTAGGGAAAACATGTGCACCCTGTTTTTATAATGTTGTTGCAGTGAAATGTACACATTAAGTGGGGAGTTCAGCTAATTGATTAAAAGCAGCTGGCAAGCAATGTCGAAAGTGCTTGTATATTTTCAGCTGAAGAAAATTAAGACTTCTCAGACACACACCATATCGCACCCCAAGGAGAGGAGGAGGATGGCTGAGCAAAGTGAGAGGACCCGGAGCACTAGTCACATATAATGTTGTGCCCTAAAATTGAATTCAGGTCTAAAAATTTGATTTTGTGTATAGACATTCCCATAGTAGAATCGAAAACTCAGGAATGACAGAATTTTCCCTGCACAATGTGTGGTTGTCAACACTGAAATTCTGCTATTGCAGTGTAATTTCCACACTCGCAGTATTAGCTGAATTGGTGAGTTGCTGGACTTTCTTGTAATGGATCCCCATGCGGAAGCTGATGGACGGTCACAAACAGGTACGGTTGCGGGCTTTTCTTATGCAGGGAGTTTACTACTCTGGAGCAGTTTTTGGATTCTTGCTTGTCACTAGTAGGAGTGTATTTTCATGCTGGTGTGGGGAATAAGCACCCTTTAATTGATTGGATGTGTTGGCGAACGGGTTTCTCATAGTGAAATATATGTTAATGTACACTATTTAAGTTACACTTCTCTTTGTGGAAATTTCCATGAGGTTGTTGTTCTGCATGTGTAACTATTACATATGTGAAAACTTAGAAAAGACTATGTGCCACATGCATCATTATTACCAGTAGCCATTACTTAATTGCGATTTTCTCCGCATCTCAATTAGGTAAGCGCTAATCCTAATGTATGAAACTGTTTTCAGTTTCATTAGCGATTCTTAATGGGTCGCAAATAGACCTACCTCATGCATATTAATGACTGGGGCAGCAACACGAGGAGTGCCGTGGCTGGTATCCCGGGTGACAGTGGCAGGGATCGACCGATGAGCAGTGGCGGTGCGTCCATTAGGGCACTGGGGCGTTGCCCCACATGCCGCCCGCGCCTGCAGCTCCCTCGGCGTCTCTGAACTTAAGTAAACTGACTCAGTTTACTTAAGTTCAGAGACGCCGAGGGAGAACTGACAATCATGTCAGTCAGCATGACGTCGGACCACCCACCCCCTTCAGAGTCTGAAGGGGGTGGGCGGTCCGACGTCATGCTGACTGACATGATTGTCAATGTCAGACCAGGGGCAGGCAGCAGCACAAGTGCGCATGACTGGTGAAGGTCGGAGAATTTTTCTGACCAGCCCAGTCATGCGTACTTGTGCTTGCACTGGCTGGCGGCTGCGCATTATAGGAGAGCGAGGTTGAGCAACGCTGCAACCCTCGGTCTCCTAATGGGCAGGCGGGCAGCGAGTACCCTGCTAAGCCAATCCTGGCGCTGCTGGAGCAGCGTCAGTATTGGCTGAGGGGTTGCCACTCCAGTGACGCTGTAATGTTGAAGGCGCCAACTCGGGAGTCGGACCCCGGCCCAGGAGGAGCAGAGGCGGCACGGACCCGATCACTCAGGTAAGTTTGCTTTATTTTAATCTCCCCCGCGAGCCGTGACTGCAAGAAACGACGAGCTGGTCGCCCCGGGACATACACAGAACAAGCCAGCAGGGTCGAGGAACATCACCGGGCATGGCGTGTTCACTGTGTGGCACTTCTTGTCGAAGACGCACGCACGAGATCAGTGCTGTCACACATCACTATCATATCAAGCTTACAGCTTGGCATCACTGAAAAACAAGAGGGACCTGAAGAAAGAGCAGCACATTTAATATAGATCAGTTACACGGCGCTTTGTAAGCTGGACACTACATAGATAACGTGGAGTCTGTCCCCAAGGCTGCTCTGTCGGAATAAAAGATGTTTCACGTGCAAAACAGTAGATCATCCTTTTTAGTAACACTCGATGAAAATGCAGATGAACAAATGTCACTAGGGTGGGAGAGTTCCTCCATTCAGATGAACACTGGAGTTCCATCAGTCAATCTTCGCGTGTCTGTAATTCACCATTTCACCTCCACTGCTAAATCCAATGGTAGCTTCACTTTGCTCAGAGTCCCGTAATGGCGCATGAGTGTCTGCAGGGCCACTGTTCTCAGGGAGAGTAGTGTCTCCCCAGGTACTCGCCTTGGGATGGCTGAAGGTGAAAATGATAAGATGCAAAGGCGATCGATACACGTTTATGTTGCCTCCAAACGGAGTGTGGGCGTGTAAACGCTGCAAAGCAGCTTTCGATGCGCTGTGTTCTCGGAGGCTGACTGCATGTATTGCTGCAGCTAGGCCGCTATCATAGCGCCTGCGCCAGTACTGCCCTGATAAGATACGTGCTGACAAGTGCACCAGCAGGCGACTGCAGCACCCGTCAGCAGGAAATTGGATTGAAGCTGCTCCCTAGAATTTAAACTAGGCCCACCACGGGCACGAGGAGCGCTGCACAGAAACCCGCATCTCCAGCGATGGGTATCCCACAGCATCAGCGAGGCCCGGAAGATTGCTGCGAGAGTGAGCAGCTCATGAAAGGTGCCCTGCAAGACCAGAATAGTCTGAGGATGCCACCAGGATGACAGGGCATGGCAAGCCTCGATGTGGCACTTAGAAGTTCACAAACAAAAAAAACTGTAATCACACTTCCAGCCTAAACTCTCAGAGTACCGGTAGAGCTGGAACAGATCCTCGTCTCCTGCTTTACAACGAGGGTGGGAGCTGTTAAGGAAAGCTGAGACTGGCAGAGAGAGCGCTGTATGCCCCCTGGGGTCCGCTACCGAGATGTTCTACTCAGGCATGCTGTCGGACTCGGGGAGGAAGGAGGTCCGAGATCAGGGAGGCAGCATATCTTCGGCAACAGAGGAGGATGAAGAAGTCGGTGCAGTTCATGCACAAGGACTCGGCAGACCTGCTGCCTTTGGACGGGCTGAAGAAACTGGGGACATCAAAGGACACTGTGAGCATTTATTAATTATATCCCTCCCTCACCCTTACTTTCACTTAGGAACATCTCAATATGTAAATGTTGTGACTGGAGTGGGGAAAGGAAGTGTTCAGGGTGCGTGAGCACGCGATGATTATATATACAGAGAGAAGACGTAGTAGCATCCTATATGAAACGGGGAAATTACTCTTTCATTCATTTTGTCCTCTCCCCCCGATTCTCATTAGTGGGAGATTTACAACAGCAACCCTTAACCCTAGAGGGAAGTACAACATGATTATTATATGTTTTAATTATAGTACTGCTACTGCTATGTCGAAGTTGTATAGATTAAGCTTTTGTTTTTTATAATTTTGTGAAGTGTCACCATCCATGTCGCAGCAGAGCACTCAATTACGAATCTTTTACTTGCTTCGAGGGACACCGCATTATCGCATTAGTTTATTGAAATGCAGCCTAATGAAAGCTGAATGCACAAATACATTCTTAAGCATACTAATGTATTCTTGCTTACACATGAGTTTAATGAAACACCATTCGATTAGCAGGTGGCTTGACAGTACAAGGCAGCAAATTCGACATTCCAGCGCTTTGAGTCTCCGCCACATGGCATATTTTTCCACAGAAATTGTACAAAGTCCATAGGGTAAAACTAGAAACGGAAATAATAATTTGTGACAATTTATAAACATCTCGAATATGAGTTAGTTACCACATTTTAGAATTATGTTCCCTATATGCCCGCCCATCTACCTGTTTGGCTGTCTGAATGTCTGTCTGTCAGTCAGTCGTGCCCTACTCGCCTTGCACACCGTGGGCAGACAGTTCACACTCCAGCAGCTCTGCCATGAGTACAGAACGTTATTTTTTTTAAATTATACATATAAGTGGGGTTTGCTCTTTGAGGAGGGGGGCATTTAAAAAGCAACCCCCAAGCTCCCATTTGCGGCCGCCACCTTGCATGGACCTTAGCTTTGGCAATATGTTGTCTTGAGGAACTCGAGGGTGTGGAGGAGAATTCCACAAAAAATAATTTTGCACACTAATTAATGCTAGAGAGTCGTAAATGAAATGCCTTTGCTGAGTTTAGTATTCTGTAGTTCTGGATACGTACATATTAGCATGGTAAGAAGGGACAGCAAAACAGTGCAGGCGTCGCAGGATGGGATAGCAAACATATACTACAAGGCGGCATGTAGATGAACATAGAACAGAGATGTACAGGGCTGTGATGCTGAGTGACAGGGACCTAGCAAGGCGATGAACAGAACAGAGAGAGATATGCAGGACCTTGCTTCTGTTTGATAGGGACATAGTAAGGCGATGAACATAGAAGAGAAACATACTGGTGTTTGACAGGGACATAGCAAGGCAATGAACATAGAAGGGAGATGAACAGGGGTGTGATGCTGCTTGACAGGGAAATAGCAAGGCAAATAACAATTGCTTTATTAACCTTCCTGCTTTCTCAAATTTGCTTGAAAATGCACCATTTGTCCACTCTTTTTTCAAAATTTTCTCGGGGGGAGAACCCCCCCGAACCCTCCTTAGGTTGTTCCGGCTCGCTCGCTCGCTGCTGTGCACTACAACAATTATTTTCGCCCCACCACTTTCAAATCTCACCAGCCACCACTGCCGATGAGGTGTCCCTGACTTTCCCCTCCAGAGTTACCGTGTACGCCCCGCAAAAAAAAAAACAGACTCTATAAAAATGACGGTGGTTTGAAGCCATTTCTAGTCCATTCCATCGCACACAGGGGTTACTGATGTGAGATGCCAGCTTTGTTCTACTCGAAGTGTCACTCTAAATGGCACACTTAACACATTGTAATGTCGCATATAAGTACACTAAAAACATGAACATGTCACACTTGAGCCTGCAGAAAACTTGGCAGCTATGTGAATGTGTCGCAAGGAACCGAGCCAGCTGAGCCGGTTTCGCAACCAACGAAAACACGAAAACGGGCTGTAGGGGGAAGGGCCAGTCCGCCCTCCAGACCCGGTGAAACCGAACCGTGACCTCCGCTCGCCGTGGGCCATCCGGTGGGCGATCACCGCCCAGAAAAGGGCCTCGAGGAGCAGGGTTTGTGAGGGAGAGGGGAGGCAAGAGAAAGAGGGGGTGAGTACGAGAAGAGGCTAAGTCAGAGAGACGCCACAGGCCCTTCCCTGTGCAAGGAAAGGGCCCCTTTGACTGCGGCTGGGGTAGTAAATACAGCAATGACCAGGGTTGAACGGGCCCCTCAGGGTTCAGGCACATGCTGCCCCAATGACAGCCGCGCTCCTGGAGAGAGGAGAAGAAAGTGGAGATAAGGACTGCGGGTACAGAGATGGGCTGGGAGGGGGGAATAGGGCGGGGGAGAGGGCAACGGGCTTAGAAAAATGGAGGGAGGGGTCGGAGAAGGAAGGGTGAGAAGGGGATATGGAGTAGAAGAAAAGGGGGAAGTGTGAAGATGAGTGGGGGTGAAAGGGCAAAGGAAGATAGGTGGAAACGAGGCAGGTGGGGGAGAAAGTGCAGTGAGGGGGGACTGGAAGGGGAGTGACTCGCCCCCTCCCGTCTGTGGTTCTGTGTGGCTTAAGTGCTCATGTGAAGGACGGGTGATGTCACGTGCCTCCTGCTGTCATCTACGCCGAGGGAGGAGAGCACCGCAGAGCAAGGACAGGAGTCTGTGGTAAGAGGGACGCGCTATGACGTCGATCATGTATGCTAGTGCCTAGTGGCACATAATGTAAATGGTTAAATGGACGAAGCTTCAGGGTCACCCCATAATGGTGATATAACGTTTTGTATGTATTGCTATATTGGTGAAAATTACTCATTATTATTTCAAATACGACAAACCCATATCTGCAGTTTGTTGTATCTTGGTATATTCCTGTAAATAAGTGATTATTATTTTAGATCGAGCAAGTACATTTTTTTTGCTTTTCGATTATCTATGAAACTTCCTGAGACCCCCTAAGCGAACCACGATTTCTATTTTGATGTAAGCCTCGAACTACCCATTTTACATTTCCGACGCGAGCGTGGGCCTCATTTAATTAGTATTTGGCACCAGGGAGTTTTCTTTTAAGAATCCCGGTCTCATAATAATGGGCGTGTGCACCGCACACTGAAGTGTGACTTGGCGGTATAGTATTAGCCATCTCTTGATACACATGTCGATCTTGGAAGGATGAAAAGACGAGCCGATGCTTTGTTACCACTTTCTAATCCGCAAGTCTTCAGAGATCGCGGAACCATATGAGCTATTTTACGATCAACTCATAACTGGAAATGGGCCGAGTCTACCTGGTGCCGTGTATGTATGTTCCTAAATCTAGATACAGGACGCGCCGCCACAACGTGAATGCGACGAAGCCTTTGAAATAGGAAACCAAACAGATGGCACACAGCGCGCCGCTCGGAAACAGATGGCGCAGCTGCTCGCTCCCGCAAGGTAAACGCCATACATGCACGAGTGCTCATTGGAAACAGTGCAGTACATGCACGAGTTTCCCAAAAAGTCCTGAGTGATTCCAAGAGGTCACTCCTAAGCAGCGCTTGCGCGCTGCGTTAGGCTCGACCTAAAAATGAAAAGATTTCCTTTCTTTTTTTAAGAGCAGGCAGTGGTCTGTGGGACCACTGCCTGCTCTTAAAAAATGTTTTTACAAACATTCACAAAGGGGAAGGGGTCCCTTGGGGACCCCTTCCCATTTGCGAATGGGTTACCACCTACTTGAAGTAGGTGGTAAAATGCGAATGTTTTGCGACCGCATTTCAGTCACAAAACATCCTGTATACCGATGCGATTCGGGATTAGGAAGGGACGCCTTAAACATGCCCCTTCCTAATAGCGAATCTCAAACCCATTTTGTGATTCAGTAACAGGTTACCGAATCGCAAAATAGGGTTTTCTGCATCAGAAAAGCATTTTTTGCATTCGCAAACGGGGCGATTCTGCGAATCAGCCCGTTTGCGAACACAAAATTGCTTGATGCATGTGCCGCTTAGAGCCTAATTACGTGTTGCTCATTTAATTCTGTCCTGTGCACAAATCCCTGTTTGCGCACAGGTTGTAATTATGAGCTTTTACGTATTTACGGATCAGATAATTATCGGATGCGTTAAATAACTCAACCATTGTTAAATCTCGGCAGGTCAACCTGCCAAAATGTAACGGGGAAAGCCACACAATATTTACCATGTCATGCGGATTTTGGTGAGTTAAACACCAAAATCCGATGTTATTCCCCAACAACTCGTAGTAGGTGATATTTATCACACTCAATAACGTAGCCCATGGTATGTTTATTTATCATGTGTGATAAATACCTTTACTTGTAATTAGCCCATAATGCTGTTTTCAAGAGTATTCTTGCAATTCTTTGAGAAGTGCCAAAAGTTTGGAAACTTGCTCCAAACTTTGGAGTAATCACACTGAAGCAAATTGCACACATTCCCACCCTGCACTTCTTGAAGCGAACTAAAAGTGATTGGTGATGGCCTGACTCCAAAACGTCAAACATCTACACCCATACATGTACTCCTAAGCACGGGTGTAAATGTACATCTTTTAGAAATACACATACGCCAGCACCACTTTGAGTTTCCAGTGTATTGCTAAGAATGTCATATTACATTTGCTATTTACCAAATGTGGAGTTGAACAGACAGTACAACATCTGCTGTTCACATGCAGATTGTTTTTTTTTTTATTTCTTCAGAGAGAATTCATTTTTCATGGTGAAACGCCTTCTCTATACCCCTAGTTAGTTTGGGTGTTTTCGAGTCCCTAACTCAGCACTTTGTTGGAGTAAATCACTGACTATTTCCAGGGTAACAAATGATCAGAGAGGTATTTGTGAATAACAGCAAACTCACAATGCTGTGGACATTCAAAACTGTGACAAGAGACATATGAAAACTGAGAGGGAAGCTTGATGAGATCTTTTTTTATGGATGTGGGAGCTGGCTTCCCGTGAAGGGAGTGCATTTCCAGGGCAAGAGAGGAACAGAGAGGAATTTGTGAATAACAGCAAACTCGCAATTTTGTGGGCATTCACAACTGTGACAATAAACCATGCCTCGACCCTCTCATTCCTGACCCCTTTCTTGAAGTTCATTACTGTGTAATTACATCCAGTTGTGGTGTACAATAACAGTATTATAACCAACGCCACTCGAGTTATGCGATTCTGTGGTCATATAATTATGGATTTGCTACTTTTTTTCCACATAATCCATCATCTGCTGCATAATCTGCAGATTTTAACACCCAAAAAATTGCTTCTGGATCAAAGGTTGCTAAAATTGCAGCAACACAAGTTGCCGCACAGTGGAAGGCCCTATCCAAAAGTTGACTAGTCTTCTCTCAGTTGCTTATTGTTGTATTTGGATATTAAGTGGGCATTAATGAGGTGAAGCTTTTGCACAAACTGTGTTAATGTGAAAAAATCACAAAATTATGAAGAAATGCTACCACAAAATGTGCTGCATTAGGTCGCATAATTTGCCTTTTCTTAACGCATAATTTAGTCAACCCTACCGCATAATTTTGTCTCCCCCTGCTGCCTAATTCCAGTGCCTCTGATTATAAACATTTACATCTACATGGTATGCTTTTGTGAATTTATGGCCGGTGGAAATTG
This sequence comes from Calotriton arnoldi, assembly GCA_963921515.1. NCBI lineage: Eukaryota > Metazoa > Chordata > Amphibia > Caudata > Salamandridae > Calotriton > Calotriton arnoldi. The sequence goes on from CAWUFW010007529.1 coordinate 574,498, forward strand.
ACTTATCTTCATCCGTAAATGTAGATTTAAGCCTGTACAATGGCTTTGTCAATTGAGTTCTTGGAAGACATTGACAAGAGACATATGAAGACCGAGGGAGGAGCTTGAGGAAATCTTATTTCATGGAGGTGGGAGCTGTCTGCCCCTGATGGGAGTGCGTTCTGTCAGGGAGCCCAATGTCTAGCGGAGACTTTGAAATGTAATCACGTATAATTCACTACATCTGCCCTCTCAATTAACAAACAGCAATGAGTTTTCCAGACACAAGGCCACGAAAAATAGGTCGTTTTTAAAAAGTAGTGTATGAAGTTAAAAACTGCAAAGTCATCGTCGAGGATGTGGTCAGACTACATCAGAAAAATATGTATCCTTGGTAAACAGACCCTGCACTACCAGGCAAAGTATTTCAGTTATATTGCGACTTGTTTGTACGCCAGTAGCGGTTGGTGACATTTTTGAAGAGGTCGGTTATAAACACCCAGCGTGAACTGCATTGTGCGAGCAAAGCAAACCAAACCTCTGGAGAAGGAAAGCGCGCGACAGCAGGAATGGATGGAGGCTGTTATGACTGACATGGACCCTCCCATCAGGGTTGGATTGGGATTAAAAACAGGCCCGGGCACGGTAAAAAAAAGTGGCCCACATTTGCATATTACCTTTCCGCAAAACACTACTTCGGCGAAGTTTTATTAAAAGAAGGGGGGGTGTGGGGGAGAGTCTCTGAGGGAGGCATGTTTTCTTAACATTATTTAGATTTAAAAAAATGCACGGATTAGTTCACACTGGTGAAACACACCTGAAAACAAGTGAGGCCACTTCTGCTCAGGCCCCCTGCCCCCGCTCAATATGCATACATTAATGGGCCGGCCCAGTGAGAGAAAGGGAGTGACAACTCTGCCTGTTGATAAAAGGGTGGTAATGGCGGCCCATCTGCCTCCAGAAAGGCCACTCAGGCACCCACTGGGCCGAACAACACGGACACCGCCCAAATTGCCCCCCAGGCTGCTCAAAAAAGCAGCCCACAGCTGGAACTCGGATACCGGCCCCTCGGCCGTTGCCCGAGTGCCCGCCTCACCAATCCGACCCTGCCCCCCATGTTCCTGCAGCCTCTGCTCCTTGCTGAAAGTTACCTGGGAGGGTCTTTGCCTGTTGAAGGGCTACGGCATACAATGGCCTTCATGTAGGTAAGGCAACAGGCTTGTTACACGCAAATGGCTCATGGAAGGAGGCAGTGTTGGCCCGACATTTCGGGCAGTCTGGCACTGCCTAGTGGGTCAACTTGAAAGAGCCAGTTTGTGGGTTGATTTTTGGTCCCATAACTGGCCACAGGCCGAAAAAGAAAAAACGTTTCGTGCACCAGTCCTTTCAAGCTGGCCCATCCGGCAGTGCGGGACAGGCCGAAAGGTTAGTCTAACACTGGGAGAAGGATCCCGCTCAGCTGCCTACCAGTCACATGCAGAGCACATACCAAAGGGACTCATTATTTACGCTCATGGCCCGAGTTCAGCCCTCAGTTTGCTAATGTCAGGTTGCTGGAAAATAGTGGCCCCCTCCTTACCGTGCCCCAATGGACCCATAACTATTGGTCTTACCTCTACTCCAGCTGGTGCCGCTGCATTCCCGCAGGACCAAGCAAGCTCCCTTTTTCCTGCACTTTCACATTATAACTGGCATCAAGATTTGTGTTGGACTCACTTGGGGCTTCTTTGCTCAACTGCCTGGATAGCATAGAGCTGAGTGACACCAACACAGCCTGCAAGGTGCCTGGTTCTCCACCTGACTGACTCTGACGTGTCAGGAAAAGATGGTGCTGGAGTCTTCAGGCCCATGTGGGTCCAACAGGCCTTCCCGCCCATATCTCCACATGCTCCTCCATTCTCAGATGGAAGTTGTGGCGTGCCCACTTCATCAACTTTATGAAGGAGATGAAAATTATGAATAATACCAGAAATGCTTCATAAAACTTTAATAAGTGGGAAGGAGTTAATTATGGATGTTGTCACAAAAAGTTCCATGTTACGTCACCCTATGACAAACATCCTGCCCTAGGATGCTGATGCTCAGTATGCAGAAAAATGAATAATTCTTCAAAGGTGCGCCAGTCAACTGACCAATGATGAGGAGTGACAGCTAACTATGAAGAAGTCATGCCGGAGGGAAGTGAGTAGGAAGATCCTCTACGAGTCCCCACTAAAAAACATCAAAAAGGACAAGGAAATGCACATCAGGAGACCGCAGAGTAGATCTGAAGAAAAGAGCACATCTAAGTTGCAAGGTGAAGGAACTAAAGTGTTCACATTAGCACCAGGGAAGACGGAATTCAGGGACAAAAATCATTCCTGACACCATTTTCATTTATAGGTCCTTAAGTCAATCCACCCCTACTAGAGAGAGACTAGCGGGGTTAGCTCTAACTGGTAAATGGAAAGACAGATTTTAATTGACTGCCACTTAAAGATGCAGGGAAAACGCCAGAATCCAAAACAAGCATTTGCAATGCAATAGGTCTCGCATTTGCGAGAGTTTAAGCTATTGGCATTGTAAATGACAATGCCTTTTATTTATCTGTTTTGCTAGTTAACACATAAATAAAAGGCATTGTCATTTACAATGCCACTAGCTCAAACTCTTGTAAATGCAAGACCTATTGAAAGAAGCGGCTGCCATTGTCCTGGCTGCTCGGAAAGTGTAAGCATGCATGGCGCGCTGAATGTTGCAGGAAAGCATGTTGTGCCTGCAGTAGGAGAAACTTATTAAAGAAAATAGTGCTTACAGACTAAAAAAGACATACAGTGTAACAACCGAAGTAAAAGGGCCAGTTCTTATAGGAGGTTACAAATGAACACAAGGCGGTACTAAGGCGGGACTAACAAGCTTATTAACAATCATAAGGCAGCATTTACGAAGGACAATGATAAATATGGGCGGAGAGTGGGCGGGGCTTCCATACCATACTCTAATACAGCACACCGCAGAGCAGCGCATGCGCTGCCCAGTCTCGACCTAAAAACCTGGAGCAGTGGTAATTGCAAGGGCTTTTTTACTCTGTGCTACATATGTGGCAAGAGTGCCTCTTGTGCACTAGAATTCACTGCAGGGGCTCTCTGCCTGACTCTGTGCTACACACCTGTCTCCGGGGTACGATTTAGTGAACGACTTTATGACCTCAGCCTATCTCATGGTTATATGGGTTTGGACCTTAGCAGCGTCTGTGGTGCACTGGAGAAGTATGTGCCTGTAGTAGCTGTGTGTGGCACATGGTGCACTGGTGTAGCGCTTAGCAGTCTCATGCATACTGGAGCAGTAACTGTAGGAGCTCTGCCTGGCTCAAGGTACACTGGTGCAGTGCTTAGCATGGTCCCATGCAGTAGTCCTAGAACCATTTTTAGAGTGCTGGTGCCGCCATCAATGTTACATCAAAGACTTCATAGGGATGGTGTAAAATCCAAGCATCTCACGTAGAGCGAGTGTACCAAATAAGCCACGCCCTTTCAGCATAAGAGTGGCAAGGGTGTGGTAAGTAGCGGTTGGTGAATTTTGGAGCACACCCTCGCAAATATATTACTAATGCATGGTGTGCACTCATTTACAGATGGCACATTTTCCTTTGAAATGGCCAATACATTTGCACAGACATGCAGTTTTCCTGATAAAATTATACTGGGCACAATGATATATAATGTTGGGGTGTCAGCAAACATTATTTGCGCATCACCAACTAATCGTGTGAAAATAGTTTTTCTATCTCACTTCGAAATAACAATATATTTTGAAATATTTTACAGTTCATTTAAAGGTATTTATATTTACATTTTGTTGTGAGTTAGGGAAAAAATAAACATCCTACAGCCTTCCCTTTCATACTTCCTTCATACCAGCAAGATTGTCATATAGTTCACTTTACCAACTCTTCTCGATTTCCATTCAGGGATTGAAAAGTAAACACCAATCTCCGTATTAAAAAGAATAAGTAGCAGTTTGTCAGAAGACACAGCCTGACATTTGACTTCTGTTTTTGAACGCATAGCAAATGTGACTACATGAACACAACATTTAAATGTGTGTTTATTGCTCATTCACCTTATGAACCCCAGCATGTTTATTTTGGGGTGCAGCAGCAGCCCCCTTCCCCGTACCTCTACTTCCAGCACCTATTCACCCATGCTAACTGGAGCCGTGCGTGCCAGTACGAGCTCTCCCCGGCTCAGGTTACGCTGGTGCAGCGCTTAGCAGTGTCCCGTGCACAGCGATGGTCATTAGGAGCTATACCTGGCTCAGGATCACATATACGCAGAGCTTTAGCAGGGCTCCTGGAGCAGTGCGTGCCTGTACGAGCTCTAGCTGGCTCAGGTCAGGGTTACAACTTTCCAAAGCTTAGCAGTGTCTCTCATGCACCAGAGCAAAACATATTACTAACACTGTACCCTCTTTCTGAATAACCCGATTGGTTAACAGTACAGCCCGAACATTGTACCGATTGTCAAAGTAGAGTGTCATTGCCCCTTATTACACAGCAGAAACACCGTGGCCACTACGTCAGCATGATCACAGCGTAGGATGTAGTTGCGATCACGTGGGATATTGCACTACCAACAGATAAGAGTGACGTTGCTAAGCAACAGACATAGTAGCGAAAGAGTAGAAAGAATGGACGTGGCTGGAATCGCAGAAGTGTGGGATCTCAGTGAGTCACTCCGATTGGGAGAGAGGAAAGATTAGGTGCATTCGGATAAGCAACCAGGACTATTAACATATGAACCAGGGAAACTAAAACAGTGCCAACTGGGTGAGCAACAACAACACCACCAATCCTGGCTACCCCCAGTTGACCAACATGTGTGATCTTTGGCAAAGCAACAACCTACGAAAGTAACCTGTAGTAACTTTCATCCATAAGTACTCTTAATAAGTAGCCTTGGCCCATGTTCAGCCACGTTGTAGCGCTATTAAAGAGACGGGGGTTGCTCTTTAGTGCCATATATAAAACAACCCTTGGACGGACAGTCCCTGCCTGTTTGATAACTTGAAGTGGGCAGCAGGGCGGCACCGGGTGTGGGGGTGTCTGTGTTCCCAGGGCCCTGTTTGAACTTGTACCCCCGGACGTGTGTATTCCCAGTGGCACCAGCCCCCTCACACAAATAAAATATTATTGGAGGGGATGTGTATTGTCTGCGGCCTGCGGAGACCCCCACCAGCCCCCCAGAGGAAGCCTTGACAATGGCGTCTGGACGGGACCCCAGTGTCACCCCTTCCTCCCGGCCCTCCTCAGCCTGCGCCCCGCCGAGAGGGGTTCACACCTGGACGCACCTGTGGTGTGCGCTGCCCAGAGGCTTCTGCTGCAGAACGTGTCAGGCATAAGTAGAAGGGGGGTTTGGGGGGCAGCCGAGCCCGCAAGGTCTGCTCCCCGGGCAGTTTGGGAGGGGGAGGGGCGGCCGGCAGCGGCCATTTTTTGTATTTCCCTTGGGCTTCATGGGTATAGCCCAAAAGTAGCCCAAGTCATTTTATAGCCCAAAGGCTATAAGGGGTTAGCCCGCCCTCTCCCAGCCACCATTTTAGGTTTGGTGACCTGGTGGCTGGGAGGGTAGCTGTAACCATAATTTTGTGTAGGTTTTTTAGAATTTCAATTTTGCTCAGTTTGCTGGGTGGGTAGCGGTGCGACGAGCGATTATGGCTGGTGAGGACTGGAGAGTGTGGGAGGTGGTCCGGCTGCTCAGGGAGGCCGGCCGGCTCAATGTCATCAGGCCTGAGGCGCCAGGACCCGCGCGCCCGGCGAGGCGCGCGTCCGTGGGGGTAGCGGCTGCCGTCGTGGCCTGCTCGCCCCCCAAGAGGGCAAAACGTGGGAAGGTGAGTGACCCGGGCCGCAAGAGGGGCGTGCGGGTGGCCCGGGGTGCTGACTCAGAGCCGCAGCCTCTGGTAGGTGTCAAGGCTGCGGCGGGAGAGTTCGAGGGTGGGGTTCGCCGGGGGAGCGTGTCGCGCGTCTCCCCGGCCGGTCAGCTGAAGGTGCGGGGCCGCTCCTATACCAGGAGAGCGGCCCTGCGGGGGAGAGACGCACCTGAGCCTCCCGCTTCCTTGGGGGCTCCAGCGAGGATGGAGGCGTGCGGGGCCAGCCGGAGGCGAGGACCGCTTGGTTCCCCAGCTGTGCCCCGGAGTGACTCTGGGCAGGGGGGGAGGGGGACAAGGGGTATCCAGAATCGGAGGTAGCTGAGGAGATCTGGGAGGGGGGATGAGGAATCGGGGGCACACCGGCAGGGCTTTCCCTCTCATAGAGAGCAGGCCGAGGGGAGGGGAGCAAGGGGGCCTTCTGGGGCCGCGTACAGGAGGGGGCGAAGGAGGTCTGCAGCTGGGAACTATTCAAGCTCCGGCGGAGTTGGGACGTGATTCGCGGGAAGGGGGGGCAGTTGGGGGAGGGACGGGGGTTCAGCGGGTGCAGTGGGGGGGACAAAGGGGGAGGGAGGCTGGGTTCTGGAAGAGGAGGATATCCCAGAGTAGCGGGGGTCGGAGGGGGGGCGGGATTGGGAGGGCCTGGATATATTTACCTCATGGCATGAGAAGGTACGGGGCTTGTCTAGGAGGGAACAGATTGATGCCTACATGGCGCACGGGGGTCTCTGGGTCTGGAGGCTAGGAGGAGGGATCAGGCAGGCGAAGAGTCGGGTGTGAAAGGGGGGCTTGGTGGGAGCAGGGGCCTTGGCGCGTCGGGGGCAGGGGCGGGCGTGCATGGGAGTCTGGGGAGGTTGGAATGGAGTGATGACGAGGAGGGGGTTGGGTCCGGGGGGGTTGCGATAGACCTCAGCAGAGTAGGGTGCCACTGGGCGGGTGGTACTATCGGGATAGGCAGGGCGAGGAGTTGGGGGGGAGGGCTGAGGAATTTAGGCCCAGCACACCAGACCAGACTTTTTTGTTGCAGGCGGTGGAGCAGCGGCGAGAGCCAGACTTGGCAGAGCTGGGAGCGGCTCATAGGCGCCGAGGTGAAGGGAGGGTGGAGCCTCGCGTGGCGTACCCAGTACCGGCGGGGGAGCCCATCGCGGCCGGCATAAGTAGGCCCAGAACGGTCTCGCTGGCCCCAGCACCCAATGGCCCTCAACGGGGCACGGGACATCGAGGACGGAGGACCACGCATGACTTTCTTATCAGCGATCTGAGGAGAGGGCAGTCAGCGCCCCCTGTAGACAGGGGTTGGGGGCAGTTGGAGCCAGAGGAGTTCGACTATGAGGGGGATAGTCTTGAGGAGGGTGAATTGAGGGAAAGCGACGACGAGGGTGTGGGGGGGCCGAATAATGTTGTTGGTAGTACCTTGCAGATGTCACGACGCCAGGCACCCACGGGTCGGACGGCTGGGTTGGCTGCAGCAACGGCTCTTGTGGCGAGGCGGGCTACAGCACGAAGGGTGCCCTCAGTAGAGCCAGGTAAAACGAACAAAGGATGGGTGAAACCTGTGATGGTTTCGGTGGGGATTGGAGGGGGGGGAAGGGGCGGGGGAGGAGGGGGGGAGGTTAAGCAGGGGAAAATATGTGTTGGATGTGGGAGTAGGCACGGAGGACGCAGACAAAACAGCGGTAGGAGTAGGGGGCGACGCTAAAACAAAGACGGCAGGGGACGCTGGGGCAGTGGGGACGGGAGAGTCCGGGGTAAAGTTGGAGAGCAAGGAGTTAAAAATCAAGAAGCTACCCTATATGGGAGTGACGAAGCCATTGGGTGCGCACCTGATGTTAGCCACTAAAGAGCGTATATGGAAGGGAGAGTATGTGGAAATGCTCAAGCTGCTGCATAGGGAGGTCGGGCTAAAGAAGGGTCAAAGGAGGAAGAATACGAATTGGCAAAGCGGCCAAGGGTGCCGCTCACTATAGAAAACTGGACGGCAGCGTTTCTAATATATGCCAGCGTATATTGCGAAAAATACCCGGAGAGGTGCGTGGCACTCTTTAAGTATATGGACGTCGTTAGAAAGGCTCAGAACACGGGGAGGGTTACGCTTGGGCCCAGTACGACGAAGAGTGTAGAGCTCGTATGGCATGGGATACGGAAGCAAAATCGGGGGAGTTGGATACGGACCTGTGGCAACACATGATGGGGTCGGCCAGGGCGGGGAAGACTGTATTTACGGCCAGCGGGCTACCGCTCGTTTATCGGCCTTCTCAGGGGCAGCCCACCTGGGAAGGGGTGGGTGGTTCAGGCAGGGGGCAGACAGGCTCTGTGGGAGCTTGCTGGGAGTTCAATAAGGAAATGTGCACAAGGGATTTTTGTAAATTCAGGCATGACTGCTCGAAATGCGGAGGCAGACACGCCTTGGTGAATTGCTTTGGGAGGGGTTGGACTGCAGGCAGGGGGCCAGCAGTGGCACCAGGGGGGTTCACAGGCGGGGGGTCAGCAGCCTGTCGGGGGGGGAAGGGGGGCTAGATGGGCGGGGCCCAAAGGCTCGTACGCAAATTAGGGTGGTCAAATTCTGGGGGCAGTCTTACTCGGTTAGAAACAACCAGAAGGCTGCGTTAGACGCGACAGGCGGATTTATAGACGGTTTTCTTTGGGGGGCTGAGAGGCTCGGGGGTGGGGGGCGATGAACGGACAATTTCAGACAGCAGGGGAACACTCAGAGGTGGTGCACGAAAAAATATGACGAAGAAGGGCTGTGGACATGGTGTGTGATTAGCCGGTTGACGTGGCCTAAGTCACGGTGGAGTGACCACGGGCGTAGTAGTAGTAGTCGGTTGACGTGGCCATGTCACTGGTAAGTGACCACGGGCGCAACAGGGACGGGAGAGGATGCGACATACAGTCAGCTTTCCGAGGGCTTCCAGCCCACCTGGAGGATGGGGACCTCCTGGGCATCCATTTCAAAGGTGAATGGGACAGGGGCAAAGCATTATCGATGGGCGGCTTATGTCTTGCGCATCCCTCAAATCTTCTTTCGAATTATTTTTCCAGTGGTTGTTTTACAGGCACATGAGTCACCAGACATACTGAACTGTCTGGATGACTTCCTATAAGACGGCACCTCAGGCTCCACGGATTGCCAGGCAACACTGGACAGTTCAAAGAGATCATGAGGGGTATGGAGGGCCTTTAGCAGGGGTCGACTGAGGGGGCCCAGCATGGCTCTGGTTTTTGGGCTTTGAGTTGACAGTCCGTTTGAGGCTGAGGGGGCTGAGGGGTGGGTAGTAGCGGAGGGAGGAAGGACTTGGGTAGACGACGGGGGCGATGACAGGTGTGACTGTCGGGGGGAACCAAGGTAGTAACATGCGGGAGGGGCAATAAGGATGGTATAAAATGGTGACGAGAGTTATGCTAGCGGCGCTGCAGGAGGTATATAGCGCGGCTATGTTTTTTCGTCTGTTCACATAGTTTTCTATTTCAGGTTCGGGCGTGGGGCCCCCTCGCACGGACGGGAGCATATGGATAGTGGGGGTCATTCGTGAAGCGGGCCCAGGTCAGGGAACGGTCCTGCTATTTTGGAGCAAATTTGGGTTCATACAGTTTTTCTTCAAGGTTTTGTGAAAAGGACGGGGGAGCATGCTGTTTATGGACCCTATGCGTTTATTGTATGGTATGTTGGTGGCTGGGAGGTGCCACGACATTTTGTTGATTCACGTGGGGGAAAGTGACATGGTTAGGGTGCCGGGTTTGGTTCTTATGAGAGGTATGCAGAGGGACCTGGCCCTGAAAAAGCGCCAGTGGTCCTGGGGCTCTGTCATTTGGACGGAGTCTATTCCACAGGGGGTAAAGAACCGCTAAGATAACACTCCTAGAGGGCAGGGGGGGCAGAAAAAAGGGGAGGCGGCTTCACGCCTATGCTCCCTCTTTTTCCTGGGTGGCGGGATTGTTCAAAAGTTGGCCAGATTGGCAGAAGTTTGGAGTTACATTTTGGGAAGTTTTGGGGGCAGGGCCAGGGAAAGGTTAGGCAGGTAGGATAAGTTTAGAATAGAAGTTAGGTAGTTACAGTTTCAGAAGGACAGATAGGGTTGTAGGTTTTATTAGATGGCAGGAGTTTTGAACTGCAATACTGTGGAATAGGATTGTTATGGAATGTTATGTAATGTTATGTTATCGGCAGGGTGGGGGATTTTATGTGGGGATCGTAGGGGTGTGGGTGGGAGAAATGGAGGCGCAGTTTATTTATGTATAGTGAGGTTTTAGTTTGTACAGCAATGGCCTAGGTTGAACATTGTGATATGCACCTGTTTTCAATAAAGCGGCCTTTTTCACACACAAAAAATGGGTCTTGGTGTTGGCTGCCCCCTCCCTCCCAAGGGGGGCTTGGGGGGCAGCCGAGCCCGCGAGGTCTGCCCCCCGGGCAGTTTGGGAGGGGGAGGGGCGGCCGGCAGCAGCCATTTTTTGTATTTCCCTTGGGCTTCGTGGGTATAGCCCAGAAGTAGCCCAAGTCATTTTATAGCCCAAAGGCTATAAGGGGTTAGCCCGCCCTCTCCCAGCCACCATTTTAGTTTTGGTGACCTGGTGGCTGGGAGGGTACCTGTAACCATAATTTTGTCCCGCCCACCCACCCTTGAGCTAGGGGTTTTTTCCGGGCGCGGTTGCGGGATGTAATTTTTAGATTTCTGCGGTTTTGTTGGGAACAGGTGCATAGGGTTATGGTGGATGTTGGATTTGCTGTCGCTTGAAACAGGTGCTGCAGGGTTGTTCAAAAGTTGGCCAGATTGGCAGAAGTTTGGAGTTACATTTTGGGAAGTTTTGGGGGCAGGGCCAGGGAAAGGTTAGGCAGGTAGGATAAGTTTAGAATAGAAGTTAGGTAGTTACAGTTGCAGAAGGACAGATAGGGTTGTAGGTTTTATTAGATGGCAGGAGTTTGGAACTGCAATACTGTGGAATAGGATTGTTATGGAATGTTATGTAATGTTATGTTATCGGCAGGGTGGGGGATTTTATGTGGGGATCGTAGGGGTGGGGGTGGGAGAAATGGAGGAGCAGTTTATTTATGTATAGTGAGGTTTTAGTTTGTACGGCAATGGCCTAGGTTGAACATTGTGATATGCACCTTTTTTCAATAAAGCGGCCTTTTTCACACACAAAAAATGGGTCTTGGTGTTGGCTGCCCCACTCCCTCCCAAGCGGAGTGCTTACTGCAACAGACCGCGCATCGCCATGTGAAGGAGCCTGGAGGTACGGCAGTTGCGGCATCACGAAGGTGACGACATCCCGGTCGAGGATGGACCTCTGTGGCTTCGGCATGTGCGAGGCCAGGCCGGAGAGGGGAGCCGGAGAAGTAAAGACCCGGCAGCACAGAGGTGATGCGGCTGATCGTGCAGCGGAGGCCAGGTGCTGTCGTGTGGGCGGGACTGCAAGCCAGTGGAGGAGACGGCTGCAGGTCACTGCCCACTGGTGTGCTTGCAGTCAAGAGGCCAGCACAGGCCCGTCTGAAGCGCGAGGTCTCCCCTCCCTCTAGTGGTGACAAGGTGGAAGTGCGCAGGAGTACCGGCTGAGACAGAAGAAGTGTCTCCAAAAGCCCAGTACAATAAATAACAAGGAGGAAGAGACGCGGCGAGACGACGTGCGCGTCCACAATCTGCTGTCCGGGAGTGCACATCTCCTGTCTCCCTTCGGACACAAAACCGCCAACAATAGGTCTCTCCAAGGCGAGCAGCGCATGTGCTGCGTCGCTAGGCGAGACCTAAAAAAGGGCTCTAGTGAGGATCTTGCCATGAACGTTCAATATTTGCTGAGCTGCCATCATGGAATGGCATTGTGCATAGTGCATCATTCTTTTTTACTGTTCCAAGATGGCCAGCAATTTACTTCTAAACGTGGTGGCTATGTTGAAACTTTAAAATAATAGTCCACAATGCACAATACAATTCCAAGATGACTGCCCACTTCTATGTTAAATTTTTTACTCTTTCTTTCTAGCATATTCCCTCCCAGATTAGATGGTTGTGGTCTTTCTTTTTTCTACTTGAATTCTTTTCATTTATCTTGCATATGATGGCTCAGTTAGTGTGCGTTTGTGTTGTGGATGTGTGAATGGGGAATGCAATAATGAGGCAACGGGTGGATGAAATGCTGGTTGTAAGAGCATATGGAAAGTGGAAGAGAGTACAGTTTGTACCTCAGCTTGTATTGGGTGATAGAGCAAGAAAGTACACAGAAACATTATTGCTACTTCTGGCTCTAACACTTGAGTGCTATGATTCTTGGTTCATTGACTAGACTATTGCCAAAAGAAAGTGACAAAATACCCCTTATAAAATATAATATGTGAAAACTCAAACACGACTCTGCCCCGCACTCCCTTTTATGCTTAAGATGTGTACGAAGACTTAAGTACTTTGCAGACAAGCTCACCTCCTGCTACCCTACAGACCGTGGTTGCCGAATTAAAAAAAAAAAAACAATGCTGAACATTTACTTATTGAAAAAGTAATCGCAGCAAATTCCAGTCTGAAGTCTAAAGCATTCTGTCAACATGAAACATTAAAGGACCACATTACTATACAGACTGAAGAGGCCATTGTGGTTGTGGCTCCAGAGACTTTGGCCCTTCTTTTTAGGCCGTGCCTAGCGTTGCAGCGCATGCGCTGCTCGCTTTGCGAGGCATGCTGTATTAGGGTATGTTTTAGAAGTGGTGTGGAAGCCCCGCCCACATTTTTCATTGGCTGGCGTCATCGTCCATGGTAAATGCTGGCTTCCGATTGATAATGAGACTTCTTAGTCCCTCCTTGTTACCGCCCTGTCTCCTTTTGGGACCGCCCATCAGGACTGGATCTTTTACTTGCTGCGTTATACTGTATCCTTCAATTAGTCGGTAAGCACTTTTCAGTAAGCACTTTTTTTTTCCATTCGGCTTTGGCAAAGGCGCCGCGTGAACGAGTGCAATTGTCAATAGGTTCCTTAGATGCTCGAATGAAACATTTGCATGCAGTGGTAATGCGCTCTTTGTGACCCCCCTTGCATCTAGAATATGAAAAGGATTTCATTGGCATCTGCACCGCTCCTACCCGTGCTGAGTCACTGGTAGCTTATTAATCGAAGCAATAATAGAGAGGGAAGTTCAGCATCTTGTCACGACTCCGGGGAGGGTGGGGCCGGGTTCTTTCAGCATCGCTGTCACCTTCTCTGCCGCCCCCAGCATGAAGTGGCTGAGGTGCTGTGCTCCTGTCTCATGTTTCACGTGTGACTCTGTCTGCAGATTGCACTTCTGGCATTTGTCAGCACCCACGCTCACTGAGGGAGCAGATCTCACTGCTCCACAGCCCCCATGCTCACTGAGGGAGCGGAGTCTCACTGCTCTACAGCTCCCGCGCAGCTCTCACTGCTCCACAGCCCCAACGCTCAGTGATGGAGCAGAGTCTCACTACTCCACAGCCCCCGCGCTCACTACCTAACAGCCCCTGCTGATAGAACAGAGTTTCACAGCTCCACAGCCCCCGCGCTCACTGAGGGAGCAGGGTCTCACTGCTCCACAGCCCCTGCACTCACTGAGGGAGCAGCGCCTCACTGCTCCACAGCCCCCGAGCTCACTGAGGGAGCAGCGTCTCACTGCTCCACAGCCCCTGCGCTCACTGAGGGAGCAGCATCTCACAGCTCCACAGCCCCCGCGCTCACTGAGGGAGCAGAGTCTCACTGCTCCACAGCCCCTCCGCTCACTGAGGGAGCAGCGTCTCACTGCTCCATAGCCCCCGCGCTCACTGAGGGAGCGGAGTCTCACTGCTCCACAGCCCCCACCCTCAGTGAGGGAACAGAGTCTCACTACTCCACAGCCCCCACGCTCACTACAGGAGCAGAGTCTCACTGCCTAACAGCCCCTGCGCTCACTGAGAGAACAGAGTTTCACAGCTCCACACCCCAGCGCTCACTGAGGGAGCAGAGTCTACTACTCCACAGCCCCTGTGCTCACTGAGGGAGCAGCGTCTCACTGCTCCACATCCCCCGTGCTCACTGAGGGAGCAGCATCTCACTGCTTCACAGCCCCCACGCTCACTGAGGGAGCAGCGTCTCACTGCTCCAAAGCCCCCACGCTCACTGAGGGAGCATCATCTCACTGCTCCACAGCCCCTGCGCTCACTGAGGGAGCAGCGTCTCCCTGTTCCATAGCCCCCGTGCTCACTGAGGGAGCAGAGTCTCACTGCTCCACAGCCCTGCGCTCACTGAGGGAGCAGCATCTCACTGCTCCATAGCCACAGTGCTCACTGAGGGAGCGGAGTCTCACTGCTCCACATCCCCTGCACAGCTCTCACTGCACCACAGCACCCACGCTCAGTGAGGGAGCAGAGTCTCACTACTCCACAGCCCCCGTGCTCACTACAGGAGCAGAGTCTCACTGCCTAACAGCCCATGTGCTCACTGAGAGAACAGAGTCTCACTGCTCCACAGCCCCCATGCTCACTGAGGGAGCGGAGTCTCACTGCTCTACAGCCCCCGCGCAGCTCTCACTGCTCCACAGCCCCAACGCTCAGTGATGGAGCAGAGTCTCACTACTCCACAGCCCCCGCGCTCACTACCTAACAGCCCCTGCTGATAGAACAGAGTTTCACAGCTCCACAGCCCCCGCGCTCACTGAGGGAGCAGGGTCTCACTGCTCCACAGCCCCTGCACTCACTGAGGGAGCAGCGCCTCACTGCTCCACAGCCCCCGAGCTCACTGAGGGAGCAGCGTCTCACTGCTCCACAGCCCCTGCGCTCACTGAGGGAGCAGCATCTCACAGCTCCACAGCCCCCGCGCTCACTGAGGGAGCAGAGTCTCACTGCTCCACAGCCCCTCCGCTCACTGAGGGAGCAGCGTCTCACTGCTCCATAGCCCCCGCGCTCACTGAGGGAGCGGAGTCTCACTGCTCCACAGCCCCCACCCTCAGTGAGGGAACAGAGTCTCACTACTCCACAGCCCCCACGCTCACTACAGGAGCAGAGTCTCACTGCCTAACAGCCCCTGCGCTCACTGAGAGAACAGAGTTTCACAGCTCCACACCCCAGCGCTCACTGAGGGAGCAGAGTCTACTACTCCACAGCCCCTGTGCTCACTGAGGGAGCAGCGTCTCACTGCTCCACATCCCCCGTGCTCACTGAGGGAGCAGCATCTCACTGCTTCACAGCCCCCACGCTCACTGAGGGAGCAGCGTCTCACTGCTCCAAAGCCCCCACGCTCACTGAGGGAGCATCATCTCACTGCTCCACAGCCCCTGCGCTCACTGAGGGAGCAGCGTCTCCCTGTTCCATAGCCCCCGTGCTCACTGAGGGAGCAGAGTCTCACTGCTCCACAGCCCTGCGCTCACTGAGGGAGCAGCATCTCACTGCTCCATAGCCACAGTGCTCACTGAGGGAGCGGAGTCTCACTGCTCCACATCCCCTGCACAGCTCTCACTGCACCACAGCACCCACGCTCAGTGAGGGAGCAGAGTCTCACTACTCCACAGCCCCCGTGCTCACTACAGGAGCAGAGTCTCACTGCCTAACAGCCCATGTGCTCACTGAGAGAACAGAGTTTCACAGCTCCACAGCCCCCGCGCTCACTGAAGGAGCAGAGTCTCACTGCTCCACAGCCCCCGGGCTCACTGAGGGAGCAGCATCTCACTGCTCCACAGCCCCTGTGCTCACTGAGGGAGCAGAGTCTCAGTGCTCCACAGCCCCCACGCTCACTGAGGAAGTGGAGTCTCCCTGCTCAACAGCCCCCGCGCTCACTGAAGGAGCAGAGTCTCACTGCTCCACAGCCCCCGGGCTCACTGAGGGAGCAGCATCTCACTGCTCCACAGCCCCTGTGCTCACTGAGGGAGCAGAGTCTCACTGCTCCACAGCCCCTGCGCTCACTGAGGAAGTGGAGTCTCCCTGCTCCACAGCCCCCACGCAGCTCTCACTGCTCCACAGCCCCCACGCTCAGTGAGGGAGCAGAGTCTCACTGCCTAACAGCCCCTGTGCTCACTAAGAGAACAGAGTTTCACAGCTCCACAGCCCCTGCGCTCACTGAGGGAGCAGAGTCTCACTGCTCCACAGCCCCCGCGCTCACTGAGGGAGCAGAGTCTCACTGCTCCACAGCTCACATGCTCACTGAGGGAGCAGCGTCTCACTGCTCCACATCCACCGCGCTCACTGAGGGAGCAGCGTCTCACTGCTCAATAGCCCCCGCTCTCACTGAGGGAGTGGAGTCTCACTGCTCCACAGCCCCCGCGCAGCTCTCACTACTCCACAGCCCCCATGCTCAGTGAGGGAGCACAGTCTCACTACTCCACAGCCCCCGCGCTCACTACAGCTTAAACTCGCATAAATGCAAGATCTATTGCATTGCAAATGCTTTTTGCCAATTTATAGTTGTGCCATGGAGCACTAGCACAGCAACAGTGCCCACACAAAGTTGGGAGAAACCAGCACAGGAACGTATACAAATTGGCAAGAAGAGCCCAGTGACCACAACTACGAAGGGGCTGCCACACCCCCTGTCACACAGTGGCTACTCATCTGTAATATTGGGTTAAAATGCTATTTTCTCCTCCACACTCAGTTGATAGGCTCTTTTTTAAACTGTTTAGAATAGCCATCGAGCCAGGTTTTCCTGTGATATCAGGAGTCTGCTGTTTCCACTATTCGAGCAGTAAATAAAAAACAGAGCTAATTGTTAGCAGTGGGTCATGCACTATTGTGAGGTAAACAAAATGGCAACTGCAGCTCTCAATCCAATAGCACAGATGGGAATATAAAACCTTCCTCTTCGTAAAACAAAAACACCTAGATCCAAACAGTTGTTGACAATCCATATTGCAGTCAACCAGCACAGGCCGAAAGTTGAACTTCTGCCAGTGGATAACGTCTTTCTGTGGTCAGCCAGTAAAGTGGATTCTTTCTAGGTCTCACCTAAGCAGCACATTCCCTGTCTCTTTGAGACATTTTTGTTTTCTAACAGTGTGTTTAGAGGCTGCCTATTTATTACTTAGCATGCTTGACTTCATTGTCGCTCTCAATTACTTGCTTCTTATTGGCCAGCTGTTCCATCCTCTTCATGTGTTTGCCCCCTCCCCAGGAACTTAGGTGCTTTACTTGTGTTCTTCCACTGCTAAGTTTTTTTAGGCAACTTTTTTTATTTGTGTTTAAGCACTCCATGAGAGTGAGTCTTTTTAAACTGTCTCCCTCATGTTCTTGCCCCCCCGTACTCCTCCTGCAAGCCAACCATCAACTGTTCCTCTACCAGCCCCCAGCCACTCTCTTCCTCTATTGTTGTCAGCTTGTCCCCAGCCCCTCCCTCCCTCCCACTCACTGCTGTGCGTGATGTCTCCTACACTCCTGTGTTGCCCCCACCAGACAATAAACAAAAAAAGCATTTGCAATGCAATAGGTCTCTCATTTGCGAGAGTTTAAGCGATTGGCATTGTAAATGACAATGCCTTTTATTTATGTTTTGAAAACCAACACGTTAATAAAAGGCATTGCCATTTACAATGCCAATAGCTCAAACTCTCATAACTGCGAGACCTATTGCATTGCAAATGCTTGTTTTTTGTTTCCTATCAAAACAATAAAGTACGCCAATCAGCTCTTTACACTTAGGCCCACATGCAAACTTGAGGTGATGGGAGGGAACTCGCAGACAGTGCTTAAATTGAGCCTGTGGTTCCCAGTGCTCGGCACCGTCACTTAATTCTATGCACTTGTGGCAGTCTGCCACTTGGTGCCACTGTCTGTCTAATTTAAAGATGAGCACAGCAGGTATTTATTGATTCAATATACATTAAAATGATAATACCTACCTTCCGGTACATTGTTTTAGCTTCGGGGGTCCTGGAATAGTCTGAATTGTCACATATGTAGGAGTGAGACAGTTAGGAGTTGTGTTAGTTTTGTCACTGGCAGCGATGGGAGGGGCAATGCATGGTGCAAGATGCAGTGGCCTCCTGACGAGGGCCCTGGCACTTCTAATTTTACTAATTAAGCACTGGTGCTAGCTCAGTGCCCATCAGCTAATGGTAATATTTGTGTGTGGGCACACATCGATTGCCCACTGTATATGCCAGAACTATTATGTATGATAACATGTTTTATTCAAATCAAAATGCAAAAAATAGAACCATAAAGTGGCCAATAATAGGTTGCTTTACTTTAAAGGACTTGAGGAATAAAGGCAGGGGCGGGTGGCAGTAAAATGAGCATAAAGAATTACAAAAGAAAAATGTGTTTTAATGATCCAAATACTGTTTTATCTCAGTAACGAAAACGTGGTTACTTTAAATGATGATCTTTTGCATGCGAGTCACACTTCACCAAGGCTGAAAGCAAACTAAAGCATGTTTCAATCCTTGATGATTTACAAGAATAAATAGACAAAAGTGACTTATTCCAACGGGCTGAACACACTTAATAAAATAAAAAAGCATTGGCAAAGCTGCCGGGCCCTCATCAATGAAAAAAAACATTGGCTAACTGCAAAAATATTTTGTTGGTCTCAAAAAACACACATTGTCATGGTAGTCCCCAGTACTTTGTGTCCGATTTTCTCCTTGCAAAAGGGAGGAGTGTCGTCCCTTACATTGAAGTTATCCAATGGCTTTAGTGGGCTGGCGCATTGCGCCGTGCTGCATGCTGTAGTGGGCAGAAGAAACGTGAATGACACAATAACAGACCAATGGGGAAGAACGAAAGAAAATAAGCATATAATATATTTCATATTTGTAGAATTAAAAGGTCCTGGCTAATGGCAGGCTAAGAAAAGCTTACATTGTAAGCCATACTAACCATATGAGTGCTTAACTAAGCTACAGTAACAAACTGTGGTAGGACTAACATTACAGGCACTTGCAATTGTTCACACAAGTGGGCATCTCTGCTCATGGGCAAATCAGGAATGGTGACCGGACCCTAATAGGTGAAGATTAGAAGTGTCGGAACAGGAAGGAGGAGACTGTTGAACTCGACGAGTCAGGTCAACAAATAAATCAGGATTACAAGAATTACCAAAACAAATACGCAACTCCACGCAAAGCACAAACACATTTTCAATTACTGCAGTGGGTAGTGAGCAGCAACGAAGCCACTGCCTTTTAAAAATTGGATTTCAGTCTACATCTGCCATCAAGTAAGCAGACCAGGCAGAGAGGTATGCAACATGTGATTTATACAGTACATCGGAAGCACGCCGGATCCTAGGCACTTGTGTAACTTTGAAGGATCAGGTGTTGCGGGTCCTGCCTTGATGTGAATGACACTTCAAATTTTCACTGAGGCAGGTAGTACTGTGACATTCACTGTTTGACCCAAACAATGTCGTGCCAAGCAGAACGAGCCATGCCAATTGGGGTGAGGGCGGTCTCTCATACAGCATCTGTTAGAGTTATGTATCTGCTTCTCTCGACCTGTACCACCAAGATTAATATGCCCTTCCGCACCCCAATCTTTTGCCACACCAAGGTAAGTGTCTGTCCCCATCCTTGATTTGTGCTCCAGGGTGATGTACAGGAACTCGCACTCCCTGTCATAGGATCCTCCATCCAGTGATCCCAGCCCACAAGAGTATTCTCGAGGATGCTGCATCGAACACCCTTCCTTCCCTTGTGCCACTGACAGTGATGTGACTAATATCCCCCTCACCACACACGCATATTTCTACAATTAAAAAACCCTCCTCCAATCCGGGCTCCCACGATGACGTGCCGTATAATCCGGCCGCCTTCTCTTCATGGTGCACCGCCCCAGGCCTACGGTCCTGTATTGCAGTCCACCCCTCTGTCTATGATGGCAGGGTAGTACTGCTCGCCACCTTCCCCCTTCTGGTGTCGATATGTACACTGGGGCCTCTGTTCCGGAATGCCTGATACCCTCTTCCCTCTAGGAAGGCGGGGCCTTCTCGCCCACAGGGAGTGGGAGCTGGTAACCCTCCCTCCCAGCACCGGTCTCCCCCTTAGCGTCCCGCGCTCTTTTGCACTCACCGTGGTGTGTCTGAGCGGCGGCGGTAGCACGGGCTCTCCCGGGCCTCTCTGCACGGGCTGCCAGGACCCCGGCGGCAGAGATAGGGCTGCCCGCCTAGAGGGTAAACAAAGCATTTTTTGCTTTAAAAATCTAGTTTCCCACCGATCTCGCGAATATTAGCATTTATTCAACCTTAAGGGGCCTGCCATTTCTACCAAGTTACACTATCTTGTGTTAATGATTGAGACAGTAATTTTGCATTAAAACCTAAAGCATTTCTTTCTTTTTTGTTCAATTTTAAAAGTCGATTTTTCTGTATTCGGACTCGACACTTTGTTACAGGCGATATCGAGTTCACAGTACATGGAGGAGTAAGAGCAGAAAGGGGGGCGACGGGGATCAAACCAGGATGCATCGATAAGAGTTTTGATAAAATTCGGGTGAAGGAGAAAGTGCGTGGAGGAAAAAGAAAGTATTGCAAAACAAGAAACACGCTGTACAGGCGGGCACACGCACGGCCCCGTGTCCCCCGGGAGTCTCCCTTGCATGGCGCTGCCTCCTGCTGCTGCAGCGGGGAGGAGGGACAGTGACGTCCGCATGAAGGCAGTGTCATCCCTACTCGATGCCCAATCAAAGAGCCCTTGGGACAGCGAGTCTACAGCGTGTCTTGCTTACGCTGCCTGCACGCACCAGTAGGCTCTCTGATTGGTTGACAAGGTCCACCAATCACAATGCTGATTTGCTAGTCGCCAACCAATCAGAGAGCCGTCTGGCGCGTGCAGGCAGCGTGAGCAAGACACGCCGTAGACTCGCTGTCCCAAGGGCGTGTCGAAAAAAGCCACAGAGCGGTAACAAAAGCCGCTGCACACCAATGACAAGGCAGAGTTTTTGACGTTGCCCAATAGAAAGCATGGGCGGGAGCAAAAGTCCTTCTCCTAAAATCCCTCTACCCCAATAAATCTCTCGCTGCACGAGCAAGGCTGCGCACTGCAACGCTAGGCGCGAGACCTAAAAAGCACCATGGCGCTCTCTGTCGGTGTTGTCCCTCACACGCCAGCCCTCCATGTGGCCTCCTGCTTCCCTCCTGCCCTGCCAGCAATAAAGAAAGTGCTACAGTGCAGCCAGTGCTTGCCACATTGCAGCGTTTTTATTTTTCTCTGAGTAAAGCTTCACAGAAGCCACGTTGCTCTACAACAGGGATACTCAAAGTATGGCCCGGGGGCGGCATGCGGCCCTCCTGACCTTTAATTGCGGCCCCCTGGGGAACAGCAGCACTGGGCTGTTGTTCACTTGACAGACCAGGAACATTCAGGAAGCTGTGAAATTGTCATACTTTATTTGCAGGTTAACTAAACTAAAGATAAACAATCAAAGAATGTTTTCTAGACAACTTATCTTTATCATGCATCTGCTTTCCGTCCCCCTACGCCCACCTTTCAACACCCCGACCCTCCCCTGCTGGCATCGGTACGGCCCTCGGGAAGCCACAGACAGTACTTTGTGGCCCCCGGGGAAATGTTTGTCAGTACCCATGCTCTACAACATGGCTAAAAACATTAACAAAGCCAATAGTTCTCTTGTAGGCGAGAATTATTTGATTTGCCAATACTTGTTTTAAGTCTGGTTACATATAGCTTTAGCTAGCTTCAGGGCTTCATATCATCAATTTTTCGAAAATGTGCAGTAAGAAGTACGGAGGGAGAATTAAGGTGTTTTCCATGGGTTTCCACTGTATGGTGTAGCTGTCCATCAAAACTATGGCATTTCGTGGATGGTTACATTGTCTTATTTGAGTTCACATTAGGTTTTGGTGATAATCATCAAGCTGTACTTTTGTTAGAATAGCATGAGTGTGTGATCGATCTATGATGTATTTATTTTCGTGACAATACAACCTTCTAATTACTGACATATTTTTTTGTTTAGAAAGTAGTTGCTGTTTGACTTAGCCTGCCATAAACACAAAGTGCTATTGACTAATCATTCTTGTGCATTCGCTTACTTTACTGCCATTATAACTAAGGCTCCCTGTTTTCCATTTTTATGGATTTTTACAGATAAATGCAGACAGAAAACAATGTGTTTTCTGTCTGCATTTATTTTTAAAAGTGGATAAATACGGAAAATTTGCTTCTATTAAGTGACTCTTCGTGCTGTCTTTCAGGAATTATAGGCCAGCAACTGAGCAGACAGACAGCATGGTAAATTAAAAAACAGGATGAAATGTCTTTAATTAACTGCATGTGTCAACATACATTTGTGGTATAATGCTAATATATGCCAGTGGATGTACTGTTATGTAATATTTGGCAACTCAAATAGCTAAAACACGATAGACAGAGTATGAGTGCGCGTCTATCATATAAATAAATATGGAAATGTAAAGTTTTACAACTACATTTATATGCAAAACACGAAATAAATATGGATAAATACAAATAAAACGGTCAAAAGATAAACATGGCTAAATACAGACGGAAATGTTAAAAAAGTAAATACCATATAACCGGGAGCCCAAATTATAACATATTGTATTTGCATCTTTTTTTGTTTCCAAAGTGAATACATGTACATACTTAGGATTTCTCAACTACTCAACTAAATGACTATCCCTTTGTCAATATTATCTACTATGTAATATTTTACTGAGTATGCCTTTTACGTTCACTAAACCTAACACAAACTTTACCTTCTGGCTCCTTTTCATAACACTCTTCTTTAAAGGTACAGCTTAACTCTGATAATGCAGTTTATTAAGCAGTTGGAGCCCTTCTCCCAGCTTCAATATTTCTGTTGCCCAAGATGTTGCTTCATTATTGTATGTTCCTTCTAGGGCAGCAGAGCACACCACGCACAGGCTTCAGTTCATAAAGGTATTTTCAGACATAAATGGATTTATTACTGTAGATTTCTCTGCCACAGATGTGGGGAAATCCAGCAGAGAAATCCACAGTAATAAATACCAGGCAAGGGGTTAGCAGTGGGCATAGCAAGGTGTGGTTTGCCTTGTAAGTTTCTGAACGCCTATATCATCAACTCCAATCTAACCCCTTATCACACTGGAAATTGTTAGAAATTTACTCCAGCCAAGGTCTGAAGTAAGTCCCCTACCACCATAGGAAGGGGAACAGATCAGGTTGCCCATAGATTTGTTAGAGGTTGATATGTATTCTGGATTTTTTCTGGAACTAAGGAGGTCATTACGATGGCGGACGGAAAAACAACCAACCGCCATGGTAGTGGGAAAACACCGCCCGCCGCTACCGCGGGAAAACCGACGGCTAGATTAGGATCCTCGGCGGTAAAAATCCAACCGCGGCGGAAAGGAGACCCGAGAAACCGCCGTTCGCCTGCGGAGAAGGCCCAAACCGGTCCGCGGCGGTCGGTTTCGCAGCGGAAACAGCCCAAACGACCGCAACCACAGCGGAGACACCGCCATCGAAATTCTGATATTCCCGACATCCCCGCGGTGCAGTGCGCTGTTTCCGACCGCCGTGGTCGACAACATCGAAGAATCAGTGAGACGGCGGAAGCGCCGTAGCCGAGCCACCACTGCGGACGCTCCGTTAAAAAAATGGCGGTCGCTAGAAAAACACACAACAGGGCCACAAAGTGCACCAACCAAACAAGGCATGCACCCAAAAATACCTAACACAGCCCAAAGACACACCCCCATGGTAAACTCCAAAACTACAAATCCCAAGTTCACACACACACCACACCTGCTACCAATACCCCATCCTGACACACCTATAGACACCAGTATAAATCCAGCCCCCAACATACCACAAACCTTTGCAAAACTCCACAACTGAGGGGACATCCACCACAGATGACAGGAGAGGCAAATCTGCACAACACACACACATCACCACCACCACTTCCACACCTGCACCTCTAACACCTTTGCACAGCACACACCATACACATCACAACCACCACTACCACTTCCAAACCTGCACCCTAAACACCTTGACACATCACACACCATGTCACCACAGAGAATGCCCAAATTCACTGAGAGTGAGTTGAGGGTCATGGTCGATGAGATAATCAGGGTAGAACCCCAATTGTTTGGTAACCAGGTCCAACA
Source organism: Calotriton arnoldi (assembly GCA_963921515.1). NCBI lineage: Eukaryota > Metazoa > Chordata > Amphibia > Caudata > Salamandridae > Calotriton > Calotriton arnoldi. The sequence continues at coordinate 598,417 of CAWUFW010007529.1, forward strand.
GACACCACTAGCAACAAGGACGCAAATGTGGAGAAGGATAGTAGAGAAGGTCAATGCAGTAGGGACCGTGCCACGCAATAGAGATGAAATCGTGAAGAGGTGGCACGATCTGAAGGCAGTGGTCAAAAAGAAGAGAGCCAAGAACCATGAGCTGGCTCACAGGACAGGCAGTGGCCCTCCCGTTCCACTCAAAACATTCACTGAATGGGAGGAGAAGGTGCTTGGCATTCTACATCCAGAGAGTCTCTCAGGAATACCCAGGGGAGTGGAGGCTGGTAAGTACAAACAAATGCCTAACATCACACAAATGTACTGTCTTGCACCATTACAAAATAATACCTCCTAGGTTCAAATTCATTAATGTGCACAACACTTCCCCCAACACATCTCTCACAGATACAACAGACACTCCCCCTGAAGCCCCCCAAAGGTAGTTAGCAACATCACCATGGGTACATGTGTACATGCTGCCTGCACTACAACTCCCACCAGGCCCCCTTGTCCCACAGCTGAGCAGGATGGAGCACTCCCCCACCCAGAAGCATGCCTCAGCCATTGTGTGCTTCACCCTCACCTAACAGGTAGGTAGCCATCTTTACAGGGAGGTGTCTGTGGAATAGGGAGGCCTGCACAACAACTCCCACCAGGCCCCCTTGGCCCACAGCTGAGCAGGATGTAGCCCTCCCCCCACCCAGAAGCATGCCTCAGCCATTGTGTGCTACACCCTCACCTAACAGGTAGGTAGCCATCTTTACAGGGAGGTGGGTGGGTGTTTGGGAGGCCTGCACTACAACTCCCACCAGGCCCCCTTGTCCCACAGCTGAGCAGGATGTAGCCCTCCCCCCACCCAGAAGCATGCCTTAGCCATTGTGTGCTACACCCTCACCTAACAGGTAGGTAGCCATCTTTACAGGGAGGTGGGTGGGTGTTTGGGAGGCCTACACTACAACTCCCACCAGGCCCCCTTGGCCCACAGCTGAGCAGGATGGAGCACTGCCACCACCCAGAAGCATGCCTCAGCCATTGTGTGCTAACCCTCACCTAACAGGTAGGTAGCCATCTTTACAGGGAGGTGGGTGGGTGTTTGGGAGGCCTGCACTACAACTCCCACCAGGCCCCCTTGTCCCACACCTGAGCAGGATGTAGCCCTCCCCCCACCCAGAAGCATGCCTTAGCCATTGTGTGCTACACCCTCACCTAACAGGTAGGTAGCCATCTTTACAGGGAGGTGGGTGGGTGTTTGGGAGGCCTGCACTACAACTCCCACCAGGCCCCCTTGGCCCACAGCTGAGCAGGATGGAGCCCTCCCCCCACCCAGAAGCATGCCTCAGCCATTGTGTGCTAACCCTCACCTAACAGGTAGGTAGCCATCTTTACAGGGAGGTGGGTGGGTGTTTGGGAGGCCTGCACTACAACTCCCACCTGGCCCCCTTGTCCCATAGCTGAGCAGGATGTAGCCCTCCCCCCACCCAGAAGCATGCCTCAGCCATTGTGTGCTACACCCTCACCTAACAGGTAGGTAGCCATCTTTACAGGGAGGTGGGTGGGTGTTTGGGAGGCCTGCACTACAACTCCCACCAGGCC